>OU565288.1:5644574-6844574 GCA_913789915.3 Sphecodes monilicornis
TTGGATCATTATGAAATTTGTATTGTTATTTTATGTCTATATTTTTGAGAACGCAAGAGGAGCACCACAATCGGGTTAGTGTGAACTTTGAGAAATTTTTATTATTGAAATATGAAAAGTTGTGGTGTGGGACTTTTGTGTATTGTTTTGTTCATGTTTTAGTAACGTCCATGAATTTTTAGATCCACGGGAAATGAAAATTGAACTTGCTGTAGGTGATTAACTATACCCCTTCTGTTTCTGTTTGGACGCAGAGTTTAATATACTTTGAGAATTTTCACTGTAAAAATATGCGATGGCACTAAAGTGGCGTACAAAATGATGTAGCAATACATACAATTTTTGGAACTTTGCGGAATTTTTATTGTTGTTTTTTGTTAATATTTTTTTGGATGACTGGAGGAGGTGAGCAGGGTTATGTATACTATGAGAATTTTTTACTGTGGAAATATGAAACGTTGTGGTATGGGACTTTTTTGAACTCTTTTGTTCATGTTTTAGCAAAGTACATGAATTTTTAGATCCACGGAAAATGAAAATTGAACTTGCTGTAGATAATTAACTATACCCCTCCTGTTTTTGTTTGGACGCAGAGTTTAATATACTTTGAGAATTTTTACTATAAAAATATGCGATGGCGCTAAAGTGGCGTACGAAGTGATGTAGCATTACATACAATTTTTGGAACTTTGCGGAATTTTTATTGTTGTTTTTTGTTAATATTTTTTTGGATGACCGGAGGAGGTGAGCAGGGTTATGTGTACTATGAGAATTTTTTACTGTGGAAATATGAAACGTTGTGATATGGGATCTTTTTGTACTCTTTTGTTCATGTTTTAGCAAAGTACATGAATTTTTAGATCTACGGGAAATGAAAATTGAGCTTGTTGTAGGTGATTAATAGACTGCGGATGTTTATGCATTTTTCAATCTTTATAGGCAAATTTTATGAAAATGAAATCAAGTTTTGATTTTCAGTGGTAGTAGTCTTTCGAGATCTGAAAGAAATAAGAATCGTAACCAAATTTTATCGAATTTTATACTCCAACATTTTTTGAAAATTTTCAGAAGCCATAAATGCATAAAGATCCGCAGTTTAGTGATTAACTATACCCTTTCTGTTTCAGTTTGACCGCGGAATTTAATGTACTTTGAGAAGTTTTTACTGCGAAAGTATGAAACGATGAAGTATAGAACTTTCGTATGCTCTTTTTCACATGTTTTAGTGAGGTCTACATATTTGTTAACCAGCAGAAAATCAAAATTGTGTAGATTTAGCACAAAAATGACACTGAGATTCTGACATTGCTTAAATTAATAAAATAGTAAAAATAGTAGACATTTTGCAGATTGAATACCCATTTTTCACTCAAATTTAAAATGTCGATAGGGTATAAAATTGTCGCAAAAAGAATCAAGGCTCTCATACAACAAATCTTGGAGTAAAAATTCACTGTAAATTTTCACTGTAAATTTTCACTATAATATTGCATTTCAAGTAAACATAATGTCCTATTCTGATTTACATTCACGATTTTAATTTGAATCCAACATTAAGCAGTTGAAAGGATACCAGCAAATAATTCGCAATACCAATAGGAAATATCAAGCTTGAATTCCACTCGCCGAACCTGAGAGAGTTAATTACAGTATCATTTACACTACCAGTAATTACAGCAACGGATAGATTAATTCCAAACATTCAATAGACATCGACATTAACTAATACCAAACCCCATTTTCCAAGAAAATCATGTTGTAAAGAATATGTCCGAATTATAAGAATAATTTTAAACAAACATGATTTTTTCCTAAATAAAATCTATTCATCACAGCAAACACTATTGTAATCAACATGCACTAACAACAAATTGCAAGTTTGGTGTTTATAGCAAAGAATGGTTGGACAATTGTAAAATAATGTGTAAGCAGCGGAGTTTTATGCAAAATAAAAATTCTCTACATGAATTCCAATAAACTGGAATGGAATAGATATTAAGAAGAAATTATGTTCGTTTAATGTTGCTGTTAAAAATCGGAAATTTCATATGCAGCAATCTATTAGGGTGTACTTTCGAAAATACCATAGCTCCGATTTTTTTTATATTCTATATTCTTACGTATTTTGACTCACGTATTTTTATAGCGGAAACCATGAAAAAACCGTAATAATCATAGTTTCTTAGATTTATTTCCGTAAATAATGGGAATTTTGAAAAATGCTTCAGATAAAAGTTGCAGACTTTATCAAAATATATATTTTAAGTCGTATTGATTTTTGTCATAAAGATAATACTTTCTGAGAAAAATGATAGGTAATTATTGACTTATACGGAGCCACACTCGATTTCAATGTCCTTTACATATGTTATCGAAGTATGAAAAATATCCATGTAAAATAGAACACACACACGGGGGGGGGGGCGAAGGGTTTATTTTATAGTTTATATGAGGTATTTTCATTTCTTCTATAACGACCAGTCGTTTAACTTAATATTTAAGTTTAAGTTTAGGTTTAGGTTATGTAAGGTTAGGTTATTCCTTTTGGGGATGAAGCATCGCGTAGAGGGTGGACCTCGCTATGCGTGGGTAGTTAAAAATCCAATGATACAGAAAACACGTGGGCGAGGGAGGAGCTTTGCTGTATCCCTTTCTAATATTAACTAATGAAATTAACAATAAAACTTGATTTATGTTGGATGAGTCATACGGAGTTCTGAACGTTTAATATCGTTTTTCTCAAAAACTATTGCCTTTATGACAAAAATCAATACGACATAAACTGTGTATTTCGATGAGCCCTACAACTTTTATTTGAAGTCTTTTTCAAAATTACCATTATTTACGAAAATAAATAAAAAAAGCTATGATTTTCATGGTTTTTTCATGGTTTCCACTATGAAAATAACATTTGCGCCAGTTTTTCACTATTCGTAATCAGTACGTCAAAATACGTAAGAACCGAGAGTATAAAAAAAATCGGAAGTCTTTTCGGAAGTTTATCCATCTATTATTTAAAATGTTCCTCGTTTCCCGTGCATCGTCTTCATCGAGCATCTACAACTTTCCCAATTAAAACCGCCGCAGCACAATATTTCACGAGGTCCTTCTCCCAGACCCAGCTCTCCCAGGAAACACAAAAGAATAATTTTCTGCAAGCTCGTAAGATTATTCCCGCAGCTCGAAACATCGCCGACCGCCACTCCGCGGTAATTTACCGGCACTCCGACGAGTCCCAGGGGCAATTATCAGGAGATTATAAATTTCCTCTAGGGTGGTGCAGGGTTGTGGAAATTAATTCGCAACATAGAAGCTCCCCCCTTTTCTTTTTTGTTCCACTTGTTTTCTAGCTGGACAAGCTGAAAACAGTCGGGTCTCTGATTATCCCACCGGTTTGGAAACTCGGATAAATCAAATCCGCGAGTTTCACGTACGCGCGGCCATGCTCTCGGCGAACTTTTAATGGGCTTCTGAATCTGAGAAAAAGGAGAACGAAACTCGCGCCGGTCCAAGGGATGAACGGCTATGGGGGTTCACGTGGATTTTGTGGGGAGGGTAGGGAGAGCGGGGAAAAAATGCGAGGCACGTCGGCCGAAGTCGATTCCGGAAGATTTAATGCAAGCTCGCCGATGCATTCGTAAATCTTCTCGCCGAGCCGCGAAAAACTGCGCGACGACTATACTGCTTGCTGACTTACGATCCAGCTGTGCCGAGGTCCTTGATCCTGCTGCGGTGCTCCGAGGACAAAAACCCGAGGAGGAAACGTCACTCGCGGGTCTTCACTGCTCGCGCACCAACTTTATTATTACTACTCCTCCAACTGACGCGACTGATTCGGTCCGAGCCAGTCGAATGAACGCGACAAGTCGATCGCGACTCGTTCGGATCCTCTTCTCGAAGCCTAGGATTAATCTTGGTCCTTGAGCCTGGCCCTGGATCCTGATCTTTGATCCTCTCGGTTTTAATCGATGAACGGGTGGACGTTGATGAGTGAATATTATATTAATTAATATTGGTTGATGGAACACTTGATTTTCAGCGATCACGGACTTATGTTGTTGTGGGTGATCTATACCACTGGTACTTAATTTTTTAGATAATAGATCCCACTCGTCTCATATTTATGTGATATTGTTTAAATCGTTCACTGGAGCGCTGAACAGGTGGACGTCGTCGAAGAGTGAATATTATATTAATTAATATTGGTTGATGGAACACTTGATCTTCATCGATCACGATCTGATATTGTTGCAGGTGATCTATACCACTGGTAATTAATTTTTTAGATAATAGATCCCACTCGTTTTATATTTATGTAATAATGTTTAAATCGTTCACGCAAGTCCTGAACAGGTGGACGTCGTCGAAGAGTGAAGATTATATTAATTAATATTGGTTGCTGGAGCACTTGGTTTTCATCGATCTTGATTTTATATTATTGTGGGTAATGTGAACCACTGGTAATTAATTTTTCAGATCCCAGATCCTCTGCGTTGATTATTAATTTAATAATGTTTAAATAGTTCACTCGGTTGTTGATCAAGTTGGCGTTGATGGATGGTAATGAATTAATATTAACCAACGAGGCACTCAAGTTTTGTGAACTGCGATTTTATATTGTTAGCCTCGATCTAGGTGACCAGTGGTTAATTTTCCAGAATACAGATCTTCTTCCTTGATTATTAATTTAACAATTGATTATTCCTTCACTCGATCATTGAACAGGTGGACGTCGACGATTGGTTATCAATTAACTAATATTAGATAATGAAGCACTCGATTTCCGTTGATCACGATCTTACACTGTTGACGACGATCCAGATGATTCGGGACTTTTCAGATCCTTGAGCCTGTCCGTTGGTTATTAATTTAACAATATTTAAATCATTTACTCGATCGCTGACCAGGTGCACGTCGTTGATATGTAGTGATTAATTAATTAATATTAATAAAAGGGGAATTCGATTTTTATCGATCGCGGTCTCATACTGTCGACAACGATCTAGATCGCTGATGATTAATTTTTCAGATCCTAGATCCTGGTTGGTAATTGAACAATATTGAAATAATACGCTCGATCTCCTATCAGATGAACGTCTATGACTGATGATAGATTAATGAATTAATGTTGATCAGTGGAGCACTAGATCCTCATCGATCCCGGTCTTATACTGTCGACGACGATCTAGATCATTGATGATTAATGTTTCAGATCCTAGATCCTGGTTGTTAATTGAACAATATTGAAATCATTCGCTCGATCTCTTATCAGATGAACGTCTACGACTGCTAATTGAGTAATTAATTGATATTGACAATCGATCACTCGATTATCATCGATCATGATCTTCTACTATTGACTACGATCTCGATCACCACTAGCTAATTTTCTAGATCCCAGATCCTCTTCCTACTAATTCAACTATATTTAAATGAATCACTCAATCTCGTATTACGACTGACAATGAATTAATTAATATTAACGAACAGAGCACTCGATTTCGATAGATGTCGATCTCCTCCTGTCGACGACGATCTAAATTACGGATGACTATTTTTCTCAGACCCTAAATCGTAGTTGTTTATTATTCATTTGATAAAGTTTCAAGGAGAATGCGATTCTTTTCGATTCGATACACGACAGTTCCTTCACGATCTCGAATTCACAGTCACCGTCGAGTCGGTCGACCGACGGAGTTAATTACCGCTGGATCACCTATTTAATTTCCACCGTGACGCCTCTTTAAGAGATTAACTTTCACCCTCGAAAATTACGGGCTCAATTTCGCCGCGACCCTGGCCGGCCCGCGAACTCGAGCCTGTTTGACGCCGCCGAGGCAAAAAGAACAGCCGACGAGCTTCTCTCACACCGCGCGCCACGCTCTTTTCAATTAGGCTCGACAACCCCTCCGGTGTTCCGTAACACCTGCACTCTCACCACCACCCACGCCCCCCTCCCTCTCGACAGCGGCTGTCGATTAATCTTTTTAGCGACGCGGGAGAGACCGATCACTTTCTAATACGATTCAAAGAAGCTTCTTGCCTCGAGGGATCAAATTTCTCGCTGCCGCTAGGATCAAGAACCCTCTCTACCTCCCTGAATCCTACTATCGATGGATCGTATCCGTTCTAAATCACTATAGGACTCGAAAGCTTCGGAGGACAAGAGGGCTTCGAACAAGTTTCCAAGAAGTTAGAAACAATTGCTCCAATCGATGTCAACCCTCAAATTTAAAATCAAGAGCATGCAAATAAGATTCTAGGATGATACTGTCAATTGTGTTTCAATTATGATTGATTATAGATCTTGGATGGATTTTACGCTGCTTCTAGATCCTCGTAGGCTCTCTCTATATATATATACTTCAGGATCGTCGTCGAAGGAGGAAGGTCGATCACGTTCGTCCTGGATCACTGCAAAATCCTCGAACTCAAAAGCAAGAACTCGAAATAAGTTTTTAGGAAGATAATATCAATTTGATCGATTACAGCTGATTGTGGATCTCGAATAGCACCGTCTGTAAATCCTCGCAAATTCTTCAGGACCGTCTTTAAAGAAAGAAGACTGATCACGTTCGTCCTAGATCACTGTAAAATCCTCGAACCCAAAAGGAAAAGCTTTAATCAAGGTTTTAGGAAGATTCTGATAGTTATATGAATTACCGTTGATTGTAGATGTTAATTGAATTGTGCACTGTTTCTAGATCCTTGCAGGTTCTCCGTAGATCCTTCAGAACCGTAACAGAACAAAGAAGATCGCTGACATTCGTCCTGAATCACTATACACTCCTCAAACCAGGAACAAAAGCTGCAAAAAAGCTTCCAAGAAGATGTTGCCAATCGTATAAATTACCGCTGGTTATGGATGTTAGAAAAATCGTGAAGTGTTTCTAGCTCTTCGTAGAACCTCTCTAGATCCTTCCGTTCTCAACGGAAGAAGATCGATCTAATTCATCTTGTATCATTCTGAATCCTCAAACCCAAAAACAAACTTCCCAGAACATTCTATCAATTGTGTTAAGAATTACAGCTGATTATGGATCCTAGATAGATCATACACCGCTTCTAAATCCTTGAAGATCCTCTCTAAGTCCACTCGCACTATCTTTGACGGAGATATACCGATCACGTCCGTCCTAGATCACTAAACAACCCATAAACAAACTTCCAGTTAGATACTAGCAACTGTATCAACAATTATACTTAATTATCAATCTTGGATAGATCGTGCACTGCTCCTAAATCCATGGAGATCCTCTCTACATCCACTCACACTATCTCTGACGGAGATATACCGATCACGTTTGTCCTAGATCACTATACAACCTTCAAACCCATAAACAAACTTCCAGTTAGATACAAGCAACTGTATCAATAACTATAATTAATTATCAATCTTGGATAGATCGTGCACTGCTTCTAAATCCATGAAGATCCCCTCTACATCCACTCGCACTATCTTTGACGGAAATATACCGATCACGTCCGTCCTAGATCACTATACAACCTTCAAATCCATAAACAAACTTCCGGTTAGATACTAGCAACTGTATCAATAACTATACTTAATTATCAATCTTGGATAGATCGTGCACTGCTTCTAAATCCATGAAGATCCTCTCTACATCCACTCGCACTATCTTTGACGAAGAAATACCGATCACGTCCGTCCTAGACCACTATACACCCTTCAAACCCATAAACAAGCTTCCAGTTAGATACTGACAACTGTATCAATAATTATACTTAATTATGGATCTTGTATAAATCGTGCACTGCTTCTACATCTTCATAAACCCTCATAGATCCCTTGCATATCCTCTTACACCATCACCGAAGAAAGAGCCCCAATCGCAATCACCTTCAGTCACTATACATCACTCAAACCCCAAAACCTCAACAAATCCCCAACCGCGACAAACCCTACAATATCCAATCAACAAGATCAACAATGACAACAGATCCTAGATCTCGTATAGATGGTTCACAGCTTCTACATTCATTCAGGTTCCTCCAGAAACATTGTATCGAATGAAAAATCTCGATCACCGGCGCGAGATCCGAAAAGATTCACACGAAAGAGTTTCCGGTCGACACACTTGGTTTTGTCCGTTTCGATCGAGGATCGAGATCTACGACGCACAGCGAGATCCACAGGAGGGGTTCTGACGCCGGTTAAGGGTATGGTGTCGGCCGATCTAGGGAATCGCGCGGGGATGATCACCGAGCGTAATCTTCGATCAGGAGGAAGGGGTCGATCGGCGCCGCGTTGTACGTGGTCAGTTCGGCGTCGTGGAGCGCACTGAGTCTAACAGCCCCACCCGCTACGAGGAAACTCGACGCCGGGCGTCGCGTAGATTCATCCCCATCGGTTGCCCGGAGCAACGCCGGCGTACGCGAGGAAAACGTCGCGACGCAAGCGTCCCAGACCAGCCAGACTTCGGAACAGGCCCAGACGACGCGTCGCGATCGGTGCGTGCTGGACGAACACCCGAGCGACTTTCGCGATTCAACCCCCTTTTCCTCCGTTCACCACCCTCTGCACCCCCTTCTCCACCCGCACCCCTCTTTCCATACCCCCCATTCTCCTGAACACCCTTTTCCACCAATTCTCTTTTCCTCCATCCACCCCGAGCACAACCTGTTCTAACCAACCCCATGCTACCACCCCACGCTTTTCTTTTCTCCCTTTGATCGGTCTTTTAATTCTAGTAATTGCCTTTTGATCGGTGAACTGGGCTACGAGCGTCGGCGACTGCTGCCTGGGAAATCTTCGATTTTTATTCGGTGACGGTCAAAAGGTTTGCGAGGGATAGCTGCGCCGTTTGAAATGGTTTGATTGGGAATCAGGAGTCGCTTCGGAGTGGTTTCTAGGGGAATTTTTGTGGATGTGTATGTTCGGGGTTTTTTGGTAGGGAATTTGAGACGGTTCGAGTCGATTGAGTTGGGAATTGCGATGGTTTGAAGAGGTTTGAGTGGAAATTTTTATTGATGAGAGAACTGGAAATTTCCGGTTGAGAATTCGAGGTATTTTGACAAGAATGTTGTATTGGCAATTGTGAATCAGTTCGAAGAGTGTAAATAGGAATTTTTTGGTTGACAATTTTGAGACGGTTCGAGTCGGTTGAGTTGGGAATTGCGATGGTTTGAAGTGGTTTGAATGGAAATTTTTCTTGATGATAGAACTGGAAATTTCCGGTTGAGAGTTTGAAGTGTTTTGACAACGAAGTTGGTTTCGGAATTGTGAATCAGTTTGAAGTAGAGTGAATAGGAATTTTTTGGTGAAGAAGTTGAGATGGTTCGAGCCGATTGAGTTAGGAATTGCGATGGTTTGAAGTGGTTTGAATGGGAATCAGGAGTCGCTTCGAAGTGGTTTCTAGGGGAATCAGGAGTCGCTTCGAAGTGGTTTCTAGGGGAATTTTTGTGGATGTGTATGTTCGGGGTTTTTTGGTAGGGAATTTGAGACGGTTCGAGTCGATGGAGTTGGGAATTGCGATGGTTTGAAGAGGTTTGAGTGGAAATTTTTATTGATGAGAGAACTGGAAATTTCCGGTTGAGAATTCGAGGTATTTTGACAAGAATGTTGTATTGGCAATTGTGAATCAGTTCGAAAAGTGTAAATAGGAATTTTTTGGTTGACAATTTGAGACGGTTCGAGTCGGTTGAGTTGGGAATTGCGATGGTTTGAATTGGTTTGAATGGGAATTTTTATTGATGAGACAAGAAGTTGAATTTGGAAATTTCCCGTTGAGAATTTGAGGTATTTTTATAAGTAAGTTGGATTGGCAATTATGAATCACTTTTAAATCGTTTAAGTAGGAAATTTTTGCTTGATGATTTGTAGTAGTTTGAATGGATAATTGGTGATTTAAACTGTTTTGATTTGGGAATTGTCAGCTGGCTTCAAATAGGCCAAATATAAATTTCATAAATGAGTAGATTGTAATTTTTTGGTTGAGAATTTGAAATAGTTTAAATAGGAAGCGTCAATCCGTTACCATAAAAATTTGTTAATTTGTTGATTTGAGTCGTTTGAATTGACAATTCTGATGCAGTTTGAGATGGTTTGGATGGACCCTTTGTTTGTCTTGACAATCTGATTGCAAATCGGATTGCGAATTCTAATGCAGTTTGAAATGGTTTGAGTAGCGGCTCTGTTAGTTTGACGATTTAAATTAAGAAACGTGGCGATGTTTGAAATAGTTTGAACAGTGATTACTTCAGTTATTCTTTGAAATTGACGATCATGACACCGTTTAAAATATTTGGAAATTCTCAATTGTAATGAAATTGAGATGAATGCTTTTCGAAATTTGTGATGGAGTTTGAAATAGTTTGGATTTAAAATTGTTTGATAGGTGAGCCGAGTTGTTTTTTACAATTGAAAATTGTGCCGCGGTTTGAACTGTTTTAATATTGAGAAGGCTTTGGCGCCGTTTAAAATATTTTGCAATTAAGAATCATGGATGAAGACTGATCAAATTTTGAAACTAAGAAAGATGAAGTTTGAGAAATACATTGCAACTACGAATCTTAATGGAGTTAGAGAAACCTTTTAGAATTACGTGTCTTATTCAACTGTCTGAAGGTGTACGAGTCCCGCATTGCGTTCGAATTGTTCGCATAATTCTCGAATTCCCAGTTAACAGAACACTTCCACGATGAAGTCAGAGAGTAGGAAGTTTAAAGATGTCTCTCCAGGATACATGGTTTCTTTCCGATCGTTCCTTAAGCCAAGTTGGAATTACTTTTGAGACCGATGAACGAGAAGCGTCGTTAGGTTTTGTAACTCTCGTAGCCGGGTTCATAGTTCCGACGACTAATTAAACTTCCACGCAAGAAAATGCCTCGGAAAATTCCACACCCTAGCCCCAATAATTTCATAATAATTCCACCTCCGACTCGATTATCCGAAACCGCTCGACCAATTTAAATTCCGACTCCGTACCACTATATTCTGTTTCTCCTCTGGCATCGAACGCGTCAAGGGGCAAGAGACAAAATCGTCACTGTAGGCTCCAAGATACAGTGGCGTCCAAAAGTATCCGGACACCCTTTAAAAACGAATAACTTTTTCAAAATTAGTTCAAACGGCTTCGACGGGGATCGTTAACTCTGTTTAACGAACCTTTTTTTTTTTTGTAAAAATTATGATCGAAATGTCTGAATCTCGTCGTTTCAGGTGACCCATTCACTCATCGGGGATTATATTTTTGTAAAGCTTGTGAACAGCTTTGTTCGAACTTGTTTGGCGGGGGAATTCAACAATTCAATGATAAAACTCTAAAAAATATTTTATTTATTTTATGCTACACACTGGACAGTGTAAAATCTACTAGTTAACAGTAGAAAAAGTGCAACCGGATCATAGAATTATACAGGGTGTCCTACGCAACTGGAACAGGGTTGCTAGTTAAGATTGTGGGGAGATTACGATTTCCGTGGCCCCTTCTTTAGAGGTTAAATTTGTGTTCTTGAGGTCATTTTAAGAAGAAAATGTATATGTCGCAGTTATCGAATGGGCCTGGTTTAGCCGATAAAGTAGATTTCCTGTTTTTCATAAATCTGCAAATATCTCGGTAACTACGCGAAATATGGCAAAATATCAAGAGACCTTTTTTGCAAGAAATTAAATTTCCAACAATGTATGTCCTATGACATTTTTTATCAGCTGAACACTTTCCGAGTATATTTATATTTCGGTGAAGTTGCAGAACAACTGCCTCCCTCCTCCCGAAGTGATGGTCGGTGGGGGTGGGGGTGGGGGGGGCGTAAAGGTTCCGTTCCCCCGTTCACAATTGCTCATCCATTAAAAGATCCTTAGCCATGGACCAAGGGGTTTAAAAAATGTTGAAATAATCACCTGTAAATAATGTTTGTTAATGATAAAGAAGTACTTAGCCGCCGCAGGTGGCCAGTAACGTCGGAACAAACCGACGCATTCGCGAACACGAAAATCTGGTTATAATTCCCGTGGCGATCAAAGCGATCGTAACCGAGGAGAATCGAATCGGTCACAGAGGGATGCGCGCGATTTCCCAGGACATGTCCGAGCGTCCGGATGCAGGTAGCATGAGGAGCATGAGCGAGCAGCAGTAGCAACAGCATCTGGCATGAGTCGCGGACTCTCGCGAGGAGAGGGAACTGGTCGAGCTTCTTGCACCGTGATCCCGTTACGGTGGTCACGGTGCTGGCGATCGTTTCTCGGAACGATGCTGGTCGCATTGGTCTGCTATCGCGACACAAAAGCGTCCGCGGAGTAGCACAGAGCCGCTGGCAGAACTAGCAATGCCAGCGGAGAGCTACGGCTCGCTTATGGCAAGAGTCCGGCACGATTCACGACACCTTTGATCGCCGGTAGGCAGGTTTAATCATCGTCGATGGCGTTCTATCGATCGCCAGAGAGCCCGGACTCTGGCGAATCGATTCTGTTGGAACAAGATGCAAGAGATATTGGAATCTGACATGGGGGCGTGGACAATATATATAGCTATCCAATATGGCGATGAAGAGCTTGGTTTTAACATTGTATTGATATCTTTTTTTTTGTTTTTACTTAAAATGTTTGAAAGGAAGGAGAAAACTGTTTCTTACGTCTCAGGAAATCGACAATGCCTACAGATCATTTAATGAAAGATGGCAATATTGCATAAATGAGGATGGTCAACATTTTGAACATTTATTATGATATGTAAAGGTCAACCCGCCGTAAACAACGCGTAATCTTTGCTGAAACACGTAAGTTTTAAACTTTCACATTTTTTCCGCTGCAACATGATTCCTCAAGGTCATTTCAAGGTCAAAAAGGTGGTATCCACTAAATTCAGTTTTTTATTGTCTATCATGCTATCGGAAAAAAATATACTATTCCATTTAAAAAAACATCGGTGACCTTGAAATTTCATTAAAAAACACGACATAAAAAATTGTTATCTTTACCATTATATTTGCCCCCTGTAATAGTGTCACTTTGTCCTCTGAAGTTTTCTGATAGGACTGTAAATACGACAGATATTTAGGTGTTCCCATTTATGTGGGACACCCTGTATAATCGATGATTGAATTTGGTGTAACCACAGCGTGCCATAGCTCGCAGATGAAACAATTTCTGTTAGGTTCGCGTCACCCAGAATAAGATACAATGCAGACGGGTAGAGATCGAGATGGTTAGAGAGATAGAGAGCCAGGATAAGGAGCATAGGACAGACAGGGTCGTGGATCGGTCGTGTCAGACGGGCCGATATTAATGGAGGCTCGAGTGTACTTGCACCGTGCATGAGCTATGGGTCTGTCGTCTGGTCCCGGCACCAGCGGAACGAGGCTGTTGGCGTGTTTTGATGCACGACCGGCCGCAATTCAATTATTGATCCCTGACTTATCGGCTCGTTCGATTTGATCCTGCCGAATTGAATCCTGAGCGTGATCCTGGCTCCTGCTCCTGCCTCCTGCCAGAGGCCAGGGATTCGATCCCATGCGGTCATGCAGTGGCCTGGAAAGTGCACTGACGGACGAAACGGTGATAGTTTTACTGAAACTTGATCGTCGGCAATGGTCCATTCATTCTTCTTTACTGTTTTGATTTTTTGTGGACATTTGATATTACGAATGAACACGTTAACATCTTATGAACGGTAGAGGGGGCATTGAAACAGTTATATTTATTTAATGGATGCTATATAGTCAATGTAATATTCCGTTGTTTCAAGGCAGTTAGTATTACGATTATTACTAGAGTAATAATATTATTATTGAAATATTATATTAAGATGGGTATATTAAAAAGCATATTATAATGATTTCTAGGCATCAGTGTATTTGTTTTAGGTTAGTAAGATAATTAAAAGAAGAAAGAATGTCTTATTTGGCTGCTGCGCTTTGCAATTGATGCAAATATTAATTATTTTGCATGGTCGCAATATTTCTTACTATAATAATATAATAATATTATTATTACTTACTACATACTTGCTATAATAATATAATCATAGTATTATTATTACTGACTACTTACTTACTATAAAAACATAATAATATTATTATTAATTACTACTTATTTGCTATAATAATATAATAATATTATTATTACTTACTACTTACTTGCTATAATAATATAATAACATTATTATTACTTACTACTTACTTACTGTAATAATAAAATAATAAAATAATATTATTATTACTTACTACTTACTTGCTGTAATAATATAATAATACAATTATTATTTATTACCATAATAATATAGTAATATTATTATTATAATATTATTATATTATTATATTATTACTACATTATTATATCATTACTATATTATTATGTATTACTATATTATAATAATAATAATAATACTGTCGTAATTACTATATTATTACTACAGTAATAATATAGTAATAATGTTACTACAATTATTATAATATACTTATATTCTTATTCTTTTATATCAATATAGTATAAAATATTACGATCATTAGTAGGCTATGGATCTTTATGCAAAATAAACAATGTTTGCATCGATTGCAAGGCACAGCAGCCAAATAAGACTTTCTCTCTTCTTTCAATTATCTTACTAAGCTGAAACAAATACACCGATGTCCTGAAATCCTTTTAATACGCTTTTTAATGTACCCATCTTCTGTCATGAATGCATAAAAAATATTGGCAGAAGTAACATACTACGATATAGTGCGTTAAAAAATATAGAATTCGTTCCAAAAAACGTGAGTCACCTTCAAATGTCCTTGAACGCATGCATCTAATAACACTTCAATACCACTAGTCTATTTACACTTCTTATCTGAACTATTCTTTTGTGTAACGCACACTGTACAGTTAATTTGCATTCAAAGATTAAAACCGGTCACCCTTTATGTTTTTCTGAATCATAATATGCAATAGTATTTTGTTCACAAATTTTATAAGATGTCGAAGACTGAGATTGTAAGTTTGATGAGTTGACTGCGGATTTTATGCATTTATAAAATAACTTCGTTGGTAACATTTAAAACAATGAAGACTGCAATATAATCTCTTCCTTGAGATTCAAATTGCATAAATAAAGAAAAAACAACAATGAAGAGATTACAAAAATTTAAGGATATTGATTTATTATTTTCGAGTGTATACATTTTTCAAAGTATGAAAGTTATTCGTCTTTGGCTCCTATTACTTAGAATCGACGAAGAAAATGTTTATTTTCCGTAAAAATCCGCAGTCTTCATAAATTATGAATGTTGGGAATGTTGGTGTGGGAAAATTGAGTTTTTGGCGAGGGAAACGAATGAATGTTGTTTTCGAATCACTGTACGCCGCCATCGATCATAGCGTCGTCTAAGGATTTAGGCGTCTTTAATTGAAGTTCCAGTTACGCTATCGAGCACGGATCACTCGCAGAGATTCCAGGAAGTTTAGAGTCTTTGGCCGTCTAGAATCCGCAACACGGGAAGTTGGGTTGTCTCGGGTATGTCCTTGGAGCCGTGGTGATCGAAGAAGCAATTTGCAAGAGATACTGGGAAGAATGGGATGATGGGGAACTCTGGGAATCGTTTGGGAACTTTGTGGAAAGTGTTAATTGCTCCCGGAACAGTGGTCGACGCTGAGTGTTTACGCTAATGCGCATTTTTGTTCTGCTATTTCGAGAAACTGTTGTTAAGGAACAATTTTTTCTAGCTTATTCAAGGTTTAATTCCTCAAATCTTCAGTTCTTTGAAAGTCTTCAGTTTTAGGCATCGAAGGAATGAAATGATCATCGATCATTCAGTAGTTTAGTTACACTGTGTTTGAAGAACAACTTTGGGCTGAACTGTACTTTAGAGGACCAAAAATTTTCAAATTTTCTGTATGTGATGCTACACATTTTGACGAGAAAACGATAGACGTGCAAGTTTTAGTACACGGAATTCAAGTTTTGGTTACCGGAGTTCACTGGTTGAAAAGTCATACACGTGTAAACATGAGCAATTTTAAGCTTTTTTGACAGGTTAGAGCGTCGCCATATTGGATATTCGTTGGGTGGTAGAGGTAAGACTGTTGTAGCCGAACTTATGTTTACCACCTAGCAAATATATCAATATGGCGACTCTCTAACCTGTCGAAATGGCTTAAAAGTGCTCAACTTCACACGCGTATAACTTCTGAACCAGCGAAGTCCTAGCAATAAGACTTTCATTTTCGGTGTTTTTTCGTCGAAATCTATAGGAGCGCATAAAAAAAAGTTTAAAAAAATTGGACCTCCAAAGTACAGTTTAACTCAACTTTGTCTAGTTTATTAAAAATGACGATTTTATATTGCTTCGTTAAAGTAACAAGAATGTGTTGATCGAAATTTTGGCCATCTTTTAAAAATTTACATCCAATTTGGCAGTTTTTAATTTGCAGGGAATATGACACTTATTTATGGAATATGTCACTGTCTGCCATAATACATACTGGATTGCATGCAAATAATTAGAATACTACATTTATGTTCATCAGTATATAGTAGAGAATTGAAAAATGTACAAAACAATGTAATAGGATCGTAGCAAACAGTGTGCATTAGAGAATTGGTTAAATTAAACAGTGTCATAATAGAAAATTGAATTACGTCGTGTCAACGAAACGAAAATTAAATTTTCACCAATGTAAACATCACTAGTGCGTATCATACGACGTTCATATTAATGCAAATAGCACTGTTATTAATGGACAGGTATATCTCGTTTGGGTATACATACAAATTGAGTGACAACCCCGTTAAATGTAATTATGCATTGTTCAGGGGTAAAGTCTAGAAAAACTTAATGAAAACAATTCAGTTCTTCTAGAAACAAATCCTAGAACTCAATATAACATGCTGGTTCTCTTGAAAAAATTCTAGAACCGAAGAATACGTTTCAGGCCTCCTGGGAAAAAATCTAGAATTCAAGAAAACAATTCAATTTTTCTAAAAAAAGTCCACAAGTCGAGAGAACACTGCAATTTTTCTGGAGAAATTCTAGAACTGAAGAATACGTTTCAGGCCTCCTGGAAAAAATTCGAGAATTCAAGAGAACAATTCAATTCTTCTAGAAAAATTCCACAAGCCGAGAAAACACTGCAATTTTTCTGGAGAAATTCTGGAACTGAGGAATACGTTTCAGGCCTCCTGGGAAAAAATCTAGAATTCAAGAAAACAATTCAATTTTTCTAAAAAAAATTACACAAGTCGAGAGAACACTGCAATTTTTCTGGAGAAATTCTAGAACTGAAGAATACGTCTCAGGCCTCCTGGAAAAAATTCGAGAATTCAAGAGAACAATTCAATTTTTCTAAAAAAATTACACAAGTCGAGAGAACACTCTAATTGCTCTGGAAAAATTCCAGAACTCAAGAAGACGTTACATTTCTTCTGCAAAAAATTTTAAAATTCAAGAGAACAATTCAATTTTTCTAGAAAAAATCCAACAGCTGAATAGAACACTCGAATACTTCTGATAAAAATTGTAGACCTCAAGAAAACATTCCAATTCTTTCACAAAAAATCTCAAACTCGATCAACTATTTCATTCATCCTCTTGTATGGTCTTCATTGAGTTTTCCTACACGTTTATATTTTTTCTATAATCGTTCCAATAAAACATTGTATCCAAACATATGGAAAATAGTATCATACATTATGACAAAATCTTGCATATTTAATTGTCGTTAAAATAGTTAACAAATCGAACTCTCGTCTTCCCACAATTTCGAATTGAACCGACGTTTGCAGGATCGCGTCACTTTTTCACCAAAGAGCAAATTAAGTAGGTGAAACGAGGGTGAGAGCCGGAGGAGGGTCTCTCGGAAAAAGTAGAACAAGACAGAGAGGTCAGACACGGTTTCTCGTTACGAAGCCGTTCAATGCTACATTCTGTCTCGCCGAATCTCCGGCGTCTGTTCCGCTCGCTCGAAATTTCCTCTAATTAAGCGTACTCTGTTAGCCGCGCGTTCCAGACGGCAAGAAATGCCACGCCGCGAGCAAGTTTCCCTTGAATTGTTCTCTGCCGTTGCTTTCTCAGGCTCCGAAGTGTCGAATTTATCTAGAGACAACGGCGAGAGGACGACTCTTTGCACGGCCGCCGGTTCCGGAGGACGAAAACCGGGTTGATAAGCAGCTCACGATCGCGCGCTTGATCGACGCGAAACGCGCGGCGAATAGTCGAACCGAATTAGCCACGAAATGCCCTAACTGCTACCTGTCCAATGGAACACTGTGCTGTCTGCTTAATTATCCTATTTTTTAATAATAATAATATTCAAGACTGGATCAACGATGAATTAACCATTAATTCGACCTTCGAAATGTACTTTAAAAATGCAATGATTTGAAGGGGTTTAGAATTATTGGTAAAATTAAACATTTCTTTTTGCAGTTATTGTTGAATAAAATGAAAATATCTTTTTTGGAGGATTTTCAGCAACACCTTGACTTCACTTTCGTATTTTTTGATTATTTAATGTTACAAAATGGCGGCGTTAGATAATATTGTCTGTCATCATGTTTGGAGGGCACTTCTTTTTGTTGCATGATAACCGAGCAACAAAAGTTACTAGAACATAAAAGGCAAATAATTTTTATATCAACTTAATCGAGAATAAGGATTTTTAATGGAGCGTACGATTTTTGACGATGTCATAATTTGAACTTAATTATTTTTAAAGGAAAGAAGAAGAATAAAATAAAAAGTTATCATAGTTTTAAACTATGTTGTAATACATGTTGTAATGGGGATTATATCTGTCTTAGCCACTTAAGAGGTTCCTTAGCCGCCATTCTCTTACTTTCTTCAATTATGTTCAAACTAAAAAATTGTGTAGCCTCAGCAACCTTAATACTTTTGGTAATTAATCGATCACAATTAATTTTTGGCGATGTGTGCCAGGCTCTTTCTCCTATTTCGCAAAATTAATGAATGCTATAAATGTTCTAAAATTCGCAGTTCAATTACGAGATACAATGTTCCAAGGCAGATTTCGCAGAAAGCAATTATTTCTGCTGAAAGGCTGACAATTCGGACGATCGCCGAACGAGTTTCCTTTTTCAAACGAAAAAGGAATGCAGATGGGAGTCATGATCAAGGGTTCAGAACGAAGTCGATCCGATAGGAAGAACGAATGGACGAAACGTGGCGAGTGCTTCGCCGAAGTATTTACCAAGACAGCCGGTGTCTATCTGCCGTAGGTAAGAGAATCGAAAGAGTCGAATAGAAGAGAAGAGAAGAGAAGAGAAGAGAAGCCTCGGGTCTCGCCGAAATGTCTCCGCCTCTCGCCTTGACGTAACCTGAATACCGGTAGCGAGCTAAATTGTTTCGTGACTCTCGCGTTTAATAGCTTAGTCCGGCTCGTGGAGAATCGAAGAAAAACAGACAAACCGATCGACTAGCCAACTTTGTTCCGGCGGAATGATCAGTGTCCTTTTTGACTGCAGACAGTGCCTGAAAAAAATATTGGCACACCCTATAAAAAGGAAGAAATTTTTAAAAATTTCACCAAACTAGAAAATGTGGAAAGAAATTATTTGAATACTGTTATTCGACGGAATTGTGAAGGTAAAGAATAAAGGTTACAATTTTTAACTATTTTCTCTGTGACTATAATGGAAAATTTAAAACATATTGTTTGCACACGTAAGTTATGTAAATGCACAGAGTTTTCAGAAGAGACAGTTTCAAGTTTCAGGAAATATTTGTTTTTAATATTTATTTATGGCCCAGAGATTAACACAGATGGCTACCTTGTGCTCCTATCTGGCTCAGGTGTTATAATAAATCTGGACGTTGCTATACTGAAGCAAGAATATTATAATAAAAAGAAAAGAGTTGAATTAGGTGTGGTTTCGTTGCTGTGGAGCCAAAGGGGTGGAGTCAGAGCATTGCCGCAGACGATAATGAGTATCCGTTTTACATAAAACATTCTTCACGATGGCTACACTAATTTACTCTACAATGATCACCTAAAATTCAACCATAAGCTGAAGCAGAAACATTATAATATCATATTTAGCTTTTAGTAGGCGTGGCTTCGTTGCTTTCGAGCTAGCAGGGCGGAGCTAGAGCATTACTTTAGAGCATAATTTATATGCGACATCCCTGACGGTAGCTACATTAGTTTATTCTAGCATGGTTATCTGAAAATGCGACTTAATCTGAAGCAGCAACTTTAGAATATGATATTTAGCTTTTAGTAGGCGTGGCTTCGTTGCTTTCGAGCTAGCAGGGCGGAGCCAGAGCATTACTTTAGAGCATAATTTGTGTCCAACATCACTGACGATAGCTACATTAGTTTATTCTAGCATGGTTATCAGAAAATGCGACTTAATCTGAAGCAGCAACTTTAGAATATAATATTTAGCTTTTAGTAGGCGTGGCTTCGTTGCTTTCGAGCTAGCAGGGCGGAGCTAGAGCATTACTTTAGAGCATACTTTATGTCCAACATCACTGATGATAGCTACATTAGTTTATTCTAGTATAGTTAATTAAAAATGCGACTTAATCTGAAGCAGCAACTTTAGAATATGATATTTAGCTTTTAGTAGGCGTGGCTTCGTTGCTTTCGAGCAAGTAGGGCGGAGCTAGAGCATTACTTTAGAGCATACTTTATGTCCAACATCACTGACGATAGCTACATTAGTTTATTCTAGTATAGTTAATTAAAAATGCGACTTAATCTGAAGCAGCAACTTTAGAATATGATATTTAGCTTTTAGTAGGCGTGGCTTCGTTGCTTTCGAGCAAGTAGGGCGGAGCCAGAGCATTACTTTAGAGCATAATTTGTGTCCAACATCACTGACGGTAGCTGAACTAGTTTATTCTAGCACGGTTATCTGAAAATGCGACTTAATCTGAATCAGCAACTTTAGAATATCATAAACAATTCTCAGTAGGTGTGGCTTCATTGTTTTTGGGTTGCAGGGGCGGCGACAGAGCACTAGCTCAGAGGGTAATGTGTGTTCATTATCCCTGATGATTGCTACGCTAATTTATTCTAGTGTAGTTACCTGAAAGTTGGACATTATTTGATGTAATAACGTTACAATGTTATAAACCAGTTTCAGTGAGCGTGGGTTAGTCGTTCACGGGACAGTGGGGCGGAGTCAGGACACTGCCTCTCAGGTCAATCTGCATATGTTTTGCATACTATTATTCTGACGACTGCAAGACTAGACAATTTTTTTCAATCATGTAACGGTTCTATGGAATCTGAAGCAACCAGACTGTAATATCAGATATAGGCGTCAGTAGGCGTGGCCTTGTAACTTCTAGGTCAAAAAGACAGGGACTGGAAAATGTTCTAAAAGAAAATGTATCTCCAGACCTATCCTAATTAATTAAATCCCTAACTCTGGATACTGCATAGTTTTCTTTGTAAATAATGCTCTAAGTAGGCGTGGTTTCGTTGCTTTCAGGAGAAAAGGGTGGAGCCAAAGGAGTGTCCTAAAGGTAAACCTATCCTCAAACCAACCTAAATTCAATACTTCACACAAAAATCTAATTTTGAAGACCACAATGAAAAGAAGTCGTCTTTATAGCTAGCTCCCTAAGCTTAGGGCCTAAATGGGCGTGGTTTCGTTGTTCTCAGCCTAAGGGGGCGGAGTCAGGGCAATTTCCCAGAGGTCAATCCACACCTATTAAACAAAATATTGAACATACCAATTGCCTTACATAATCTGAAGCATCAACATTGTAACCTTACGAATAGGACCAAGTAGGCGTGGTTTATTTGCTCCCAAGTCAAAACAACAGAATCACAGCAGTGCCCCGTGGTGCAATATGTGCTCTCACGTCCACTAAATAATACCAGAACCACCAGACACCATCAAACACCATTTTCTTCATGTATAAAATTTGTCACCCCCGCAAACCATTTCAAAAGCAAAAACAGTACAATCGACTAAAACTTTCTGCCCTGACTGTACCAATCGAGAAGGTCATTCGTCCAGGCGCAGCGACGCTCTCGTTTCCATCCGCAGCCGCGGAGGACACCGCGTACGGAGCGAAAGCGGAGAGAGAATAAGAAAAAGCGAAGGGAACTAGTATTACTCCTCGTCCAGCATAAATTATAAGCGTGCAGGACGTACCGTTCGCGCGGGTCCAAGCGTAAATACGTCGTACAATTACCCGAGCGGCCTCGCCGCGTGCACCTGCTCTTTATTTCACTGCAGGTACAACGTTTTTTGCCATGACCGACGTCCGATCGCAATCTACAGCATCCGGCGCGCGCGTACGCGAGAGAAGATCGTCCCTTCCACGGAAAAGATTCACCTTCTCGCGTTCAAACGCGTCTACAGAAGCAAACGCAAAAGGGTCACTCGTTATTCGATCTTTCTGACTAATAATTTCCTACGCCCCACCTAGCAGCATCTGCTCAGCTTCCCATGTACGAGATGTAATAAAAAGGCGGCCGGACTCTGTCAGTTTCCTTGCGAAATGACAAGAGAAAATTTGATGATTCTGCTGATCGCTTTTCTGTAATCTACTGTATCAGTTTGCCAAATTTCACTGAATCGCGAATGTCTCAATACGCGTTACAAACAATTTAGTAGAGCCGTGTTCGCGTGGCACTGTGATTTTTCATTCGGCTTAAATAAACAAAGGGTGGGCGTGACATTTTTCGTCGAATTGCAAAGATCCGCCACAGAAACGAACTGCGGCAGCACGACGAGGAGACTCGATGAAAATGATTTCCAACAACTAGTTAGGGAAGGTAGGGGATCGCTATATACTAGAACATACTGGAATATACTAGAATATACTAGAATATACTACAATATACTAGAATATAATGGAATATACTAGAATATACTAGAATATAACGGAATATACTAGCATATACCAGAAAATACTGCAATATACTACAATATACTAGAATATACTAGAATATACTAGAATATACTAGAATATCATGGAATACACTAGAATGTACTAGAAAATACTGCAATATACTAGAATATACTAGAATATACTAGAATATACTAGAATATACTAGAATATACTGGAATATACTTAAATATATTAGAATATACTAGAATATACTAGAATATACTAGAATATACTGAATTATACTTGAGCATACTAGAATATACTACAATATACTACAATGTACTACAATATACTACAATATACTACAATATACTACAATATACTACAATATACTACAATATTCTACAATATACTACAATATACTATAATATACTACAATATACTACAATGTACTATAATATAATGGAATACACTAGAATGTACTAGAAAATACTGCAATATACTAGAATATACAAGAATATACTAGAATAGACTAGAATATACTAGAATATACTGTACTATACTACAAGAGGCTAGAATATACTAGAATATACTGTAATATACTAAAATATACTAGAATATACTAGAATATACTGGATTATACTGGATTATACTTGAACATACTAGAATATACTACAATATACTAAAATATACTACAATATACTACAATGTACTACAATATACTACAATATACTACAATATACTACAATATACTACAATATACTACAATATACTACAATATACTACAATATACTACAATATACTACAATATTCTACAATATACTACAATATACTACAATATACGTTAATATACCACAATATACTACAATATACTACAATATACTAAAATATACTACAATATACCAAAATATACTATAATATAATGGATTATACTACAATATAAAAGTATATAGTTGAATATGCTGGAATATACTATACAGTTTGCCAAATTTCACCCACTGGCGAATGTCTCAATACGCGTTACAAACAATTCAGTAGAGCCGTGTTCGTGTGGCACTGCGATTTTTCGTTCAGCTTAAATAAACAAGGGGTGGGCGTGAAATTTTTCGTCGAATTGCAATGATCCGCCACAGAGACGTTCGAACTGCTTCAGCACTGCTACTCCTCGCAACTTCTTCTTGTTTCCAATAGCGAAATCGGAGTTCAAAGGGCCACGCTTTGACGCTGTAGAAGAAGCTCGCGTTGAATCGCAGCGGACGCTTCGCGCGAAGAAACTGACGCGGAGTCTCGAACTAAACGATTTCCAACAACTAGTTAGAGGATCGCAGAACTGTTGGGGTCGCTATATCAATGCAGATGGGAACTACCACGAAGAAAATGGAAGTCAAATTTGTTGGCTGATTGATAGAACCTTTTTGAATTCACTCTGGTTCCTTTCCATTTTTCGGTGCATCGTCGAATCGCAGAGCCACGCGATCATGCATCTACTGAGTCGCATGTAGCGCGCGTTCAAATATCCGTGGGTCGATGAAAATTGACAGACTGACATACAAGGGCATGTGACCAGCAAAGCCATCAAATTTGATCCGATACCTTCGCTAGGAAACCGACAGAGTTTCTTTTTGATCGCGCCTAGTATTAATATAAATTTCCAGCCTGCCGATTCCACAGTCGATTTTCACCAGCGTTCCACGAGGAGGTAAACAACCAGCGCATCGCTCGAACGATGACGTCAAACGCGGAATAAAGGAGTCGACGCGGTCGAGTACCCATTCGTTCAACGATTGAAAATTACATTTCGGCACAGTACTTCGGTGCTATTCTATATTTGCAATTAAGAGTCGCTTCCGTTTCTCTGATTGCAACTCCTTTGACGGGGAAACTTTTTTCCAGATGAACCGGACGGTTGACCTTTGTGGAACAGAGCCTCGTCTGTGTGCGATTCAGCTGTGTTCTTGAATTTTTTTTAAATCGACATCGTCAAAACTGTGGCTCCTATTTGTGCGCCAAGTGAGCGAAGTGCTGGAAGATATTTTATTGGAAAGGTCGCGCGATTGTTCTGCAATATTCTAAAATTGGACGAGTAGACGGTGAATTTTTTGCATTTATAATAAAAATGTGCAGATCGAATACAAAACAGTGAACCTATTCGAAGCATTTAAAAATGTTGTATTGACCAGAATTCATTGAAGGTATTAAAAAAATAAATGAATACAGTATTTCATCGTTAATTGTCGTGAAATTCTGAACGATAATTGTCGCAAAACAATCCCTCCTTCCACGGGGTATACCACGTGAAATTTCCATCACAAAATAATAAAAAGTAAACAAGTTTTGTCATTGGATTAGTAGTAGTCTCACGTCAAAGAATAGTATTATCTGAACGTTAATTGTCACCGGCCGGTCCAGTAGTGGCGACGATTATCGATGAAATACTGTATCTATGTATCCCCCGTATCTTGCAAATAATTCATGCAACTTTCATTTTGCATAATAATCCACAGTCTAGTGATGAAAAGTTTTCACCAGTATTGTCACTGATCAGTATGCTCACTGGACCAGCTGTTCGATTACAGAGATTGCAGAAGAATGATTGGAAAAATCGATTTTGAAGAAATGGTACGAACTTGAAGGAGGTATACGAACACGTTACTAACATCTAACATTCTGACATTAAATTATTTTAAACAATCGTAAATGTCGGTGCACATTATTTTCTGCTATTCAGTGGCTGAGTATATGTATACTGAACTTGTATGCAGCATTTGAAATCCATAGGATGCCTCGTTCTTAAAATATTCTACAAATTGTGCAAGAGGAATACAGTACTCAAGATAAAAATTAGCTCATTCAAAAAAATTAATAAAAACTGTTTGCGTTACTCTACGAAGCTGATTTTTTTTTACATTACAGCCAAAGATCTATATATACACTAAGTAAAATATTAAAGTCGAAACTCGTTCCTTTCCCTAAAAGAAAAATTCATAAAAGTCACCCACTTCTGGGAGCATGAACAATCGAAATGAAGCAACAACGTATCTTTTGAAGAATAGAATGTTTATACTGGACTAAGATAATCATTTTTGCAGTTGCACGATGCAAAGTACACTTGCGCCAGGTGTTATACACAATGTAATATTTTATCCATCACTATTCCAGTGATTATAAATGCCAGGATCGAATTGCCCGACGATTTTCAAGCCCCCTTTTTCGCAACAAGGCGTTTCCCGACGTCCGAGGGTCCTACCTCCGACAATTGCTCTCGCTGCACATTCGAAACAGCTTCGAATGCCGTTAACGCACCGCTGCACGTACGGGTGCATACTCATAGGGGCGCATAGAGCGTCGGGAATTCCGCATCGGCTGGAACCGCGCCGCGGCTGCATCTCGGCTGCAACGCGGCTGCATCGCGCTCCGCCTGAGCGACTAACCCGGTTTATTGTTTCGAGTTCTAAACTGTGTTCGGGCAAATGCTCAGAAATTCTCCGAGCACCGAAACCCCCTCTGAAAGAGTCTCCACGGATCGCTTCGCCGCGGGACGATCAATTTTCTCCGAGTTCAACGCGAGTATCAAAACAGTGCCAAAATTCTCCGCCATTCGCCCCACCCCTCGCCGTCCCTCCCCAAGGAAGACAATGGATTCATTACAGCGAGAACACGGAGTTCGTAATCAACGAAACCGGATACCTCCGCGACTCTGCCTATTTTCGAAACACCATCCACCGGAAATAGTTGAATAAAGATCCTGGAATAATGGAATAGAATAGTTTCAATAGAGTGCTTCATTATTGTTTTGTGTTTTCAATTAAACTATTTCCTTTTTAACACTAGATTGCCCAAGGAAGTCATTTTGACTGCTTTTTAATTTCAACTAGAAGAAGAGTCGATCACCAATGATGAAAATGAAAGTGTCATCAATATGCCCAGGAAAAGTAAATTTTTTTTTCTTGTTAATATTTACTAATAACTTGTTATATAACTGTAAATAATATAAAAAATATTAAAAATTAATTTTAAACTTTCTTTACACATTAGTTATTCTTTCACAATGCAGTCATTTTGACTGCTTTTGGGCAATATAGGTATATACTAAGTTTCAGTCTTTCTAGTGTTAAAAGTACTGTTTGCTCCTCCGAAGATCTGAACCACCTATAGTTCGTTTTCTATCCGCGCGATGTTAATGCGTTCTGCGCGTGCGTGTATTGTGCAAGCGTGATGAGTTTGCGTTTAGTTTATATTATATATTTGTACTTCTTCATTTTTACTAACTAATAAGTTTAGGATTGTGTGTTCAGTGCAGTAATGTTTCAATAAATAAATATCCATTTCACTTTAAACTATTTCCATTTGTTTGCAGGGTCATCTATTTAATAAGTTCGTCTTGTAACATGGCAGGGAAAAAATTGAACGTTTTATAGCATTTAGATGAAGAATATTGTGGTGAGCTCTGTTCTGTCCTGAGGAACGTGTGAAGATTAATGAAATCAAATTTTAAATTTAACACCCCTGTTTCACAACCCTTAACAAATAATCGATCCATTTCTATTGGAGTCTCATGAACAATAATAATATACGTGTTACGCAAATTTGTATTCGGGCTAATGTTCACCTATTAACAATTGTGAAGCCGACAAAAATACTAATGATTTTGTGTAAACATTGTTGAACCTGCAGAAAGATTGTAGACCTCGTATAAAAATTGTAAGAAGAATTGAAACTGCAGAAGAATTGTGAGGCCCTAGAAAAAGAAACTTGTAAAGTCTATAGAAACGTTGTTGGCCTTGTAATAATATTGTATAGCCCAAGGAAAAATTATCAAGTCTGTAGAAATGTTACAAATCTCGCATAAAAATTGTGGTGCCTTTGAAATCATTGTGAATTTTATATAAAAATTGTAGAACCTACAGAAGAATTGTGGACTCTGAGAAAAAAATTGTAAAGTCTAGAGAACCGTTATAGGACTTGCATAAAAATTTTACAGCCCAAGGAAAAATTATAAAGTGTACAGAAACATTATAGGCCTTGTATAGTCTATAGAAGCTAGCTAAGCCAAGTCTATAGAAATGTTACATATCTCAAATAAAAATTGTGGTACCCTTGAAATCATTGTGAATTTCATATAAAAATTGTGGAACCTGCAGAAGTATTGTGGACCCTTAGAAAAAATTGTAAAGTCTACAGAACCGTTGTAGAACTTGCATAAAAATTCTACAGTCCAAGGAAAAATTATAAAGTGTACGGAAGCATTGTTGGCCTTGTAATAATATTGTATAGCCCAAGGAAAAATTATTAAGTCTATAGAAATGTTACAAATCTCGCATAAAAATTGTGGCGCTTTTGAAATCATTGTGAATTTTATATAAAAATTGTAGAACCTACAGAAGAATTGTGGACTCTGAGAAAAAAATTGTAAAGTCTAGAGAACCGTTATAGGACTTGCATAAAAATTTTACAGCCCAAGGAAAAATTATAAAGTGTTAGAGTATGAATATATTTAAGATGTAGACGAATATATTGATAAGTGATAAACTAAGTTCTAAAAATACAGAAATATAAACACAGCGTCGTTTGTATATCTTGGTCGCTTGGTCGAGAGAGAGTGGGAGAAGAGCGGGGCCCACACGCGTCTCAGCACGGCTACTTGCGCGCGCACCTATCCCCGGACTACCGATCACGCGGTACATTTAAATATATCTATACAGTGTGGAGACGCATGCACAATATCTTACGTAAAGTGTGTAGAAACATTGCAGATCTTGCATAAAAATTGTAGAACCTTCAGGAACGTTATAAATCAAATACATATAAATATTGTAGAACCTACAGAAGAACTATAAGGCCCCAACAAAAATTGTAAATCCTATAGATACGTTCTAGGCCCTGTAAAACTCGAGGAAAAATTGTAATAATTTTTGTAATTGTAATAATTGTGCATACAAATTATAGAACCCTTGGAAATATTAAAGAACCTCTATAAAAATTGTAATAATTTTTGTAATTGTAATAATTGTGCATAAAAATTATAGAACCCTTGGAAAGATTAAAGATCCTGTATAAAAATTATAAAGTCTACAGAAGGCCTGCCAAATCCAAGAAAAAATGGTTAATCGCCTGCAACATTCCTCAACAAAAATTGTAGAGTCTATAAAGAAATTATAGAACCTAGTAAAATATTGCATGATGTACAGTAAAATTGGCACATAGAGATTAAACAATTTTCAAAATTCGCCTCACCTGGTGCCCCACGTCAGTTTAAAACTATACCTGTTGCCAGTTACGCGAAACACCTTGCATTCTCTTCACTATAATTCCGAAAACAAATTTTGCGACATATGTGTGCCGTGGGTCTTTCTGTAATTCCGCGTATCAAAATCTGCTGCCATAAATTCCGCTTAAAGCGACATCTCAATCACGTAGAACGATCCATCTGCTCTGAAAACTATGAAAACATACTCGCCTAAAAACCAGTTAACGGATCGTGTGCACTCTCGACGGAGATTGCCGTAGTCGCATCTCTCGGTAATCCGTCAGCGACTGTTGATAATTATGCGCATAAAATGTATCGCTAATTACGCGCATATTAAGCGTCGTTATAATTATACACGGGAACCCGAGATGCCATTTGTTATTCCGGAAACGGTCCGCCGGATGCGGACAATTATCCCAGTGAAAATGTATTATTTCTCTTAATTAAAGCGACCGGCGTCCATTATTGTTTACGCTGACGGGACATTTAGAGCGATTCCGTGGAAATCGCAACCTCTCTTTTTTCTCCCTTCCCTTTTTTTAATAGAAAAACGAACGCGAGATTGCTATGAACAATGGGGACAAACACGTCCAGATAATTTGCAAAATACAGTAGTGCAAATTTACATTAGTTCGGCAGCGAAATTGTGTACAGAAACACCCAGAACTGGGTGGATTTTCCTCTCCTCCTTTTCCCCTTCCACTACCATATGCGCGCTCCAACGTCCCCCACTGTGACCGTAGACTGGTCACGTGACGTGCCGCGCAACGTGCTACATATTACTCTGGTAATCAGAGAGGTGGTAAACTGTATTCCCCTCGATTTAACCGATCTAATTAGACTGCGGGACTGCAAATTCTCACTTTCATTTGTTATTTATTTTACTTCGGAATTAGGAAAAATTTTCCTCGTCAACTAAAAAATCGTTCACTGTAGGAATATAAAAAAATTCAAGTATTTCTTGTTAATTTGAGTGGCTTGTTAAGTACAGAGAATTCTGTCTGCTTTATTTTAATCAGAGTTTTCTAACCTCTTTTCTGAGAACGGAAAACGTCCAATTCCACCCTTTTCCTTATAGAAACGATGACTATGGTCCAGCTGGATGCAGCCGGCACAAAGTATGATTCAGTACAGGTACAATTTTTAATTTATATACAGATCCACAGTATAGAATTATATTATATTTGGTATCATTTTCATTAGAAAAACGCCACGAATATGTTGGTGAATGTTCCATAAAAAAATAATAAAAAATAAAAAAGTTTTGTCACTATCGAGCTTCGCTGTCATTTTCTACGTTCGGCACAAGCGAAAGAATAGTATTATCTGAACGTTAATTGTCGCCGGACGGACCCGTGGTTGTAACATTTATCGATTAAATACTGCAGCAGCTAGCCTGAGCGCATCTTACAAAGTAGTTTTATCATATACAGTTATACAGTCAAACTATATTTGCAGTATTATCATATAAATTATACATTAAATACAGAATGCGTAGAAACGATGTTGTGGATTTATTCATTTCCAACATGTACTATTCTCGATCCCGTCTCTAGCCGCAACATATTGTTACGAATGTAGCAAGCGGTCCATTATAGTTACCCAATATATCGTTGTTACATACAGAGAATTCTCTCTGCTTTATTTCTATCAGAGTTTTCTAATCTCTTTTCTGAAAACAGAAAACGCCCTATTCCACCCTTTGCTTATAGAAACGATGACTATGCTTCAGCTGGATGCAGCCGGCACAAAGCATGATTCAATACAGGGACAGTTCCACAAGATTCTCTAATATGAAAATCTTGAGAGCATCCCCACTTAGATTTCGCAGTATATAAACCCTCGAATTTTAACCCTCTTGTGCAGTGCTTAAAGTACAAACGGGCTACACACGTCGTTACGCTGAATCTCGTTTTGGAGCTGGCTGTACTTAGTGAGATCGGTCCTAGTCACCCTTTCGAATCAAGTAACCTTATAGATTCCGCGCGTACGGTATTAATCTATCTTGGCATAATTATTCAACCTCTCCGTGTTCCCCGCATCGCCAGTGCGTCATCCAACAGGCAGTAGTACTTAGATAACTACACAACATTGTTCATACACACTCGATTCTTACCGCGACAGTAACAGTTGTAACAGAGCCAGTTTCCTGTAATATACAATTTAGTTCAAGGTAATTTTGAGTAACAATTGATTTTAATCCACCATTCGGATCCAGTAATTCTTAGTTGACCGTTCCCACATGATACAATCTTACCGCTCGGATTGTATCAATTAATTTATAATATTAAAGTTACGAGGCCGTTACTAACATATCCTAGGAGCTACCTGATCTTGTATCAGGAACCCAAAACTGTTATCCAACCTATGCGGCTCCCTGATTTCGCATCAGGCTCGTCCGTATCCTACAGCTCCCGGATTTCGCATCGGGTTCGTCTGTGGTTTTATTCAACCTCCTAGCAGCTCCCCGATTTCGCATCGGGTTCGTCCGCGCGTCTTCCAACGTCCCAGCAGCTTCCCAATTTCGCATCGGGTTCGTCCGCGCGTCTACCTCCTAGTGGCTCCCTGATTTCGCATCGGGTTCGTCTGCGCGTCTACCTCCTAGTGGCTCCCTGATTTCGCATCAGGTTCGTCCGTATCCTACAGCTCCCAGATTTTGCATCGGGTTCGTCTGTGCTTTTATTCAACCTCCTAGCAGCTCCCCGATTTCGCATCGGGTTCGTCCGCGCGTCTTCCAACCTCCCAGCAACTCCCCAATTTCGCATCGGGTTCGTCCGCGCGTCTACCTCCTAGTGGCTCCCCGATTTCGCATTGGGTTCGTCTGTGGTTTTATTCAACCTCCTAGCAGCTCCCCGATTTCGCATCGGGTTCGTCCGCGCGTCTTCCAACCTCCCAGCAGCTCCCCAATTTCGCATCGGGTTCGTCCGCGCGTCTACCTCCTAGTGGCTCCCCGATTTCGCATCGGGTTCGTCCACGAAGTCTCTCAAATATCCTAGCGGCTCCCTGATTTCGCATCAGGTTCCTCCGTGTACCTTACTAACAATTAAAAACCATATTCCTCTTTAAACCATAAACCGCTCGCCGGCAACGCGCGCATACCGCTCGGCCCAGGTTTGTAACACGCTCCTCCGAGGAGACAGTCGAAGGGTTAAATTTAGAGACAGCTATAGGTCCGTGAAAAATCGAGAAAGATTGTGGAAAATCCGGAACGTCTCGGTGGTGTTCGCGATTTGTTTGCTGGGACTCGCGAGGCGTTCCGGTTCGCGAGTGAGTTGCCGCGTCGAACCACTTTGCGCACGGTTCTTTTTCGTGTCATTAGGTTGAAGCGTGTGCCCCGCAATTCGAGACGCACGGTGTTTTGCTTATCGAGCCGCGCAAATCGACGCGAGTCACGCGAGACGGGACACCTCGACGCGTCGCCAGGCTCCTAATGCTCGTTTTTACGACAAAGGCAATCGCGTGACAATGCCCGTCATCCGAAGGAACGACGCCGCTTCTCGAGCCCCCCTTTTGTTCCCGACGTCCGTTTCCCTGCCGCGCGACGTTTAAGAGATAAGAACGTTCCTCGCGACCCGAAGTAATGTCTTCCTCGGTAATTGCACGCTGTTTCGCACAGATTCTGTGGGATCGCGCGACGAATTAACACGTTCACTGTTCTCCGGTCAATGGGATCTTCGGAAATGGTTGTAGCAATTTGAAGCAATTTATTCAGACTATAGGAAAGTTTCAAGATTTGCGAAATCGTTTTTGATAGCCTATAAGAGGAGCGTGGAACTGAAGAAACTGAATCACCAATGAGAAGAAGAATGGCGGCAAAACCGTTTACTATACCTAAGGAACCGATAGCATAAGTTGCTTTCTGTGCATTTACTCCATGTTACAAATAATTACTGACTTTTCAATCCGGTGGGTAAGCGATTTAAATTTAAAACAGACTTACTATTAATTGATTGTGGGCCATCAATTAATTTGTACACCTACTAATACAACACCTAAAAATATTAATACACTCCTCAGAGCATCTACAGGTCCTGTTTACTATACTTAAGGAACCGATAGCAGAAGTCGCTTTCTGTGCACTTACTCCATGTTATAAATAATTACTGAACTTTCAATCAGGTGGGTAAACGATTTGGATTTTAAATAGACTTACTATTAATTGATTGTGGGCCCTGAATTAATTTGTACATCTACTAATACGATTTCGATTTAAAATACACTTACTATTGATCGATTGTGGCCCACGAATTAATTTGTACACCTACTAATACAACCTCTAAAAATATTAATACAATCCTCAGAGCATCTACAGGTCCTGTTTACTATACTTAAGGAACCGATAGCAGAAGTCGCTTTCTGTGCATTTACTCCATGTTATAAATAATTACTGAACTTTCAATCAGGTGGGTAAACGATTTGGATTTTAAATAGGCTTACTATTAATTGATTGTGGGCCCTGAATTAATTTGTACACCTACTAATACGATTTCGATTTAAAATAGACTTACTATTGATCGATTGTGGGCCACGAATTAATTTGTACACCTACTAATACAACCTCTAAAAATATTAATACAATCCTCAGAGCATCTACAGGTCCTGTTTACTATACTTAAGGAACCGATAGCAGAAGTAGCTTTCTGTGCACTTACTCCATGTTATAAATAATTACTGAACTTTCAATCAGGTGGGTAGACGATTTGGATTTTAAATAGACTTACTATTAATTGATTGTGGGCCCTGAATTAATTTGTACATCTACTAATACGATTTCGATTTAAAATACACTTACTATTGATCGATTGTGGGCCATCAATTAATTTGTACACCTACTAATACAACACCTAAAAATATTAATACACTCCTCAGAGCATCTACAGGTCCTGTTTACTATACTTAAGGAACCGATAGCAGAAGTCGCTTTCTGTGCATTTACTCCATGTTATAAATAATTACTGAACTTTCAATCAGGTGGGTAAACGATTTGGATTTTAAATAGACTTACTATTAATTGATTGTGGGCCCTGAATTAATTTGTACACCTACTAATACGATTTCGATTTAAAATAGATTTACTATTGATCGATTGTGGGCCACGAATTAATTTGTACACCTACTAATACAACCTCTAAAAATATTAATACAATCCTCAGAGCTTTTACAGGCCCTGTTTACTATCCAAAGGGCATGGATAGCACAAGTCACTTCCAGGACAAGCACACAGGCGATACTCAGCGAGTCTAATTCATCATCGTTCGATCCGACGACGCACCGAGTGGACACGAGCCACGGGCGACGATAGGTTGTGCGAAGAGTAAACAACAACGACCGAGGGAACAACGCATCTCCCTCTCCCTTTCTCCCTCTCTCTGTTTCTCGCATTCACTCGTTTACTCATTCACTCTCTGTCCCTCTCATTGCGCGTAGGAAGAGCGAAATCAACGGCCGGCCCGCAGCGAGAAGAGTAAATAAAGCTCGCGCGAATAACTGCGAAACGGTGCCTGGGTCCCGGTCCCTCGTGATCCACGACACCCCCGAGCCCGGAGACCGAGGGTTGAGGGTTGGCTACCCCCGCAACAGCTTTGCGACACCCTCGAGCGTTTTCCTCGCAACGACGCCCCAACGACCGCTTCGCGAATCACTTTTACTCGTACGAACCCCCGCCTGCAACTACAGCCCTGCAACAACTACCCCTGCTACAGGTTGTCAGGACCGATGATGAGGAGGGTGCCGGTGGGCTGGGATAACTTCTGTTTGCGGCTGTGTTTGCGAGTTGTAGAACTGTCTGTTATGAAAATGAAGCACGATCCTTGCGGGGTAACACGATTCTTACACGATCCCTTATACCGTTCTTGCAGTGGACGATTCTTAACACGTTAACACGTTGACGTAAATGCCGTCTATAAGCGTCCAATGCTTGGGATTTTAGATTAATATATTTATAAGTAAACTATAAATATATAGCATATATTTAATTTCTTCGTCATATGTTTTCAATGTGAACTACGATAATTTATTTGTAACATACTTGTTTTTGTAATTTATGTCATAAACATTTTTTTAATATATCTTTAATGTATATTCTTAAAATATATTTTCTACAGTTATCATTTTCTTATGTTTCATATTGTGTAACTTTTCAATCTTCTAAAATTAACGAAAATACTTCGAGAACCAATTCTTAAAATATATTTTCTACAATTATCATTTTCTTATGTTTCATATTGTGTAACTTTTCAATCTTCTAAAATTAACGAAAATACTTCGAGAACCAATTCTTAAAATATATTTTCTACAATTATCATTTTCTTATGTTTCATCTTTTGTAACTTTTCAATCTTCTAAAATTAATGTAAATACTTCGAGAAACAATTCTTAAAATATATTTTCTACAGTTATCATTTTCTTATGCTTCATGTTTTGTAACTTTTCAATCTTCTAAAATTAATGTAAATACTTCGAGAACCAATGTTAATGAATATTACATTATAAATTAACACAAATAGTTTTCTAATTTGTAGACATAAACACGAAATAAGAACATTAAATCCGGGTAATTTAAACTTCCCGCCCCGGAGTGTCGCCTCTTGTCGTATCCCCACTCTTTGTCCGTGTATCGATCACGCCATCGACCAGCGCATGCGCACAAGCCACGCGGTGAATGCGCGCCGAATTACAAATTCTTATTTCCAAGAAATTCTGGTTCTACACGAGAATCCGGATCATCGATCGTTATTGTATAATAGAAGGGCGAGGAGAATAATTCCCGTCTGTGCAATAGGTCTGATCGCAAAAACTCGCGTACGCAAATGTTTGTCTAGCGCGGGAATACCGGGGATCTCGGTTCGCCGGACATTTATCGCACAGCGATTCCGATATTAAGCAAACATTTACGATGTCGATAGCACGAACGCGCCGGAGTCGGACAAACAGAAACAATTCGTTGCTGATCGATCGGCCGCCATTTGTAGAAGGGGCGAAACAGGCAACTGGATTTGTTCATCATCCGTTCCTCATCTGTACATTATCCATTCATTTTTTGTTCCCTATCCGTCCATCATCGCTCATCTACCATTAAGAAGCATTCTAACATTTTCAAAGAACAAAGTTTATAACACAATCGAAAGCTTCTGTTATTTTATAAATACCAGACATGCATTTATTGAGATGTCACCCCATTTGGATTATGGTCAATACGGTGTATGTATATATGAATCGATGTATTCAATGAATTTTCATGGAAGTACGTTTATGCAGAGATTGAAAGTTATCGAACTTTTTAACAGGTTTTATTTCAAACACGGTCTACGGAACTTTTTTAAAAATCGTTTTCACAATAAAAATTCCGGTCAGACCAGACAAAGAGAGTTTTACATTTCAATTGAAATCATACAGCATGAAAATGAATATTTTTATGCGACAGAGGCAGAAATATTGTTCCATAATTCAATGATGAATCGTACTACAATAACATTGAATATTTAACACCTACAGTTGAATAGATATTTCGACTTGTAATATTTTCAGAAATAATTCATAGTTCAACGTTTCTTTGTATGTCCAACATGAAATCTTTCTCCGTGAAAAATTCGCCTGGTTTTGAATATTTATTTGCATCACTAGTACATTAAAAACATCTATGAAAACAGTAGAATGACATAATACCGTTAACCAGTGGCGCACTCAAGGGGGGGCCTAAGAGGCCTTGCCACCCCTCCCCCCTCACCCCAAGAAAAAGGAAAAAGAACAATGGAAAATTGATCAAACTGGTAGAACAGCTGTTTCCTCTCGGACTTCGATGATTTTTGGATATGTTATATGTAAAATGCAACATTTTGAACAACTTTTCCCTATATATACAGGGTGAGTCACCTAACGTTTGCACCTCATATATCTTTGTTGTTTCTAAAGATACGTAAAATATGGTAAGGACAAAGTTGAATGGTACGATGGAGCTGACACGATGAAAAAAAAAATTTCGTTTTTATGTCATTTTTTTTAGATATCAAGATCACCTTGACTTTTTAAAATGGAACCACCCTTTTTTAAACACCTACAATGATAGTCCCTTTCATTACGAATTCAATGACTATAATTACTCAAGGTCACTTAAGGTCGCGGACAGAGAAAACGTATAAGATTTAACATCGATACATGCCTGTAAATGGGCTTTGAATGAATGTTGAACTCTGTCCGTGACCTTGAATGACCTTGAGTAATTATAGTCACTGAATACGTAATGAAAGGGACCATCATTGTATGCGTCCATGACCTTGAATGACCTTGAGTAATTACAGTAACTGAATTCGTAATGAAAGGGACTATCATAACTATAACCGAAGTAATTGAAGAGCTGTGTAAAAAGAAAAGAAAACTAGATTTTATTCTGTAAATAAATTTCTATGCGCATCTTAATGGATTTTATTTAATGTGCGTTAAATATCTTTCTGTGGCCTGATACAAAAAGCTTCAATGCCAGTATCTATGGAGTACATATGTAGATTGGCAATAACCAGGTCACAAAATTTTATCTGTTCAACTCGCCCCCCACCCCACCCCCCCCCCCCCCAAAATTAAATCCTGAGTGCACCACTGCCGTTAACTCAAAACTACAACGATCAAATATGTTTAATACTGCTTTATAATGATGATGAGATTGAATTTCTCCAGATCTTATACAATTTTTATTACGACACATTAATGAAGAAGTTTCTTAAAAAATTTCTTGTGAGCGCACGTCTATAATGTTTACCAAAATGTAACATAGACCTCTATTTAAAGTTTCCATTCGCTTATTCGCGATAATCACGATAAACATCGCTGATACCAACAATGAAAATCGTCCATAGTGTTGTAGCTACGTCCCCGACGTAATTCCATCGTTTCCTTGCAAAATTCTCCGTGACCGATGTACAATGTTTTATAATAATGACAAAAATTTAATATCTCGTGATTTCATACAATTTTTGTGAAGATGCGTTCTATAATAAAGAAGTTCATTGAATTATTTCTCACGAGATCATTTTTAGAATGTCCGGCAAAATATAATATAGACTTCGTGGATCTTTATTCGATGTTCCATCCGTTCTATCCATTTAGGTCGCGATTCGACGGTATCTGCGCGAAATTCGTCGAGTTTCTAAGACGATGGGCGGATAAATATTGAGCAGCCCCCCAGGGGACCGAACGAGATGGTGTCTAGACACCGTCAGACACAGTCACGATCGGGCCTTGTCGTTGAATCGACGGTAATAATGCCGCCTCCGTTTGATCCCCTCGCCTTCTTGTCCCGTCGCCATTGGCAACCACGAGGCAGAGAGACACCCACACCGTTCCCTGGCGGACTTCTCGAAAAATATTCGCGAAGGAATCGACTTTTACACCGGCCCCTGTGTCTTTCGCTTAAGAGCTTCCTCTCCCCTTGGGAAATGGCTGTAACGCCGTTAGGGTGGCGAACGCCTAACAGCCGTGGGTCGAGGATATTTGCGAAACCGGAGGTGTGCGTTCGATGGCGAACAGGTGGTGTTCGCGGTAGTTACCTTCCGGAATATACTAATGCCGCGAAGAGTGCGACAAAGCGACTCGCGCTATCTGCGAAGATAATATCCCCTCTACTGCGGAGTATACCCCTCGAGGGGCTGAGAAATGGTAACGTGATACGGGTCAGAGATCGGTGCGCCAATGCTAATGCAATGACAAAACTTGTTTGTTTTGTATTATTTTTGTCATATGAGCCCTGCTTTAAATTACGCGTGCTAATTTTTATCATAAATCCATAAAATCCGCGTATCAACATTTTCTTGGGAACATTAGGAACAATATTGTGGAATAGTGTGCTTTATATTTATAACTGCTGGACTATCAGATTAGAAGCGGCGAATATTAAACTATTTTATAAATATTGCAAGTATAATTTTATATTATTAGATAGTGATGTTGAGAAATAAAATATATGTAATTAGTTACGAAATTGTGGATTTAATGTATTGACAATAAAAATGGGTTGGTGCGATTTAACCTGTTAACTGTTTTGCATTATTTTAAGAACCTGCACTTGTGTGCTTATACAGGGTGAGTCACCTAACGTTTGTACCTCAAATAACTTTGTTGTTTCTAAAGATACGTAAAATATGGTAAGGACAAAGTTGAATGGTACAATGGGGCTGACACGATGCAAAAAAAAAATTTTGTTTTTATGTCATCTTTTTAGAGATATCAAGGTCACCTTGACTTTTTTAAATGGAACCACCCTTTATTAAACACCGTCCAAGGTCATTCAAGGTCAAGGACAGAGAAAACGTATAAGATTTAACATCGATACATGCTTGTAAACGGACTTTGAAGGAATGTTGCACTCTGTCCGCGACCTTGAATGACCTTGAGTAATTATAGTCACTGAATTCGTAATGAAAGGGGCTCTCATTGTAGGGTGAGGCAATAACTATTGCCACCTCAAATATCTTTGTTGTCTTTAAAGATACGTCAAATGTCTGAAGGTCAAAGTTGAATGGTTCAGTGAGACTCACACGATACCAAAAAAATATTTGTTTTTATGTCATTTTTTAGAGATTTTCAAGGTCATCTTGACTTTTTTAAATGGAACCACCCTTTTTTAAACACCTACAATGATAGTCCCTTTCATTACAAATTCAGTGACTATAATTACTCAAGGTCATTCAAGGTCACGGACAGAGTGCAACATTCCTTCAAAGCCCGTTTATAGACATGTATCGATGTTAAATCTTATACGTTATCTCTGTCCGCAACCTTGAATGACCTTGTGTAATTATAGTCACTGAATTCGTAATGAAAGAGACTATCATTGTAGGTGTTTAAAAAAGGGTGGTTCCATTTAAAACAGTCAAGGTGACCTTGATATCTCTAAAAAAAATGACATAAAAACAAAATTTTTTTTTTGCATCGTGTCAGCCCCATTGTACCATTCAACTTTGTCCTTACCATATTTTACGTATCTTTTGAAACAACAAAGATATTTGCGCTACAAAAGTTAGGTGACTCACCCTGTTTATTTGTAAGTTAGTTGTTGGTGTTGCAACCGCGATTATATTTTTTCTCCTCAAGAGATGGCGCTGTTGTTTTTTCTACTCACTTCAAGTATGATAGATATATGTATATATGTTGTTTAGGATTAAGCGTAGATATGAGTTAATTTTAAGTCTGTTCGAGACCACGCGCTACGGCCCTGGGGAGAGCCCCGTGCCTCGTATACCATGTCGTCTCGATCCTGCGAATCACCTGTGTGCGACGCCTTTTGTTTTCGGCGCTTCTCGGAATCGCGCGCAGCCGATATGCGATCACGTGATCGATGGGAATCACCGGTGATCGCCTCATTACCGTAGCCGTTATTGTCTCGCTCTCACTCGTGCTCTGTCTCGTGCTCGATACTCGTTGACACACACACTCGCGCCCATCTGTGGATTTAATCATTTCGTTTCTGCTTTTCGGCATCCGACTTCACGCTCATCTCGATCGCGTCAAGCCACCTTGATTGTCCATATTATTGTCGTTTCCGCGAGTGCGTAAAATAAACTGTATATATTCCGTTACACACGTGCGAAGTGATTCTTTCTGCTTTTCCTTCGCTCTCGCGGCCGTTATCTACCGTTCCTTCCCTCACGCTTTTCACTCCTTTGAAATTCCGAACTAATTCCTTAATCCATACAGTCCACTCCCCAAAATTCTCGTCCCGGATTCCCGAACATATGTATACCGCATCTTTTGCAAAATATGATGTCTTGTGACTTGAATAAATAGTTAATTTAACGCTCAAAACATAAACCATTATTTAACATAACCCAACACTAGTTTTATGATAAAAATATGTTGGTGAAATTTAGAACAGGAGAAAAATTAAGATTAAGAGCTAAATCCTAATACTTTATGCTTACCGTTTCTTTTGTGTATTATCTCCATTGTGCTCGTCTTTTTTTGTAAATATTGGATTTTGAGATGCGGGAATAAATGAATATAGGTTCATAAAAGATGTATTAAGGTTGAAGGGAGGCGAACAGAAAAAAGAAGATATCGTTGTATAGTGATTCCCCGAATCATCTCGGGTTCCCCCGTATTAGCGAAGAGGGAAAGAAGTTCGCCCAGAATACAAATCCCGGGGCGAGAGAAGTTTCTTAGAAGCGTCTTCACTCGCTCCGTCTGTGAAGAAGAGGATTTAGCGGAATTCGAATAACGTTCCCTTCGTCCTACGCCGCTGAGAAACCCTTCCCGGCTTCCCCTTCTGTAAACGAATAGAGTTTGGGGAAGTTTAAGAAGCCAAACTCTTGACGGCTTCGGGGAACTTGCGTCGTCGGCTAGCCACCGGCAAGGTAAACGAGACAACGTTTGAGGATTCGAACAATCTCCTTTACACTTTGGATCGTACTCACACGAACAAACAAACTCCTCCAATAACTAAGCTGTTAAAAATGATCTTGGGATCATGATGAATTAAAAAATGGACAGCATCGTGAACACCATTTGTACATTTTTAGAAGGGTGTAGCGTTAGGTGGAATAATAAGTTTGCATTTAAGAACATGTGATCTCTGTGGAGATAGATTTTGTAACTTGGAACAGTTAGTGAGGGAATGCAAGGAATTAGGAAGAGGAAATTGTCAGCGAGGAAGAAGGTGATTGGAGGTTAGAATGGTTGAGGAAATTGGTAGAGAAGAAAAGAGAAAGAGCGGGAACAGGAGACTAGAAAAGTCAATGTACAAATGCAGACAGTGTGCAATACGTGGGTTATGTTAGTTTTATTTATAGAGTATTTCATCGATAATTGTCGTGAAATTCTGAACGATAATTGTCGCAAAACAATCCCTCCTTCCGCGGGGTATACCCCCTTGAAGCTCGAGAGGCCTCGGTCGCCGAAAAGTGTAACATAATACGGGTCGAGTATATCGGTGAAACCACTACTAATCCAAAGGCAAAACTTCTTTATTTTTTAATATTTTTTTATGGAACTTTCACCAACATATTCGTGGCATTTTTCTAATGAAAATGATACCAAATAAGATATAATTCCGATGATATTTGGTTGAGTAATGGACGATGAAAGTTTCGGGCGTAAGGAAGTTCAGCGCATGGGAAAGAAAGAGACGCGAAGAGTCGCAGTCAGCGGCACAGTTCAAAGGCCCACGTGTCCTTACAGTGTAATTCCAATAAAAAAAAATTTTGTATTATTACTTATTTTTTTATAAGGCTTTCTCCAATATATTTGTGGCATTTTTCTGATTAAAATAATACCAAACACGATATAATTCGGATCACATTTACAATAATTTTCCGAAACTTTCACCGATTTCGATGACCTTGCAATATGTTGTCAAGGTCATCATTCTGAACAACTTTTCCCTATACATATTACCGCCGCTCGGTTTTAGTTATCAAGATACACTCTTTAATCGATAAGTGTCGCAAAACATTCATCGTCCATTACACAAGCAAATATCATCGGAATTATATCTTCTTTGGTATCATTTTCATTACAAAAATGCCACAAATATGTTGGTGAAAGTCCCATGAAAAAATAAGAAAAAATAAAAAAGTTTTGTCACTGGGTTAGGTGTTGTTTTCACACCGACATACTCGACCCGTATTATATTACACTTCTCGGCGACCGAGACCTCTCGAGCATCGCTGTCCTTTTCTACATTCGGCACGAGTCAAATAATAGTATTATCTGAACGTTAATTGTCGCGGGCCGGACCCGTCATGGCGACGATTATCGATGAAATACATACAAAAACAGGAAGATTAAGGTAGCAGCGGGAAAGGTATTATCGCTCTGTCCATTTATTGGCTGGCATTATTTTTGTGCTATTTATCATACTACATCGCGCACTCTCTTTAATGTTATTTAATAACGAACGCAAATTTCTTCCTCCCATGGCGAGTATACTCGACATAAATAGTTAATTGGTTAAAACATGAGAAGAATAAAGATATTCTAATTTCAACAATTAAGGAACAATTAAGCGTGTATACCTGGCTCCCATCTTTTCTAATTGATGCAGAACATTTTTATTTTGCAGAAAGTGTCGCAGCTCACAAATTACTAACGAACTTTGTACAATTATTGTCAGAATTCGGTATGCAAAGCACGAAGCAGTGGAGACACAAGAGTTCCAATCAGCTGACAGTAGAATTCACCAATAGTAGATCGCTAGATTGCTGAAGAAGTCTGTGATCATTGATCTATGGAATACAAGGCAGGGAATTTGCGTCGTCGGCTAACCGCAGGAAAGATAAAGGTGACAACGTACGAGGAAATTAAAAATAAAATTATCTTGGGAAACTGAGGACCTGAGAATAAAATAAAAATATGGATAATATTTATAGCATCATAAAGATCTACTATTTTGAATATGTTAAAAATATTCGTGGAATAATTAAGCGTGCGAATCTGGCTCCCATCTTTCCTAATTGATGCAAAACAATTTTATTTTGCAGAAAGTGTCGCAACTCACAAATTACTAACGAACTTTGTACAATTATTGTCAGAATTCGGTATGCAAAGCACGAAGCAGTGGAGACACAAGAGTCCCAATCAGCTGACAGTAGAATTCACCGACAGTAGATCGCTAGATTGCTGAAGAAGTCTGTGATCATTGATCTATGGAATACGAGGCAGGGGATTTGCGTCGTCGGCTAACCGCAGGAAAGATAAAGGTGACAACGTACGAGGAAATTAAAAATAAAATTATCTTGGGAAACTGGGGACCTGAGAATAAAATAAAAATATGGATAATATTTATAGCATCATGAAGATCTACTATTTTGAATATGTTAAAAGTATTCGTGGAATAATTAAGCGTGCGTATCTGGCTCCCATCTTTTCTAATTGATGCAGAACAGTTTTATTTTGCAGAAAGTGTCGCAGCTCACAAATTACTAGCGAACTTTGTACAATTATTGTCAGAATTCGGTATGCAAAGCACGAAGCAGTGGAGACACAAGAGTTCCAATCAGCTGACAGTAGAATTCACCAACACTAGATCGCTAGATTGCTGAAGAAGTCTGTGATCATTGATCTATGGAATACAAGGCAGGGAATTTGCGTCGTCGGCTAACCGCAGGAAAGATAAAGGTGGCAACGTACGAGGAAATTAAAAATAAAATTATCTTGGGAAACTGAGGACATGAGAATAAAATAAAAATATGGATAATATTTATAGCATCATGAAGATCTACTATTTTGAATATGTTAAAAGTATTCGTGGAATAATTAAACGTGCGTATCTGGCTCCCATCTTTTCTAATTGATGCAGAACATTTTTATTTTGCAGAAAGTGTCGCAGCTCACAAATTACTAACGAACTTTGTACAATTATTGTCAGAATTCGGTATGCAAAGCACGAAGCAGTGGAGACACAAGAGTTCCAATCAGCTGACAGTAGAATTCACCAACAGTAGATCGCTGGATTGCTGAAGAAAATCATTGATCTACAGAAGCACGTGCCGGTTGCACGCTTTGTTCGAAGCGGATCCACGTTTATGACCGGACACCGAGGGGGTTGAAGCTACAATGGACAGTGGGGTTTACGCACTCCGCTAATATCGGCCTTGCCACGCACACCTGAACCCGTAAATGCGCATAGATCACAAGCGAGCTGGATCATCGTGGCCGGCAGCGTCCGCACGTGCACGCACCGCACCGTGAAAGCGTCGAGATGACTTATGCGAACCTACACGCACACATGGCTGTCGCGTCGGCTCGAAAGTGCTTGAATTATTTCCTGGCACGTGACCTCGATCGTTAACCCTCGCGCCGCGCTAATTACTTTATCCGAACGATCTTGGGGAAGTCGCGGTTCCGGCGTCGATCAACACTATGATCGCAAATTCCAATCACAATGTTTAAACAATGCGAGTTTTTGGAACTATTCGTTCTGTTTGGTGGAGAATCTTTCTTATAGATTGTTTCAGATTGAATTGTGATTATCAGGCTATTATGTATACCGGGTGACCGGTTTTAATCTATATTGGGTGGTCGAAATAAATATCTCCCTTGAGTTGCGTTGATATAAAAAATATACAGGGTGGAAATTATAAATTGTTACAGACGAATATCTCAAAAAAATATTGATTATACTTTTTAAATTTTTATTATTTATTTTATTTTAAGAGGTAGTAACAAGAAACTGCACACACTTTCAACTTAACATTCTATAATATACAAGGTGAAAATTATAATGCGTTACAGACGAATATCTCCAAAAATCTTGATTATACGCAAAAATGTTTCAGATGAAAGTTGTTCAATACCGAGGGGGCATTATGTCGTGGAACCTTTATTTTTCCTGGTGGACACTCCAAGGTGAGGTGAAGGTCAACGTTCTTTTCTCAAATGGAATGATATTTTTTTTTTATCCACCACCAAATAGTGCGTTTTAAGATGAGTTCAATTACCTATAACTCAAGGTTATTCAAGGTCAAAGTTCCAGGGAAATGCAGAAAAGGTGCGATCGTTTTATTTGTACTTCAGTTTAATATGTGTTCCAAATGAATTTAGCAATACTTTGTTTAAATGATACTATAACTTTGCTCAACGCTTCAACATTTATATAAAATATAAAATATATAAAAATATTCTCTACAGCGTATTTTGCACAGACTGCATAAAAAATGTTTTATATACCTCGACATCTGAAGTACATATTCAGGTGGTTACCTTTAAGTGGACCACCCTGTATACAGGGTAATTCTCTGAACAGGGACAAGTTACTTTTCTCTTTTAAGTAAAATCAGAAAAAAATATGTCGGCGGACAAAATTGTTCGATTCCAAGGGGTAAATATTGTGATAGACAAAAAAATATTTTCAAGTTTATTTTTCTCGAGATATCAATGCCATTGAAGATTTTTCGTTATGATAGTATGATAGCTGAGGTCGAGCCGAATCCGCCAAATTATTATACTGTGACCTTCGCGTGACCTTGAATTGAAAAAAATTCACAAAAGTTAGCACAGTCAACAAAATAAAATAACAGAAATTACTTCACTATTTGTACCAATTGCTCCGGCTTTTGTAATTGTTGTTAATATTGTTACGACGTGAAGTCACGATCGATAACGCAACATTACGACGCGAGGTCGTAATGAAGAGACCACGATCGATATTGCAGTTACCGGCCAACGGAGTTGTTGACAGAAAAGGGCAGAAACAATCAACTGTATAATTAATAATAAATAAGAGTTTTGTTACGAGTTTACGAATTCATTATAAATAATGAACACGTCGTCGGGACGCACCCTGCGGAACGGTCGCAACGATATTATTAAATTCGTCCGGATTCTATAAATTGCTGAAATTGCTTTCTCTCAAATGTTGTACGAGAGAACGGGTTCAATTTCATTGTACAATATAAAAAAGGTAACATAGAATGAAAATGTTCTCGGTTGAAAGAAATATCTTGACTTTTGAATTGAAATCACTTCGAGCGCGAAGGGTTAAGCGGGACGCTTTCGATACATGTAGTCGTGTTTCGCCGATTGCACAAAGGGATAAAAGGAATAGGCGGCGGCTGCCTTGAGGGCTTTATAGAGGCGAACATTATAGTGAACAGAGTGAACAGAGTGAACAGGAGTCGTTCTATCCTTTGGTAAACGGATTAGTAGGTTACTCGAGGGGAGGCGGATCTTTAAGTAGATATTTCCGTCGGGGACGAACGTGTTCTGCAATCTTGCCAACGTTCCATCTTTCTCCTCTTGCCCTGCTTTAAGAAGTCATTCCCGCGTAACGAGCTCGAAAAATCAATTGTGACCTTATCCCAGTCAAAAGTTCGATATCGGAAAACTGTACCGTCGAAGGTACCCGTGGAAGATCGCGAGACGAACGAAGTTACTACACGTTTTACTCGGGTCAGTCAAGGTTCACGTGTTGCATGTCAATTGTAGAGTGCATCGCTGAATTTGGGAACGAACAGATGTCGTTCTTAGTTATTGGATTTAATGGGGTAGAATTTGAGACGAGGACTTGATACAAGGGTAGTTTAAACTTGTTGAAATTATGGGTGGAATGGGGGAATATTTTCTACTCTGGTTATTAAATAATAGAGATCACTAACAGTTGAATTCACTTTTAATATAACAACTGTTTTGTCTTTTGATCGCATACAACATGTGGTACACTCGCTCATATCACAAGTACATAACCACAAAAACACAACGCGCCTTATCCACCAATTCACACATTACACATACGCTGCGCTCACTGCATGCATTGATAACTCTCAACATATCTACGTTTTGTTGTGATTATTAACAGTTGTTTCGTTTCAAATCTCGTTTCTGATCTGACAATTCTGGGAACTGCATATAAATCAACTACAACTCTCCTTTCTTCTCCTATTTTTATACTTCTAAAAACAATTTTTAATTTATATAAAGATCCACAATGGAGAATTACATTGTATTTCGTATAATTTTCATTAGAAAAAAGCCACGAATATGTTGGTGAATGTTCCATAAAAAAATAATAAAAAATAAAAAAGTTTTGTCACTATCGAGCATTGATGTCCTTTTCTATGTTCGGCACAAGTGAAAGAATAGTATTATCTGAACGTTAATTGTCGCCGGCCGGACCCGTGGTTGTGACATTTATCGATTAAATACTGTAGCAGTTAGCCTGAGCGCATCTTACAAAGTAGTTTTACCACATACAGTTATACAGTCAAACTATATTTGCAGTATTATCATATTATAAATTAAACATTAAATACAGAATACGTAGAGACGATGTTGTGGATTTATTCATTTCCAACATGTACTGTTCTCGATCCCGTCTCTAGTCGCAACATATTGTTACGAATCTAGCAAGCGGTCCATTATAGTTACCCGATATATCGTTGTTACGTACAGAGAATTCTCTCTGCTTTATTTCTATCAGAGTTTTCTAATCTCTTTTCTGAGAATGGAAAACGCCCTATTCCACCCTTTGCTTATAGAAACGATGACTATACTCCAGCTGGATGCAGCCGGCACAAAACATGATTCAGTACAGGGACAGTTCCACAAGATTCTCTAATATGAAAATCTTGAGAGCATCCCCACTTAGATTTCGCAGTATATAAACCCTCGAATTTTAACCCTCGGGGGCAGTGCTTAAAGTACAAACGGGCTACACACGTCGTTACGCTGAATCTTGTTTTGGAGCTGGCTGTACTTAGTGAGATCGGGCCTAGTCACCCTTTCGAATCAAGTAACCTTATAGATTCCGCGCGTACGGTATTAATCTATCTTGGCATAATTATTCAACCTCTCCGTGTTCCGCGCATCGCCAGTGCGTCATCCAACAGGCAGTAGTACTTAGGTAACTACACAACATTGTTCATACACACTCGATTCTTACCGCGACAGTAACAGTTGTAACAGAGCCAGTTTCCTGTAATATACAATTTAGTTCAAGGTAATTTTGAGTAACAATTGATTTTAACCCACCATTCGGATCCAGTAATTCTTAGTTGACCGTTCTCACATGATACAATCTTACCGCTCGGGTTGTATCAATTAATTTATAATATTAAAGTTACGAGGCCGTTACTAACATATCTTAGGAGCTACCTGATCTTGTATCAGGAACCCAAAACTGTTATCCAACCTATGCGGCTCCCTGATTTCGCATCAGGCTCGTCCGTATCCTACAGCTCCCCAATTTCGCATCGGGTTCGTCTGTGCTTTTATTCAACCTCCTAGCAGCTCCCCGATTTCGCATCGGGTTCTTCTGCGCGTCTTCTAACCTCCCAGCAGCTCCCCGATTTCGCATCGAGTTCGTCTGCGCGTCTACCTCCTAGTGGCTTCCCGATTTCGCATTGGGCTCGTCTGTGGTTTTATTCAACCTCCTTGCAGCTCCCCGATTTTGCATCGGGTTCGACGGAACGTCTTATAACCTCCCAGCAGCTCCCCAATTTCGCATCGGGTTCGTCTGCGCGTCTACCTCCTAGTGGCTCCCCGATCTCGCATCGGGTTCGTCCACGAAGTCTCTCAAATATCCTAGCGGCTCCCTGATTTCGCATCAGGTTCGTCCGTATCCTACAGCTCCCAGATTTCGCATCGGGTTCGTCTGTGCTTATATTCAAGCTCCTAGCAGCTCCCCGATTTCGCATCGGGTTCTTCTGCGCGTCTTCCAACCTCCCAGCAGCTCCCCGATTTCGCATCGGGTTCGTCCGCGCGTCTTCTAACCTCCCAGCAGCTCCCCGATTTCGCATCGAATTCGTCTGCGCGTCTACCTCCTAGTGGCTCCCCGATTTCGCATCGAGTTCGTCTCCTCGTCTACCTCCTCGTGGTTCCCCGATTTCGCATCGGGTTCGTCCACGAAGTCTCTCAAATATCCTAGCGGCTCCCTGATTTCGCATCAGGTTCGTCTGCGCGTCTGCCTCCTAGTGGCTCCCCGATTTCGCATCGGGTTCGTCTGTGCTTATATTCAAGCTCCTAGCAGCTCCCCGATTTCGCATCGGGTTCTTCTGCGCGTCTTCCAACCTCCCAGCAGCTCCCCAATTTCGTATCGGGTTCGTCTGCGGGTCTACCTCCTAGTGGCTCCACGATTTCGCATCGGGTTCGTCCACTAAGTCTCTCAAATATCCTAGCGGCTCCCTGATTTTGCATCAGGTTCGTCCGTGCACCTTACTCACAATTAAAAACCATATTCGTCTTTAAACTATAAACCGCTCGTCGGCCACGCGCGCTATCACTCGGCCCAGGCTCGTAACATCGTCGTCATCCAAACGACGATATAAAAAGTACAAGGGACAAAGTCGCTTGACAGACGTCGAACTGCGTGGACATGTAAAGATAATTGCTCTTCCTCCCCGAATAAACGGGTTTGTAGTTCTTGTGACTAGATATGTCTAAACTACGCGACCGCCATAGTAAGAATATAATTTTGATACACCCTGTACAGGAAAACGAGGATTCAGGGAGACCAGGTTTTCGCGAATGGTTACAAGACAGCAACGGAACAGAGGGACCGTGGTCCCAAAAACTGTGGCAAGACACCGGTAATTATTCTGGTCGAAACCGGGCGGCGTGTATCGTGGTTTTTGCAATCAGGCTCGTCGTGTACAGGGACGTTGGACGGGAACGACTTCCGACTTCCGTTGCACGTGACGCGAACATATTATCACCGCGCACATAACTCTGCATCTCCTCCGCGTGGGGCCGGGCTTTTACCGGAAATTCCAGTACACGGGGGTACAGATAAGCGTGATAATTCACCGTCGCGCTGCAGCAATTTTTTCCCACTCACGGCGCACGGCTGACGAAACCAGAAATTGCACGTAAACCGTGAATATTGCCAGCCCCCCCCCCTCCCCACCACCCAGCGCTCCTCCAGTGCAACATCCACCCCATCGGACAAACCATATCAATCGTTTGTTCCTTTTGCACGTCTGTTTGCGCGAATCGCTGGCGAAGCGTGGATGCACGATGCACCGATGCAGCGATGCACCGATGCAGCGTGCTCTCGATATAATCTGCTGTCTGCGAATCAAACGATTTTCCGCTTTATGTCGTCGTTTTTTGGCACATGTTTATGTTTGTGAATTATTTTTTAATTTGCTTTCGACCCGATTCATGATCGTTGAGCGGTGTCACGATGTTGTGGATAGAGGCACGCTAGTGTGCAATTTTTTGTTTCATGGTTGTATTTATTTTCGTAGGGTAATTGTGTATGTTGAGGGGAATTGTGTGCAATGTTTTGTGTTATGGTTGGGTTTGTGTGCATAGATTTTCTTTTAGTTTGCTTTTTAGTTGGCTCGTGGTTGGTGGTGGTGTAATAATGTGTGTTGTGGGATGTTTTGTACAATATTTTGTGTTATGATCATATTTGTGCCCATACATGAGTTTTTTATCAATTAATTTTTGAGCTGATTTGTGGTTGTTTGTTCGGGTAATGATGTGTGTTTAGAGATGTTTCATACAGTATTTTGTTTTATTGTTATATTTGTGTATATGCACAACATTTTTATGAATTCGTTTTTGTGTTCGTTTCTGGTTCTTGGTGGTGTCATGATGTATGTTCAGTTATGTTTTGTACAATATTTTATATTATTGTCATGTTTGTGTCCACACAAGAATTATTAATCAATTTATTTTTTAGTTGATTTCTGGTTGTTGGTGGTGTAATAATGTGTACTGAGGTATGTTTTATATGTACAGATCAGTCACGAATTTTTTACGAATTTGTGTTTGAGTTGGTTTGTGTTTTTTGTTGGTGTAGTATATTATGTTGAATTTGTGTCCATAGATTTTGTTTTAATGTGTTTTGAGTTATTTTTGGGATTGGTGGTAGTGTAATGTTATAAAATATGGAATATTTTATGCAATATTTTGTATTATGGTTGTATTAACGTACTTTTTTAGTTTATTTGGATTGTTCTGTGATTGAGAATGATTTAGGATGTTTGTTGTATTCTGTTGTAATGTTGGGCAGTGGATTTTTAGATTTTCATGACAGGAGTGAATAGTTTTTGATCAATGACGTCAACGTTCTTTTCATTTAAAAAAATATTAAATAAATACTTCAACTCTACACAATGGGATGTAGCAACCCGCCTTTTTAAAATTTCCTTTTATCCTAGCAGAAAAAAATGAACCACTCAATAACTCGATAGACTGTCAGCATATAGAACTGTCGGATTTAGGTCATTTTTAATAGCATGTATCTCACAGTGCGTCCACATTCTTCTCTTGAAAAAATATCAAATGAAAGCTTGATTAATATATAATAAGGTTTTATAGACCGTTTTTTAAAAATCTTTTTCCATTCTCCCTACAAACATTAATTAACGAATAACTGTGTAGCAAAATCGCCATTTAGACCTGGCATACCCAGGTCAATTTTGATACATTGTATCTTTAAAAAAGTCCACATTATTTTTAAAAAATACCAGATTAAAGCCCAAACAATTGATAATGAGATGTGGTAGGTTTCTTTGTGATATTTTTTTCCATTCTCTCAGAAAAAAATGAACCACTCAGTAACTGGATTGATGATCCTTAGCGCATAGGTCTGCTTTTAGGTCATTTATATCGTAATGTATCTTACGGTGCGTCCACATTATTTCTACAAAAAAAAATACCGAATTAAAGCCCAAATAATACAGAATAAGTTGTAGTAACTAAGTTTTTAATATCTGTTTTTATTGTCCCAGAAAAAAAACGGCGACTTAATAACTCGATAAACGAATAGCATATGTAGGTCAACTAGATTTAGGGAATCTTCAACATCACATACCTCACGGTACATTCACACTATTTCCATTTTAAAAATACGATATTAAAGCTCAAACAGTACACAATAATCTGCCACAAAACACTTTTCAATATCTTCTTCCATTCCACCAGAAAAAAATAAACCATCAGGCAATGCAGTCACTATTTAGCCTTGTGGCGGCTACTTCCTACGCTCGTCAACAGAGGGACATTACGACAACACCTTTCCCGCTACTACCTGAATCTTCCTCTGGCGGGCCTAGGACAAAACTCTTCCTTTTCCTGTTTCCTCCTCTCACACACTTTTAAGCCGCCATAGCCTCATTCCTAAAGGGTCAACTTTACCAACGCATATCTCGAAACAGATCCACCGTATTAACATTTAAAAAATACCAAAATAAACTTCAAACACTACACAGCAATCTCCCGTAAACCACTTCCCAAAATCTCTCTCCATTCTCTGAAAGAAAAAATTACCATCGATCAACTCAGAAGTGGAGTGATCATTTACCTTTATCTGTACAGAGTCCGGTTCACTAGCAGGTATATTGAAACGCGCTCACTACATTTCCATTTTAAAAAATACTAAACTAAACCTCAAATAGTACACAACAATCTCCTGTAAACCGCTTTAAAAAATTTCCATCCATTCTCCCAGAAAAAAATCCCAAACCATCCACTAAGCCGCGATGATATCCTAGATCGCTCGCCCATCAGTTGAATTCGCGAACCGCTAAACAAAAGACACAAAAGAGTCCCGCGGTTGGTCATATCAGCTCTCTACGGAGTTTCCGTCTAGCAAAACCAAAGTCCCAGGTGCGGAGCAATGCTGGCGTGTCGGCGATGTCTGCTCCAATTCGCCGTTCCGCGTTTCTGAATGGTGTTCGGCCGATAAACGTCGCGCGGATCATCGGCGTTTAATGGAAATGGCTCGGAAACTTTGAGCCACACCGTGTTATTTCGCGGGAACAATCGGTTAACTGTATTGCTGTTCGCGTGCCCGGCCAGCATTAACGTTAATATGAAAATGGTTTGTTGCGCGATACGCTGACACGCGTTAAGAGGGAATATTCTCGAGGCCATTTTATCACCAAATTTTTACGAATTTTTTTCAGGAGAACTATTCAACTTTTTCGATTAGGATTTTGCACATATATTTATGGATATTTAGAATACATAAGTGTATTTTCTTAAGTAAAAATGATCAAAATTGCACGAGTTATAAATTGTTTTATAGAACACAATAGACTACCGCGTAACGCGATCGAAACATTGTTAAAAAAGACTGTCTATATGCATTTTATGAGATAGTGAGTGTACAGTATTTTTAAACAATTATTTTTACATGTGTACTTACTATCACACATGAAATATTTGCACGCAGTCTTTTTAAACAATTTTGTACAAGAAGCTACGTTAATTTTACGAATTCTAATAAATTCTTTCGCAAACATTATTTGCAACAGTTTTGCTTAAAGAAGATTTAAAAAATCGATTTTTTGCAAACGAAACATCGGGCTGGTTTTCTAAATCTCGCTGACGCGGGCGATTTTACGGCTGACACCACCGTGACGATCCCTCGAACGACATCCTCGACATTCTGGTGGAATTCATGGACGGACAGACTATGCGGGTGGTGGTGCACCCATTGTTCGTGCAGTTGCAGCGTGCATCTTAGCTAGAAAAAATACGTCGGCCTTAATGGAGAACGATTCCGTTCGCGAGAGCGAGCCGCTTAATGGGACAAGCGCGGTTCCGGAGAAATCGCGATTTCGCGAGCCGATTTCGCGGACCGATCCCGAACGCGGTCGGTTCCTGCCTCAGTGCCGAAACAATCGTGTCGAATAAAACATGAGGCAACGATTGTTCGCTCGGAGGACGGTGATCAGTGTCGGCGAGAAATCGGTTTTAAATGAAACGGGAACCGGCCGGTTTAAAATAACGAATAGATAGTGCATAGATAAAAAAATGTATCCCACGAAAATTGCTGGTCTGTTTACGTACAATAAGATCCCATAGTAAAAAATATAGGTTTTCATTTGAAAAAACAAAGTTGACCTTCAAATGACCTTGGAAACACCACCAAAATAAAAACTGATACTGCCCCCCCCTCTTTCCCCTTCGAAATCCTTGGACACGTGTTTTAAACTTTTTTTAATATCTTTCATACTTTTCGAAATATTCGGCTGGAAAGTTTTCAAACGAACACTTACTAGTTTTGTAATAGGTGGAGGTGCCAAGGAGATATGAAGGTCATCTCTAATTTTTTAAATGAAACAGTAGGATTTTTTACTTACATTCTGATAGAGTATTTTAAGACGAACACAAAGATCTATTATTAAGGTCATTCAAGGTCACTCAAGGTCATTCAAAGTCACTCAAGGTCAATCAAAGTCACTCAAGGTCAATCAAGGTCACCCAAGGTCACTCAAGGTCATTCAAGGTGACTCAAGGTCATTCAAGGTGACTCAAGGTGACTCAAGGTGACTGAAGGTGGCTCAAGGTCAACTATATATATATATATATCTTTATTTATCCACAATAACCAATAGCGTAATATTAGCTTGCGTAGCATTACTCCACTCTAACATTTTGGTTATTATTTAATTCTGAGAAATAGAAGCCAAGTAAATAATTCATTCTTTCTTTAATAATATTCTAGAATTATTGCCAACGTCCGGAAGAGTTCGGAAGATCGTACAGAACCATGAGAGCGAACGTATGGTACCGAAATTCTTAATCATGTGCATATATTAGTTTTATAAGTCCATTGAAACTATATATAGTGTTTTGTGTTCGTCTTAAAATACTCTATGAGAATGTAAGTAAAAAAACCTACTGTTTCACTTAAAAAACTAGAGATGACCTTCATATCTCCTTGATACCTCTACATATTAAAGAACTACTAAGTGTTCATTTGAAAACTTTCCAGCCGAATATTTCGAAAAGTATGAAAGATATTAAAAATATTCAGTTAAGTTCATATTTGGCTTTCATTAGTCTAACAAGTATCTTGAAATTTTCTTTTCTTGTTTCTACTGAATTTCTATCTAAATCTCACCGACTCATTTTTCTCATAAATGCATAAAATCTGCTAATTATAATGAACGTTATTTTTCAAGGAGACTAATTGAAATACTACAACGTGGAGGGTAACAAGGAGATGTTGGCACGAAATCGAAACGAAACGTGAATGATTAGGGGAATGAGATCGATTTCTAGCGGAGCGTGATAAGAAATGACGATGACAGGCCGGAACAGCCATTTCCTCGATTATTATGACAGTTTCGATGACTCTGAGCGATACCTTGTTTTCCCGAAGGGCGAGAAGCACATTCCCATCGAGCCCTTGTTCTATTTACCGAGGCATCCTCGCGAAGGATCGTGACCCTAAGGTTTCTAGGGGATCGAGCTTACACCGAAGAGTATCGTTCCTTAAAACTGATTGATAGAGTACGCCGAGAAGCAACTTTCGGCAGGAAATTGCCTCGAAGATGGACGGCTAAATCGAGCCGGATGGATCGTGTATCGTAACGATCCTGACGTTTATTAATATCGGGCTGCTTGTCGAGTCTTTATACACCGTGCCACGGAGGAGTTCGGCTTTGAAACATGTAAAAAGCGAGATGGCTGACGAAGTTATCAGAGATCGAGATGAAAGGCTGATGACTTCCGGTTTGCGAGCATCGCGAGGAACGGGGAGCGTAAAGGTCTTTAAAAAGACATGAATTGACTCGCGAATTGAAGATTACGGTATAGACGAAATAGTTGCACTTAATTCTGTGTTTAGAAAGCTGGTGACAGCAAATTTATTGATACATTGATTCACACTTCTGTAACTGCAGGGGATCTTTATTCGCAAAATTCAAATTGAATCGATTGCAAGAGACGGAGACTAAATACAAATGTTTCTCCTTGTTTAATAGTTTTGGTTCGTTGAAAGTGACACATTTGTTATATGAAATATTATCGATCAACCAAAATTACATTAACGTTCCATTGGCAACAACCATATAGATTACAGTTTGGTATTATTTTAATCAGAAAAATGCCACAAATATATTGGAGAAAGTCTCATAAAAAAATAAGTAGTAATAAAAAAGTATTTTTTGTTGGCAACGGCAAACGGTTGTAAAAAACACAATTTTTCATATTTTCTTTGTAATTTGAACCAATTACAATTTTTCTAAAATTTCTTTGTTGCCTCATGTAGTAAACTAATTGTTCTAACTTCTCAAAAAAAGATCCAAGTCATATGGGCACAAGTCAAAGAATAGTAGTATCTGTACAGTAATTGTCGCCGGCCGGACTCATGGTGGCGACGATTGTCGATGAAATACATACAAACACAGGAAAATTAAGGTAGTAGCGGGAAAGGTGTTGTCGGACTGTCCATCTATTCGCGAACATATTAGGTAGCCGCCACAAGACCCACATAAAACGGTTTTGTAAAAAACACCGTGTTTCATATTTTCTTTGTAATTTGAACCAATTACAATTCTTCAAAATTTTCTTTGTTGCCTCATGTAGTAAACTAATTGTTCTAAATTCTCAAAAAAAGATCCAAGTCATATGGGCACAAGTCAAAGAATAGTAGTATCTGTACAGTAATTGTCGTCGGCCGGACTCATGATGGCGACGATTGTCGATGAAATACATACAAACACAGGAAATTAAGGTAGTAGCGGTAAAGGTGTTGTCGGACTGTCCATCTATTCGCGAACATATTAGGTAGCCGCCACAAGACCCACATAAAACGGTTTTGTAAAAAACACCGTGTTTCATATTTTCTTTGTAATTTGAACCAATTACAATTCTTCAAAATTTTCTTTGTTGCGTCATGTAGTAAACTAATTGTTCTAACTTCTCAAAAAAAATAAATCCGTATCACATGGTCGACTATTAAAAAAGTTATCGCCTTTTTAAAAAGTCCCAATATTAATGTAACCGACTGTATATACTCGAGAGTATTTGAGTAAATTTTTACGGACTTTTTCTGGGGAGATTCACATTTGATCGGATATCTCAGGTGATGATCAAAGATGCCGCAACAGTTTATGGTGCTCCACCGAGGAAACGAAAGGCTTGGTACAATTTTCCTCAATACTGTTCACGGTACGGCAATTAATTTCGATTGTGCGCTGGCGAACAAACCGCGGCGTTCGCGGCCGGGTTAATTAGAGAAACTAATTAATTTCACTCGATCCTGTCGCTGGAAACGTTTCCGCAAAACCCGAACGACACGGCGAAAGAAAAACGGAGTGTCACAGGGACGCTCAATGAAAAACGTAAACTAGAAATTAGCGATGGAGCTGGAGTATGGTGAAAACAGGCTTGAACAGTCTATTAAGATCATTGGGGGGAAAAATAAGAACGTAGACTACGATTTTTATGCATTTGAGCTAAACAAATGAACGAAACTGCGAAGAGAAAAACATTAGAAGAATTTTAGAATGTTGTCAGACCATCTTTGGCTTGTAGAAATGATTTAAAATAAGAAATACATACATTTGCGTATAATTATTATTTTGTACGATAAACTTAGACCATTCTCGTTTTGTTATAAAAATGAGAAGTGCAGAAATACAAATTTTGATTATAGGAAGACATCGTCGTGTACATACATTATACTTACGAAAGTTGATGGTATCATTTTCATTCAATGTTCAGTAAAATGATAAAAAAAATCGTACTCGAAATTTTGAAGGGCTGTTGTAAAGAGGAAGCTCCGGTCTACAAGACCATGGTAGATTTAATCATTAAAAAAAATTAGCATTGATTTTAAAGACGTATTTTGCCAACTATAGAGTGTAGTGTAAGGTACATAGTGCAATTAAACTTGTTCTTCATTTCTTGTACATAAAGATGTTTAAAAAAATCATACATCAAGTTTTAAAGACTCGTTGTAGAGGGGAAGCTTCAATCTTCAAGTCGAGGGTAAATTCAATCACTTAAAAAAATTTGTTAATGTTTCTAAAACCGTATTTTGCCAACTTTGTGATGAGTATTAGGTACGCTGTGAGGACATTGCGCAGTTGAACGTGTTCTTCATTTCGTGCGTATAAAATAGTTAAAAAATCGTATATCAAGTTTTAAGGGCACGATGTACTGAGGAAGCTTCAATCTTCAAGTCTAGGGTAAATTCAATCACTAAAAAAATTTGTTAATGTTTCTAAAACCGTATTTTGCCAACTTTGTGATGAGTATTAGGTACGCTGTGAGAACATTGCGCAGTTGAACGTGTTCTTCATTTCGTGCGTATAAAATAGTTAAAAAATCGTATATCAAGTTTTAAGGGCACGATATACTGAGGAAGCTTCAATCTTCAAGTCTAGGGTAAATTCAATCACTAAAAAAAATTTGTTAATGTTTCTAAAACCGTATTTTGCCAACTTTGTGATAAGTATTAGGTACGTTGTGAAAACATTGCGTATTTGAACATGTCCTTCATTTCTTGTGTATAAAATAGTTAAAAAAAATCGTACCTCAAATTTTGAGCAGTCGTTGTAAATAGGAAGCTTAAATCTTTAAATACATGTTATAGTTATAATCACGAAAAAAATGTTTAACCATTTTGACAGTCGTATCAATTTATCGTATTTTCGAGAAAGAACGAGTTTTCAGTTCGACTTGAACTGAATTCTCTCCTGCGAAGAATCATCTTAGAAGAAAAACATCAATAAATTCGGAAAGTAGAAACTTCAAGTTTCAAAATTTATTTAACTTCATTGTCATACGATTCCATTTTGCGAAGTTATAGCAACTTAAATTTTCTCATTTCTCGAAAATCTGAAAATTGTTTGGGTATTGTTTCGAGCGGCAGTGAATTGAAATAGATTTGGTTGTTGGTAAAAATATCGATGGAAGGATCACTATAGAAATTCGTCGGAATAACCAAGCAGCCGCCATGTTGATTCGAACGCAATTTCGGAGACGCATCTTCAATTAGGACAAAGGGAAGCGGTGTCAGCCGGCGGAAAACAGAAAGTCAACGTAAACCGCGTCGCGAGCAACAAGAGAGCCCAAGATGAGAGAGAGAGTGAGCTCCCCAGGCAGCACACAAGCCACCAGCTAATTAAGTCTGGTCGAAACCACTGCCGCGGAAACTTTATTAAGCTGCTGGTCGCGAGTACGATCCTCCTAGCACGTACCAATCTACGAATTGGCTCGCCATGCCCCGGAAATGCAACTGGTGCATGACCCTGGCACAAGAAAAATTGAAATCCTGTCTGCTCACTATGCACCGCCATCTTTCTTAACACTTCATCCAACCAGAAACCTAATTAACGTCATAATAACAATGCTACGTCGCAAAGATGCTTTGCATTCTTCTTTTATACAGTCATTTTAATACTAAACCTAAAGGATTATCCAAAATAGACCGTAGGAAGTTTTTTTTAAATAAAAAACATACGATTTTTAATTTACAATAACTTATTCGTCTATCTTGTGATTTCTCAATTTTTTCCAAAAATGGAATTACACCACTTTTAAAATGAACTGCCCATACAGATTTGCATTTTATTCGATTCAAAAATATAAATAAATTGCACTAAGTGCGGCAATGTTTCTATGAAATTAGAAATATTTAAATTCATTACATACATTACTTTTACGTGAATCTAACTGAAATAATATATTCTTTTTAGGTCGTCAATAAACTTATATCACTTTCATAAGCATTCGTTAGACAATTTCATTTACTGACGAGTTTTTAATTAATCAAAACATATGGATATTTAAAAATACTACGTGTGATATTATCATAAAAAAAAATTTACACTAAATTCTTCGTTTATCTTGTGATTTCTCAATTTTTTCCAAAAATGGAATTACACCACTTTTAAAGTGCACTGCCCATACAGGTTTGTACTTTATTCGATTCAAAAATATAAATAAATTGTACTAAGTTCGGCAATGTTCCCATGATATTAGAAATATTTAATTTGATTACATAATTGACTTTTATGGGAATCTAACTAAAATAATATATTCTTTTTAGGTCGCCAATAGACAAACATCTTTTTCATAACCAATCGTTAGACAATTTCATTTACTGCCGAGTTTTAAATTGATCAAAACATACGAATATTTTAAAATACTACGTGTGATTTAATCATAAACAAAAAAATTACTCTAAATTATTTTTTTATCTTGTGATTTCTCAATTTTATCAAAAAATGAAATTGCACCACTTTCAAAATGAACGGTCCAGATAATTACTCTAATTTCTTTCTATTTTACAATACATTACGAATATCGATTTTTGATCGCCGCCAAGTCGTTTTCTTCCCACTGTGTCGACGTTGAAGTTGCAAACGATATCCACCCCCCCCCCCCCCACATTTTCCGCAATCATTATCTCCCTCTAGATCCCTTTCTAAAACGCGTTGCTGCCGTCGGCTTTTTTTCCGCTCTCTGATTTTCACGCAAACGCCTGGACATTGTTACGGACTCGTTTCTTTTTTCCCTCGATCCGGTAGATCACACCGGCCGTATTTAGGGCGGTGTTCGTAAATCAGAAAATCCGCAGAACGGCGACGTTATCGTGCGAAAACGTGGAGGGGATCGGCAGGCTGTCAGCCAGCGGAGTTATCGTGGCCCATAAATACGTGCATATCTTTATCCCGAAGCCCGTATTCCAACCGCTCGACCAATTCGAAGGCGCGAGACTCTGTCACATTATGGAGATACAGTGGCCGAAGAGAGTATGATCTTCGAATGGGGAAGATGCTGGGAATCGAACGGAACCTGCGACGATTCACAGGAAAGAGATCTGAAGAGGATGTGGCCTTTTAGAGATCACCATTTTTCGAATCTAGGAACGTGCACCAATGTGGGTCGTTTTTTGAGAAATTTACACTCGTTTGAGCTTGTTACTCCAATTTTTATTTTTTCTCAGTGCGATTCTGGGAGCTGTTTGATTATGGAATTATTGTGTGAAAGAACATCGATGGGTTGAATTTAACGAAATGTATGGTACTTGCATTTGAACATCGTCATCCTTTTCTACAATAATTTTTTTAATGCAATTTTTATCTCTTCCGTAATTGTTCTGAACCTCTTCTCTTAATGTCGATGTCGTGTTAAAGAGTACTGATGGGTTGAATTTAATGTAAAGTATAGTATCTTGCTTATGAATACCGTCAACCTTTTTCGTTTCTATTTTTTTGTTTCAAGTTTTACCTCTTCTGTAATTGTTCTCACCCTCTTCTCTTAATGTCGTTATTGTGTGAAAGAGTATTTACGCATTTAATTTAATGTAAAGTATAGTATCTTGCTTCTAAACGTCGTTATCCTTTTCCGTTTCTAATTTTTTGTTGCAATTTTTACCTCTTCTATAATTGTTCTGTTCTTTTTCCCTTACTGTCGTTATCATGTGAAAGCGTATTGATGAGTTGAATTTAATGTATAGTATAGTATCTTGCTTCTGTATACCGTCATCCTTTTCCGTTTCTATTTTTTTGTTTCAAGTTTTACCTCTTCTGTAATTGTTCTCACACTCTTCTGTTAATGTCGTTATAGTGTGAAAGAGTATTGACGCATTGAATTTAATGTAAAGTATAGTATCTTGCTTCTGAACATCGTTATCCTTTTTCGTTTCTAATTTTTTGTTGCAATTTTTACCTCTTCTGTAATTGTTCTCACCCTCTTCTGTTAATGTCGTTATAGTGTGAAAGAGTATTGACGCATTGAATTTAATGTAAAGTTAGTATCTTGCTTCTGAACATCGTTATCCTTTTTCGTTTCTAATTTTTTGTTGCAATTTTTACCTCTTCTATAATTGTTCTGTTCTTTTTCCCTTACTGTCGTTATCATGTGAAAGCGTATTGATGTGAGTTGAGTTTGACGTAAGGTATAGTATTTACTTCTGGACATCGATATCCATTGTCGTTCCTATTTTTGTGTTTCGATTGTTATCTTTTCACCTTTTCAATATTTACCAATTTTTCATTTATATACAGCAACCCCCAACTAAAATCTTCAGAACGTTTCTCAGGGCAATGACCTTGACAACACGTTAAAAAATGATCGAAATTGGAAGTGGCTTCCTTAATTTACATATTTACCAAAATCTCTTAATTTTTATATTAGAATATCATCCAGTGGAAATGATGAAATCAATATATCAGAATAATTAACATTTTTGTCACATCAATAAAAAGCGACTGGTTAGTCGAACAACTCAATATTAACGTCACAATACCGGATCGCAATTGTTGCATAAATCAGATTGCGGGCGCAGCGAAAAATTTCCGAGTCACATTCCCAGCCCCCTGACCGCGGAAATTAGTATCGGCTTGGTGATTTCGCGAAAGCGGGCGATCGAGACCGCTCGCCAGGAAATAGAATCGCGATCGCGAACCCGAACGCCGTGCCGCGCCGTTTCCGATAAAAGTTTTGCGCGTCGTCTCGCTGCCTTTCTTTCGCAGTTTATGACGCTTCCATGAAGATTAATGGCGTCCATTGTTTGCTGTGCGACGAGCCACCCCCCCCCCGTACAAGGGAGGAAATACTGCACGGGGTGATAGATAGGATGTTCAAGGGAGGGGTTGGTCTAGGAGGCTTGAAAATTATTTTTGAAAATTTTTATAACGCGATAAACAAGACAAAAATCCACAATACTTGGGATTTATTGGTACATTCTTTCAAGGTATAAAAATCATATAATTGTCTATTGTAGGTGTTGAATTAATATGAGTTCTGGCGTTGCATTTAACCCTTTTAGTGCCGATGGAAAAATTTAGATAAAACGAAAATTATTGAGCCAAATTTATTATACCAAAGAGGAATTCAGAAACGAGATTAAGATATCGATTCTAATACTGGAATAAGATTCTAATATTCTAATATGGCAATATGTATAATAAAATAAGATAGGATTTTAATATTATTAGAAATCTGTAAAAAAGAATAGAACAATCACTTTTCGCAAATTAAGCCAACGACGATATATCTTTGTGCGGCTCTAAAAGGATTAACACTAAACCTACCATCGCCGGTTAAATGAACGATTTCAGGATTTTTATTTTACAATTATTGAAGTTATAAAGATGCTTCCACTGGAAATGATTATGCATACTTTTTTTAGTCAAGTATACATTATATTAAAAATGGCACAAATACTAAATAAATTCAGTCGTGCCATTTTTATAAGGGAGCACATAAATACTTGTCACTTTTAATGGTCCGTTTAGTGTTTAGGAACAAACTTTTTTCAAATAACAATTTTCTAATCTTTTATTCCATTATTATTCCCCTCTTAAGGGATGAATTTCTCTTTTCGATGAAAAACAACAATTTCGTTAAATAAGTATTTTACATTAAATAAGCATCTCCCGTTAAACACTATATCTCCTTTATCAATGAACAAATTCGTGCTTTTTATGTAAAATCCTTTTATAAATATCTTTCTAAAAATTCTAAAATTAATGAAAATCTGTGCGAAGTTTTAAGTTTGTAGGTCACACCTTTCTATTTTTAAAAAATCGTAAAACAATCGGTATTTTTTACCGAAAGAAAGGAAAAAGAAAATTTACCCTTAACTTTATTTCGAATCGTAAAAATCGTGCTCTTTTGTGAAATTATTCTGTAAATGTCTCTCTAAAAAATCTAAAATTAATAAAAACCTGTACGAAGTTTTAAGTTTGTTGGTCACACCTTTCCATTGTTAAAAATCCGCGAAACAATCAGTAATTTTTACTGAAAAGAAAAGGGAAATGAGGAATTCTCCTCTTAAAGGATAAACTTCTTTGAATGATACAAATCATACCCTTTTGTGAAATCCTTTTATAAATGTCTATCTAAAAACACCTAAAATTAATAAAATCCTATACAATATTTTTCACAGTTTGTTGGTCACACCACTCCATTTTTAGAAAACCACAAAACAATCAGTATTCTTCACCGAAAATGAAAAATAGGAAAAGGAAGTCTCCCCTTAAGCTGAAGTCCTTTATCTTGCCACGGCGGGGTAAACGATACGACAAACAACCGGGTGAGCAGGTCCATGGATATCTCACGGGCTCGAAGATTAAAGGATCCTTCAGGAGACCGTTCCGACGATCAACTATCCTGATTTCGGGACAGGCTAACGATAATACACTGCCGTGTCTCGCCCTTAAATCTTCAGACCCGGGACGGACAATGCTCTCCCTCTCTGTTTCTATACAGCAACTATCCCGTACAACAATGCTCGGAAAAACGATTCTTTGCTGGCAAAATATGGCGAGCTTCACGTTGCAAAACATGAAAAAAGCACAAGGAAATCCACCGCAAAAAGTCGGCCGTTTTTGCCAGCCACCGAATTTTCCGAATAAATCAGACAAGCGCGCGCGGGATAGATCCCGCGACTTTTCAAAGTGTCGCGCCGTAAATCAACGATTTTTTTTTCTCACGGAGAACGCACTGCACGACGAACTATAAACCCCCATGACTCCAAAAGTCTTTTCAGGTAAGCCTAGATCACAGCCCGTTTCGATTTTGCACTCGTGACTTGTCTGTAAAATGAAACGGAAAAACAGTGTTCCCATTATTTATGAGAACAATTTTATTTTTTAGTTTGAGTACTATGAGGAACTTTTAGACATTTATTTTAAAAATGTCGATTCGGTTTTAAAGTGGATTAAAGGTGTGTGATTGGCAAGGTTACTTGAAGGTCAGTATAGGTCTTGTTTGAGCGGCATGTTTTTGTGCTAGCATTTATGAAAAATTGATTATTTTCGGTTAAAATGCGTTATTTTTTAATATTAGGAGTATTTATTAAAGGAAACGTAATATAAGAATCATCCATTAATATAATATACAATTAAATACATATTTTCGTAGCTAGTCTGTGGATTTTATGCGATTGTGACGAATGTGAGTGGAAATTGTAGGGCTAGCTGAAAGTGCCAGACGAGGAGGGAAAGAGAGAGAAAGGTTTTGAGCTGAAATAAATTTGCAAGCATCATGAAATAATTGTAGAATCAATGGGGAAAAATTTGGGGCCACCGAAAAAATTGTAAGGTCGATGGAAAAATTGTAGGGCTAACAAAAAAGGCCATGGAAAGGGTGAAGAAGAGAGATTTGGTGGCATAACGAAATTGTGGCACCTACGACAAAATAGTAGGCTCTATAAAAAGATGGTAGGGCTAGCTAAAAGGGCCAGAGAAATATCAAAGAATGTTATTAGAATGATATTAAAATTGCTAAAAGGCCGAGAAAAGAAGGGAAGACAAGAACGGTTTAGAGAAATAATAAAATTGCTGGTCTCACCAAATAATTCTAGAATCAATCGGTAAAAATGTAGGGCCACCGAAAAATTATAAGGTCGATGGAAAAATTGTAGGGCTAACAAAAAAGGCCATGGAAAGGGTGAAGAAGAGAGATTTGGTGGCATAACGAAATTGTAGCACCTACGACAAAATAGTAGGCTCTATAAAAAGATGGTAGGGCTATCTAAAAGGGCCAGAGAAATATCAAAGAAGAGGGAATGTTATTAGAATGATATTAAAATTGTAGGGCTAGCTAAAAGGCCGAGAAAAGAAGGGAAGACAAGAACGATTTAGAGATATAATAAAATTGCTGGTCTCACAAAATAATTGTAGAGTCAATGGGGAAAATGTAGGGCCACCGAAAAAAATTGTAGGGCTAACAAAAAAGGCCAAAGAAAGGCTGAAGAAGAGAGATTTGGTGCCCTAGCGAAATTGTGACACCAGTGACAAAATTATAGGGTAAATAGAAAAATTGTAAAGCTAGCCAAAAACAGCAAAGATAAACGAATTTACAATAATTCGTTGGCAAAAATTCGACGTCAATTCACTGGAAACAATTCGTATCCTGTTGAACATTCCTGTTCAACGAGCTACTTGTACATTAGTGCATTTCAATTCGGCATTTAGTTACTTTGCACCATCCAAGAATTCGCATGAACGATCCTCGACAGCATAGATGGTTTTTCTATAGAGAGTTCCCCCTGGAGAACGCAACCCCATAAAAAACTGTGTCACGGTGTGCAGGAGGGAATAAAGTTGGCAGCGGTAGGAAACTTGAGCGATAAAATTCATCCCAGGGATTCCAACGGGGAGACCCGGCTCCTAGCCAATCTACCGGCTTATACTTGCGATAAATACTAATTAACCCCGTGCGCGGAGGAGCTCGAGCCCGATCCGGCATCCCTCGAGATAAGAATTTCCTTCGGCTCGGTTTTTATGCATTCCGTGTTACTGATGACGTCAAGCTCGATATATACAGATCTAGGACCAATAGTAACAACCAGGCTTTACTTTATGAGTTTCGATAACTATTCAAAGGCAGTCAAATTTTAATTAGTATATATGCTTGCAATACAGTAATTTTGTATATGTTACATCTTCTTAGAATATTCCAATATTTTAATTAATATTTTGTGCTGGTTTTATTCATTTTTGCTATGAGTGCATAAAACCAGCAGTTTAGAGAGAACAGTATTCTTAGAAGGTTGCAATATTTTAATACCTTTATGTTTGTCTCATATATATTTTTGCTATAAATATATTCAAAATCCACAGTCTGAATAGAACATCATTTTTATATACTTCCAATGTGTTTACTGTTTTATGGTTATCCTATTCATTTTTGTTATAAATGTATAAAATCTGCAGTCTGCAAAGAACAATATTCTTAAATTGTCCAATGTTTTAATTGTTTTGTGTTGCTCGGGTTTATTTTCGTTATAAATGTATAAAATCCACAGTCTAGATCAGGCATGGATTGAAGTTGTTCGATCGGAAGCATTTTAAAGAGTTACCCCCACTCCACCCGCCCGCTCGTCTTGCTACCCATGATGATCATAGTTCATACGGTAGAGACTTGAGGTGGCTCGAGAACTATGACCATCACGGGGAGCAAAACGCGCGGGTGGGTGGAGTGGGGTTAACGCTTGAAAATGCCTCCGATCGAGCAACTTCTGTCTATGCCTCGTCTAGATAGAACATCATTTTTATACTCTTCCTTTTTACTGTTTTATGTTCCTTCTATTCATTTTTGCTAGAAATGAGTAAAATCCGCAGTCTACATAGAACAATATTCTTAAAAAATTCCAATGTTTCAATTGTTTTAAGTGTCTCCAATTCATTTGTGCTATAAATGCATAAAATTCGCAGTCTAGATAGAAGAATATCTTTAGAATTTTTCAATGCTTTGATTGTTTCATTGTCTTCATTTTTTATTTAAACTCATATAATCCACAGTATGTACAAAACCCCAATAATTTTTAAAAATCGTCCAACAATTTTGCTGTTTGCTGTTCCTCCTATTAATATTTCCTATAAATGCATCCTCCTTTTCCCCTTCCACTATCCCATTCCACCACCATGAGCATACGCCAACGTCCCCCACTAAGCCGTAGATTGGTCACGTGACGCGCCGTGTGCGTCGGTGCAAGCGCAACGTGTCATCCTGCGCCCCACTCAATTCGTGTTGCGTCCCCGTCGCGCATGCGTAACATATCACTGGTTATCAGAGCGGTGGTAAATTGTATTCCCCTCGATTTCAGCGATCTGGCAACACTGGCCTCGCATAGCTACGGAGCAACTGGTTGGAACTGCCTGCAGTATATGTTGGTCTCCACATAGGTGACTTGTTTGTAATATCTGAATGATGTATGTACGTATCTTCAATTCACTGCATGTTCTAGTTCTTGTAATTTGTATCTATTCAATGTAAATATATTATATTCAATTATTCTGAACATTTCATTGTGCAAATATCTGCCACAGAAATAATTATTATAATCGTCCAACAGCTTTGCTGTTTCCTGTTCCTCAATTTAATATTTCCTATAAATGCATAAAAACCGCAGTTTATAAATCGGCGAAACATCGAACCAACTTGCAAGATGCTCGATCCCATCGCTAGGCCCGAGCCAGCCTCGCAGCGACTAGCAGCGACTCGCAGAAATTTAAGGCCGCGCGGATTCGCGTACCGCTCTTATTGCCATTGCTTTAATCCCCTTAAGCCGGGGATGAATTAGGTACGAGAGACTCGGGGTGTAAGAGGATCGTTCGCGAGCCCACTTTTCTTGCGATAAATTCGCAGCCCGGGGAGCAGCCACTACACCCTTTTCGTTTCTTATTACGGACGGGGATCGTTCGTTTCCGGTTCTTGCCGAGAGCAAGAGGAACGTGTAAAGTATCAAAGACACTCGATCGGAGCGGAATTGAACGAGCCGTCCCCGGCACCGTGGCAGCGCGAATCTTTCGCCGTCGAGTTTCTCGGTGCCGACGAGACGACTCGCGACTCGGACTTTTTCCGAGTGATTAAAATTGTGATTAAGAAGCTCGTTGAAGCTGTGCGAAGCTGTACAAAGCTGCCGAGAGAAGATCTCGCGAGGAAATCGTGAGGAACTTGATAGGATTCGCTGCTCGACACTGATCTTTTGATTTGCTGACCGGCGGGAGATGTTTCAGAGATTTATCTAAGCTGTCGCGAGAGTGTAGCGCTTTATAAAAATTTTAGAAACAACAAGGAAAATTGTTTGGAGCTATGGTAAAACTGTGGGGACCGTGAATAAGTCGTGAGGTTTATGACAAAACGGTAGAACGTTTAGGAAAATGTTTTAGTTCATAAGAAAATTGTTCTGGAGATACAATAAAATTGCACGGCTCGCGAAAAAATTGTATGACGAAGGAAAAAAATGGTAGGTGTTATGGTAAAATTATACAAGTCACAGAAAAATTGTAGGTACCTTGGCAAAATTGTAGAGAAAATTATTCCAGTCACGGAAAAATCGTAGGTACCTTGGAAAAATTGTAGAGTCAATTTTACAAGTCTTAGAAAAATTGTAGGTACCTTGGAAAAATTGTAGGAACTTTGGAACAATTGTAGAGTCAATTATACAAGTCACAGAAAAATTGTAGGTGCCTTGGCAAAATAGTAGAGACAATTATTTCAGTCACGGAAAAATTGTAGGTACCTTGGCAAAATTGTAGAGTCAATTATTCCAGTTACGGAAAAATTGTAGGTACCTTGGAAAAATTGTAGAGTCAATTTTACAAGTCTCAGAAAAATTGTAGGTACCTTGGAAAAATTGTAGGAATTTTGGAACAATTGTAGAGTCAATTATACAAGTCACAGAAAAAGTGTAGGTACCTTGGAAAAATTGTAGAGTCCATTTTACATGTCTCAGAAAAATTGTAGGTACCTTCGAAAAATTGTAGGAACTTTGGAACAATTGTAGAATTATACAAGTCACAGAAAAATTGTAGGTACCTTGGCAAAATTGTAGAGTCAATTATTCCAGTCACGGAAAAATTGTAGGTACCTTGGAAAAATTGTAGTGTCAATTATACAAGTCACGGAAAAATTGTAGGTACCTTGGAAAAATTGTAGGAACTTTGGAACAATTGTAGAGTCAATTTTACAAGTCACAGAAAAAGTGTAGGTACCTTGGCAAAATTGTAGAGTCAATTATTCCAGTCACGGAAAAATTGTAGGTACCTTGGAAAAATTGTAGTGTCAATTATACAAGTCACGGAAAAATTGTAGGTACCTTGGAAAAATTGTAGGAACTTTGGAACAATTGTAGAGTCAATTTTACAAGTCACAGAAAAAGTGTAGGTACCTTGGAAAAATTGTAGAGTCCATTTTACATGTCTCAGAAAAATTGTAGGTACCTTCGAAAAATTGTAGGAACTTTGGAACAATTGTAGAATTATACAAGTCACAGAAAAATTGTAGGTACCTTGGCAAAATTGTAGAGTCAATTATTCCAGTCACGGAAAAATTGTAGGTACCTTGGAAAAATTGTAGTGTCAATTATACAAGTCACGGAAAAATTGTAGGTACCTTGGAAAAATTGTAGGAACTTTGGAACAATTGTAGAGTCAATTTTACAAGTCACAGAAAAAGTGTAGGTACCTTGGAAAAATTGTAGAGTCCATTTTACATGTCTCAGAAAAATTGTAGGTACCTTCGAAAAATTGTAGGAACTTTGGAACAATTGTAGAATTATACAAGTCACAGAAAAATTGTAGGTACCTTGGCAAAATTGTAGAGTCAATTATTCCAGTCACGGAAAAATTGTAGGTACCTTGGAAAAATTGTAGTGTCAATTATACAAGTCACGGAAAAATTGTAGGTACCTTGGAAAAATTGTAGGAACTTTGGAACAATTGTAGAGTCAATTTTACAAGTCACAGAAAAAGTGTAGGTACCTTGGAAAAATTGTAGAGTCCATTTTACATGTCTCAGAAAAATTGTAGGTACCTTCGAAAAATTGTAGGAACTTTGGAACAATTGTAGAATTATACAAGTCACAGAAAAATTGTAGGTACCTTCGCAAAATTGTAGAGTCAATTATTCCAGTCACGGAAAAATTGTAGGTACCTTGGAAAAATTGTAGTGTCAATTATACAAGTCACGGAAAAATTGTAGGTACCTTGGAAAAATTGTAGAGGCAATTATACAAGTCACAGAAAGACTGTAGGTGCCTTGGCAAAATTGTAGAGTCAATTATTCCAGTCACGGAAAAATTGTAGGTACCTTGGAAAAATTGTAGTGTCAATTATACAAGTCACGGAAAAATTGTAGGTACCTTGGAAAAATTGTAGAGTCAATTATACAAGTCACAGAAAAACTGTAGGTACCTTGGAACAATTTTGGAGTCTATCTAAAAAATTGTAGGGCCACCGCAAGAGGCCACAGGAGGGGAAAGAAGAAACCAGAATCTTAAGCACGAGACGAAGCAATGAAAAATCGTGCCAGGCCGGGGTTTATTCACAGAGTTCCCTTTAAATCTCGTCCTGCGAGGACGTCCACAAGCGCTTGCGCGCGTTACAAGAAAATTCCATTCCTGCTGGAGTCGTGCTCGACTCTAAATAATTTCCAAAGATCTCGAGAAATTCCTTGGCGAATTCATCTGAATTCACGACGCGTTGCGGCGCGACGATCCGTTATATTTCTCTCGGACGACATATTTTCCCTTGGTCTCTCTTTCACTCCCTTTCTCACCCTCTTCCTCTCTCTTTGTCACACTCTTTCTCTGATCTGTATCACCCACTGCTATTTCTTTGTCTTTTTCTAGGGACACGTTTGTTTTTGGCGGCGATAAACTGTCAAAGCGATAGGATTAAAAGTAGAACATTCTATTGTTTTCTAATAGAATCATTCACTTTTCTAATTGAAACACCGAGCATAATAATGATTACTAGATAAATATTAGCCACTTTGACGCGTTACATAAACCTAATGTCAATAATACTATAAGCAGTCGATGTCAGATAACCTGTTTTAATAGTACCATTATTAACACTAGATTTACGGGGCCCGTCAAAATGGCGGATTCAAAAATTTTTAATTCACGATTATTAAGAGTGTAAGGAGGCATTCGTGAGGAATTATTAAATAGATTTATTTTTTGTGTACATATTACAATAAAAATCGCGGAAGACCTAAGTAAATACAATTTTATTATTTTTATAAAGCAATGTAAAATAATCAATTTTAGTGCTCCGTAAACCTAGTGTTAATGAACTGCGGATCTTAATGCATTCATAGTCTTTACACATTTTTAAAATACAAAAAGACTCTGCTGTGCATTGACAATAAGAAATTTTCTAGTTGATGAATTGAACTTGTTCTTCATCCTGACTTCTTTAAAATCATCCATAAAAGTTGGAATTTGCATAAACATCCGCAGTCTAATTATATTAACAGTAACCGTACCACGACCGGTCATATGACCGGCTTCACATTTTATATTTTCTAATTATTGACGTTATAAAGATGATTGCATTACAAATTATGAAGTAAATGTCTTCATTCAAGCAGGTATCGTTTCAAAAATTGCGAGTTACATTTAAATAGATTGAGTCTTGTAATTTTTATAAAATAATGTACAACAGTCGCGTTTTGTTCTAGGTAGAGTTAGTTTTAATGATCGAATAATGATTAACGAACTATAAAGGCCATTTCTTAGCAGCTGTGATTGCATTTTTGTAGCTTCTATTACAGTTCTAGTACAAACATAAGTACCCTAACAGTCTTGTACAACTACTTCTTCGTTCCTCGGTCCCACCCAATCGTTTCCCCGGTCCATGCCGTTTTTATCCTTCGTTTCCGGTTTAACCCGAAGGTAAGCAGTTGTTTAATAATGAATAATGCATGGAGGGGATAATGGATCAGGAGGAAAACGCGCGCGGCCGCGGCAACGATGAAAGAGCCTGTTTGAAAAGGGTTCGCAATTTCCTGAAGTGGCGCGTTCTCTTTCCCGTTGTCGTTGTCGTCGTTGTCGTCGCCGTCGTCGTCCGTGTATTGCATCCGCGCGCGCAGTACGCGCTCCTCCGGCCGTGTGCAACTGTGCAGCCCGGAGTGCACCGTGCAGCACACCCCGCTGCACAGACCTGAACTTTATTAAAGCACGGACAACTAGTCAGCTGGATAAACTTGCCGGCGAATGTGCAATCTACGCGCTGCCGAATTACAGTACACACAGGATTTTGATGTTTCCGGAAACCGATCCCCTAAACTCCTAAACAAAGAATTTGCACTTTGCGGGCGAACATTTCTCGGGAAATCTGTGCGAAAGAACTGCTCCTTTTTCTTTCTTCTTCTGTCATTTTTCTTTTGGTAATGCGAGCTGATTGTTTGGGACAAATTTGTTGAGACATGAGAGAAGAAAACTGGGGAACAATATGTAGTAGTTGAGTTGTTTGGAAATTGTTAAAATTGCACGAGGATATGCGTTATGAACGGCTGTGGTGGTGTACGTTAATTTAAGTAACAAACTATCCGGAGGTACGACAAAATAACCGTGTGTAATATACAGAGTACCCCAGAAATCTTGTAGTTCCTTGAAAAGATTGATTCTTGAGGTCATTTGAAGAAACTTTTTCCTGTACGAAAATCTTCTCCGCGGCTTTGTTACGGAGTTACTAGCGAAAAACACGGACCAATCAGAGCACTGCTATAGCAGAGCGGAGCGCAGGCGTTGGCCGAGCCGGAATCCGTTCAATGTAGCCGCGCTTTGATTGGTCCGTGTTTTTCGTTAATAACTCCTTAACTGAGCCGCGGAGAAGATTTTCGCAAAGGAAAAAGTTATTTCAAATGACCTCAGCATTCACGCCTTTCAAGGAACTACAACATTTTTGGGACAGCCTGTATATATTTATACTTTTCACAACTGGATATTTTTATCTAATGCTATTTGCTACTCTAGGAATTGCTCAGAATGATCGCACGCCAAGTGAAGAACCGAACGGAAAACGCAGATTCTTTGCCTTCGCATAATTGCTTTCATCTATTTTATGACGAGAATGAGTTGGTGCAGTTTAAGACCGTGGAAGGTTTAAAAGAATTTTAGAATGTTCATGTATTATCTTCAACATATTAAAATTGATTAGATTTCGGTAATTACAAGGCACTGGAATCAAATAAAAATTTGTATTTTTAATTAATAATTTGAATAAGTCGATATCAATATATTGATAATTTGAATAAGTCGATATCAATATATCGATAATTTGAATAAGTCGATATTAATATATCGATAATTTGAATAAGTCGATATCAATATATCGATAATTTGAATAAGTCGATATCAATATATCGATAATTTGAATAAGTCGATTACTTTCGTTTTTCTACTATATCGCGTTTCACCAACTGATTTTTGCCATAAATTCATAAAATCCACAGTCTAATGATGATGAATTGAATGAAAGAAATTTTTTATTTACAGACGCTGCATTTTGCAATTGATGCATCACACTATTATTTTCTTCGTATAACGATCTCAGGCATGCGGTATACATACTTCATGCGAGAACGTTTTGCGGATATTATCTTACTATGTTTATTATTCGATTTCGAAATTCGATAGAAAAATTGTTACTTTTTTATGAGCTACATATTGTATATAAAACGAAATATACATCGTGCTGTGGAAAAGTATTGACACCGTGCAATTTTTAGAGTATAAATATTCATAACCGTGAAGTAGGATTACAATAAATTTTCATTGCGCCTGATACCTGTATTTTCTACAACACAAATAAAAATATAAGACAGTAGTAACCGGACTGCACATTTTATGTGCAGTTACGACAAAAAAATTAATAAGTCAAATTTAGAACAGTAAAAAATTGAAAGAATATAAAATATAAACTAATTGTAAGTTTAACTAAGCCATATTGTAACCTAATCGTATAATTTGTTATGTATGTGCTATATAAACCTTATACGGTTCAAATCAATAAATAAATAATATATATCGATGTTATACTGTAGTTAATATATTCAATTTTACCAAAAAAAAAAAAATGAAAAGAATTGAAAATACAGATAAAACAGCGTCTATGATAAGTTTGTCTTAATAAAAAAAACACTTTATTCCTTTCTTTAATAAAAACGATTCATATCACTCGCCACACGAAACATCTCTTGCGGCGCCATTTTTGAAAATGGACACATTCAAAACATGATAAGGAATTCATTTCATGGTTTTGTTATGATCTATTCAGGCACAGGATAAATGGAGAGAACAGACGTTCGAAGTTATGTTCATCATTTTACTGTAAATCGACTACAAATAAATCTCGTTAGATCCCCCGTGTCATTCTCCCGCGCAATTAGAATCTCCGCGAATTCTCGACCCCCGAAATTGCGCAGAAAATCTGCACAATTTCACTGCCGTGAAAACTACTGACACGAGGTCCACAGATTCACCCCTGGAGCAGCTTAATCCGATTATCCTTGGACACGGGACGGTTTAACTTGTTAATCGGCCGGTCGCTTGGCCGTCAACATTCATATCAGCAGGATCGAGTGTTCGTAAAAGTGATTTATATCGATTCATCCCTGTATTAACGCGTTTCAAGTGTAATTTGCACCATTAATCAAACAATCATGAAACTAGAAACAATGAACGGAAATAACGGCGGTAGAAAACGGAAATAATTAGCCCTTCGTCTTACGAAATCAAATTGGAATACAATAAACTATACCTAACTGCAATGTTGAATTAAATCTCGCAAATAATAAATATTACATAAAAATGAAAAAGGAAAAACTGATACTGTTTTCCACAAGCTACATAATGACGTATGTGATTTTTTTTTATTGTACTAGTTTTTTAGAAATCCAGGGAACCTTCAATGTTTTGAATGGATTGCTATATATCTTTTTATATCATACGAAAACGTGTGTCAAAATAAATTTATTCGTATGCAACAGAATGACCTTCAAGGTCATACAAGGTCAGAAATGGAAGGAACATTTTAAATATTTCGTAAAGATATTTTGTTGACGATACATTGCCCAGAGATGTAAACAACTTCACAAACAGAATAACGCAATCATTTGCATTAATATTTCGGACAACATTAAAAGAAGCTAACAATAATGCAAATAATAGAACCGAAACATACAGTGGCTCTTATTAATATTCGAATACTAAAGTATTTTATCCACTATTACACTCTATATTTGAGTACAACAAAATCATCATATTTCTTATTTTTTGTTATTTTAAAGTATATCTTCTACATAACAAAAATGCAAATTTGTGCGATTATATAATACTAATCGATTACGACATGTGAAAAGACACAAAGGTTATAAAAAAAAATATTAATTTGCCAACAATTTCATTTAAAATGTATTATTTATGTAATCGTTACAGATCGTTAAGTGTCCGAATATTTTTGCGAAGTAAGAATAATAACTTTGTCAATATATTGTTCGTTATATTACAAATGAATTAGTTTGAACAAATCAAATTGGTATTTTTATTATGTAGAATACATACTTTAAAATAACAAAAAAAATAAGAAATATATTGATTTTTTATACTCAAGTATACAGTGTAGCAATGAACAAAATACTTTAGTGTCCGAATATTAATAAGAGTATTAGTGGGAAATATTCAAAATGTTTCTTGCATCTTTGACCTTGTATGACCTTGTTTGAAAAATTACGGGATAAAAGAAGAATAGAAGTCGGAGACGAAAATCAAGTAAACATCGAAACGAAAAACATCTCTGACCTTGTATGACCTTGTTTGAAAAATGACGGGATAAAAGAAGAATAGAAGTCGGATTCGCAAAACAAGTAAACATCTCTGACTTGTTTGAAAAATTGCGGGATAAAAGAAGAATAGAAGTCGGGAACGGAAAACAAGTAAACATCGAAACGAAAAACATCTCTGACCTTGTATGACCTTGTTTGAAAAATTACGGGATAAAAGAAGAATAGAAGTCGGAGACGAAAATCAAGTAAACATCGAAACGAAAAACATCTCTGACCTTGTATGACCTTGTTTGAAAAAGTACGAGATAAAAGAAGAATAGAAGTCGGGGACGAAAAACAAGATAATAAGGATTAATGTTCAAGAAGAACGACGGAAGCGCTATGCGCGAATATTGAAAACATCGTTCCCACGAAAAATGGCGCCGATTGTAAATTCCATAAGAAATCACCAGCTGTCATAATAGTCATGAAACCAGAACCAACAAAACCAGAAAAGAAAGCAAAAGAGAAAGAAAAACACCAAGGAGAAATAAAGAAAGGAATGAAGAATCAGCAGCTGCCACTGCACGATAATAATACCCATAGTCCCCGAGCGTTCACGCAGGAAGTGTCGCACATAGTGCCGCAAAATTTCAATCAATATCGCCCGCCGCCGTTCTTCTCGATCATGCGGTAGAAAATTCGATTTTCCATCGAGCAGAGCAACGTCGTCGACTTTTATCTTTTCGAACGCTGCAACACCCGTCCATAAAAGTATCCGTCGGTGATCGTCGTCGGGTAAAAAATGAGGTAAACAGAGCCGGTTACTATCCGTTCCGATCGCCTATCCGTCGGATCCCGCCTTTTCGCGTAACTTTTCCGTCCCCCGATGCAAAACAGTTTCCCAGAAACGAGCAACTTTCGCCGAATCGGGAAACTTTTCTCAGCCCCGGTGGATAACAGCTTCCCACGGAGAAAATCGGTTTCGAATTTCATCGACTTTCCCCGGGGTCTGTTATCGATCCGAGTTACGTAGAACACGGCTAGTACTAGGAGCGGTATTTAGATCACAACCGAAGGAATTCATGGAATTCACAATCGGCGCCTTCTTCGGGAAAACGTTGCAAAAGTGTACTCTCAAATATTTTTAAAAACAATAGGAGAAACTGTCTGGTGCTGTGGAAAAAATTGTGGGGATCGTGAATAAGTTGTAGGGTTTGTGAGAAAACGGTGGAACGTTGAGGAAAATTGTTCAATCCAAAAGAAAATTTATTTGAAACTACGGTAAAATTGTAGGGCTCTCGAAAAAATTGTTGGACCAAGGAAAAAGTTGTACGAGCTACGAGAAAATTGTGGCAACCATGAATAAGTTGTAGGGTTTGTGACAAAACGGTGGAACTTTGAGGAAAATTTTTCAGTCCAAAAGACAATTTATTTGAACTTCCAGGAAAATTGTAGGGCTCTCGAAAAAATTTGTAGGAGCTATGGTAAAATTGCAGGAACCATGAATAAGTGTAAGGTTTGTCACAAAAAGGGTGGAACTTTGAGAAAAGTTTTTCAGTCCAAAAGAAAATTTATTTGAAATTCCAGGATAATTGCAGGGCTCTTGAAAAAATTTGTAGGAGCTATGGTAAAATTACAGGAACCATGAATAAGTGTAAGGTTTGTCACAAAAAGGGTGAAACTTTGAGAAAAATTTTTCAGTTCACAAGAAAATTGATTTGGAACTACAGTAAAATTGCAGGGTTCTTCAAAAATTGTAGAACCAAGGAAAAAATTACAGGAGCTACGGTAAAATTGTAGAAACTCTGAATAAGTGTAGGGTTTGTGACAAAACGGTGGAATTTTCAAGAAAATTTTTTAGTCCAGAAGAAAATTTATTTTAAACTCCAGTAAAATTATAGGGCTCTCGAAAAAATTTGTGGGAGCTATGGTAAAATTGTAGGAGCTATGGTAAAATTGTAGGAACCATGAATAAGTTGTAGAGTTTGTAACAAAGCGTTGGAACTTTGAGGAAAATTTTTCAGTTCACAAGAAAATTGATTTGGAACTACAGTAAAATTGCAGGGTTCTTCAAAAATTGTAGGACCAAAGAAAAAATTGTAGGACCAAAGAAAAAATTGTAAGTCCAAGGAAAAAATTGTAGGAGCTACGGTAAAATTGTAGGAACTCTGAATAAGTGTAGGGTTTGTGACAAAACGGTGGAACTTTGAGGAAAATTTTTGCAATATTCATCCATCCGCAATATTGTATTTCCCATTTCTCAAACGAATGAACAAATCCAAAAACAGCATGGTGCGTCAGTCGCGCTGCAATCGCAGTCCCGAAACGATCGTTTGCGATCAACCATTCGTTGCTATAGCACAACACTCGCATAACGTGAAAATCGTAGGTGATTTCGACAGAAGAAGACAGAGAAACAAGCGCTGGAAGTCTTCTATCGGCACGGTACACGCGAGTCCGAAGCCAATTTTCGATTCGGGATCCAGAATCGCGGGGCGGAAAGTGGATTTTCCTTGGTTCCATTGTGCGAGGTAACTCGAAAAATTCCTGTCGAGATTCCGAAAGCTCGAAATTGCTCGTGGAAACGTAACAGCTACTTTCGGTTTCGAGTATTGTGCAACGGGAAGCCGGGTGAGCAGAGGCCCGCAGTGTTTTGCGGTAAATACGCTCGCTCCCCCCTTAAACCCTGAGTTTTGCGACATCGAGCCACGATAATCTCGGCCACTTGTATATCGAGATTATCCACAAGTCGTAACCACGTGTCCATCCCCTGGGAATTCGATTTCCCCGGCGGGAACCCGATCCGAAAATCCGACCGAGCGTTTCGCACGGGACAAACGTGCTCCGAATCGGTCTTTACCTAAATAAACACCACTACCACGGGGGATATTGGCTCTAGGAAGCAATGGGGCTCTTGTCCTGGGATGCATAAAAGTGTTGGAAATATTTTCTTCTTTCCCCTTTTTCTCTTTTTATTTTTTTGGGGGAATTTTTGAATGACGAGAATTGGAAGCTATGGCGCCTGCGAGCAATTTGAATTTGAAATGCAAGCCGCAAGGAAATAATTGCTTTGGAATTGTTAAAATTGGCTTGGATATATAATAATTATTGTTATATTTAATAATATGTGGTTCCATTTTTTTGTTCGAGTTGAAAGTCTGCGGGCAAAACAATTAAAGGCAGTCGAAGTCTGAACGACACGTTGTTTATCGATAGAGAGTGAGGCGCCTTCAAATATGTAGCGTATATTGTTAAAAAGAAATCCTTCTGAGCTGAGAATTTTGGTACATATTCTTGAAAATACTGACTAAATACTGTAAAAATCTTGCAACTGTATGATCAACCGTTTAGTTTTTAAAAATTTCCAAGGACGCGTTTTTTTGAAGTGACTAGTCAAGACAGTCTTTAGCCAACCTACATGGTAAATGCTATAAAAAAATTACTTTCTTATTAGAAAGTGATCCTTACAGGTAGAAACTTTTTGTACATAATCCTGAAGCCATTGTCTGAATACTATAAAAGCTTATCCAGCTATTTAATAGTTAAGAATGCTTAAATGTGTGTTTTCTAGCGGTGTGTTATCAAACAGAGAGGGCTTACAAAATCCATAACACTGTTTATCAAAAAGTGAACCTATCAGGCAGAAAATTTTTGTGCATTTTCTCAAAAGTATGGTCGAGGTACTATAAAAATCCTAAAGCCCTATATTCAGTCGTTTAGCTTCTGAAAATTTCCAAACATGCATCTTTTCGAAGTGATTGTCCACATAATCTTTAATCTCACCAAAAAGGAAAGGGTTTCAATAAATATAGAGCATTTTCAAAAGTGAACATTTCAGGCAGAAAATTTTTGTGCATATTCTCTAAAGTATGGTCGAAATACTATAAAAATCCTAAAGCCCTACATTCAGTCGTTTAGCTACTGAAAATTTCCAAACATGCATCTTTCCGAAGTGATTGTCCACGCAGTCTTCAACCTCATCAAAAAGAAAAGGGTTTCAATAAATATAGAACATTTTCAAAAGTGAACATTTCTGGGGAATGGGTCAATGCGACCCATCATCCTTTAATGAACTTTAATCCATTGTAGAAGGGAAGTCTCGCGCTTTGAAGAAATGGCGTAGCATTTGATTCGTCCCTGGTAAGTATGCGTCCTTTGTGAGATAATTGGCGTGCCGACCGGAAATCCAAGCGAAAGGAGATGGCGCACGTTGGTCGCAGCGAAATTCGCGAGGCTTTTCGACCTGCGGTCGTAGCGCGATGGAGTCTGCCGATGAGGATCAGATGTTTCAGATCCCGGGCTCGTTGCTCTCGATGCAAAGACGTTGCTATAAGTCGAACTGGTTCCAAGAGGCTAGCTCTATCCTCCTCCATCGCTGTGGTGGCAAAGAGCTTGGAAAACCGCAGGTACGCGGCAAAGGAAGTGGAAGATCGACGAGCTGGAGGCGGAGAAGAATATGAAACAGAAGAGAACCGGGAGAGAACAGAGCAAAAGGAGCAGAGCAAGGAATGAACCTGAACAGAGAGAGAGCGAGAAAGGGCGAGAGAGGGCGAGAGAGAGCGAGAAAGGGCGAGAGAGAGCGAGAGAGAGCGAGAGAGAGCGAGAGAGAGCGAGAGAGAGAGCGAGAGAGAGCGAGAGAGAGCGAGAGAGAGCGAGAGAGAGCGAGAGACAGAGAGAGAGCGAGAGAGAGAGCGAGAGACAGAGAGAGAGAGCGAGAGAGAGCGAGAGACAGAGAGAGAGCGAGAGAGAGCGAGAGACAGAGAGAGAGCGAGAGAGAGCGAGAGAGAGCGAGAGACAGAGAGAGAGCGAGAGAGAGCGAGAGAGAGCGAGAGAGAGCGAGAGACAGAGAGAGAGCGAGAGAGAGAGCGAGAGAGAGCGAGAGACAGAGAGAGAGCGAGAGGGAGAGCGAGAGAGAGCGAGAGACAGAGAGAGAGAGAGAGAGAGAGAGCGAGAGAGAGCGAGAGAGCGAGAGGGAGAGCGAGAGAGGGAGCGACAGAGACAGCGAGAGGGAGAGAGCGGGAGAGAGAGCGAGAGAGAGCGAGAGAGAGAACGAGAGCGAGAGAGAGAACGAGAGAGAGCGAGAGAGCGAGAGAGAGAACGAGAGAGAGCGAGAGAGCGAGAGAGAGAACGAGAGAGAGCGAGAGAGCGAGAGAGAGAGCGAGAGAGAGAGCGAGAGAGCGAGAGAGACAGCGCGAGAGAGAGCGCGAGAGAGAGAGCGAGAGAGACAGCGCGAGAGAGACAGCGCGAGAGAGAGAGAGCGAGAGAGACAGCGCGAGAGACACAGCGCGAGAGAGAGAGCGAGAGAGACAGCGCGAGAGAGACAGCGCGAGAGAGACAGCAGGAGAGAGGGAACGAGAGAGACAGAGCGAGAGAGGGAACGAGAGTGACAGCAGGAGAGAGAGAGCCAGAGAGACAGCGCGAGAGAGACAGCAGGAGAGAGGGAGGGAGGGAGGAGGGGATACGCTCCAAGGATCTGCTTCATCTTCCTGCAATACTCTTCAGTTTTGTTCCGACTTCTTATCTCGGCTGTTCCGCTCCTTAACCATCTTCCAAGCGGGCAGATAAAGGCTGTTTCAGGTTTCAAGGAAAGCTTTCGAAATTCTACATATGATCCTACGGTTGTTCAGAGAACGAAAATATGAGAGATAGGTTGCTCTTTGCTGTTAATGGACCAGGGAGGACAGAGCGTTCATAATCAATGGAATTGAGAGAAAGTTTGAGGAGGAATAGGTTAATTCTGAGGATATTGATCTGAGTTGTTTGCGTGATGATAGACCGATGGATAGACTGTGATCGAAGTTGCTCGCAAAGTTTCTATTCGGGAAATTTGACTTTTGGTGCAGACTTTTCTGAACTTCTATCTGTATGAGAATTTAACAGCCGTGGGAAAAGACGTGTATTGTAGAATTTTTTATTTTTTAAACGGCTGAATAGAAATTGATTACATTTGTACGGTGTCTAGATATGGTTTTCAAGAATGTGTACACAAATTTTCAGCCAGGATGCTTCACTTTTGTATAAGATATGCAATGATTATTGAAAGCACTTTCGTTTTGTTTAGGTGAAAAACTACCTGGACAATCACTTTGGAAAGACGCATGTTTAAAAATTTTCAGTAACTAAACAAGTAAATATAGGGTTATGAGATTTTTACAGTATTTAGACAGTATTTCAGAGAATATGTACAAAAATTTTCAGCCATACTAGTTTACTTTTTAATAAACGCTACTGTGTTTCTTCAAAGCCCCCTCTTTTCGTTCGATAAAAAACTACTTTCGGTATCTTGGAAAAGGTGTAATATGAAAAATATGGATTTTTAAAGTTTCGTGAAATATTTAGATAATATTTTCAAGAATGTGTAGAAAAATTTTCATGCTGAAAGGTTTGCTTTTTAATAAAATGTGCCATGTTTTTCAAGAATCCCTTTTTAGATAGTCTAAAGACAACCTCTCCATCCACTACAAAAGTGTGTCCCTGTAAGAATTTTTATTAACTAAATGACTGATTATAAACTTTTTAAACTCTGCCGGTATTTCGACAATGTGTTCAAGAATTTCTGCAAAAATTGTCTTCTACGAATAAAACGTGTAAAGCAGTAAGATATTATATACTATACATTAATAAAGGTAAAATATTATTTCAAAAAAAAAAGAAAAATGGAACATTACGTTATTTTATTGACGTATGCGATCAATAATAAAAATTTCATTAGTTACAAAATGTAGTAGATTAATTGACGAGGTAGGTACATGACTGAAAACACCATGATCTTAATTTTCATTAGTTGCAAAATGCAGTGAATTAATTAACGAGGTAGGTACATGAGTGAAAACACTATGATCTCGTTTGAGAAAAATGTCAGAAACATTCTTGCACAATTTACTGTATCAGTATGTGCAGTGGTTCTTGTGCATTTTTAAATAACTAAATAAAATATAAAATAATAACTTCACTGAGCACAGTAATTAAAAATTTTGCAAAAGTTTCGCACACATTTCAAGAGCCCAGCAAGCGTAATTTTGTATCAAGGGATGAAACATCTCGCGAAAACAGCGACTTCTGAACCGTCAACGCTCGCATCGATTGGGTCACAAGGGAATCACAACATCGCGAAAGTTATGGCACTCCGATTCCTAGGCGCCCGGTATAATTACCGCTCCCAGTGTAATCTTATCTAGCCTAAGATGAACAAAGTGAACTTGCCGCGGATAGGGGAAACTTCCGCGGATCCGACACGGTATCTCAAAATACGTTTGAAATTTGAAATAACACGGGCAGCATGATTGCGGTCGGAATTCCGGGGGAAAATACGGAACTGCGAGCACGCGGTATCCATATGCGTGTTCCCGGCTATGAAATTCCAGCAGACTAGGTACCAAACTCTTCGAAAACTCTGTGGAGAACCGAACATCATCAGGGAACATTTATACCAAGAATGCCAACATAATTGTTTCGCCTTCGTCGAATTCAATACATCTTGTTTCATCAAACGAGATTGATTGAGGAATTTTTCTAAAATATTTGGTAAATGTTTGCGAGAATGGAGAAATTCTTGGTGTCCAAAATTTTTAGTATGTTTTTGATTATGATTCGTGTCATGTATTCTTAGTCTGTCAGAAATTTTATATAATGTAAATTAATTTATGGTTGAACACCATCAGAGGACATTTATACCAACAAAATTGTTTTATGTTTCATTGAGTTTAATGCATTTTGATTCATCAAACGAGATTAATTAAGGAATTTTTCTAAAATATTTGGTAAATGTTTGCGAGAATGGAGAAATTCTTGGTGTCCAAAATTTTTAGTATGTTTTTGATTATGATTCGTGTCATGTATTCTTAGTCTGTCAGAAATTTTATATAATGTAAATTCATTTATGTTTAAACACCATCAGAGAACATTTATACCAACAAAATTGTTTTATGTTTCATTGAGTTTCATGCATGTTGTTTCGTCAAACGAGATTAATTAATGAATTTTTCTAAAATATTTGGCAAGTTTTTACGAAAATGGAGATATTCTTGGTTTCCATAATTTTTAACATGTTTTTGATTATGATTCGTGTCATGTATTCTTAGTCTGTCAGAAATTTTATATAATGTAAATTCATTTATGTTTAAACACCATCAGAGAACATTTATACTAATAGAATTGTTTTATGTTTCATTGAGTTTAATGCATTTTGATTCGTCAAACGAGATTAATTGATGAAATGTTATAAAATATTTGGTAAATGTTTACGAGAATGGACATATTCATGGTTTCCATCACTTTTAGTATGTTTTTGATTATGATTCGTGTCCTGCATTCATAGTCTGTCAGAAATTGTATCTAATGTAAATTCATTTATGGTGAAACTCCATCACAGAACATTTATAGCGGGAATACCAACAAAATTGTTTTATTGAACGTAGTAACAAATTTTGTGCTTTTCAATTGGTAATTTTAAAAGTTGAAAATATATCGTAATATCACAAAACATTAATGTACAACTTTTTCGATGTTGCTTTTGCAAAAACAACATATCATATCTATGATCTGCTAAAATCCATTGATACTGCCATCCACAATTTTGATATATCGGAATTATATCATATTCCATCATTAGAAAAATGCCAAGAATATATTGGTAAAATTTCATTAAAAAATAAGGGAGTTTTATTAATGCACTAGTATTGTCTCACCGATACGCTATATTTTGCTGCGCCTTCGGTCGCGCGTGTTTGCATGCTGTCCTTTTCTACGTTCGGAGCCGTTGACGCGGTCACTAAAGAATAGTGTCTCTGCACGATCTAAGTCACGGCAGGGAACCGAAAACGGACTTAGATCGCGGGATTACTGTAATGTCCACCCTGTATACAGGGTGTCCCGAATTTAAATGGCAAAACTTCAGAAGCGCGTAGGGGACCGAAAAACAAAGACAAAAAATCTTTTAGCGATTTGCTCGTTTTTGCTTCGTTTTGGAAAAAATCGCAAAAAACAAACAAAACGAGTTTTCATTTTTGTACTTATTTATTTTCATTTTATTTACGTTATCATCCGTTTAATGTAGATATTGTTCAAAATGTTGCCCTCAGCAATGCAAGCATTACATCAAGCACTGACTTGATAAATTCCAGCTAAACATTGTTCTGGTGATATTTGGTGCACTGCATCTATGATTCGGTCTCTTAATTGCTCTCTTGAACTGATTGGCACCGAGTAAACTTCCTGCTTCAAGCAAGAATGTAAACAAAGGAAAGAATGTAAAGGATGACATCAAGTGTTTACATATCTCACTGTCACAACTCACACAACAATGTCAAAACAATCACAAATACAAGTGTATACAACAACTCAAGAGAGCAACTGACAACGAGATATTGAATTTTTGCGATTTTCTCCAAAACGAAGCAAAAACGAGCAAATCTCTAAAAGACTTTTTGTCTTAGTTTTTCGGTCCCCTACACGCTCCTGAAGTTTTGCCATTTAAATTCGGGACACCCTGTATATATTCATTGGTAAAAACCAAGAAATATCTTAATCTCAATCAGCACATAGCAATACTTTTTACCAAACATCATGCTTCCCTCTCTCTCTCTACTCTCCTCACCCCACCATTGATACTCCATCACTAATACAGAGATCAATTGTTCTCTAAAACATTATTTTCCACATCTTGAAATTTTTAACCCTCTGTCTACCAAGCGGGTCATTGGACCCGACTGTATGTATATACTGCGGTTATTTAAACTTTTAAAATTCGTGGGATCTTGTCGTTTCATAACTTTGTTACTTTTCTTATTTTTTATTATTTAAAGCTAAAAGTTTTTTTTATATTTACTACGTTTTATGGTATAAATTTTCTATCGCATAATGAAAGTTTTTTTTTACATTTACATTTTTTATATTTACTACGTTTTGTGGTATAAATTTTCTATCGCATAATGAAAGTTTTTTTTTACAGAGGGTAGACAGAGGGTTAATGAAGGAAATAAATGTTTAATTAGCTGTTGTATTTTGCAATTGATACACAAACATTTTCTTTCGCATAAAGATCCGCAGACTAGTGATCAGGGTGCTAAGAGCTCAACACTCGACCGCGTATCAAAACATTGATCCACACTGGTTGCTCTTGGCTCGATCTGATCTCGTTCGAATCGGTGAATCAAATCCCCGAGGCGTTTGCCCAGTTGCACCAACAAACGGCTCATAATGCGGACAGGCCACGTACTCGATAGGCACGCGTGAAACAACCGAGGAACAGAGGCCGGTGGACTTCCGTGGCTTTAGGTACACCGTAAACACGGATATTCGAGGCAAGGATCAGAGCCTGGGAGAGGCAACGTGCTTAGATCCGTCTGGATCGGTCTGGATCCGCATGAATCCGTCTGGCAGTCGCCTAGGTCGTTTGCAGGGGAACTACACATTTAGCTAGGCGACAGAATAGAAATAAAATTAACGGATAGAACATCAATTAGTCGAAAATAATAATCTTGAAAAATGAAGCAATTAAATAATAGGAAAAAAATTTAGAATCAAGTGAATTTTTTTTTGTATGAATAGAAATTGTGCTACAGTACAATGAAGATTGCTGATGATATATCGACAATGCTGTTGGAAAGAGCACATTGTTATTGAGTGAACAATACACTGCTGAAAAGAGGACATTGTTGTTGAATGAACAATAGAATGTTGGAAAAAGGACACCGTTAATGAATGGACAAAACAAGATTGGTTTGGCACAAGTTTGGAAACTTGTTAGACGCCTGGAGAACTCCAGTGATGATTTTAAAAAATTAATTTTTACCAAAAAGCACAGCTTTTTATCAAAAAGTGATGTGTGAACTTGTCTCTCGATGGATGAAATACACTAAAATTAATGCGACACGTCTCGACTAGCATGCAGCAAATTTAATAAAAATGTAGTCGCTGAATGTTTCATATTAGCGTCATTTAAAATTCAGGACATTTCAAATGCATTAAACTAACAAGATTATTATTGTCTAATCTGGCGTTGCTCATACGGAATGGACGTGTCAGGTGTTACATATTAAAAAGAACTGGATAATTAATCAGAACAAGGTACACCTGACAGATTTTAATGACCTTGAAATATGTCTCCAAGGTTATCATTCTAAACAACTTTTAAATTTTCAGATATTCGCAAAAAATTGTTAGGATGACTATAGCAAACCCCGCTTTTTCCCAATGACTGAATTCGTCCTTTAGGACGTGGGGGGAAGGGAGGGCACTAGTCCCTCTTCACCACCGCCCCAAGAAATGTAACCCAGACCTAACCTGAGCCTAACCAAAATTCGCTGAAAGACTATACAAACCTAACCCTCCGTAGGGTGACAATCTAGAATCCGGATTCTTTACCGATTTTGATGAACTTTAAATATATTATCTGTAGCATGATTCTGAGCAATTTGTTCCTATACATGTTAACACTGTTCGAGCTTAGTTTCCGAGATATTTTTAAAAAACTGTTAGGTTCGCTACAGCGAACACTACAACGGGTTAGGTTTGGTGGTGGGGGTACAGTGGAGGAAACCCTTCAAAATGGGCGGGTAGGGTAGGATCCATAGATTTTTGTAAATATCTAGAAAACGAATGCCGAGTGGTGGTAACTATTAGAAAAAGGGCGCGCAAGGTGTTACGTCCACGTGCCTGCGTGCGAGTATTGGGAGGCGCATGCGCGAGCGTTGGATCCAGCGTCGGTGCGAAGAGACGCTAGAGCTGTGGAAAATTGTTGTACCGCATGGATGTCGCGTGTGAACTGTGAATGCGATCTTAAATGTAAAACGTTTATGTATTACTTTCCCGTACCTGAAAACCCCAACAGTAACATGTATAGGAAAAAGTTGTTCAGAATCGTGACCTTGATAACATACTTCAAGGTCATTGAAATCGGTGAGGTGTCCCCTTTACTGTATAATTACCAAGAATTGTTTCAAATTGTAACCAATCAAGATATTCAATAAAACTGAAAACAAATTGTACAAGGATTTAACACAATAAAATACTACTCGAAGAAGAGTGGACATAATACCTAGACATGTAAATAATAGAACAGGAAAAACTAGGAATTTGTTGAGATTAAAATTGAAAAAAAGTGCAAACGGTTAATACGATAAAATACTATTCAAAAACGAATAAGATCTAGAAATGTAAACGATAGAATACAGAACAGGAGGGAATTGTTGGAAATAAAATTCAAAAAAAAAAATTCGAAATGCAAAGTTACCATAAGACACTGTTCAGAATAGAATGTACCAATGGCTACCTAGACGCGTAGATAGTTGACGGAACAGAGGACAATGGAACGAGGGAAGCAACGTAGAAGCGAAACCAAGCGAAGTAGAATCTAATATCCTCGCACCTCGTCGTTTCTAGATACTTCACCTTGGGTCCCTTCTCGGCTGAAGCGAGTAGCGAGACTCCCCGAGGCCACATAATATCCTCCCGAGGATTGAACGCAGCCGGAGGAAGCTTCGACGTCCCGGGGAACCGAGAGTTCTTGACAGAAACAAGGGGATGCCGGTCTAGGTCCTGCCTTGACGACTAAACAGTTTCCCACTGTTGCGGGAAAGATACTCCGGGACTGGAGAACCGACGAATTGCTACCAGACTGATGGATGACCCTACGTTTGCACAGGATTCTTTCCACCCCGCTTGGCTGTCTCTGCACGATCCTTCGAGGCGGAGAACATCTTCGTTTGAGGAACTCGGGACTGATGCGGGTGGGTCTGTTTGTCTTCGATTTTGAGGGGTACAAGTTGTTCCGTGAATAATGGTGTTGAGGGGTTGTTTTTCGCGACAGAAAGACAATTTTATTGATTCGGTGTCCGTAATTTCATTCGCCAGAGGTCGAAAAATAGTATCTTCTACACGATAATTGACGCTGGCCGGACCCGTGGTGGCGACAATTAACGATGAAACACTGTAATGCTATCCATATTGTTGAACTTGTGAGAGCTCCGTGTTCATTATTAATTGATGATGGCAGTTCTGTTTGCCTTTGATATTCAGGGGTACATGATCATTCGTGAATAATGAGGGGTAATTTTGTGTGACTGAAAGACAATTTTATTGATTTTTCTGTCTAGGTTTTAAATAAAGATTAATTTTGGCTATATTGCTGTAGTTGTGAGAGCTCCCTGTTATTTATTAATTAACGATGGCAGTGACGATTTGCTTTCGATTTTCAGGGGTAGAAGATGTTCTGTGAAGGATGGTGTTGAGGGGTTGTTTTTCGCGACAGAAAGACGATTTTATTGATTCGGTGTCTGTAATTACATTCGCCAGAGGTCGAAAAATAGTATCTTCTACACGATAATTGACGCTGGCCGGACCCGTGGTGGCGACAATTACCGATGAAATACTGTAATGCTATCCATATTGTTGGACTTGCGTGAGTTCCTTGTTCATTATTAATTGATGATGGCGGTTCTGTTTGCCTTCGATTTTGAGGGGTACAAAATTAATGATGTTGTTGAGGGGAAGTTTTGTGTGACGGAAAAACGCAAATATAGGTCCAATGCTTGGGATTGCAAATGCAAATGACGGCTATAGGTGACCGCAAATTTTTAGGAAAATTTGTTAGAAAAAATAATAATTTTATTTATAATTAATAATATCTACTATTATTATTAATAATATCTACTATTATTATTAATAATATTTTATTCTGTTAGTTCATCGACCTACCCAAGAATCAAATAATAATTAACAAAAAAAGAGTTACTTTTGTCGTCCATCACCGATTTCAGAGTGATCGTCAAACGTGTTAATTTCGAGTCTAACACAGTCCAATACACATTTGAACAAAACGCAGAAATAAACAGAAAGACGTTGTTAGTGTGAATAAATGCAGACTCGAGGATTCATTAACCTAATTAAAGAGTATGTTTCTCCTGTGTCTTAACCACAGCATATACATAAAATGCACAAGACAGCGCAAAGAGATAAAACCATAGAAAAACACAACAAACGAAATGCACGGTGAACGAAGACAATTCAGGACAATTTAATGAAAATTAATGAAACGAAATTTATCTTCGGCCTTCTAAGCAATCGCGAGACTCCGGCAAGTCAACGAGAAAAAAGACAATGAATTCCATTCGCGAACACGCAGAACGCGAGCCGGTGGCTAAAAGCCGTTATTAACCTAAGCACATGGTGCAGCATCATGGTTTTTTTTTCCGGGCCGGTAATACGCGAAACCTTCCGTGCACGCGCAACAGTAATCGCCGGTGGCGAGTTGTGCGCGCGTTGCACGGTGCACGTTGCACATTGCACGGTGCATAAGTGCACGACGAAGCACATTAAGACACTGCACGGTGAAAATGAGCCGCGCTGCACTCGATCCTCTCCTGTTGCGACGCGTATCGATTTCCATGGGCGAAGACTTACGAGCTTGCTGCGTACACTGAGCGAACACTGTATAAATTCGCCGATCCGCCGTGTCACCGAGGAATCGAGCATGAAAATACGAACGGGCCTGTGTATCAGTTTCGACTAGTTTATTGCATGTCGTAAAGTGCAACCTGCACACGCTACAATTCGTGGACGCTCGACTCTTGTCCGCGCACCGGCCTTAGAATCATTCGGGATATCGATGAAACCGATGCGTCACTAGTGAATATACGATTCGCGATGGTTTTTGGTTTCAGAGTGATTCCCATAAATATTCGAACACTCCTAACAATTTTAACGCCATTCCAGGAACTTCAGAAATTTTAGAAAATAGAAGAAATTTATTTAATGAAATATTAATTGAAAAGTTAAGGTGTATAATACATTTAACAAGTAGAAAGCAGTATATGGTAATATTTGTACAAGTTACAAATTATTTATTGCAATGTTGCACGGCCGAGATACAGTTTAGTTTCATTAGCGACGTTAGTAAACAAAACTCAAAATGTAAAAATTAATATATGCATGTCAGACTTAAATTGGAAATTTAATGTCGCTCGTGCTTAAAGGTACAAGTGTCAAGACTGTATATACAAAATTTGAAATGGATCAAGTAACATTTGTACGAGTTACAAATTATTTATTGCAAAGATGCAGTGCTGAGATATAGTCTAGCCTTACTACGGATGTCACTAAAGAAAACTAAAATTATAAATATTAAAATTTGCGTACATATTTGAATTCTACAAGCAACATTATTTCAACTGTAAGACACAAGTATCAAGATAGTGTATGTAAAATTTTAACCGAATCAAATAACATTTGTAAAAGTTACAAAACATTCATTGCAAAGATGTGTTTAAACAGTGTAACAAAAGAACAAGTCTAATTTTCATAGAGTCGATCTATTCTTACAATTAATAAATAATAATTAACACGAATTGTACTCATTATAAACACGCAACAGAAAATATTACCAAACCTAATCTTCATAGTGTCGATCTATTCCTACAATTAATAAATAACTCACCCATTATAAACAAGCACCAGAAAACAATACCAAACCTCATAAACCATAAAGCTTAAAGAGAGCCTAGCCAATATTGGCAATAAAAGCGTATTAAAAAATTTTCAAAAATCGCAAACCGCGTGAAGCGTTCAAGAGCGACTCGAAATTGTCAAAATGCATCGTCGATTGAATATTCGATGGAATATTCGATTGCAATTATCGGATCTATGCGGCAACTGCTCGTCGAGCAATTAATTCGTTACTTCGATAGTCGAGTGGTGTGCACGGCTCGTTCGTTACATTTTAATTATGGCATTACGTGGACGAGGAGCTCGAGGACAAAAGCAGAGAGTCGTGCATAAAGGATTTAGCGCGGAAAAACAGCATAACGATATTTCTTCGGTGTACGTTTTAGTGGCAAGCCTGTGCTCTTCGTTCAAATTTGCCAGGACATTATTAACGATTAACAGCGCGATCATTATATCTCCAGGACGGGTCTTCCTGTGCTGGAGGTACGAGAAACAGGATGGGAAATAAAGGATGATCAATTTTTCAGGTGAGCGCTCGACGACGTCCACGATACCAGAGAGAGAGAGAGAGAGAGAGAGAGAGAGGAGAACAGAGAAAGAGCCAAACGGAAAAGAGAAGAAAGAAAGAGAGAGGAGAGAGCGTTTGCGCCGAAGATTAAAGGGATTTCCCGAGGAAGGTATAAATTTGATGATAGAACGTTTCGCTGGGAATCCGGCCGAATAATTTTCATTTTTTCCGGCTGCACTTCGGCAACGCGAAATATTTAAAAGGATTATTCAACGGCGAGCAGTTAATGGGCCAACCACGATTTTTCGCTCTCGAGGGCGCTAAATGCTTCCGGCTTTTCGCGAATCGGCCGATTTAATGCCGGAATCATGTTAACGCGGTCGGTGTAAATGATGTTGGCGATTTGTAAAGTATTTTTATACGATTACCATTTTTCGGGAACGTTTTCATGGAATTGAAGCGAGAAGAGGAATTTGTTTGAACACGTTGCAAAATCAACGATCATAAAAGTCACTCCAAGTTAGGGCATTTATTCTATATGTGCATTTTTGTGAATACTTGCACTTGTGCGGATTCCATTCAATATTTGTGGACACAACTTTATAGTGATCTCGAGTGAATTACTCGTGTGAGAACAATTAAAAAGTGAAAGGGCATTGATCCCTTCTGCTCGATAATTCCATAGGGCGGATATTAGAAATGCCGTTGTGGATTTGAACGAGTAGGAAGGTTCAATGTCGTGCAACGATCAATTTGTTAAACATTTTCACCTCGCTGGGGATCTAAATGAGAAACAAGGTAAGCGTGCATTTCTCACTTGATACGAAACTGTCGCGCGCCTCTATGACGTACGCAACGTACACCTCTGTTGGTCGTGTTGCCGTATTTTAGGCGGATCTTTAATTGTTAATAACTAAATAACGAAGCCGAAATCGCAATTTTTTTATTCTTCATTTTCGACTTATATTGTCATGGAGAACCATCCCTTAAATTTTCTCCCACCTGTAGTCGAACACCCTGTATAGAAATTATTCTACGACTTTCAGGCCTGACATATTTTATTCTCATAATTCTGTGTTATACATTTTGTTGAATTTTGAAAGAAAATTTGAAGTTTTATTCATACTTTTATTAATCAATAATTATTTGTAATTCAACTATTTCGTATTCTTCAAATTCTAATAGAATTCGTTTTATGTAAACATACCTTTATTGGTAAAGTAAGTGATTTAATTGAATATAGAAATCATCGTGCATTCGATTATGAATTACAGAGGATCTTTACCCGGATTACATAAAATGAGAGAAATTTATTCGAGCGTATTATATGTATGTAAAAGACAAGGTATATAATTAATAGCAATTGCTTCTACAATTCTCTTGCGCCTTGAACTTCCTAATAAAATTCGGTGTACTGATACATTGGAATAAAAATTCACTTTCAAGTTTGATAGAAAAATAGTGTCAACCATACATGACTAATTCATTACATATCGGTGATACAAGTTATAGCTAGGCTTTAGAAATTCATTTTTATTTTCTTTTTGGGACAAGTTCAAATAAATTAAGTTTTTAATAGGATTTGTACAATGCAGGAGGGGTAAACTATGATCAATGGCCTGGGTTAGGTCGCTATATCAATTTTAATTTTTTAGTTCTGGTTTAATGTGAATTAGAAAATTTCTTATATATCAGAGTGAACTGAATTTTGCATATTATGGTTTGTAAAATGCAACAGAATTAAATTATGATCGATGGTCCACTATATCAATTTTAGTTTTCTAGTTTTACATCTATTACTGTTATTTTGTTTCTGTAGGAATTTTTGTGGATATTTACGCCCCTTAATGTGTTGTTTATGAAATTTCTTGCGTATTCAGATGAATAAAATTTTATTAGGATTTGTAGAATGCGAAAGAAATAAGAAAATGCAAGACCATATTATGCAAAGAAGTTAAAGTATGATCAATGGTCCATTACATTATTTAGTAATATTTAGTAATTTCAGACGTACGATAGATATGCAATGTAATGGTTGCTACTGCAAATTGTTAGGAAATATTTTGTATGAAATGGATATTTTCAAATAAATGTTACGGTGAATTGGGCAGAGTATTAAAAAAAATTTGCAATAAAGTGAAAGCCTTGCAATTAAAATTACAATGAAATAGATACGTTCATCCGAACGTTTTTGGGTAATTTGATCATGACAGGCACGATTTAAAAGAAAGCCAATTTGTGATTGAATACAGTATAATAATTTTATATAAACTTCTGAAGCAATTGTGTGTTCTATTTCGTTTTGTTATCTGTATGTTTGTTATAACAAAAACAGTAGTTGCGTTACTGAATGGTAACGCTATGCAATTGATACTTGAAACTCGAGACAATCAAACGGACCAATTGAGAACGTTCCATAAAAAATACGAATACTGTATTTCATTTATCGATGCATTTTTTAACTACAACTGTTGCAATCGGTGGACAACAAAATAAATTGGTTTCACAATTTTGTAGATAAATGGCTCTTTATTTTCGGAATAAACAGATATAATAAAAGAATAAATAATTTAAAAAATAAACGAGCCTATTTTGTGATTTTCAAGATTTCGATCTTTAAGACGTCACTATACCGTGAAAAACAAAATTTTTGGGGAAATACCTACGCTTAACTGAAGCTACTGGAATTATATTTAAAAAAATTATTCTTAGTTCTCATTTCTAAACCATACATTTCTGTCCACTGCTAAGAAACAAATTCACAAATTTTTAATTTTATCTATACTTTTTAGAGGACATCATCGATTACTGTATTCATAAATATTAATATTTTTTAATGTAAATTCAAGGAAAAATACTTCAATATATGCACTATATATTTTCTAAAGATTTCGATAATGTTTGAATGAAAAAGTACATTTGGAATCCTATTTGCGTTGACTTAGTTTATGCTAAAAGGAGTCTAACTATATAATGTCCTATGTACAATAAAGAGATAAACAGATAAACTCGAACATATTTCAATCAACTTCAATAGTAATCGTATGCAAATCGACACTAAATCCGAAAAAGAATCGATAAAACACGCCGAACGGGAACAGTGGCGGTTCAGCTGACAGAGAAACGATGCACTCACTGTCTAATAAATAATTCCGGCTAATCTACACGAGTAGATAAGTAAATCGACACTGTCATTCGAGCCACCGTCTATCTCCTCCTCGACTTTCCACACCTGCTCCTCCTTTCACCTGCAGACAAGGATTCTTTCACGCTTCGTTGGCATTCGACGTTCGAGGTTCGAGAGATCGAGACGTCTCGCGATATTTGAAGGCGCTTCGCAGAGGACATTGTGTCACTGCCAAATGCCAAATGCAAAATGTCAATATCTTTTGAAGAAAGAAATCTTTTCATTCTAAATTATGCAACTTTTAAACAAAATTTTTCATCTATTTTAATCGGAATATTTGGTCAAATATATAATAACTACACTGCAGAGTTTATGCATTCGTGGCAAAAATGCATAAATGTTTGCATAAATAATTGAGATGCAGAATTATGAAGTTCTGTAAAATTTCAGAAAATTGTTATACTATTTTACATATTGCTAATTCATAAAAAGTAAGATTGAATTGCTAAGAAAAAAATTGTATATGTCTATCTTTCATTGTAAATTTCGTCTTTTTGTAAATTTTGATCATGTCCGTTTAAAAATTGGAAAATTCTGACACGCATTCGAGTTATTATTAGGCTGTTGGTCAGTCTGTAAAATACAAATATTCATAAGACAATTGCCAACAGCAAAAATGAAATGAAAATGTTAATCAAAATTTTATCTGTTTTAATCAGAACATGTGGTCAAATATATAATAACTACACTGCAGTGTTTATGCATTCATGGCAAAAATGCATAAATGTATGCATAAATAATTGAGATGCAGAATTATGAAGTTCTGTAAAATTTTACAAAATTGTTATTCTATTTTACATATTACTAATTCTTAAAAAGTAGCACTGAATTGCTGAAAAGAAAAATATATATGTCTATCTTTCATTGTAAATTTCGTCTTTTTGTAAATTTTGATCACGTCAGTTTAAAAATTGGAAAATTCTGACACGCATTCGAGTTATTATTAGGCTGTTGGTCAGTCTGTAAAATACAAATATTCATAAGACAATTGCCAACAGCAAAAATGAAATAAAAATGTTAAACAAAATTTTATCTGTTTTAATCAGAACATTTGGTCAAATATATAATTACTATAGTGTATAGTTCATGCATTCGTGGCAAAAATTCATAACGGGTGCATAAATAATTGAGATGCAAAATTGAAATAAAAATATATTTTTCTATCTATTTTTATTTAATTTTTGTCATTGACAATTGAAGTAGGAAAATTTGCATAAAGATCCACAGACTAAAAGCCTGTATATACCACCTGCTTATTCTTTTTCATAAATGTATAAAATTCGCAGTCTTGTTACAAGATTTTCAATAAATTATTTTAAAATGAATGATACACTTACATTAATTTCTTTGCCTTATTACGAGACTGCGGATTTTTATGCAAAATACAAATTTCCTCCATTGATTGCAAGAAACAAGAACCAAATACATATTTCTTATTTTTTTAAATAATTTGAAACAGTTGAAAATAACATATCCATGTTCATAAAACCATTTAATCTTTTTAATGTTTTAAGTTCCACATACCCATTTTTCTAATAAATACATAAACTCCGCAATCCACTTATTATTAACATACAAAAGAAAAATGTACGAACACTACAATATTAACATCGTCACATAGAATATTTACCAATAACATAAAAATACAATTTTTCTGACACTTGCGATAAAAATATTTTAAATTATTTCTCATTCGCGATACAAGTTAGCACTCGTTATTCGCATAAAATTAACCAGATTCCTCGAATCAGCATAAAAATTCTTCTCCGTTCTGTTAGCCAAGGTGATAGTCATTATAATCGTCATTAAACAATCATCGAGCAACGTCTTCAGTCGATTTCCGCGCATCGATCAACGGAATCAATCCGTCCGCGGATAGGATGCACGCGTGCAGCTGCATTAGCTGCATACACAACAGCAACCGTGTATAATTTAGCGGCGATGCGTCGAAATCACCGGAGGATTAATCGAGAGGCGACCATTGGCCGGGACAGGGCGTTGTCTGCGGGCAACACGTGTCCCAATGCAATCGACCGTCCATAGATCGATGCATCCGCGTACAGAAACCGTTGCACATCCGTTTCAGTTGGAAAAATCGATTTTGCAAAAATGTTTGCTTGCCCCAAATTCTCGGAACGAAACGCGAATGGCACTGGTCTGTTCAAATTGTGAGTGGTACCAAAAATTTTCTTTCGAAATACAAAAAAGTGTGTCGCACAGAATTGTTAGAATATGTCAGACTTGAAAGTGTTAGATATCATAGAATAATTTCTATATACAGGGTGTTAATTTTAACTCGAACACCTAAATTATTTTGTGCTACTATTAAAAGTAAGAAAAAATAACTAAATAGGATGTACATGGTTTTAAGGCGTGCATCGGACGGTAATAAACAAAAATCCTTCGAAGGTCATTTTAACGGTTTTTTGAAGGTCACCGTATTTTATTTCATATTAACATGTATTTTTCATAATTCAATGTGGTAGTCGGCGTCGAGATGAGTTCAACGACCCATACACCATGACCTTGAAGTGACCTTGAAGGCGAAAAAATCAGTTTCAGTTTGAAGAATTCAAAAGTAATTATACGAAAAGGTTAATTTTGAATATAATTAATATATAATATAAAAAATAACAGATTACAGTATTTCATCGTTAATTGTCGCCACCACGGGTCCGGCCGGCGTCAATTATCGTGTAGAAGATACTATTTTTCGACCTCTGGCGAACGGAAGGACGGTCACCGAAGCTCGAGACGCCTCGGTCGCCGAGAAATGTAACATAATACGGGTCGAGTATATCGGTGTGAGACCACTCTCACATGTTTGTGAAAGTTCCATCAAAAAATAATAAAAAATAAAAAAGTTTTGTCATTGGATTAGTAGTATATACTCACCGGTATATACTCAACTCATATTATGTTACACTTTATGGCGTATACCCAGCGGAAGAAGGGATTGTTTTGCGACAATTATCGTACAGAAGTTCACGACAATTAACGATGAAATACAGTAATACATTTTCTAAAAATTATGAACTCGACGCTCTATAAAAACATCCAAAAATCTAAGAACAAGAGCAAAGATTCACAGCCGGAGGATCGCGAAAGCTATCTAAACGCAGATCGCCAACCATAAGTCCGCAGTACTTAGTCTTCCATCGTTAAAATACGTCATAGATCGCAGGTGGTCCAGGGTGTTCGAAGGGAGGCGAACGTTCGTTCGCATGAATTCGTAAGGGCGCATGCACGATTTACGAAATATCGACGTCCGCGAACAGCGGAGTGCACTCGAACGTGTGTAAACACAGCGGGGCAAGCTTTGTCGAGCTTTGCGGCCGAAAGTACCCCGGAACCGAACTTTACAGTCCGCTGATATTATTCCGTCGCTTTTGCGCCGCAAACCGCTCGATGCGCCAACAATTTTTCAAATGGGATTAACGTGGGACGACTTTAATCCGCGCGCTTCTCGCGGCGAACACGCTTTTCGAACACGGCTTTCCTGCTGATTCCAATTTCCAATTTCCACCTCTCCCTCCCTTCTCTCTTTTTTTCCTCTATTTACCTCTCTATCTCTCTCCCTTTTTCTCTATTTTTCTCTCTTTATCTTTTTCTCTTTTTCCCTATTCTGCTCTATTTATCTCTTTCTCTGTTTTCCTATTCTGCTCTATTTATCTCTTGCTCTTTTTCTCTATTCTGCTCTATTTATCTCTTTCTCTTTTTCTCTCTTCTGCTCTATTTATCTCTTCTGCTCTATTTATCTCTTTCTCTTTTTCTCTATTCTGCTCTATTTATCTCTTTCTCTTTTTCCCTATACTGCTCTATTTATCTCTTGCTCTTTTTCTCTATTCTGTTCTATTTATCTCTTTCTCTTTTTCTCTCTTCTGCTCTATTTAACTCTTTCTCTTTTTCTCTATTCTGCTCTATTTATCTCTTTCTATTTTCCCCTATTCTGCTCTATTTATCTCTTTCTCTATTTCCCTATTCTGCTCTATTTATTTCTTTCTCTTTTTCCCTATTCTGCTCTATTTATCTCTTTCTCTTTTCCCCAATTCTGCTCTATTTATCTCTTTCTCTTTTTCCCTATTCTGCTATATTTATCTCTTTCTCTTTTTCATTATTCTGCCCTATTTATCTCTCTATCTCTGTCTCTCCTTCTTTATTTAACTGAAAGTGATTATTGTATATTACTATATAAAAATAACCATTCAGTTATTTTGTTATAATATACAGGGTGCCCCACAAAATTAGAACAGGCTGTACCTCCCAAACGATTGGAAGTAGAAGAAACTGATGCGGATCAAAGTTAAATGGTATAGCATGATGTACAATATGCAAATAATTTTGTGCTCTTTAATGCATCGAAGCATCAGGAAAATGCAAGAGCTCCTTTTTTTTTTAAAAGATAACCTATGTTTTGGTTGCACTGTTTGATGCAGTTTTGTGTGCTCTGCGTAAAATTATTAACGTGCTTATGCCCTAAACTTATTTGTTACGCAGTTATCGTGGCTGTGAATTGTCTAGATTTATAACCAAATGGTAAACATAATATTTACTAGGTCAATACACTGCACGAAGCTAAACAAAACTGCCTGTCGGACACAATATCAAGTTCACCACTAGAACTATTCAGCATTAAACACAACTGATATGATATTGTATAATAATGACATGAATGAATTTATTCATACTCAAAGCGAAATTTCTATATTACAGACCACTAGTTCGAGTATTAAAATTCAAAATCTAGGCTTCACAAAAATTTTCTTTGCTTGTACACGAGCTTCTACAGTCAACCTTTCTATAACACAATTAATTTGTACCGTTATATAGAAATCGTGTTATAAAAAACTCAGGATTAGTACAAATCAGTTCAATTTAAATTAAATTTGATACGCATCAAATCGGAATTTTTCCTTCGCAATAAAATTAATTCCGAATTAATACAAATCAGGTCAGATTAAACTAATTTTCATACAAATCGTAATTTTTGCACGGCATTATATGTAACATAGAATTAGTACAAATCAGATCAAATTATATTAAATATGATACAAATCGCAATTTTTGCACCGCGTTATAATAAACTCAGAATTATTACAATTCGGATCATATTTGATACAAACTGCAATTTTTGCTCCGCTTTATAAGAATCTGAGAATTAGTACAAATACAATTTTATACAAATCATATATAAGTAACTCAAAATTAGTACAAATTAGGTCAAATTAAATTAATTTTGTTACAAATCGCAATTTTTGCACGCCATTCTAAGTAACTCAGAATTAGTAAAGATGAGATCAAAAATCAAATTTGAAACAAATCGCAATTTTTGTTGCCATTCTAGGTAACTCAGTATTAGTACAAATGAGATAAAAAATTAAATATTAAACAAATCGCAATTTTTACACGGCATTCTAAGTAACTCAGAATTAGTAAAAATGAGATCAAAAATTAAATTTGAAACAAAAATCCCAATTTTTGCACGGCATTCTAAGTAACTCAGAATTAGTACAAATAAGATCAAAAATTAAAGAAACAAATCGCAATTTTTGCACGTCATTCTAAGCAACTCAGAATTAGTAAAAATGAGATCAAAAATTAAAAAAACAAATCGCAATGTTTGCACGGCATTCTAAGTAACTCAGAATTAGTACAAACGAGATCAAAAATTAAAAAAACAAATTGCAATGTTTGCACGGCATTCTAAGCAACTCAGAATTAGTAAAAATGAGATCAAAAATTAAAAAAACAAATTGCAATGTTTGCACGGCATTCTAAGCAACTCAGAATTAGTAAAAATGAGATCAAAAATTAAAAAAACAAATTGCAATGTTTGCACGGCATTCTAAGTAACTCAGAATTAGTAAAAATGAGATCAAAAATTAAAAAAACAAATTGCAATGTTTGCACGGCATTCTAAGTAACTCAGAATTAGTACAAACGAGATCAAAAATTAAACTTGAAGCAAACCGAAATTTTTGCTCCGCGTTGTAGGAGCGTTTACTATATCTGCAATAATAGTGTTCTATATACCGGAGTTGGGCAAGTGCAATAGCATCAGGCCCAGAACCGTGGTGGATCGTGCAATCTGTAGCGGCGCGTGCACCGTGGATGCGTCGTTGGAATCACAGGAGGATTAATCGAGTCATAATTCGTCGCGGGGATGGTGTATCTTCCTCTGTGCGTGCACAATAACGTCGAAGGAGGGGCGCTCGGTTGTTCGGTTGCAGATATGCATAGCCGGCGGACAGTGGCCGCGCATCGATATGCACGCGTACGTGCAGAAATGCATGGGGTACGGGCGCGTGTCGCCGCATACGGGATGCAGCGGGGGTGGCCTGCATACGCGTGTTCCACGATCACGGGAATTTACGAGCAGATGCTCGACGCAATCCGCGGTCGAATATGACGAGGTGCAGTTTATGTCCTCCGGGAATTTTCGCGCCCGTCTACGAGGAATCGATGGCCGTTGCGCCTTTATCGTCGTCCCTTGTGAGATTCTAACTCGACGTCGCTTCTTTACATTGTAAACAGGTCTAACACAAAATGCGTTTATTACCAACATTATTTTTTTTAAAGCGAATTTAAGAGGATTTTTATCTAAAGCGTTTACAGGTAAGTGGAATTTATGAATTTATCACACAAGTGTTAAATCAAGGAAAAAATGTTTTGTGTTCGATGAAAATGATTTTATAAAATTTGTTCAGTGAAAATTGCTTGTATGATCATTTTTATTTGATACTATGTGAAAAGAATTCGTTTTACGTCTTCAACGATGTCATTCTAGTTTGGCTTCACTCATTTGCATCATAAAGAAGTATTAAATATAATGCACTTATTACGGGTATTTTCTTAAATTGAATTTAAGAGACTTTTTGTCTAAATCGTTTCCAGATGAGTAGAATTTATCAATTTTACCTTCGAAATACAATTGTGAATTGCAAAATTAAATGAAACTGAAAGAAAAGTTAAAGGAAGGAGGAAATGTTGTGTTCAATGAATATGATTTTATAAAATCTTTTGTGTTCGATGAAAACGATTTTATAAAATGTGTTCAATGAAAATTGCTTGTATGAATATTATTATTTGATACTATGTGAGAAGCATTCGTTTTACGTTTTCTAGAATGTCATTTTAGCTTGGCTTCACTCATTTGCATCATAAAGAAGTATTAAATATAATGCACTTATTACGGATCTTTTCTTAAATTGAATTTAAGAGACTTTTTATCTAAAGCAGAGAGTTCCAACGTATTTCCCTCCGAGAACTGCCAAGTCCCCACCATCGAACCTCTCCCCACTACTACGTACAGCCGTAGAGCGCCGCGCGGCTCTCGTGGTGGGGGCTCCCCACTACTACACATTATAACGATGAAGTCTAAGAGTGGGGGAAGAACCTAAGTGAGGAAGGTGCCTCGAATAGCTCCGGGGCTACTGGTTGGAACTGCCTGATCGAAAGCGTTCCTAGATTAGTAGAATTTATCAATCTTACCTACAAAATACAATTGTGAATTGCAAAATTAAATGAAACTGAAGGAAGAGTTAAATGTAGGAACAAAATGTTGCGTTCAATGAATATGATTTTGTATAATTTGTTAAATGAAAATTGCTTGTATGAACATTATCATTTGAGAAGAATTTTTTTTACAACCTCAATGATGGCATACAATCATCTGCCTTAATTATTGTACTGTACATTTTATAGATCCGATTGTTTCATGCAAGTGTAATGTTCTCTAGCAGAAAATGTTTTGGAGAATTGATTAGTATGAAAGGGGTATACGCCCGTTTGGTTCAATGACGAAATTACGAGTAAGGGTAGAAACCCTGCCACTGACTGGCCAGCAGTTCTTTGAAATCTTGGGAAATAAGAGAATGCGATGGCGTTTCATCGAGCGTCTGCAGATGACGGCTCGTTGGAAGTTAATTGAGCTCGTGGATATACGGCGTGGCTGAAAAACGCGATTCCTTCGTGGAGACGGCATCTACACCTATGATCCGGCACACTCGAACAGCTCGTTTTCATTTTTCTAATTCCTGCTCGATGGAGATACCGTTACTTCATCTTCTGCGATCTGGACGATCGTTTTTTACATAATAGTACCTACTGCCTGTCTTTGAATTATTGCAAAATTCTCCACGCGAGAACAAGTGACAAGTGAAAATATATCTCGTGATCATTAAGATATAAATCTAGTGACACTCACAACATATATGCTGTGATCAGTAAAATAGACTGGTTGTTAAATTACAAGGCGTGTTTTGTGATCATTAACCTATGAATTTATTGGCAATTTCAAAACATCTTTTGTGATCATTAAGATACATATATAGAGACACTCACAAGATAGAATTCTTTGATCATTGAGATACTTTATTGATACTCACAAGATATATTCTGCGATCATTAAAATAGAAATCTATTGGCAATCTCAAAAGATGTTTTGTGATCATTAAGATACAAATCTAGTGGCATTCACAAGATATAAGTGTGATCATTGAGATACAAATTTATTGATACTCACAAGATATATTTTGTGATCATTAATATACAAATCTAGTGGCATTAACAAGACATAAGTGTGATCATTGAGATATTGATACTCACAAGATATATTTTGCGATCATTAATATACAATTCTAGTGGCACTCAGAAGATATATTCTGTGATCATCGAGATACAAATTTATTGATACTCACAAGATATATTTTGTGATCATTAATATACAATTCTAGTGGCATTCACAAGACGTAAGTGTGATCATTGAGATACAAATTTATTGATACTCACAAGATATATTTTGTGATCATTAATATACAAATCTAGTGGCATTCACAAGACATAAGTGTGATCATTGAGATATTGATACTCGCAAGATATATTTTGCGATCATTAATATACAATTCTACTGGCACTCAGAAGATATATTCTGCGATCATTAAAATAGAAGTCTGTTGGCAATTTCAAAACAAGTTTTGTGATCATTAAGATACAAATCTACTACCAGTCACAAGACATGTTTTAAAATGTCTACGTATATACTTCATATACAATATTTTCGTCATTAACATCTACTTTGTTGATTTAATATAATCTACCTTAAAGGAATAAAATTCAGTAGTACAATATCAATTGAAGAATAAGAGTGATCAAATAATATAAGAATTGAGATTCAGTATATTTGTCACCCCTAATTTTGATCTGATTTTTCTAATTTCATCCTCACAGTGCGAACCATAGCAAATCAAAGAAATACAGACTAGCTCAAAAGTCACTCGTCCGTTTAAAATTCAAACTCGTTTATAAAAGAATAATTGTGCATTTAGAAAAATAACAGAAATGTTTTTTTATATCGAATATTTCATTCTATCATTTAATCTTGAATATTACCGTCCTTCACTAAAGAGGATTATAAAAATTAGTGAACATCATGTTACCGAGGATTTCTATTAGCATAATCCTCATGGATAGACGTTTCCCGAGCCACCCAGTATAAAATCTCAGCGTTCGTTTCCTTAACGAAGCTACGCTGAGAAAAACCACTTATTAATCCATCCCATTAACGTCTGCCCCGTTGAATGGCATCTTTATGCGCGGCTACGAACTGGCTGTCGTCCAATCACCGGTCGCGTGTCGTGAAAACTATAGAGCCATTCACGCGGCAATCTCGAGTTTCCTCTAACGACAGTCAAAAATTAAATACCACAAATCACCACTTATGTGTCCATTTTCGCCCATTAAGTTACATCCACGACGTTACAGACATCTTAAACACTGCAGCTATTAAAATCGCCTTTGAGAGAACCGGGTTACCATCTATTAGAAACTACATCCTTTCGAAACATTGAAACCACTATTTTACTATTTACATACTATTTAGTACTTTCTATTTTCATACTATTTACTACCATTTACCACTTACTATTTTTATACCATTTACTACCATTTACCACTTACTATTTTTATACCATTTACTACTATTTACCACTTACTATTTTTATACCATTTACTACTATTTACCACTTACTATTTTTATACCATTTACTCCTATTGAGTACTTGCTATTTTCAAACAATTTACTACTTACTATTTTTTTACCATTTACTACTATTTACTACTTACTATTTTTTTACCATTTACTACTATTTACTACTTACTATTTTCATATCATTTACTACTATTGAGTACTATTTACTACTTACTATTTTCATACCATTTACTATTATTGAGTACTTACGATTTTCAAACTATTTACTATTTACAATTTTTTATACTATTTTGAAACTATTTATTACTTACAAATTTCGTACTTACTATTTTCAAACTATTTACAACTATTGAGTACTTACTATTTTCATACCATTTACTACTATTGCGTGCTTACTATTTTCAAACTATTTACTACTTACTGTTTTTATACCATTTACTACTATTTACTTCTTACTATTTTCATACCACTTACTACTATTTACTACTTACTATTTTCATACCATTTACTATTATTGAGTACTAACTATTTTCAAACTATTTACTATTTACCATTTTTATACTATTTTCAAACTATTTGTTACTTACAATTTTCGTACTTACTATTTTCAAACCATTTACTACTATTGAGTACTTACTATTTTCATACCATTTACTACTATTGCGTGCTTACTATTTTCAAACTGTTTACTACTTACTATTTTTATACCATTTACTACTATTTACTTCTTACTATTTCATACCACTTACTACTATTTACTACTTACTATTCTCATACCATTTACTATTATTGAGTACTTACCATTTTCAAACTATTTACTATTTACAATTTTTATACTATTTTCAAACTATTTATTACTTACATTTTTCGTACTTACTATTTAAAACTATTTATTACTATTGAGTACTTACTATTTTCGTAACATTTTATACAGTTGTGGACTCACTATTTTCATACCATCTACTACAATTGAGTACTTACTATTTTCAAACTATGTACTACTATTGAATACTAAGTATTTTCACACTATTTACTGCTGACTATTTTCGTCCTTAATATTTTTAAACTATTTACTACTCCTAATTTTCACACTATTTTCGAATTATTTACTACTTACAATTTTCATACTCTTAGATTTGAAGCTTTTTTCGTAAACTTCAAACCTACGTTCCAACTATTAATTTAAACAGTAGAACACTAAACGACACAAACATATTGGACGACCTAATATTGAAGGAAACCAAAATACAATTTCTCATAACTACTGTCTTCTACAACTGACTTAGACAATTTTCATTGTGTACAAAAAAATCCATACTCTAAAGACGATTGTCTCAAGCAGAAGATATTATGTTCAAAATAAATATCCTTGAAATAGCAGACCTCGAGACCGTTTTTTCACTCGAAGATTCACTTAAAGATTTTAATTTCGAATTGCGCAGTAGGCCAGACTAAGAATAACAGGAGTTATAGTCTTCTAGAGTAGTAGATTCGCGAGCATCGTTGCTCATGGTTCCTCTTGAAGGCGCGCGATCTCCGGACACGACCTCGAAGAGAAGAGAGGCTAGATACCGAAGAGGCGCAGGGACTTTGCTTGAAGAACGAACGGAGAGAGCCGCACGATTTATGATTCAGCCCGGCTGGGAACCGAGCATTAGGTATGCGGTTCATAGTACGCTTTAACGCGCAAGAAAGATGCAATAAATTGTAGCACGCGTGCTAGTACGTCCGAAAGTCTCGGTGAGAGAGAAAGAGGATGAGAAGAACACGAAGAGACTCACCCCTTAACGAGGTTTCCCCGACGTTTCCCCTTTTTCCTTTTCCCTGTCTCAAGGACAGCGTAAATTAATTTTCGTCCGCCTCCAAACCTGCAGCCTAGACGTTTCCGACCCCTTAAACAAGATGGACGATGCTGAGAAGGACCCACGTGATCTACGGAAATATGGGCTATCTCTTAAGAGAGAGTGTGTGTGTTGCTATCACTATTATTCTTGCGGATCAAGATTGATATTTTCGTTACAAGAGAAATGAGAACATTCAGAAATTGAGAAATATTTCAACATGCAGTGCCTAAAAACAGTAATGGCATACCCTTCAAAAATGAAGAATTTTTTAAAAATTTCACCAGACGACTTGAATTTCTTTTAAATATTACAAGAATTAGTTTACTCGTTACTGTGAACAAAGAATTTTTTTAAATCGCCATTCATCAAAATTTCGAAGAAAAAAGTGAAAGTCGCGATTTTTAACTTTTTTTTCTGAGCCCACAATGTAAATATAAAACATGAATCTTGCAGATCTAAGAAAGTTATATCGAAATCGATTGAAGCATAAAAAAACTATAGGCATTTAGATATTTGAGAATCTTTGAATTTTGAGGTTATGATTGATCCAAATCGCAATTATTCACGATTTATGCAATATTTAATCATTTGTTAATTGACGTTAATCGACTTCGACGAATCTTTGTGTATATGCATAACTTGCTCAGGTCTATGAACCAGTATCTTTTAAATATTCAGTTTTAAATAAAAAGTTAAAAACTCTGATCTTTATATTTTTTCTTCACAATTTCGTCCACTAAAAGTTTTTAAATAGTTCTTTTGCACATTCTCTAGTAAATCCTTCCAGCATCTCCAGAAAGCTCAAGCCATTAGGTCAAATTGCTGAAAAATTATTTCCTCTTAAAGGCTGTGCAAATACTTTTTTTTTAGACACTGTATAGTGTTCTAATGTAATTTAGACTTTCACTGATCGATAAATATTGAAAAATCGAACGAAATAAGGGACAACAAAAAAATAGATATTGTTATAACGCACATACAGCAAGTATTTAAAAGAGTATTTATTGTAAGGAACAAAAAAAAGCAATATTTTATGAAACTATAAATCTTAAAACGAAGAATTGAATTGTGACAATATATGTCAAGGTCAAGGTCATCCGAGGTGACTCCCCTTAACGTAGGATTTACCAATTCATCTACTGAAAACCCGCAATAAGTCAATATTTTTTTTATAAATATTGTTTTCCAATGTTTAAATAAATGACTATATTTATAGTCATGGGTTTCAAAGGCCCATGTGTCCTCACAGTGTAATGCCAATAAAAAAACTTTTTTATTATTACTTATTTTTTTAAGACTTTCTCCAATATATTTGTGGCAATTTTCTGATAAAATAATACCAAACACGATATAATTCGTATCATATTTACAATAATTTTCCGAAACTTTCATGGTCCACTACTCAAGTAAATAGCATCGGAATTATATCTTATTTGGTATCATTTTCATTAGAAAAATGCCACGAATACGTTGGTGAAAGTTCCACCAAAAAATAATAAAAAATAAAAAAGTTTTGTCACCGGGTTAGGTGTTGTTTTCACACCGACATACTCGACCCGTATTATGTGACACTTCTCAGCGACCGGAGGCCTCTCGAACTTCGCTGTTCTTTTCTACGTTCGGCACAAGTCAAAGAATAGTATTATCTGAACGTTAATTGTCGCCGGCCGGACCCGTGGTGGCAACGATTAAATACTGCATTTGAAAATATTGAGCGGTGCATTAAGCGCAGGAGTGCGAGCACAATATTTTACCGATCGATTCCTCGAATCCTCGCAGATTCGAGGTATCCGACGGATTTTCATGGCTCGGCAGAGCGCGAATGTCACTGCGTTTCATAACGCGTGGCGAGTCGTGGCAGCGTTAACCGTTCCGTTTTAATTCGATCCGCGATAAGCTTCATTGGACCGATACGGTTGACAGCAAGCCAATAATTACATTGGCCGTTGCCATCCGCGCCGGCGATGTGTTCCTACTTGCGTGCCGAGTCAGTGGTCATTCCAATGACAATTACAAGTCGAAACGGGCTACGATCCATTTGCTTTTTATCTGGATCGCGTGTACAACAGTGTATGTACACCGAATCGTCATACACGCCTCTTTTCTCGGGTTCCCCGGCGTTTTGCCGACGGTTTTGCGTTGCAGCTCGTTCTGCCACGCCGATTAGAACTTCGCCAATTTCTTCGACAGCATCCCCGACGGAGCGTGAAACCACCCTAACCTCCGATAGAACATAGTTGCGAGTTCGTTTACACGCTGTGTCGAATCAACCGTGGCAGCCAACCAGTGAAATTAGAGTTGAGCTTCGACGAGGATCGTTAACTCTGTTTAACTAACCTTTTTTTTTTTGTAAAAATGGTGACGATCGAAATATTTGGGGACATATCGCATATCGGGGATTATATATTTGTAAAGCTTGTGAACAGCTTTGTTCGAACTTGTTTGGCGAGGGAATTCACCAATTCAATGATAAAACTCTAAAAAATATTTTATTTATTTTATGCTACACACTCGACAGTGTAAAATCTATTAGTTAACAGTAGAAAAAGTGCAAGCGGATCATAGAATTATACAGGGTGTCCTACGCAACTGGAACAGGGTTGCTAGTTAAGATTGTGGGGAGATTACGATTTCCGTGGCCCCTTGTTTAGAGGTTAAGTTTGTGTTCTTGGGATCATTTTAAGAAAAAAATGTATATGTCACAGGTATCGAATGAGACTCGTTTAGCCGGTAAAGTAGATTTCCTGTTTTTTATAAATCTGCAAATATCTCGGTAACTATGCGAAATATGGCAAAATATCAAGAGACCTTTTTTGTAGAAAATTAAATTTCTAACAATTTATGTCGTATGACATTTTTTTGTCAGCTGTGCAGTTTCCGAGTATATTTATATTTCGGTGAAGTTGCAGAACAACTGCCTCCCTCCCGAAATGATGGTCGGGGGAATGTGAAGACTCCGTTCACAACTGCTTATACGAGACTCAAGACATGTCTATGTATTAAAACTCAATTAGCAGTGAATATTATTGACGTATTAGGTTCTGTTAGGTTCTGTTAGGTTCTGTTAGGTTCTGTTAGGTTCTGTTAGGTTATGTTAGGTTCTGTTATTTTCTGTTAGGTAACGTTAGGTTATTTTAGATTATGTTAGGTTCTGTTATTTTCTGTTAGGTAATGTTAGGTTATTTTAGGTTATGTTAGGTTATGTTAGGTTAGAACACAAATCTAACCTTCAAAGTGGGGTCCACGGAAATCGTAATCGTGCCAAGATTGTTGTAGATTTCTGAATTGTGTGATGCTCTATTATAACGTTTGTAACACTTAGCTCCTAGAACCAAAGCTATTATGGTTAAAATTTGCTTTGTGTGTTTCTAATCGATGCCATATTTGTAACATTTAGCTCCTAGAACCAAAGCTATTATGGTTAAAATATGCTTCATGTGTTTCTAATCGATGCCATCTGCAAATCCGCCATTCTTATGAAACAATCATAATCATTGATATTCAATAAATGAAATGAAGTGTTGAACACAATGTCATCGAAGTGTGTTGCGTAGTGTCCATTCGACGTACTCGCTAATAAAATTTGTTATTCGTTGCTACAGCCAGCATTAATTGGAATTAGTTTAATCGTAAATTGTTAAAGGGAGAACAAACCAGATAATACTCTATAAACTACGGGAAACAACGTAACCGTAATGGGACGAGGAACATAAATGTTACAGCACTTAAAATCGTTTATACGGAATTTCAGCCCGGCTCTGGGAAAATTGTGCAACGTGATACGAATCCGGCATAATGAAACGGTTTAAGCAAATTGTGGTGCGGATGTATGGAAACAATTAACAGTTATTACCTCATAATAAAACACGTGCCCATAAAAGATATTTTTAAAAAATATACGCAACAGTTGCTAACAACTGCCTGGTAGTAAAAAATAGATCCATCGAAAGTACATACGTACATATTTGATAAAAACGATTTTAATTACAAAATTGTTCGAAATTTAAATTGCACGAAATAAAATTAACAACTCACTCGATGCGCTCCAAAGTTAATCAAAACGCTGTGATTAAACTAAAAGAAAAATTGTAGAATGTTATCGAGATTGTGATTTTCAATCTAAAACTGATTGGATATTCAATCCATCCACTTTCAATAAATTATTGCAAATGTTTGAAACCGTGGAATCGCATGCGATAAAATACATAACCTCGATGCGCTTTGAAGTTAATCATACTGTTACAGGAAAATTAAAAGCGATCATCAAGAATGTAATTAATACATTAATTTTTAAATATTCTAATCCCGTCACTGTCACTAAATTATTATAAATCTTTGAAATTGCTCGAATCTTAAATCGAACATGATAAAACGAACTATAATGCGGTCTTAAGTTAATCAAGCTGCTATGAACAAACATTAAAATTAGTTTTCAAGAATGTTGTTTATACTGTAATTTTTAATCTGAATCTAATTGGATCTTTCGATCCAGCCATTATCCCTAAATTATTGAAAATCAATGAAACACGATAAAAGAAATTATAGTCTTGATGCGCTCTTAAGTTAATCAAACTGCTACAGAAAAATGAAAAGCTATCATCAAGAATGTAATTAATACTTTAATTCTTAGCCTTGACCTCAATAGATATTATAATCCCATCAATGTCATTAAATTATTATAAATCTTTGAAACTGCTCCAATCTTAAATCGAACATGATCAAAGGAACTATAATCTCGATGCGCTCTCAAGTTAATCAAACTGCTACAGAAAAATGAAAAGTTATCGACAAGAATGTAATTAATATTTCGATTTCTAGTCTTGACCTGATTGGATCATTTTAATTCAGCCAATGTTACTAAATTATTGAAAATCGTTGAAACACGATAAAAGAAATTATCTTGATGCGTTCTGGAATTAATCAAACTGCTACAGAAAAATAAAAGCTGTCATTAAGAATGTTATTAATACTTCGATTTTTAGTATTGACCTGATTGGATCATTCTATTTCCGCCATTGTCCCTAAATTATTGAAAATCATTGAGACCCGATAAAAGAAATTATAATCTTGATGCGCTCTTAAATTAATCAAACTGCTACAGAAAAGTAGAAGCTGTCATTAAGAATGTTATTAATACTTCGATATTTAGTATTGACCTGATTGGATCATTTTATTTCCGCCATTGTCCCTACGTTATTAAAAATCATTGAGACACGATAAAAGAAATTATAATCTTGGTGCGCTCTTAAATTAACCAAACTGCTACAGAAAAATAGAAGCTGTCATCAAGAATGTAATTAATACTTCGATTTTTAGTCTTGACCTGATTAGATCATTTCAATCCAGCCATTGTCACATAATTATGAAAACTCTATAAAACTTTGGAAACATTAAATCGAATACTGTAAAACGAACTATACTCTCGATACGCTCTTAACTTAATCAAACAGCCACAAAAGGAATTAATACTGATCATCAAAGAACGTTATTAATACCATGATTTCGAGTCTGAACCTAATTTGATCTTCCACTCCACCCACTATGAACCTCATTCCGGCGCGATATTAATTTCCTCCGTTCCTATATTTTCGATCTCCATCGGTGGCCAGTTCGCGTTCTAATTAGAGTACCCGCGTATAATTGAGATACAGCATCCGATAAAGCTTATCTAGGTATAATTCGCTCGGCACCGCGCAATTAACGCCGATCTACTCTTTGTCACGAGGCCGTAACTTCCGCTCGAAGCCTCTCCCACCCAGGAGAAAGCTGTAAAGGTGCGAGAACATACACCTTTCTCTGACAAAAAAAACTTGCACGAAACGCTATCATTTTCAGAATCCTATCGATCTATAGTCCGCCCAAGTCGAGTAAACGTAAAGTACAGTAATTCCGATAAATATTCGGACGCTCTTAAAAATAATAATATCTTTTTTAATATAGGATCGAATGACTCGATTATTTTTGAGAGGTTAGAGCAATTACTTTACTATATGACTTGAAGACAGACATTTGAAAAAATTGCAGAGAGAATACTAAATGTTGTATGTACTTTACTTATTGCTTATTGCAACACGTTTTTTTTGCGGATCTGCAAAACGTGTTTTTTAAATTTTCAATATGGCGCCAGAGAAAAAAATGTAATGCATAACATTTAGTATTTTCTCTGCAATTTTTCCAAATATTCGTATTTACGTCACGTGGTAAACTAATAGTTCCAATTTCTCAACAAAAAAGTCCAAGTTGTAGGATCCAATATTTACTTTACACGTACTTTACAAAATTTTTCTCTGTGGGCCTAAATTGAAAATATTAAAAACACGTTTTGTCGATCTGTCTTGATTATACAGAGTGTTCATGCTGTTACTAGCCAGCGTTTTTCCTGCAAATAATAAGTATTGCTAAAAAATGATAGAGGAAAAAGTAATACTGTTTTTGGTAAGTAACATAATAGCGGATGTAATTTTCTTGTGTTTACACTATTTTTTTAGAAATGAAGGTGACCTTCAATTTTTAAATGAAAGCTATATCTTTTTTTATATCATATGAGAGCGTGTGTCAAGACAAATTTATTCGTATACAACATAATGACCTTCAAGGTCATACAAGGTCAGAAGTGGGAGTAAAATTTTGAATATTTCGTAAAGATATCATTCACGATACACAACGCCCGGAAATGTAAACGACTTGCAGAGGAATCTAACGCAATCATGTGCATTAATATTTCGGACAACGTTAGAAGAAGTTAACAAGAATGTAATTAATAGAGCCGGAATATGTAGTCATGCACAAGGAAGTTATATTGAACATTTACTATAGCCTCGTCAATAAAGTATACTTGTTAACGCATTATTACGAAATGTTCAAAATGTTTTTTCCATTTCTGACCTTGTATGATCTTGAAGGTCATTATGTCGTATTGACACACGCTCTCATATGGTATAAAAAAGTATATACCATTCCGTTTACAAAAATTGGAGGTCACCGACATTTCCATGAAAATAGTGCAAATACAACAAAATTACATTACGTCGTTTGCAAAAAACAGTATTACTTTTACCTCTTCCATTTTTTTCCAATATTTATTATTTGCAAGAAAAACTAGTAATAGCGTGAACACCCTGTATATATTCCGAAAAAGTGTTCAAATTCTCCTATCAATGTTTCGATTTCATAAAAATCGTGAAAAATTGCAATTTTTATGATTTCAAACGTATGGAGCTTATTGCAACAGAGCATGTATAATTTACACGGATCTGCAAAACGTATTTTTTAAATTTTAAATATAGGCCCACAGAGAAGAATATAATGCATAATATTTAGTATGTTCCCTGCAATTTTTCCAAATATTCTTATTTACGTCACGTGGTAAATTAATAGTTCCAATTTCTCACCAAAAAAAGTCCAAGTTGTAGGATCCAATATTTAAAAAAGTTATCGCGCTTTTAAAAGTGTCCAAATATTTATGTAAGTTACTGTATAACCAATTTGGCACTTAACGCGATAATAGAGATTTCAGACAATTCAGAATTAATGTACGTTCATCCTTTTATACTTAAAATTTAATCTTCTCTCGACCTTCGACGAAAAAAATATACTTTTTCATTTAAACAATTTAAGTTGACCTTGAAATTACGAAAACTACACTACGTACAAAAACAAGTGTTTACGTTATCACCTCCCGCCCTTAAAACGCTCCAACATTTGTATTAAACAATTCTTAATTAGATGCATAATTTAAAAGTTGTTCGTGGTGTACAAGTACAAGCATCACTCTGCATTCTTCATGTTCTCGATTCATCGGCTTCGCAAGAAAGTAAAATCACAGAAAACTAAAGTTATCACTCACCGCTTTCACGGAATCGAAGTCCCCCTTTCTCAGCAAATCCATCAGCCTCTGCCGCTCCATTTCCTCCTTTGTCACGTACACCTTGTTCTCCTTGAGCCTGGCGATCTCGTAATTGTCGCACAACACATTATGAAACCCAGACATCGGTTTCTGCTGGCCAACGTGCTCGACGATCCTCAAACCTCCATCACCTTCCCCGGCAATCTTCCCAGGCAGGTCCTGCTTAAACTGCAGGTTCTTCAACAGGACCTCATTGACCACTTCAATCCTTTCGTCGAGCTCTCTCGAAACAATCCTCTCATCCTCATTCTTATCCAATTTCTCCTCATTGAACCGAGTCTCTGTTTGATCAGCGCTTAGGCGACTGCATGCCTCCTCGGCCTTGAACTTCCTTTCACTCTCCAGCTCGTCCAGCGGGATGGTCGCTGTCGACAGATTACTATTCTCCCTAGTATGACAAGACTGACTCCTGTCGAGCGTCTCCGATTCATACGGGACGTCCTCGAGTACCATAATCGGTTCTACAGGATCCAGCGGTTCCTCCTGGTCCTCTAACGACTCGGTTCTGCTCTCTTGATTCTGTTTGAATGTGACAAATGTCCTAGCAGTCTCCGACTGATCTCTCCTAGGACTCATGGAGTCTCTTCTTCTTGTAGCCTTTAGTCTTCCATTCGCTAGCCCTTGGATCTTCAAACACTGACTCAAACCGATCTCAGGATACCTACAAACCGAAGCCTCGCTCTTCTGATCGTCCTCTTCGATGGTCTCCAGCTGTTCGTACCTGGTCTCGCCAATCCTCTCGTACACCTCCTCTTCTTTCTCAATTTCAATCTCTTTCTTATTCCTCGACACGTCTTCTTCGCCGTACGCGGAGACTTGCAGGGCAGGTCTCAGTAGAGACTCTAGATCGTCCGCGTGGATGACCTGAGGCTGCAAACTACGCTCGTAGATCTTCTCCACGTGATTCGGCGAGGAATAATGCGACCTGGAAACGTCCGACGCTTTCGACTTGTTCTGCTCGTTCAGCTGCTGAAGAGTCAAGGAATTAATCTGCTGAAGAGTCGTGCAATTAATCTGCTGAAGAGCTGGAGCCTGTTGGACGTTGTAGACAGCGTTGTTGGGCTTGAAGGAGGACTGCGGTGAACCGATCGGCGAGATCCTACGATCGCTCTTGCTGTCTTGAGGAGCTGTGTCCCTTCTGGGTAGAACGGGCGGTTTCCTCGCTTCGGGTGGCATGGAGCCCTGAAGATTCCTCGGCCTGGCCGCTCGCGGCTCCTGTTGACCTTGCAGGGTCCTCACTCTGGCTCCCACGGCTCCGTACGCCGCGTTCTGCTCCGGTTTGCCCTCTCTCCTCTCTCTGCTCGCCGGCTCTCCGACGATCCTCGCGCTCCTCGAGACTTCCATCGATTTACCAGCGGCGGAATCGGCTGGTTTATCACCGGGACCAGGCCGCCTACTTTCTCCGTCCTTATTTGGCGAGATCGGCTCGCCTTGGTCACCAAGGTTGCCCGGGCCCTTTGCCCCTCCCCTCATCCTCGGGCCTGTCTCTTCCTTAACGAGCGGCCGGCCGCTGCTGCCGTTGCTTTGATCGCCGCTCGGCGACCGTTTGAACGACAACCGTCTGCAGGGGATCACCGAAGGCATCACCGAAGGCATCACCGAAGGCGACCCCGCTGAGGGACAGATCCTGCCATAATCGGACTCGTTCCTGCTCTTCGGAGCCAACCGCACTCGACAGCTCCTCTCTTGCGCTGCCTGACTCGAAACGTCGTTTTCCGCTGGGCCCTCCTCGTTGCTAGCTTCCGCTCTCCTAGCTCTGAAGCTGGAGCTGAGAGGACCCCTTTGTGGGATCCTGGACCCTGTCGAAGGACTATTGTCCCTGGTCCTGGTGATCAGGTTGCTGGACGCGCTGAAACCGTAGTCCTTGTTTTTGCTCTTCAGAGCCAGGTACTCTTTGTAGGTCCCTCTGCTGGTGTTCACGCCGACGTTCACCTTGTCCACCTTGCGGTCCAGCTTCTTTTCTCCTCGGCTAAGGTCGTCGTAACTCGAGGATGTCCCGTTTAATTTATCTCTGCCTTCGTCTATAGATCTTGACCTAGAGTCCTGTCTGTAACGACGCTGAGTTTTCTGGTCTGCACTGCTGTTGGATCTCGTTAGAGGCTTCTCTCTGGTCACAGGGAAGTTCTGGCTCTGAGCCTGGCTCAGCCACTCGTCCACCCTCTTCTGCACCTCTCCCTTGCGCAGCAAGACTTCCGGGACCTTGCTTCTGCTGGGCTCCACGGTTAGGGTTACAGGAGAAGGGCGGCCGTCCTCTGTTGGGGATTGCGAGACGTGCTTGGGGGAGTCTTTCTGTCTCTCCCGGGAACGCTGGCGCACCTGCGTCTGCTGGTTCACTTTCAGGACTGGTTGAGGCTTGTCTCTGACCGGAGAACATTTTGATCGCATCTTGGCGGTCAAGTTCTTAGGCTTGTCTTGCTGCTGCTTCTTCTGCTGGTCCATCATGACTGCTTCAAAGTTAGAGACACTGATGTTACCCACGTCGCTGAGATCCGAGGACCTTCTGCAATCCAGATCCTCGTACTCGTCTAGAATATTGTTCACGGATTGAGTGTCAATGGAACTGATGCTCTTGGATTTGTTGCGCACAACGCTCTCGTCGCTTGAGGAGTAGTTCTGTTGCTGGGACTGTTGACGATCCCGACTGGGTTGTCTCTTGGGTCTAGATTTAGGTTTTTGATACCTCAGCACAGCGTTCTCATAGCGCTGAAGAGGATTCTCGGGCCCAACTTCGGGGACTTCCGGTTTGCTTCGTTTGCTGCCTGGTGATTGCTTGACGTAACGATGTTGGGCGTCTTTCTGGACGCTTTGCACGAAGGTCGACGTCTTCTGCATGATCGAGACTCCTCCTCGGCTGGAGGGATCCGTTTCTTGGATTGATCTTTGTTGGGCTATCGAACGGAAGGTCGTGAAACTCTGACCGTATCTCGAGCTTAGACTCGCGGTGGCCGTCTCCCTCGCCAACTCTCTCCGCGCGACGTTCGATCGAGCACGTTGCTGGTCAACGGCCGGTAGCAGACCATCCTCGTCGACGAATGGAATGTTGCTGCCGGCGGTCAGGGTCTTCAAGATCATTTCATTGCTCATCTTCGCCGAGCTCACATTTTCGGCTGTGCCCGGGAAATGAGGACTTCGCGCTTCTGGAACAGATAATTAGAGGATGTTCTGGTTAGAGCAAGGATTCGCTTGGATGATCGCGAATGTGATGCAGTCGGACCAGCAACCATAAGGGTTTTGGAGAATGGGAACTGTTTGTTTGACGAAAGCGAGACGGTGAGTTGAGGATTTCTTTTCGTTGCATTCTTTCATGCAGGTTCGATTGATCTTCAAAGTTCCTAACAAGTGCCAATCGAACAAACTCAAAAATTCTACAAAATCGAAGTTATTTAGGGTACTTGTCTGTATTAGTGAGCCCGTCCTTATTAATGTCGTTTCGTATTTAACTATTTGAACTCGAGAGTTTTCGAAAGCGGTTCAATATGGCGACCAATATGGCGACCAAGACTCGTCTCTCGAGCGCAAAGGGTTAAATAAGCTGTACAACCTAACTTGTGAAAAATAAATAGAGGAATTATTCTTCAGATTGAATTAAATTATTAATGTGTATGTGACAAAGGAAAACATTTTTTAACTTTTGCATAGTACACTTTCAATAGATTTACCTGAATATCTTGTCAAAAAAGTTAGGAAACTTCTATTTGACAAAATTGAATGAATAGAGATAATTAACATAATCTACACTGCATTGGTTATAAATTGCATCATAAAACTGTTTAATTTCCCAAAAAAGAAGATAGTGAAATAATCAGTTTTTAATCCTTTTTGTATATTTTTTAAAAATACTTATTTGTTAAAGTTTTACACATTTTTATACATTGCTGAATTTATGACGATATTGTTGCTATTGCTGATTGTTTGAAAAAAGAATTAAACAATTTTGACAATAGGATTCATTCGTTTCTTGCATCACGATGTTGAATTGACGCGTTGAGTTGACATTTGGATTGATTCATTAACGTTTGATGGGAAACATGTTAATGATTTTAGTACAAGTTTTAATAAGGGGATAAAAGTATTATGCACGTATAACTACCGCAGGGATAAATCTGAACTCTTCCGTTTTCATTCGAGCAAAGATGGTATATAATATTTATGATGCCTGGTTTGATATTCAACGCGTATTAAACTAAAATAACTACCCTCTTAATTAAAACTAGAATCATCTTACGTTCTTCTTCTCTTCCTCCTTAATTTCATAATTTTTATAGTTTTTCGCTCGATGGTCAACGCATATTAAAATAAGTAACTACTCTCTTAATTAATACTAGAACTAGCTTACACTTCCTTGTTTCGGAATAAACGAAATCATACAGGTGGTTGTTTTAAATTTTTAAGAGGATTTTTTTTTTAATTGAATTTTTTAGGTCACGTGCTCCTTCTCAGGATATTAGTGATCGCAGTGTATTTGTTTCAAATTAGATGAGAAAGTCATTAGATGACGAAGTTGTAGCATATTTTTTATTTAAGAAGATTGTTCGTTCGTACATTGCTCAGATCGCAATGGAGATAGCATGCAATTTTAACAAAAATATCCCAATCATTTTTGTACAACACGATTAATATTTAAATCTAGCCCAGTAATTTTTATAAGATGTTATTAATTTTTATTATATTTAGTGTTCGACATTTCTAATGTTTATTGACTGAAGCCTGGATCGTGTACAATATTGACAGATACATATATAGGTTTACAAATTTGAAAATTGTGTAGCTATAAATTCATTCTCCTTTTGCTTCAATTTCAATCGTCTCTTTTTCAATTTTTCAATTCTGCACAATTTCAATCGCTTTTTCCAATTTTTCTTCAGTTTCGATCATCTTTTATTGAATTTAAAAATATACGAGTGTACAAATTGTTTCATTCCACTTTTATTTTTTTTTTTTTATATATAAAAGAACTGGCACATTTTGATATGATAGATGTGTTTGACGTGAGAATTTTACTGTCTCGTCAATTCACCGTGTTTCTATTTAAATGAATAAATTCCTATTCTGACTTAAAAGTATATCGTACAAATTGTTTTAATTCATTTTCTTCCGTAAGACGAAAGAGCTTCCATACTTTGAAATGATAAATGCATTTCACTCGTACATTTTCAATAACACAAAGATTAATCGTCCATAATAATAAATCCACTTTCTCTCCAATTTAGGCGAAAAAATTCCTGTTCTGATGTGCGTTGGTAATGGATAATAATCAAAAAATTAATTTTCATGTTGGTATTTAAAATCTTCATATAAATGTTCCTAAATATCTATAACAAAGGTATGTTATGTCTATTGAAATGAATAAACAAGTATTACAGTATTTTATCGATAACTGTCCACAACACGGGTTCGGCCAGGGACAGTTAGCGGCTAGGGACAGTTATCGGCCAGGGACAGTTATCGGCCAGGAACAGTTATCGGCCAGGGACAGTTATCGGCCGGGGACATTTATCGGCCAGGGACATTTAGCGGCCAGGGACAGTTATCGGCCGGGGACATTTATCGGCCAGGGACATTTAGCGGCCAGGCATACTATTCTTTGACTTTTGCCGCACGTAGAAAAACACAGCAAAGCTCGAGAGGCCTAGGTCGCCGAGAAGTGTAACACAATACGGATCGATTATGTCGATGACCACTAGTAATGCAATGACAAAACTTCTTTATTTCTTATTACTTTTTAATGGAAATTTCATCAACATATTTGGGAATTGGTATTGGGAATAAGTCATTGGGAATAAGACGGAGTTTGCTATACGGAAATGCTATAGGGAAAAAACATGTATAGGGAAAAGTTGTTCAGAATGATAACCTTGACGACATATTTCAAGGTCATTGAAATTGCTGAGGTGTACATACCCTCTTCTGTATAATTACCATGATTGCTACCTAATCGACTTACGTTTTTGAAGCAATTCAAAATTATTTCATTTTCCATCGATGCATATTTAGAGCGTCAGATGAAATGAATTAATATGCTTTAATTTGAAACCTTGGAATTCAATTATAAGACATTGGGAATACATACCAACATGTAATCTGATGTTTTTATTTCCGTCAATTGTCAACGCACTGTGAGGCGCCACGTTTCTAGACACGGCTTCCGTGAAACGGTTCTCCGCGATCGGGCTTCCGGTAAACCGGCAGCCAAACACACGTTTTACCAAGCCGGAGGAATATATCCGGTATAAGCTGGCCGATATCCGGCTGGGATTAATTCGGTTTTCGGGCCTCGGCCGCATTAGATATTGTAATGGCCGGGCCACGCGCTCGTGCGTCGCATCGTTAAAGACCATAACGGCCGTTTGGAATTCAATATGCCTGTTCGACCGTTGCTTGCTTGAATATTGACTATCGCAGAAGTATGTTTGACTTCCTCGGAACATATACTTAGAATATTTCCTGGACGATCAGGTTCGTCGGCGTCTTTTTTATTTCCAAATTATGATTTCTAATTATGGTGTACATATACCGTGTGGTTTCTAATTGTATGCACTGGTGTCGGGTTTCAAATTGTGTATACTGTGCTAGGATTTCTAATTATGCTCTCTGTAATCTCTGGTCAATTCAAGTGTTTGCACGTTTCGGCTCCGATGTCGTGGGATCATGATTCTGGTCTGGGTTTTATTGACATGATCAGGCGTGGCAATGGTATTCATACTAGTGAGACGATTTTATTGATATTTGTTGAAGAATTGGAAAATTTCATTAGAAAAAAAGAAATACGGTATTAGGACGGTATAATAATAATTGTGTTGAAGCTTAAGGCGATTAGGCATGAAGCAATAGTATTTGTGTTTCAGCACGGAGTATATTTTATAAATATTGAATGGTTGCAAAATTATTATTAATAGACAGCGGATCTTTATGCAAAATAGAAAATTGACTGCCTCGTTTGTAAGAAACAGAAACTAAATGAAAAGTTATTTCTTTCCTTAATAATTTTAATAAATGAAAAATAATACATTGACGTCGTCATATTGTTTTAATTTTCCTACAAACTTAAATTTCACGTACACAATTTTGTTATAAATGCATAAAATCCGCAGTCTAATTTTTACATATATTGTTGTTTTCATTAAACTATTATCTTTTCTTTCTTCAATCTTCGATAAGCGCCTTCAGACACATCACTATGCACAAGTTCAACTGATTTTGATTTCATAAAATTATTTAAAGGAAAATATCCGACAACAAACGCATCAACGATTTTCTTTTTCATAATGGTGCAAAGAGTGGAGTCTAGAAAATTGAAATGGCGCAAGGCGATAAGGAGACATGTCTGGGAGATGTGGAAGGGGTAGTTTGATCACAGTTGGGGGATGCACACGTCGGGGGACCGTGGCCTCGAAAATTCCGAGCGATAAGCATTGAAACAGAGCGTTCTGCTCCGCATCCGTGCTCCGTCCAAGTTTCAATTCGCACGGGGGAATAAGATCACGAGCGACGTAAATTGAATTAAACCGACGCGACGCCCCCATCCAAGAGCGTAGATACTTCTCGCGATCTCCTAACGATTCCCACGAGGCCCGAGAAACGATCTCCTACCCAGAATTCTACTTTTAGATCGTTGGGGCGAGATATCTGTGGCCCACTGCACGGTGCAACCAGTGCCGGAAAAAATAACTGCATATAGGGCATAGTTGGGCATTATTCGAATAAAAAATTTTCTTCAAGTTCGTTGAATTACGAATACAATTTTATTCGTTACTCGGTCATTTATTAGTCGTGCCCAATAGTTCATACGTTGTTTGTTCATTCCTTATTCTATTTTAGAAGCAATGTACAGTGCATAAAAAAGTTATAATTTTTTAAAAATTTCATCAAACGACTCGAGTCGTTTTGAGATCCCGGAAGGATTTGGTTTACTAGAGAATGAGAAAATAAATTATTGAACAACTGTTACTGGAATAAAAAAATGAAATTGTCAATAAAAAAATGGAGGTTAGAATATTTAATTTTTTAGTTTGTTTGTAGGTCTGAGCAAGTTATGTATATGAACAAAGATCTATCGAAATCGATTAACGTTGTAATGAGCTACGAATGATTAAATATGCCCTAAATCGTGAGAAACTGCGATTCACAAAGATCAACCATAACCTCAAAACTCAACGATTCTCACATGTTTTAATGCAATTCTGACCAATAGCGATTTGAAAGAGATTTTTTGTCCACATTAGCTAGTAATCTAATTCTTCTAATATTTAAAAAAATTCAAGTCGTTTGGCCAAATTTTTAAAACATTATTCTTGTTTAATGGGTGTGCCAACACCCTTTGCTGCCATCACGAATTGATGCAGAAATTTTTGATCGAATTTCATGACAAGAATTGAGATATGCAGTCTGCAAAAAAGTATGATCAAGTATAACAAGAAATTATAATAAAAAAAATATAATAACCTTATATAATAATATATATATAGTATATATTTAAGGTTATTATATTCTTTTTATTATAATTTTTAAAATAAAAATCGAAACAAGAATGTATAAAAATCATTAAAAACAAATTGAAAATCGGCGTTTGAGTACCCAATCATTGAGATAAGCATTAAAAATATTGAATACAACAAAATCGTACTGCAAGAAGTAAAACAACTTTTTGGTCACACAGGAGTCTATTGCATTTGCCAACAAGAACATAAAAAACCATTTAAAAACAAATTGAAAAAAGGTATTCGGGTACCTAGTTATTGAGGTAAGCGTTAAAAATATTGCCTAGAACAAAATCGCACTGCAAAAATTTGTGTTTGCACAAAATTAGAGTCAAATGCATTTGCCAACAAGAACCTACAAAAACGGTTAAAGAAAAATTTAAAACAGGTATTCGAATATCCAGCCATTGACACAACGGTTAAAAAAAATTGTTTACTCGGTCGATTTTCATTAGTCAACAGCCTCGACCGTTTTTCTCGCCTCGGATGTGCCCGAGATGCATCCGAGATGCACCGGGGCATAAGGTTGTCGCTCGGAACGATCTCCGATTTTGCAAACGCGCGAATCCCGTGGTTATTTGTCCCGTAACGCGATCACGATAACAGTCTTCGAGCATCGCGCCTAAGATCCAGGTCAGTGCATCCGAAAAATAGATTTTGTGAGAAATGCATTCCGCGGCGTTGCTTCCGCAGCGGGTGCATTCAGCCCGGGCGCGCTCTAGCCACGGGCGGAATGTACTTTTCGAGATGATAATTACGAGAGGAGGCTTCTTTCTCTTTCGGTCGATCTCCCCTCTTCCCTCTCCCCCCTCTCTCACTCTTTGGGCCATCTTTCCTTTTTTTATTGCGGTCCGAGCATTGTGCGGCACACGCATTGTCTTTGGGAAAAAGGAACGCTTTTGTAGGGCATTTAGCGGTCAACCCTCGCGGCGTGTTCGCGTTCCTCGCGCTTTCTGCACCTCTCGCGGCGACGTCTTAATTGTGGGTCAATTTCAGAGAGACACAGAGAAGGGAGAGGGGAGAGGAAGGAGAAAAAGTGGTGGAATACCACAGCGATGTACGAAATTTTCTTGGACCGCTGCCAAAATTTTAAGTGTCGAATTTTTGCGCCACAGTCTCGCACTAAATCTTTATTAACTATGGTAGTTATGGCTTGAACGAAAAAAAATGAAAATCTGGATTCCTTACAAAATGGCGGCATCTTGAAGTCAAATTACCAATTTCTTAAATATTTTACGACTTTCAGCGCGGTAAAATTAACCCGTCTATAATTTTTTTAATCAAAATTTTTTCTCCTTATAATTATACCTAAATTTAGCTTCCTCATCTTTTTGTTATTTAGTGTTTTTCAATAGCAAAATAAGTTATTATTATTGTTGGTGTTCTTAATTTTTTTATTTATACAAATATCATTCCTCTGATCTAAAAAATTGAATTTAACATAAAAATTAATAATAATTTCATTTAACCTCCCTAAAATTAAATATACCCAGCTTTTCGTACCTGAAATTTCTACAATACAAAAATTATTAATAAATCCATTTTAATTGAATTAATCCCCTTCAAAATTTTTAAATCAAAATTTTTCTCCTCATAATTTTACGTAAATTTAATTTCCTCGTCCCCTCTTCTTAAAATTTTAAATGTCAAATTTTCCGCTATTTGTATTAGATTTCTCGTTGTCGCCATGTGTGGAGCGGAGTTGCGTATCATAGAAGATGGATCGCAGTTCGAACATCTGATGTAACCTGATTTATTTTGTAAGAAATAACTTTTCACTAAAATTACGTTTGCACAAAATTTTCGAGTTTGAGGTCATCTCAAGGTCATAGTATAATACACTGCCGAATTCGTCTCGACCTCAGCAACAATCCTATGACGTCCAAAACATGTGGTGCCATTTAAAAAGTCAAGGTGACCTTTACTTTTTTACGTAAAAAGCATTTTTCCAGATTTAAAAATATGCGAACATTTAACTCACCAAGTACTGATGAACTTCTGTTTAAAACATTTTTTAATTGCACTACCGGAAATGCCTAAAAAATGGTGACATAACTTAACGCGTACACCCTGTATATAATTTTGGAAAAACAGAGCTACGAAACTAAATATGAAAAGATGAATAATAACAAATGGTTATACGTTCGGTTACATGTTTATAAAAATAAAAATTACGTGTAGAAAACAAAATTTGTTTTCAAACAAACTTCGAAATATTCTTCATAGTAAGTGCAGTACACAAATGTCATCAGTCAATGTTTAAATTCAATGTCGTTTGCATCGTCGATGTATATTGAACCATTAAAAAATAGATAGATCTACAATAAACATGAATTCTATTTTTCACCAAGCAAATTACGAAATCGATAGAACGTCCACTCGCAAATATCCATAAAATAAATTACAGTGGTAGGGGTTCGAGCACTAAAATCACTATTCCCTGGATTCTCCTATACATAAAACCCGTACAGAGAAAATTTCATCGACCCACTAAAATGAGACACACCCAGTGTACCTGCAGATCCTCGTACAAACTACTTCGCTACATTATCCCATAAATAACCACAATAAAGTGTAGAAATTTACTGCGCCGTCTCGCGACAGAGCTTCGATGGGAAAATAAAATGCAATAACGGCAGCGAATAAAATCGTCGTGATAGCTGCCTTAATCGCGTCGAGCGCACAAGGATCGGTCTAATAATGCATTAGCAGCAATACGGAGCGCCGGTGGAGCGCGAAATTCGCTAATCGAGAAGAATGCGGCCCGCGAATCTGCATTTCCTTGATTAACAGGATCCACGCGTTCCAGGCCACCTTAATAACCAGAGCGTAAAGTTGTATCTCCGCTGAAGCCAAATCGAGAATCTGACAGTTTCCTTGCGACGGTTCCACATAAAATTTTACGGCCCCAGTTTTAACGATAGCTCTTTAAAAAAATTCAAGAACACAGCTGAAACGTACACAGATCACCCCCTAAAGTTTCACAAAGATCGACCGTACGGTTCCTTCGGAAAAAATTCCACCGTCAAAGGAGTCGTAGTTTCAGAAACACGGGAACGGCTCTTAATCGCAAATATAAAATAGCGCCGAGGTGCCGTGCCGAATTGTAATTTTCAATCGTTGAACGAATGGGTACTCGACCCCGTCGATTCCTTTATTCCGCGTTTGACGTCGTCGTTCGAGCGATGCGCTGGTTGTTTACCTTCTCGTGGAACGCTGGTGAAAATCGACTGTGGAATCGGGTGGCAGGAAATTTATATTAATACGAGGCGTGATCACAAAGAAACTCTGTCGGTTTCCTAGCGAAGGTATCGGATCAAATTTGATGGCTTTGCTGGTCACATGCCCTTGTATGTCAGTCTGTCAATTTTCATCGACCCATGGATATTTGAACGCGCGCTACATGCGACTTAGTAGATGCATGATCGCGTGGCTCTGCGATTCGACGATGCACCGAAAAATGGAAAGGAACCAGACTGAATTCAAAAAGGTTCTATCAATCAGCCAACAAATTTGACTTCCATTTTCTTCGTGGTAGTTCCCTTCTGCGTTGATATAGCGACCCCAACAGTTCTGCGATCCCTTAACTAGTTGTTGGAAATCATTTTCTTCGAGTCTCCGCGTCAGTTTCTTCGCGCGAGGCGTCCGCTGCGATTCAACGCGAGCTTCTTCTACAATGTCGAAGCGTGGCCCTTTGAACTCCGATTTCGCTTTTGGAAACAAGAAGAAGTTGCGAGGAGTAGCAGTGCTGAAGCAGTTCGAACGTCTCTGTGGCGGATCGTTGCAATTCGACGAAAAATTTCGCGCCTACTATTTGTTTATTTAAGCCGCACGAAAAATCGCAGTGCCACGAGAACACGGCTCTACTAAATTGTTTGTAGTATATTGTAGTATATTCCATTAAATTCTAGTATTTTTCGGTATGTTCTTATGTATTTTAGTATATTCTAGTACATTCCATTATATTCTAGTATATTCTAGTATATTCTAGTATATTCCCAAATATTTTGGTATACTTTAGTATATTCTAGTATAATCTAGTACATTCTAGTATATTCTAGTATATTCCAGTATATTCCCAAATATTCTGGTATACTCTAGTATATTCTAGTATAATCTAGTACATTCTAGTATAATCTAGTATATTCAAGTATATTTTAGTATATTATAGTATATTATAATATATTATAGTATATTCTAGTATATTCTAGTATATTATAGTATATTCTAGTATATTCTAGTATATTCTAGTATATTCTAGTATATTATAGTATATTCTAGTATATTCTAGTATATTCTAGTATATTCTAGTATATTCTAGTATGTTATAGTATATTTTGGTATATTATAGTATAATATAATATATTATAGTATATTATGGTATATTATAATATATTACAGTATTTTATAGTATATTATAGTATATTATAGTATATTGTAGTATATTATAGTATATTATAGTATATTAAAGTATATTGTAGCATATTATAGTATATTATAGTAATTCTAGTATATTATAATATATTCTAGTATACTCTAGTATATTCTAGTATATTCTAGTATATTCCAGTATAGTCCAGTATATTCTAGTATATTCTATTATATTCTAGTATATTCTAGTATATTGCAGTATATTCTAGTATATTCTAGTATATTCTAGTATATTCTAGTATATTCTAGTATATTCTAGTATATTCTAGTATATTGCAGTATATTCTAGTATATTCTAGTATATTCTAGTATATTCTAGTATATTCTAGTATATTCTAGTATATTCTAGTATATTCTAGTATATTCTAGTGTATTCCAGTATATTTCAGTATATTCTAGAATATTTCAGTATATTCTAGTATATATTTAGTATATTTTAGTATATTCTAGTATATTCTAGTATATTCTAGTATATTCTAGTATATTCTAGTATATTCTAGTATATTCTAGTGTGTTCTAGTGTGTTACGTAGTTATTGGTTCAGTGAGGACGCAGCTTAAGAGATGCATCGAGGTGATTTAGCACGATTACCGCGATTAAACGCGGCTCTCGCGAGATCCTGGCGATATCGTCTCATTAAAGCGAACAGAGAACGCTCTAGCGGTATTTCTAGGTTAGGTTTTTCGTTTATATCTCTTTTTCGAGACGATATTTTCACATTTCCGGGAGTTCTATGTACTGGAGAATAGGTCGCGTAATCGCCGGCCTTCTTAACGAATATTAATCCGCAAGAAACCGATATTAGACTACTTGAAAGACGATTATCGTGGAAGAACCATTACTGAGACGATGATACACGACGTCCGAGCACGATCCCAGAGGGATCGACGTAATCCTCGGGATTGAAATCTCCGGGATAGGCTGCAGACTTCCGGAATTGAAGAATTAACCCTTTGAGAAGGGAAGGAAATTGTTTAGAGGATCTGTTTGAGTCGTTTGCTTGGGGGAAAGTACATAATATTATAAGGAATATAAATTGTTAGGAAATGCACTTTTTTTATCTTCTACTCGATCTTTAATGCATTGCTAATAATCAATTATGTTATCCGCAAATTTTAGTAACCAATTAGAACGGACGTCCACTCTATATCATATAATTTATACAATTTATTTTATATAATATATAATTCTATATTAAGTTTATACAATATCATATAATTTTTTTTAGGTTTGTAGGTTCCGAAAAATTCCAAAAAAATGATTGAATTCTCCTCCACGATTGAATATGGAAGTCGTGTAAGTCCATTGATGACACAGAAAGAATATGTTATTTTAGTTAAATTCACATGAAAGCCATTTATTTAATCAATTTAAATAATTCTAAATTCATAGGAACATTGCCAAATTTAGTACATTTTATTTATATTCTTGAATCGAATAGAATGCATACCTTTAAATATCTCGGAAGAAGAAAAAATGGATTTACAGCAATTTCCAATTTCAAAATAATCGATCCAATTATTTCCACTGCTTGACACATTGATAGCGAATATAATTTGCTACATAGGACGTAATGTTAATCTTAACCTGGTTCCAACAAATCATTTTCGGATGTTTAAGTACAAAAGTTGCCAATTGAGCTGTCACCTGCAAATTATGCCTGATCCAGATCTTGTCATTAACAAGACAAAATGGTCACTGAAACGTTTCCACGGATGAAGGGTTTACTCGGTCTACGAGATTATCGGCCACCATAACTGACCTCTGTCCACCGCAAAACCTCCAGACTGTCTAAAAAGCCAGCGGCAACGTCCCCACGAATAAATTTGCATTAGTTTCCTGTAGCCCCGGTTGAAAAACCGAGGATCGAAGGCTAGCTAGATCCTCGTATCAACGTCGACCAGCAATTACCAGCTCCACGAAGAAATTCTCAAGCTGTAGAGCCTTGTGTCTGCCTGTCCGAACGATCAACTGGATTCAATGCGTTGTTCTGTGCGAGAGGAGCCTGCGTTATGTCCTGGTATCGAGAATGGGATCGACAGACGAAGAGGAGTGGTGATCGATTCGGACCACACGCGATTATCGAGTCGACAAAAAAATCCTTGTGATTGTAATGACATTATAGAGACTACGGAAAACTTGTAAGATGCATAGAACAATTCTAAGAGCAGTAGAAAAATTGTTGGACCAGTGGAACAATTGGAGAATCGTTAAAAACGTAGTAGCACCTACAAATTCTAGAATTCTGGAAATCACAAAAAAGAATGTTTACAACTAGAATAAAGTTCTAACATCATAGAAAAGATTGTAAGACCAATAGAAAAATTCCAAGAGCAACAAAAAAATTGTTGGACCAATAGAAAAATTGGAGGATCAGTAGAAACGTTGGAGCACCTCTAGGAAAATTGTGGAGCCCATAATAAAGTTTAGAGCTAGAATAAGATTCTAGCATCATGGAATAGATTGTGAGACCAGTAGAAAAATTCTAAGAGCTATAGCAAAATTGAAGCTACAAAAATTGTACCACAAGAAAAATTGGAGGATCAATGGAAACATTGGAGCACCTCTAGGAAAATTGGAGAACCCTTAGTAAAGATGGTTTTCAGGTAGAATAAAGTTGTAGCTCATAGAATAGATTTTGAGACCAGTAGAAAAATTCTAGGAGCAACAGAAAAAATGTGGGACCACTAGAACAATTGGAGGTTCAGTGGAAACATTGGAGCACCTGTAGGAAAATTGTGGAGCCCATAATAAAGATTGTTTACGGCTAGAATAAAATTCTAGCATCATGGAATAGATTGTGAGACCAGTAGAAAAATCCAAAGAGCTATAGAAAAATTGTAGCTACAAAAATCGTACCACTAGAAAAATTGGAGGATCAGTAGAAATATTGGAGCACCTCTAGGAAAATTGTGGAACCCACAACAAAGATTCTTTACAGTTAGAATAAAGATCATAGAATAGATTGCGAGACCAGTAGAAAAATTCTAGGAGCCACAGAAAAATTGTGGAAATTGTTTGGAAATAAACAGAATGATTGTATGGCTAATGAAAAAAATCGGAGCATCGTTGAAAATATGTTGAAAGCTATGAAAAAATTGTATGCAGCTATAATAGATCTCTAGGATTTATGAAAATGTTCTAGCGTGAATGGATATCTTAAAATACTTACAGACAAATTTTAGAACCGACGAAAAAATTCTAGAGCCTCCTACAAAGTTGATGGACCTTTGGAAAATTTATAACACCATTGAAGAAATTGTTTATGTCTGTAACAATAATTTGGGGTCCTCGGAATAATAGCAGAGCTGCCAGAAAAGATGTTGAACTAACGAGATGCTTCTAGGGTCTATAAGAAAATTGATAAGTCTCTAGAAAATTTGTGAAAACTTCAAATAAATTGTTTGTGTCTATAATAATATTGTAGGGTCTAGGGGAAAATTTTAGAGTCGATGTGAAAGGTGTGAGACCAATGTAGATTAGTAAATTGTAGAGTCAGTGTACAAATTGCAAACTCAATGGTAAAATCGTTGTATCAGTGTAGAAATTGTAGAATCCTTGGGGAAATTGCAGAGTCCACGCAGAAATTGTAAAATGGGTAATTGCAGAGTCGATCTAAAAATTGTAAAATCACTGGGAAAATTGCAGGGTCTACGTGAAAAATTTTAGGATTCCCAACACAATTGAGAATTCAACAAATTTTTGATCGTGCATGAAATGGAATGTGCTCAACGCCTAAATGCGACACACTTGCTATAATAAGGCGTGAATCTCGCCTACGACTATACTATTGCGTGGGCTATGCTGTGAAGACTGCTTTCGTGTTGCAATGTGTATTCTTTCTTGTCAGAAATTCTTCACCCATTTAGTACAGGACCTAACTAGGTCATGGTATGAGGGGAAAACTTAATTATTGAGTAACTAATAATTGCTACTAATAATTACCCGAAACACACCGTCAGAAATAAAATAAATGACCCCACCATTTTTGTCCATTAAGCCTATTTTCAGTAGTCGAAATACATCAAAATAAATATAGTAATCAAATAAAATAAAAATAGAATAAAATAGTCCTATTCTAACAATTCCAAGAGCAATAAAACAATTGGAGAACCACTTGAAAAATTGGAGGATCAGTGAAAACATTGGAGCATCTCTAGGAAAATTGTGGAGTCCACAATAAAGATTGTTTACAGTTATAATAATGTTCCAGCATCATAGAGTAGATTGTGAGATCAGCAGAAAAATTCAAAGTGCTATAGAAAAATTGTAGATAGAAAAATCGTAAGACTAGAAAAATTGGAGGTTCAGTAGAAACATTGGAGCACCTCTAGGAAAATTGTGGAGTCCACAATAAAGATTGTTTACAGTTATAATAATGTTCCAGCATCATAGTGTAGATTGTGAGATTAGTAGAAAAATTCAAAGTGCTATATAAAATTGTAGATAGAAAAATCGTACGACTAGAAAAATTGGAGGTTCAGTAGAAACATTGGAGCACCTCTAGGAAAATTGTGGGGCTCACAATAAAGATTGTTTATAGCTAGAATAAAGTTCTGGCATCATAGAATAGATTGTGAGACCAGTAGAAAAATTATTCTAAGGGGAATAGGACCAATTAGGATAGAATAGGATAGAAAATTTAGGACCAATAGGAAAATAGAAGGATCAGTGGAAAAATTGGAGTACCTCTAGGAAAATTGTGGAATCCAAAAATAGAGATTGTTTATAATAAAATGGGATAAAATAGTCCTTAACTTATAGCTACTATATTTAAATTATAAACAGAGCTGAACCACCATATTGCACTTTGAATGCATTTGTATTTTTAACCTGGTGGTCGCCATTTTCAGTCGAAAACTGATTATCAAGGTTTGAAAAATGACTTCATTCTCGAGGAATACTTCAACTAAGAAACTCTGATATCTTGATCCCACGAGGTCTCACCGAAGAATGATTAATACCATTTATCGCACTTATCGAGGCAACGGAAAAAGACTTCGCGTTGACATTGTCGAAATAAATGACAGGAGAGTGCGAAAAAGGGAGACGTTACACGTCGTAGCAGGCAAGAAACTAACGTCACGAGGGCGCTTCTCGATTTATTCGCATCCGGATCACTCGGATTACATGGGGTGTAAATAAAGGCACCCCTATCTATCGAGGGAGTGTTTTTTTTCCGCAGACGATGTCCTTTAGACAGACACTTCTGGACCAGAGCCAGTAGCCACGAAACGGGTTACATTGAAATTATCGACACGTATTTCAACTTGAAAAATCAAGTTTGATTTCAATCAAGCATGCAGGAAAAACAATAAATTAAATCTGACGAATTGAATCAATATTTTTCAGCCTGTACCATTTTTAGAAAAAGAACAACATGCTAGCATGAAATCAGAAGCATCACCCTTTAATATGAGTATAGTTGGTTCGTTCTCTGATGTTTTTCCCCGTTGTTACAGTCAATTAATCCACAAGTTCATAATCGAAGTGTTAGTTGTGCTCCAACATTGATCGTCAGTGCCTAAATACACAAAATTAATTTTTAAAAAGAAGAACAACAGACTAGAATGAAAACAGAAGCTTCATTCTTTAAAATGAACATAGTTGGATCGTCCTCTGATATTTTTTCCTGTGGTTACAGTTGATTAATCGACAAGTTCATAAGCGAAGTGTTGGCGGTACTCCAACATTGATCTTCAGTGCCTAAATCATCAAAATTAATTTTTGCAACATGCTAGTATGAAATCAGAATCTTCACCCTATAAAACAAGCCCAGTTAGACCGTTCTCTGATTTTTGGTCACGAAGTTACAGCCGATCAATCGACAAGTTCACAATCAAACAGTGTTTCAAAATTGATCGTCAGTGTATAAATGCACAAAATTAATTTTTAAGAAGAAGAACAACAGACTAGAATGAAAACAGAAGCTTCATCCTTTCAAAAGAACATAGTTGGATCGTCCTCTGATATTTTTTCCTGTAGTTACAGTCTATTAATCGACAAGTTCATAAGCGAAGTGTTAGCGGTACTCTAACATTGATCGTCAGTGCCTAAATCATCAAAATTAATTTTTGCAACATGCTAGTATGAAATCAGAATCTTCACCCTATAAAATAAGCCCAGTTAGACCGTTCTCTGATTTTTGGTCACGAAGTTACAGCCGATCAATCGACAAGTTCACAATCAAACAGTGTTTCAAAATTGATCGTCAGTGCCTAAATCATCAAAATTAATTTTTGCAACATGCTAGTATGAAATCAGAATCTTCACCCTATAAAATAAGCCCAGTTAGGCCGTTCTCTGATTTTTGGTCACGAAGTTACAGCCGATCAATCGACAAGTTCACAATCAAACAGTGTTTCAAAATTGATCGTCAGTGTATAAATGCACAAAATTAATTTTTAAGAAGAAGAACAACAGACTAGAATGAAAACAGAAGCTTCATCCTTTCAAAAGAACATAGTTGGATCGTCCTCTGATATTTTTTCCTGTAGTTACAGTCTATTAATCGACAAGTTCATAAGCGAAGTGTTAGCGGTACTCTAACATTGATCGTCAGTGCTTAAATCATCAAAATTAATTTTTACAACATGCTAATATGAAATCAGAATCTTCACCCTATAAAATAAGCCCAGTTAGACCGTTCTCTGATTTTTGGTCACGAAGTTACAGCCGATCAATCGACAAGTTCACAATCAAACAGTGTTTCAAAATTGATCGTCAGTGTATAAATGCACAAAATTAATTTTTAAGAAGAAGAACAACAGACTAGAATGAAAACAGAAGCTTCATTCTTTAAAATGAACATAGTTGGATCGTCCTCTGATATTTTTTCCTGTGGTTACAGTTGATTAATCGACAAGTTCATAAGAGAAGTGTTAGCGGTACTCCAACATTGATCGTCAGTGCCTAAATCAACAAAATTAATTTTTACAAGATGCTAGTATGAAATCAGAAGCTTCACCCTTTAAAATGAGTATAGTTGGTTCGTTCTCTGATATTTTTTCCCATTGGTACAGTCGATTAATCGACAAGTTCATAATCGAAGATTCATTGACGTTCTAATTTCGCTCGTGATTGTGCAAACGCATCAAATTCACAGTTCACTGGCTGTGATGTAAGATCGATATCGACGAGCGAGCTGATTTCAATAGAAAAGTAAGATCGTCCTTGATGTCGTAATGCGATCGGTGTGAGCTCTCGGTCTCTCTGTTAATCAGTTAATAATCGTAGCACGCATCAATCGCGAAAACACCGGCTCGCGATTAGGAACGCTTGTTAAGCCGGCCGTTTCGAGTGGCTTGTGCACGGTGCTTAAACCGTTTTGACCTCTCAATTGATCGCGCGACAAGATCTTTGATCTCGCCAATGGTTCGTTCCTCTCAACAACCTTCCTCTTCTCTCCATTTTCATCATAGAATTTTAATGTAATACTCTTTCTGTTCTCGATCGTTTTAGTTTCCAGCGACAGCTTGAACTATAATATTGAACCCCTGTCGTTGGTCAAATAACTGATTTCAAATTTTTCATTTTACAATTATTGAAGTTACAAGGATGCACCCATTTCGAATAATTACAAACGGTGGACTATTTTCATAACTACACAATTAATGTTCCTTGAATTATTTTTTGATCTACATTTCTTCTAATGGAACAGTTGGCAATATCAATAATTCATCAGAAACTGACAAGGTGGAGACGCGGTCATGGCGTCTCAGATTTTCTCGAAACTTTGCATATTGGTAGATTTCGTTCTCCTGTTTATGAAAATATAGCATTATAGGGTCAGATACTCAATAACTTTTGACATATTTACAATTGTTATATGCAAAGTTTCGAGATAATCTGAGACTCTATCACCGCGTCTTCTCCTTGTGACTGGCGATTTTTATGCAATCCTAAAAATTATGCAAAGTCTAAATAAATTCAACCGTATCATTTCTGTAAAGACCAACTGAATTTATTCTTTTGTAGATTTAGTGTTAATAAAATCTGCTTTGTCTTCTTTGTTTTTATAATAATCTGCTTTGTTTTTATAATAAAATCTACACTGCTGTGAACTTTATTCAGATTTTTATTCCACTGTTGCTCGGCTAGAGGACGCTATAATTGCATAAACTGCGGCGGTTGATTAATAAGATTAGGAACTAATAGCGTTGGAAACGTTCCTTTTATGACGGAAGTTTATAGGGTCTTAAAACTGTTAACTGATTAACAGCGAACGTTCTATTACGATCAAATAGAGTCTTTTTGTTTGTTCTTGTTTGACGGCAGTGCGATTTTGATTGCATCCTGGCTGCTAATCAATTGCTTATAATTATGTTCAGCCCCTTGTCGATCTCTGACGTCTTCGGGAATTTTGAATAACTACACTAACGAACGTATCAATTTTAAATTTCGTAGGCACATTCATCCATCCCTACAGAACATGAAAACATTTTTCGTATGCAGAAATTATGGTTGTTTCTCAAATTATAGTGATTTATTCAGAGCCATGTACCCTAAAGCTCTACAAACAAAAATTCAATTGTCTTAAGCCATCGAAGAAGGAATATTCATTTAACCCTTTTAAAAACAAAATAAAGTGATATTAACCTTTTCGTTTTATTACTTTTGTATTCTTCAAACTGAAACTGATTTTTTCGCCCTCAAGGTCACTTCAAGGTCATAGTGTGTAGTTCGTTGAACTCATCTTGATGCTGACTACCACATTGCATTATGAAAACTACATGTTAATATGCAAAATAAAAATACGGTGACCTTGAAAAAATCGTTAAAATGTCTTAAAACCATGTTCATCCTATTTAGTTATTTTTTCTTACTTTTAATAGTAGCACAAAATAATTTAGGTGTTCGAGTTAAAATTAACACCCTGTGAAATTATTCTATGATATCTAACACTTTCAAGTCTGACATATTCTGTTAATATGCAAAAATAATATGGTGACCTTGAAAAAATCGTTAAAATGACCTTCAAAGGATTTTTGTTTATTACCACCAGATGCACGTCTTAAAACCATGTTCATCCTATTTAGTTATTTTTTCTTACTTTTAATAGTAGCACAAAATAATTTAGGTGTTCGAGTTAAAATTAACACCCTGTGAAATTATTCTATGATATCTAACACTTTCAAGTCTGACATATTCTGTTAATATGCAAAAATAATATGGTGACCTTGAAAAAATCATTAAAATGACCATCAAAGGACTTTTGTTTATTACTACCAGATGCACGTCTTAAAACCATGTTCATCCTATTTAGTTATTTTTTCTTACTTTTAATAGTAGCACAAAATAATTTAGGTGTTCGAGTTAAAATTAACACCCTGTGAAATTATTCTATGATATCTAACACTTTCAAGTCTGACATATTCTGTTAATATGCAAAAATAATATGGTGACCTTGAAAAAATCATTAAAATGACCTTCAAAGGACTTTTGTTTATTACCACCTGATGCACGTCTTAAAACCATGTTCATCCTATTCAGTTATTTTTTCCTACTTTGTGTTCGAGTTAAAATTAACATACTTTATATGTTTTCCTCAGTATTTTCAATTTTGCTACACGATCTGGTTCTCCAATAACAATACAGTAAATATTTAAAATAAAACAAAAATGTAAAAATGCTCGTGCGAAGTGTTAACTGTTTACAAAGCTCGCAGATAAAGCCAGTGGATTCGTTTCCGAACCATTCTTCGGGCGAATAAATCGCGGCCAGGCGTCGAGCAAAGCGAGTAACTATGAACAGAGGCGACCGAATTCGAGGCAATAACGAGGAGTATAAATAAGCGACGCGCAGCGAGGACCCAGGAAACAAAAAGTGCATCGAGCATCGCGGTGGTGGTGCAATATACCGTGTACCGGAGCCGACAACACGATCCGTTGTGTCGGGCATGTGGTTTATTTGCGAGGATGAACGACAGTCGACCGCACTCCCACTCTCTCTCTCCCTTGCTGCGCGCGAGCTGCTTTGCGAAAACCTGCGCGACGAAAAAAAAAAAAAGAGGGAACAGAAGAAAAGAAGGAGATGGAAAGGGAAAAGGGGACCGTGATCTCTGGGGAGCACATCTGCGGGCCACGATTCGGGCCCCACGTGGCGAGGAGACAGCCCCGCTGAGCGCGCAAGGGGCGTTTCTTCTTGGAGAGAGCATTTCCAGAAAATTGGCGCCTTTGAACGAGATAGGTATCACAGGTTAGAACGTGTATTCGAAATTCATGTGTGCACATATTATAAAGGGTGTTCAGGCTATTTCTAGACAGCATTTTTTTTTTTGTAAATAGTAAATATTAGAAAAAAATGATGGAGGAAAAAGTAGTACTGTTTTTTATACGCAACAAATTGACATATGCATTTTTGTTGTATTTACATTATTTTTGATAGAAACGAAGGTGACCTCCAAGTTTTTAAATGGAATCCTATATACTTTTTTATGTCGTATGAAAGCGCGTGTCAAGACGAATTCATCCATCTACTACACAATGACCTTCAAGCTCATGCAAGGTCAGAAATGGAAGAAACAATTTGAATATTGCTTACCAATGTGTTTACAAGTATTCTCTATTAACACGTTCACCGCCATGTCACCCATATCTGGGTGACAGAATTATTTATACAGAATTGAAAATTAATTTTTACGTTGGTAGATTGAGTGTACGAAATTTCGTTACGATCTGAGGAATAGAAGAGGTTTGAAACAGTAATTAATATTACAAAACTAAACTTCTTAGTTTTTGTTTATTAAATACATTGCTTTGATTTTGTGCAATTTTATGAGTGTGGAGTGGGCGCTGAACGTATTAATGAAGCTACAACAAATGTTCAAAATGGCTGCCTTGCGCATGAATACATATTTCGGCTCTGTTAATTACGTTTTTGGTAGCTTCTTCTAATGTGGTCCGAGTTATTAATCCACTTGACAGGTCGGTATGTTCGAATCGATCAGTTTTGAAACATGTCGTTAAGATAATTTCTTACGATTCTACTGTTATGTGGTGGGGACCCATATTGTTGGAAATACATACCTTGCGTAATGGATAGTGACAGATCTTCCCAATAGTCTCTAAATTGCGTATTTAAAAACTCTAAATTTTAATTAAAATGTGTGTGGCTTTGGTAAAAGAACAATGCAGCGACATTTTCCATTACTCATTCCATCAGATGGGGCATCGCCTAAAGACCAAGCACCGGCGGGTCACGCACTCCTGAACGTGTTAATCACTATGTTTCGAAATACTCTGGAGGCTACATAATAAACAGCGCGCTACTGCACCTTATTACGTTGCTATGCATTATTTAACGTCATCATATAATTCTGGCTACTGGATTGCTGCGGATGTTTGTTACAATACGCTCATCGTTTTGCAAGATTATGCGTTCACTATTCGTCAGCGAGAAACTCTAATAAGTATGAAATTCAATTTTGCTTCCTGTATGGAAACTTTCAATACTTTCAAATTGAAAGTTCTATAAAAAATTTCATTTTTTATAGGAAGTGTTTATAAACTGTTGAAGTATAAAACTCTTCCATATTGCGACAAGGCCATTCAATTGCATAATGAGGATAAAGTATGTAGAAAACGTAATATGTAATTATGAAGAGTAAGACCAAAATGTGAGATCAATGATCACGAAGAATTTTTTAATTTACAACGACGAAAGTAGTCTTAATAAATATAGGAACATTTGTAGTAATGCATCATGCTTTTTCACAGGCCCTAAGCACTTTCATCTCCTTCACTCGTCCCCCTAAATTATTTTGGTGATTTTTTCAATTTAATACTGTTTTTATACGTCGAGAATTTTTATCGTCGATTGGAACATTTTATTGTAGATTATACAACTTGTATGGAAGTCTTACTATTTTCTCATGGGGTCAAATTTGAAGGCCCTACTATTTTCCCACAGACCCTGCACTCGTCTCATGGACACTACAACTATTCCCATGGACCATACAGTTTTCCCATGGCTCGTACAGGCTTCCCATGGACCGTACAATTTTCCCATGAGTGCTAGGATCTTTCTACTGCATCTAGTCTTTTCAAAGGTGCTATAATTCTGTAATTAATTCTAGAACCTATAACTTTATTGTACCTACATCCAATTCCTTTTGTGGGTCCTGCATTTTTTTTCAGGGGTACTGCAATTTTATTTTGGACCCTATAATGTTTGCTATAGCCCCAAACAATTTTTCTTGCGGGTTCTAGAATTTCCCCATTCTTTTTATTATAGCTCCAACCAATTTTCTTGTGGCTTCTAAATATTCTTCAGAGGTACTACAATTTTTCTTTGGACTCTATAATTATTGTTTTAATTGCAACAATTTTTCTTATGGCTTCTAAATATTGTTCAGAGTTGCTGTAATTTTGCTGTGCACCCTACAATTTTTGTTATAGCTCCAACAATTTTTCTAATGGCTCCAAAAATTTATCTTATGGTTCCAACAACTTTTCTAATGATTCCAAAAATTTTTCATTATGGTTCCAACAATTTTTCTAATGGCTCCAAAAATTTTTCTTACGGTTACTAAATATTGTTCAGAGGTGCTTGTTATAGCTCCAACAATTTTTCTTACGGCTCCAAAAATTTTTCTTATGGTTCCTAAATATTGTTCAGAGTTGCTGTAATTTTGCTGTCCACCCTACAATTTTTGTTATAGTTCCAACAATTTTTCTTATGGTTCCTAAATATTGTTTAGAGTTCCTGTAATTTTGCTGTGCACCCTACAATTTTTGTTATAGCTCCAACAATTTTTCTAATGGCTCCAAAAATTTTTCTTATGGTTCCAACAATTTTTATAATGGTTCCAAAAATTTTTCTTATGGTTCCAACAATTTTTCTGATGGCTCCAAAAATTTTTCTTACGGTTACTAAATATTGTTCAGAGGTGCTTGTTATAGCTCCAACAATTTTTCTTATGGCTCCAAAAATTTTTCTTATGGTTCCTAAATATTGTTCAGAGTTGCTGTAATTTTGCTGTGCACCCTACAATTTTTGTTATAGCTCCAACAATTTTTCTAATGGCTCCAAAAATTTTTCTTATGGTTCCAACCATTTTTATAATGGTTCCAAAAATTTTTCTTATGGTTCCAACAATTTTTCCAATGGCTCCAAAAATTTTTCTTACGGTTACTAAATATTGTTCAGAGGTGCTTGTTATAGCTCCAACAATTTTTCTTATGGCTCCAAAAATTTTTCTTACGGTTCCTAAATATTGTGCTGCAATCTTGCCTCGGTCGTTATGATATTTTCTATAGTTACAAACAATTTTTCTTGTGGTTTCTAAAATTGTTTCAGAAGTGCTGCAATATTGTCATGGACCCTGCAACTTTCTCATACGTTCAACAACCGTCCCATAGACTCTACAATTTTAACGAAGTACTTACAATTATTCAGCGGGTCCTAAAGTGGTACCGCAGACTCCGAAGTGGCATCCACATATTCCTAACTATTCCATCGATTGTAACATCGAGTACAAAACAAGGGTCGGCGGATTGAGTCGTGCGAATGTTTTCGAATCGGTGTCGACTTCTTCATAATTGTTGTCGCTCGCGTGTGGCACAGTTGTAAACCGTGCCGTGTATGATAAACACCGAGTAATGATCAAAGGGAGCACGCAATATGAGCAGAAATAGCGATCGTTTCACGGAGCATTTCTATGCGCGACTCTCTCTCACTCCCTCTCTCTCTCTCTCTCTCTCTCTCTCTCTCTCTCTCTCCCTCTATTTCTCTTTCCCTCTTTGCTCTGTCTCTTTCGCTCAGTCTCTCGGTGCAGTTGCACACAGGTCATGCACCTCAAAGGCCGGCCCTGACAGGGCCGTGAATAGCCCATCGGCTTAGGAACCTGGTGGGGAGCAGGGAAGAAGGTTGTGAAAGGGCACGCCGAGTGTTTTCAGATGGTACTCGGGGAGAACAGACCGACCATCGAGAAGAATGGGAACGAACCGATACATGCATGGGGGCAGCAGACAGAATTTTCGTGGAAGCTGCAAATCTCAATCTCCTGCGATCCCGTTGCCCTCAATTTATCAAACAAAATGTTGAATGTGCCGCGCTTTTGTCGACGAGTTCGGGGAGTGCGACATCCAAGTACTTACATTCGTCTCTTTCCATGTTATATACACGTTTTACTTGTTCATGACATACTTTTTTACTTCAAATATATTAGGTTGTCCCATAAGTTCGTGCCGCGGATTGAAAAGTATTTTAATGAAAAACCACAGAAATTTTTTAGTGACGGTATAATAGTGGGAAGAGGTTGTAGAGAAGGTGGTTATATTTTTACGTTGACTTTGAAACTGTTTCAAATATTAACTGAAATAGTAAAATAGTAAACGGCACGAACTTATGGGACGACCTAATACAAGACTAGCTTCTGCTCGCGGCTTCGCTCGCACAGGAAACCGTTTAATGCCCTCGGAAATTAATATTGTTTCTCCATAAAACCTTTTAACCCCCCATTCACCCCTATAGAGTTTTAATTTTATGTCATGTCGCCATCTTAGATTTCAAAATTGATGCAATTTTCGTAATTAACGTCCCATGTTTGATTAATTATATCAAAGAGCGTTAAGACCAAGTTTCAAGCAAATCCGATCACAAATAAAATATTCCTCATACAAACGTTGCAACCCCTTTTCACCCCTTTAGGGGTTGAATTTCGAAATATCCTTTCTTATTCCTTGTATATATATTTTTTCATTCCATATGAAAGCGTGTGTCAAGACAAATTCGTTCGTATACGACACAATGACCTTCAAGATCATACAAGGTCAGAAATGGAAGAAACATTTTGAACATTTCGTACTAATGCGTTAGAAGTATACTTTATTGACGAGACTATAATAAATGTTTAATATAACTTCCTTGTGCATGACTACATATTTCGACTCAATTAATTACATTCTTGTTAACTTACTAACTTACGACACTACCTGCGGGAGCGCGTCGGGTACAGTGTCGCCAGATCAACCCAAAACTGGGATGATTTTCCGCTCCTCCCTTTCCCCTTCCACTATCCCATTCCACTACCATGAGCACACTCCAACGTCCCCCACTAAGTCCGTAGACTGGTCACGTGACGTGCCCCGCGCATCTGATCATCAGAGAGGTGGTAAACTGTATTCCCCTCGATTTAACCGATCTGGCATCACTGTTTCGAGGGACTCGTCAAGCTCCGCGGTTGGCGTTGGGACAGCGTTACGCATCTGCAAGTTTACCCCGGCGAAGATCAAAGGAAATCGCGAGTACAGTCGCGTGTAAAAATGTCTTGGCTTGCGGGCCACGCGAAAAACGATCAAGAATTAAAATATTTCAGCGCGAAAACGGCTCAGAGCACGGAACAGGACGAAGACACGTCGCGGTAGTTGTTCGTTCGTGAGTTTTCGAAATAAACCGAATTTGCTCCGGCTCGTTTCCACGTCTGCTATTAATTAAAGCTTTTTATTATAGCTCTCGAAAATACACACCAGCCCCGGATACACATTTCCTACTTTCGCATCTCTCTGGCTCTTTATTTCCCCGTGAACGAAGGAGGTTTAGAAAATGTTCTCAGTTTTTAGAACTCGTTTCTACGAACATCGACTCGCGAAAGCATTTAAACATTATATATGAAGAAGCTCTCTACGAATATAATACTTGTTTCTGTTGTACGAACTTTCGTTAAATTTCATTAGCAGACTAACCAGGCAAATACGAGTATCGCCGAACAGTGTCCAAAATTTAAATCGCATCGGGGTGCAAAGGTTAAATTGTTATTCAAAGATTACTTATTCGGAGGCGAAGAAGATTCGAAAAAGTACTATGCATTTCTGCAATTCTCAAAATAGGAATGTTCAAATTTTCATCGTACCTCGTAAATCGTGTATAAATAAAAGGAAATTCAGAGAAAGGAATTGCTGGGAAAAATCTGTAAGAAAAATATGAAGTTGTCTATAAAATATTTCTCACGTCAATCTTTAATCGCATTAATTGCAAGAATAAACATTAAGATACAATGAACGCACTGTATCATGGTAGAAATTTAATATTTTAAAGTAGGGTTGGAAAAGCAGAAGTAAACACCAACATGGTCCGTTTTATCAAATGTTTAAATTCAAACATTTCTACGTAGATTAAAAAATTTTTTTCACAAATGAGATTGCCATGGATTTGAAGATTCAAGTGTATTCTTTACAACATCCCCGTAAAAATTTATATAAAACATCCTTTTGCACTAAGAAAAGCTAATCAATCATGTTAAAGTCCAATATGGTTTGTTTTAACAAATGTTTAGATTCAAACATTTCTACGTAGTTTAAAAAAATTTTTTCACGAATGAGATTGCCATGGATTTAAAGATTCAAGTCTATTCTTTACAACATTCCTGTACAATTTTATATAAAACATCCTTTTGCACTAAGAAAAGCTAATCAATCATGTTAAAGTCCAATATGGTTTGTTTTAACAAATGTTTAGATTCAAACATTTCTACGTAGTTTAAAAAAATTTTTTTCACGAATGATATTGCCATGGACTTGAAGATTCAAGTCTATTCTTTCCAACATCCCCGTAAAATTTTATTTAAAACATCCTTTTGTTTTAATTTTTTGTTTTAATTTGTTTTAATCCTAAAGACCAACATGAGTTATTTCTCTCAGTGTGCAGATTTAAACATTTCTGTAGAGTTTGAAAAATTTTGTTCACGATGAGAATTGCCATGGACATGAAAATTGGAAACTCCTCTTCGTAAAGAGACCGAAAAATTCAATGTACGATTTTTGGTCGCTTTATAGCGCTTCGAACAGGAGCAACAGCGCCGCGGACATTAGGCGCCGATTCATATTGGCCGCGATTATCGGAGTCTGAATGAGACAAGACCGGACAATGCCATGAGGATGACCGTCGGTCGTGTCCGTTATCTTCGTGTGAATGCACTTGTGTCGTCGGTGTGGAGTCGGTCTCTTTCGAACGGAGGAAAATAGCTGGCACGTAACGAGTGTATCCGGTACAAAAGCGAGATCAAAGGCGAGGTCGGCGAAGCTTCTCCCGCGACGTCGAGGAATCGAAACGCCTCCTCTTTCGATTCGACGCCTTCTATCGCGGTCGATACCGTTCGAGAGAGAACGAGACAGACGGAGAATCTTCGCTAACAATCGCCCGACTTCGGGTCCCCAGCCGAACAAAAATAGAGAACACTCTTTCAAACCTTTTTGTCAATCGAAGTCAATCTACGAATTAAAAGTTTGCACCGCGACGAGATTTGAACTTTGTGCAATGTTCAGTAAATTTGTGCATTCATATTTTCAGTATTCAATTTGGCCACTATTAACCCTTAGCGCTCGAGTGGTGACTCTGAGGCACCACTAAAAATTGCTATACCATTATTCGAAATATTGTTTACATTATTAAATTGATATTCAATAAATCAGTTACCAAACATTTAAGTATTCTTCAAAATGATAAAAATCATATAGAATGGAACACATTCTTGATGGAAAATAAAAGTTTGGTTATACTATTTGGTTATAATATTTCTTCACAATGAAAATAGCCAAATTGAATGAAATGTTAACCCTTCGCAAACGTTAGTTCGGTTATCGATCATAAATTTGTTAAACACAGAATAAATAATGTTATTGGTGCAGAGGTTCGATCTAAACATGTTGTTTAGATCGAATCTTTGCGCCAATAACATTATTCATTCTGTGTTTAACAAATTTATGATCGATAACCGAACTAACGTTTGCGAAGGGTTAACATTTCATTCAATTTGGCTATTTTCATTGTGAAGAAATATTTTAAATTACGACTTGTTGAAATTGATTAATTTTACAGACGCATCGACAGCAAACCAACAATTGCACAAACATGCAGAATATTATAGCCAATCGACAATGAAGTTGATTATTTCGACATGCATATATTAGACATCGATACCAAAAAAAAAAAACAATCGCACAAAAAGGGAGAAGATTGAAACCATTCTGTAATGAAATTGATTAATTATATAGACACACCGACATCGAACAAACAATTGCCCAAAAATGCAGTAGAATATAGCCAATCGACAATGAAGTTAATTATTTATTAGACATCGATACCACAGAAACAGTCGCATAAAAAGGGGGAAGATTGTAATCATATTCTATAATGAAATTGATTAATTATTTAGACACGTCTATGCCAAACAAAGAATTGCACAAAAATGCTGAAGATTCTAACTAATCGACAATGAAATTGAGTATACAGACCATCATTTGCAAACAAACAATTGCACAAACATGCTGAAGATTCTAACCAATCGACAATGAAATTGAGTATGTAGACACATCATTGGCAAACAAATAATTGCAGAAAGATGCAGGAGATTCTAACCAGTCGACTATGAAATTGATTATTTAACCACGTCGACACTAAACAAACACTTTCACAAAAAGTAGGAGGAGTATTGTAACCATTATAATTATAAGTAATTATTATAATAGCAGATCTTTATGCAAAATAAAAATTGTCTGCGTCGATTGCAAGAGGCTGGCGTCAAGTAGGCGTGTAATTCTTAGTTTAATCATTAAGTTGCACCTTCCCATTTTTGTTATAATTGCATAAAATCCACAGTTTAGCCATTATGCATGAACGATCGAGAAAGATTGAAACTTTGTCGCACGCCTGATGCTGTCTCGAAAAGAAGTAAGGAAAGTTAATAAGAACCGACACGAGACTAAGCTCTCTCGTATTCGTTAAATGGACCGCCTACGGGTGCGGGATCAACAAAATTTGTCCGTCGGATCGTTAAACGCAGATAAAAGTCCGCGGAATACGTTACGACGGCAATTACGCCGGATAAGGCCCCGGGATCAATTTATCGGCGAACTTAAATGTAAAAGGCGCAAAGTCGCCATCGTCGGCGTTCGAGCGAGTTAAGCCGGCCCGAGCCGAAAGCAGTCTCACGTTAATGAGTAGATTGCGGATGTTTATGCAATTTTCAATTTTCGTAGACAAATTTGAACGAAGTGGAATCAAACAAAATCCTATTTTTAATGGTAGCAGTCTTTATATTTTTGTCTACTCATTTTTGTCATAAATGCATCAAATCCGCAGTCTAGTAATGAGTTACCGCGCCCATGGAACTTTCTTTATTCGCGTTTGCAATAACACGGCATGCAACCGGCTTTGCAAGCGTCTTCCGATCGCAAAAGCAGCGTGGCACGCCCACGGATCGAGCCTTCACGAGTCATTCGATCCGATCCATGGATCGCGATCCGTACGATCTTTTGCGTAGGATTCGATTTGAACTGGGTAAACCTGTACGCCGAACCAGAAACGCTGTCTTCAAAACCCCTTTTTTTCTTGTGCTAGTCTATCCAACTTTTGTATGGTTTTATTTCGAATTAAATAGAGCGTGCTTCATTACACTAATCCTACCACTGCGAGTCAAATAAATTAAGCGTTTCAGATTTTTTTATTTAACAATTCGATTGAAGTTACCAAGATGCTTCCATTGGAAATGGTTATACCGGGTGATTCACGAGAAACTGTTACAAGGGGCAAATGTGGTGATATAAGAAAATGCTCCGATTGTAGTAGTTTTCAAGGTCTTTTGAAGGTCATCGATGATTTTTAAATTGCACCATATATTTTTAACTTCACAGTGTTGTAGCTGATGTCAAGACGAGTTCAATGATGTGGTACGCTATGACCTTCAAATGACCTTAAACTAGAAAATTTATGGTAAATCAATGATAACTTCAAAATGTGGAACCATTTTATTTCTTCGAAATTATGACCTTGAGCAGTAACACAAATATTTAAACGTTTTACAAGGCAATCAATTGCACTTTCAATTGTTTCTGTTGATATTGATCTACAAGATCTTATTATTCTTTCTTGCATGTTGTCTGGTGTAGTCGGTTGTTGACGATATAGATCATCTTTGAGTGTTCCCTACAAAAGAAATCAAGAGGAGTTAGATCAGGTGAAAAAACGTGGTACCAACACGATGGCTGTCCCGCTCATTCTTTACGTACCGTAAGAGAATTTCTGAACAATAATCTTTATTGTTTATAGGCAATAATTCGATCTATCTTTATAGGCAAAAATGTTTCAGATGAAAGTTGCTCGGTACCAAAGAGGACATCATGTGGTGGGAGTTTTCTTTTTCCGGGTGGACACTCCAAGGTGAGGTGAAGGTCAACTTTCTTTATTTAAATGGAATGATATGTTTATTTATCCACCATCAAATAGTGCGTTTTGAGATGAGTTCAATTATCTATGACTCAAGGTCATTCAAGGTCATCCTTTTTTTTTATTAATATTAAGCTGTTCAAACCCTTTGCAGGGAAGTGCAGAAAGGTGTGATCGTTTCATTTGTACTTTGTGTGATCGTTTTACTGTAACGCTTTACAATTTCCACCCTGTATATCAAAAAACCTGTTTACACATTCATTTGATTTAACGGTATTTCCAATATCTTAATTTACGATTGTGTTTTTCATCTGAATATTTTTTTAAAGTCCAATGCATTATATTCTCCAGAAATTGAATGAAATTCATTCGATGAGTTTTGATTTCTACTTTTTAACTGCAACTGTACACCGTTTGATTGTTAGAATGAATGCATATTTTTCGTGAGATATTTGTTTGTTTATGAAATGTTCTCTATAGTTTTCTCGTTTTTTCGGAATGATAATTTGTACCGAACTTTTGAACCGCATTGTACAACGAGTCTTCAATTCCTGCGACAGAGTCGATTATTGCCAATGTATTAACGAGCGGACAATTACCACGGAGCTTCGGCTTTAATGAAACCTTCCTACGAGTGGGAGAAGATAACGCAACAAAGTTTAATCGTTAAACTCTTAATTGGGAAAGACGAGTTAATTTGTGTTCGATGGTTCCACTGATTCTTTCGATTTCCTATCCACTTAACGCTGAACACAAACATGCGCACATACAAAAACGTATAGTTTAAGATTTAACTAAGAGAACACTGTTCAAAGATTTATTCATACAGTGTTCATTTATAAAAAAAAAAAACGAAAGACACGACAGTATCCAATTTTCGAGCCACAGAAATCGAACACTTCTTTCTTGACTGATTTTATTGCTGTAGCTACTGCAAGTTCCTATATAATTATAAACTGTAATGTTAACACTTTGCCCTCCGCACGTCTCGTAAAAATTTCTTCGCTTGGTGCCGGCCGTTCTTGAGGTTATCGGGTGATTATAAATTTTCAAGTTTTACTAATGTCATCGTTACCTCTCATGAGTTTTCAATCCTGCCCCCTATTTTCATGACATTTGGAAGATATACATATGTAAATATTAAATATTAATAGTAAATAGTAAATATGAAATAATGCGCAATTAACACTATGCCGTCCAGTACACCACTGTGGTGTCGCCGGCTGTTGAGCAATACTTTGTGCGCGACACCACTGTGGTGTCGCCGGACGGCAAAGTGTTAAATTAACATTGAAGCTATCAAGCATTAAAAGTATCGGTAAATATTGCCATTTTAGAATAGGAACACTAAATTTATTGAATATTCTCAGTTATCTCAGTATTTTCCATAAATGAATTTTTATAGTTTCAATAATTCTAAGATGTGAAACCGTTCATTTGACCATTGTAGGTTTAGGGTAAAAAGACATTATTAGATTGTATTATTGGAGGCATTTGTTGGTACATGATTTAATGATTAATTAATACATATACAGGGTGTCCCATTTAAGTTGAGATTGTAAAAAATCTCGAAGACATGTGATTTAAAACAAAGAAACTGACACATGTCCTTTAGTGTTTCGAGTGGGAAGTCAAATGGCACTACTAGTTTTCTAATGCATGGGCGATTTCAAGGTTATTTCAAGGTCATTTTGTCTTTTTTATCATGAACCCACATTTTTTATTTCGGAATCATATTCTACGTAAAAAAATGCACAACATCTGTTTGAAACATCTTTTTGTAAGTTCAATATTTTTTAAGATATTTAGCCGATTTTTCATGTTTATGTCAAGGATAATATTGTTTTTCTATTAAAATGATAACGTTACTTTCTTCTGGAAGATTTTTTATTTCATTTAAAAACATCGTAATAAATGCTCGAAATTTTTACCCTCAACATCGAGACACTTAATAATTCGTTTAATAAAAGATTCATGAACACATAATAAAGTTCTTACAAATTTACAAAAAAATGTTTCAAACGAAAGTTGTGCATTGTTTTACGTAGAATATGATTCCGAAATAAAATATATGGGTTTATGATCAAAAAGACAAAATGACCTTGAAATAACCTTGGAAACGCCCACGAATTAGAAAACCAGTAGTGCCATTTGACTTCCCACTCGAAACACTTGACTCACCTACTCATTTTCGTCATTAACGCATACAATCCTTAATCTATTGATTACTAAGAACATTTATTTTATATTTAAAAAATCAAGCATCAATCAATATCTCTAATAACTTCACTAAACTGAATACAATACAATAATTCGCGGACGGATTCCGGCTCGGCCAATGGTAACGTCGCGCTCAGCGGGACCTATTGCCGATCCGAAGTCCGTTCGTTGTAGCGGTGTTCTAATTGGTCCGTGTTTTTCGTTAATAACTCCTTAACAAAGCCGAGGCGGCCATTTCTGCAAAGGGAAAATTTACTTTAAATAATGTCAGGGACCGCCCATTTTAAGGATTTACAACATTTTTCAGACACCTTGCATATTTATAGCAAAAAGGCAAACGCAAATAGTCAAACCTCGATCAACTTCTATCGACAATGAGCAAAATATCAAAAAGTTCGACAGGTGGTCAATCAATTCGCACTGCGAACGACTCTAGCAGCTTGCAAAAAATCCCATAAGACATATTCCGCGTGCTGGGTGGAACGAAAGGCGTCACGAACCGAGCATGGGAGTCAGCAGGGCCCATAGATCACCGTGCACAGTCCAGTCTACTTTCCAGGTAGGGCCGTTATCGCGAGCACGTGTAAATGTAGGCGCATAATGTACGTACCTAGGTCGGCGCACCCGCTGCGAGAGCGGATCTCTCCTGCCGACTACCCTCGGTAATCGAGAGCGGCCGCGTTATCCTGGCAATTCCTCGCAATTCCTGGCTGCGGTGCCACTGCGTAATTTCGTCGTAGCCGGCGCATTAACCGGAGGAGCACGTTGCAAGCCTCTCGTATGCCACGCCGCTGCCAGCCATCGGTGATCCCTGATTGCGAACCGTATGACTTGCCATCAGTCCATCCTGTCCGCTGCACTATTCCTTGTATGTACTATTTCGCTGACCCGTCGCTGGCAACACGTCGTCACTTCACTCGATATCGTTCGGAGAACGCATTTATTTTGTGATCACAGATTTTTAATTTGGGATCCACCGGCACTCGAGTAGACACTTTGTTTTATTGCGCTTTGCGGTGTGTTGATTTCTAAGAGATGTTATTTAGATTTTTGTGGATGCATGATCACGACACTCGGATCGATGAGTAGGATGGGGATGTCCGATCCTGGTCCTGAAAGAGGATAAGATGGTGCTGATTTATTTTTCCGCGTTGTTTTCAATATATTTTTTTTCATTAATATCATAATTTTAATATCATAATTTTAATATCATAATTTTAATATCATAATTTTAATATCATAATTTTGATATCATAATTTTAATATCACAATTTTAATATAATATCTATAATGTAATTTTTAATATAATATAATTTTTTTAATATTCGTTAAATATATAGCTTCATATTTTTTAGTATATGGAGAGTATATTGAGTATAAGATCCTCTTCCGTTCTAGCTCCAAAAGCGGATAAAATCACACTCAAGTAATGTTCCATTATGTTAGCACTATCCTCTTTAACTTAACCTCAATATTCATGTAAGAGAGTACGGATCACGAGTGCCTGATGTGGACATCTTTGATGCTACTTCCAAAAGAGGATAAAAAAACTCCACTATATAAAAAAAAGTTGTGTTGCAAGTAATACGTCCGTTCACATAAAAGAACACAGGTTTTCATGAGAGCATAATGAAAACAACATCTTTTCTATTTAAACTCCAGAAGACAACAAAACGTCGCTGCACAAAAATTTTGTGTTGGGAATAATATCATCATTGATTCCAACTCGAAGAACATCAACTTGGAAGAACACATAACCTACAAAAATAAACCCAAGACAAGATCTCCAGGACGAAAATAAAACAACCCTGAACCAAAGCTTTCATGAGAGCATAATGAAAACAACATCTTTTCTATTTAAACTCCAGAAGACAACAAAACATCGCTGAACAAAAATTTTGTGTTGGTAATAATATCTAAATTGATTCCAACTCGAAGAACATCAACTTGGAAGAACACGAATTTGTATGACATCAAATTGAGTGCAATGTCAGCTTCAATTTTAGCTCTGAAATAGGACATCTTTCCACTAAACAAACATTTTGCGTTAGCAATAATATCTTCATTGATTCCAACCCACACATTTACTTAGAACACAAATTTGTATGACATCAAATTGAGTGCAAAGTCAGCTTCAATTTTAGCTCTGGAAGAAGACATCTTTCCACTAAAGAAACATTTTGCGTTGGCAATAATATCTTTATTGGTTCCAACTCGAAGAACATCAACTTGGAAGAACACAAAATGACATCAAATTGAGTGCAAAGTCAGCTTCGATGTTAGCTCTGAAAGAAAACATCGTTCTACTAGATCAAAATTTTGTGTTGGCAATAATCTCTCCATTGTTCCCAACTCAAACAACATACACTTAGAAGAACACATAACCTACAAAAATGAACCCAAGACAAGATCTCCAGGACGAAAATAAAACAACCCTGAACCAAAGCTTCCATGAGAGCATAATGAAAACAACATCTTTTCTATTTAAACTCCAGAAGACAACAAAACGTCGCTGAACAAAAATTTTGTGTTGGGAATAATATCTAAATTAATTCCAACTCGAAGAACATCGACTTCGAAGAACACGAATTTGTATGACATCAAATTGAGTGCAAAGTCAGCTTCAATTTTAGCTCTGAAATAGGACATCTTTCCACTAAACAAACATTTTGCGTTAGCAATAATATCTTCATTGATTCCAACCCACACATTTACTTAGAACACAATTTGTATGACATCAAATTGAGTGCAAAGTCAGCTTCAATTTTAGCTCTGGAAGAAGACATCTTTCCACTAAAGAAACATTTTGCGTTGGCAATAATATATTTATTAGTTCCAACTCGAAGAACATCAACTTGGAAGAACACAAAATGACATCAAATTGAGTGCAAAGTCAGCTTCGATTTTAGCTCTGAAAGAAAACATCGTTCTACTAGATCAAAATTTTGTGTTGGCAATAATCTCTCCATTGTTTCCAACTCAAACAACATACACTTAGAAGAACACATAACCTACAAAAATGAACCCAAGACAAGATGTCCAGGACGAAAACAAAACAACCCAGAACCGAAGCTTCCTGTTGCAGCCCCCACCTTTTCCCCCTCTAAATAAAATCCATTCAAAGAGCACAGACTTACCGAGAAAGGAAACAACCACAACACAACGACAAGATGATACCGGATCGAATTTCTGCCAGCGGCCGTTGTCGATTCACTCTCCAAAAGAACCGAACCAAACGAAACGAAATAAAACAAAACAAAAACCAAAGTTTCCTGTTGCAGTCCCTATCTTCTCAAATAATATCCATTCGAAAGAACACAGTTCTCGGTCGAGCAAGACAAGGACAGAACGAAGACAGAAGACAAGAAGGTATCAAACTTTTACCAACGCAGACATTTTTGCTTCTTAGCTTTCAGAAAGAAACATGCTATCGTCTTTACGCTCGGTCGATCAGCGAGGACACACGTCTTGTACATAAATACACTGATCTCACGATGATCGAGATCTATTCACGCAGAAGAACCACTAAAGTTAGCTATAAGAGAACCAGAAACATTCGATGTAACGCTGATTCGCATAAACACTGTAATTTGGATGAATTGATTCACCGCGCGCATGGATCGCATTCCTTTCGCGCTGAAGGTCTCTCGTGGAGACGTAATCCCGGCTCGAGAGTACAGAAATCAATCACAGGCTTCTATTTTTGCAGTTCGGGACCAGGCAAGAGAGAACCAAGAGGAGAAGCAAGCAAGCAGAGAACACTTTGGCTGATTTTATTTAGCACCGGGGCTCTTGGGATTTTTTTCTTTTCAGGGGGGAGCTGTCGATCGGGATCTTTAGTGGCCCTGAAGCAGAACCTGCCTCTTACACTCCAGAAATTTTATTTTATTTTTAGATCGTTTTATTTTATCTTATTTTTTACAGGAGGAATTTAATGAAGCCCATCTTCATTGATCTTTAATGCTGCGCTTTTTTAATGGATTATTTTGTTCGGAGAATTTAAGGAGTACTCCGAATCTTGGAATTATAGCTAGCTTGTTTTTTATTTTTCCTTTAACACATTCTTTTCTACTTCTAAACTATTTTATCTTATTTTTAGTACATTTTCTTCTGTTTTGCAAATATATACTTTGTTTTTAGTACATTTTCTTCTGCTTCTAATCTATTCTATTTTATTTTTCGTACATTTTCTTCTGCTCCTAAACTATTTTATTTTATTTTTAGTACATTTTCTTCTGCTCCTAAAATATTTTATTTTATTTTTAGTATATTTTCTTTTGCTTCTAATATATTTTATTTTATTTTTTGTACATTTTCTTCTGCTTTTCAGCTATTTACTTTTTTTTAGTACACTTTCTCCTGCTTCTAAAATATTTTATTTTATTTTTAATACATTTTCTTTTGCTTCTAATATATTTGATTTTATTTTTAGTACATTTACTTCTGTTTTGCAAATATATACTTTGTTTTTAATACATTTTCTTCTGTTTATAATCTATTCTATTTTATTTTTCGTACATTTTCTTCTGCTCCTAAAATATTTTATTTTATTTTTAGTACATTTTCTTTTGCTTCGAATATATTTTATTTTACGTTTGTCTAAAGTTTTATTCCGTTCATATTTTATTTTGCCCGTTAAATTCAATGGACTCTATAATTCTTACGACTGTATCCTACTTTGTTTTCATTCAATCGTATTCATAGTTCGTTTTACTTTATTCTTGCCGCAAGGATTCAATAAATTCGTTGATCCCGAACCCGGTGGTATACCTTTTATATTTTATTTCGTCCAACACACTCGATGTACTTCCACAACATCAGAAATTATTTATCCTTAACCACTGCTTTGTGTTTTATTTGATTTCACACAATCGCGGATTCAATAAACGATGATTTTTATTTCACTTTTTCCTGGACACTTGAACCACAACTCCCGAAACTTTATATTGCGTTTTACAGATTTTCCTATTACACACTCGATGTAAATCGAAATTCCCATTCGATATTTCGCTGGTATTATATTTTGCTGGACGCGCACTGGTCAAACACTTTTGACTACAGAAATCTCGGTTTTTATATCGTTGTGTATCGACTACTGAACGCTTTCAAATTTTATTTTCCCCGTATTTTCTGCACTCGGTGGATAAAAACACACAGAGGATCTCGTTTCCAAAGATTCGGCGCGCGGTTATTCACAGGTTTTTCGCGTGACACAGTATCATCGCACTGCCGCCGATAGATACCGAGGAATCGAACTTTTCACGGCCGTCTCTAATTGTGGCACCGACTCTCGCACTATCACCCCGACACAATAACTGACAGTTCAAATAAAGTTATCGGTCGACGAGGACCGAGCGCACCGCACGGTCAACGCTATCGCTGGATGACACGCCGGAAAGGCGAGAGAAGAATTCTGTGAAATGATGTGGAGACGTTAATATATCATCGCGTGCTTGACTTCCGGTTTTTGTGGGCCTGCTCGCGATCGACAGGACCGAGAGACCGACGTGGATCGTCGCGGATCGCTGCACCCGTTCGCGATTATTAAAAATGAATGATCCGAGAGATGTAGACAATTATCTTTCTGCCAGAGAAGAAATGAGGTTTAATGAAGATTCGTGTTGTCAGAGGAATAATTAATGTTCTAGCTTGCTGTTTTATGATTGACGAGGTTGTGATTATGACAGAAACGTAATGGAGAGGTTGATGGCTGTGTTGCAGAGTAGTTTGTGGAAAATGACGACTTTTAGCGTGGAGATGAGAAATTGTGAATAAATTAATTCAGATTACAATTACGTATGAATCGTCTTGGTTAAGCAGGGTGAAATAATTGTTTTTGATGGAGAAAAATGTTTGTAAGCTTTTGTCAAGCTTTAACCCATCACTAGAATTTTTCATTTACGTTTAACGCTAAATCTACCAGCGCCGGTCAAATGACCGCTTTTAGAATTTATATTTTACAATTATTGAAGTTACAAATATGCTTTCATTGGAAATGATTATGCACACTTTTTTATTCATTATAATAAAAATGGCACAAAATTTAAATAAATTCAATCGTGCAGTTTTTATAAGGGAGTACATACTAATCACTTTTAGTGGTCGGTAGGTTTAATGTTAAACAAGAGAAACCGTTTTTCGTAATGCAGAAAATTATTTTTAGAAAGAGATTGTCACATTTTAAACTTTCAGAACAGTATTTTATTTAATTCAGTTATCAGAAGATTAGAATTAAGTGCGAATTGTGATAATTGAACAGGGTGAAAAAGTTGTTTGTGATACACAAAAATGTATGTCAGCTTTTGTCAAACATTTGAATTTTACTTTAACGTTCAGACAAGACGATACCATTTTTAGTAATGGAGAAAATTGTTTGTGGGGGAAGTTTAATTCACATATTCGAGAACATTATGTATCGATATTAATAAATTCCCTTCTTCTCTAAAACAATTTCAATTTTCTATAAAATAATATAGAAGAAAACACGAATTTTGCAAATTTTTCACATAACATTATTTTTGCTCCCACTTAGGCCACGAGTCTTATAAATCACAATGAAACACTCTAAGCCATCACAGCCTAGTCTAATTCGTATAATCGAGAACATTATTTATCGACATTAATAAATTTACTTCTTCTCTAGAACAGCTTCAATCTCAATAAAATAATATAAAAGAATACACGAATTTTGCAAATTTTTCACAAAACATTATTTTAGCTCCCACTTGGGCCACGTTTATTATAAGTCACAATGAAACACTCTAACCCATCACAGCCTAGTCTAATTCATATAATCAAGAACATTATTTATCGACATTAATAAACTCCCTTCTCCTCTAGAACAACTTCAATCTCAATAAAATAATATAGAAGAATACACGAATTTTGCAAATTTTTCACATAACATTATTTTTGCTTCCATTTGGGCCACGAGTCTTATAAATCACAATGAAACACTCTAAGCCATCACAGCCTAGTCTAATTCATATAATCGAGAACATTATTTATCGACATTAATAAATTTACTTCTTCTCTAGAACAGCTTCAATCTCAATAAAATAATATAAAAGAATACACGAATTTTGCAAATTTTTCACAAAACATTATTTTAGCTCCCACTTGGGCCACGATTATTATAAGTCACAATGAAACACTCTAACCCATCACAGCCTAGTATAATTCATATAATCGAAAACATTATGTAACTACATTAATAAACTCCCTTCTCCTCTAGAACAACTTCAATCTCAATAAAATAATATAGAAGAATACACGAGTTTTGCAAATTTTTCACATAATATTATTTTAGCTTCTACTTGAACCACGATTATTATAAATGATTATAAATCACAATGAAACACTGTAATCCATCATAGCCCAGTGTATTTCACATCATCAGCAACATCATGTATTCACATTAATAAGGTCCCTTCTCGTCTAGCCCAACTTTAATCACAATAAAACAATATAAAACAAAACACGAATATAATTGTTGTACAAGATAATTGAAGCTCCATGTGATTTTTCGTTTACTATAAACCACAATGAAACCTTCTAACACCCCCAAGTCGAATTTAATTTATTTAATCAAGAAAATGATGCGCCCACATAAATAAAATTCCTTCTCCTCTATCTCACCTTCAACCACAACAAAACAACATGAAAGAAAACACACAACACAACCAACAAAAAAAATTTAGCACAAGCACGTCTCTCCCACAGCAAAATTCTATCTCCCATTAAGCCCACGCTTATTACAGACTCGTCCGACCCAAATTTCATTAAAGTCATCAAGGGCCAGACTCAGAGGTCCCTTCCAAGAATCAGTCGATGGCAATTCGTCACGGAGCAAGGCCCTCGAACCGGATAGATAAATCCTGATAACTCGTCGATACTCTCGTCGGAACAAGGAATTAGAAGGGGTCAGTTTTTCCTACTCTGCCATGAAGCGGGCAGATAACGAGAAGAAACGAACGTCGCGCTGCATGGGGCCGTACAACGAAGAATAAGAAGAAACAGATGAAAAAAAAAAAAGGAGAAGTCAGAGATAAAAGTGGCCGTGTGCTCTCGCGACAAAACCCTCGGCTAAGCTCCACGGCGAGACAATGAATTTTGGATTATATCGCGGCCACGATTAAAGGACGACCACGAGATTAAACAAGCTTAAGAATCGGATGGACGAGGTGGATATTCTTCTTCGGGATGCACATATAATTGTCTGCTGGGAAACGGAGCTTGAGATATGTATTGCACTGCTCTCGGACATAGGGGCTCGAGAACACGGGACAGACTGGTGACATAAGTGTCTGGAGTATTGGATTATTCGACGGCGGCTATACTACAGTTCGGGGGACCAAAAATTTTCAACTTCTTTTTATGTAATCCCGTAGACTTTGACGAGATAAACCCAAAAATGTAAGTTTCGAAGTCAGGAATTCACTGGTTTAAAAGTAATACGTCTGTATGAGTTACACAATTTTAACGTTTTTGATATACAATTCTATTTGAAATTTGATTGGTCCACATATGCGCGGAATGTATTATTTCAGCTGAATTTATTTAAAAACGTATTGTAAAAACGCAAATATTCACATACTTGATCAGCAAACTCATAAATAGACTGCGGATCATTATGCATTAAGTTGGTTTAAATTGCACCTCATTTTTGTCATAAATGTATAAAATCCGCTGTCTGAGTGTTGGAAGCATTTGAGAATATTGTTGTACAATTAGAATATTGTTTTATGTCTCTTTGAAGAATCGAGTGAGAAATGCACTATTTTTTTCATTTTTTTCATCAATTTTTGAAATGTTTTTGCTGTCGACATCGTTGGTTATCACTAGACTACCGACTTTATGCATTTGTGACCAAAATGAGTAGATCAAATGAAAAACAGTGGTAAACATTTGAGAAATTAAAAAATCCTATTTTATCATCTCTAACCCAAAAAATTATTAAGAATAGAAACAAATCTCTATGCAATCTCTACATATTGCAATTAATACAGACAATTTTTACATTGCATAGAAATTTGTAGTCCAGTTATCACTCATTATAATTGAGAAGCGGTGTATCTATCTACTAACAAATATATAAACGATTTTTAACAATGCAACTGATACAATATTTATATATTGTAATAAAAATGATAAAAATTGTCATCGTCTCGATTAAAGGACATTGTGGTGATTTCTTTAAACTATTTACTATGAACAGAGAAGGTTACATAACCCAGTTTTATTATCACACACCATAAGTTTTTAATGTCTGAAATTGGTTACGATATACAGTAATAATCAATAGCAAATGGAATATTCTCATGACAATATTTTGTTTGAGAATCTTTTAATATTTTAGCTGTCAGTTTAAATTATTCGCTATTTACATTGGACCTCATAAGAGGATTATTGGTTCATTGATATCGAAGATGTAGCTCCAAAAATATTAAAAAGAAAATTGATACAAAAGAATTTAATTGGATCTCGCTGTAGCTGTCATGAAATTGTCAAGTCTTATGTTCGATAAGAGGATCAAAATTGATCGCGAGGTAGCTCCAATAATATTGGAAAGAAGATTAATACAAGAGAATTTAATTGGACCTCGCTATAGCTACCGTGAAATAGTCCTAAGATGAATGAGAAGATTAACATTGATCCCGAAGAAGTCACCCAAAAATATCGAAGACAAAAATTGATACAAAAGAATTAGGACGGATCTTCTTATAGCCACCACTACAATATCGACAGCAAAAGTATCGAAAAGAAAATTAATACAAAAGAATGTAATTTCACCTCGTTACAGCTACCTTGAAATAGTCTTAAGATGAATGAGAAGATTAACATTGATCCCGAAAAAGTAGCCCAAAAATATCGAAGACGAAACTTGATGCAAAAAAATTAGGACGGAGTTTTCTATAGCCACTACTACAATATCGACAGCAGAAATATCGAAAAGAAAATTAATACAAAAGAATTTAATTAGACCTCGTTATAGCTACCGTGAAATAGTCTTAAGATCAATGAGAAGATTAACATTGATCCAGAAGTTGCCCAAAAATATCGGACAAAAATTTGTATGAAAGAATTAGGACGAATCTTTTTATAGCCACCACTACAGTATCGACAGCAAAAGTATCGAAAAGAAAATTAATACAAAAGAATGTAATTTGACCTCGTTACAGCTACCTTGAAATAGTCTTAAGATGAATGAGAAGATTAACATTGATCCCGAAAAAGTAGCCCAAAAATATCGAAGACAAAAATTCATGCGAAAGAATTAGGACGGATTTATTTATAGCCACCACTATGATATCGACTCCGAAAGTATCGAAAAGAAAATTAATATGAAAGAATTTAATTGGACCTCGTTGAAATATCGAAAAGAAAATAATGTCGTCGTGAAGAGAGTTTGTTTTACAAGGATCACATTTAATTTATCCCGTTACTATATCGTATCTGTTGATAATCATAGGTTGCCACTAACAATTTCATTTACGCTATTCACAGACTTCATCATTCACACAGAAGACGCAAGTATCCAAATACCCATGAGACACTCATGGTACACAACGACAACACGGGTCATCAAACAATCCAACAAAAAAGTTGTCGCGAATTAACGACACAGTGGACAAAGAGGAGTAAAAGAAGAGCGAACAGATAAGACGCGTTTCAATGGACAACCACCCACGCACTGTGCTTCGCTGACTATTCGACCGAGCAGCGAATTTGACAGTTCGTTGGTAGTATTAATGTTGTTGTTGGAAAGGAGCGTGGAAAGACACGATAGCGTGACCATACTTTTTATTTGTTATATTTTTTGATTCACTGCACTCACTGTGGAAACACGAGAACACTGTAAATAATCGAGGAACGTCGGAAGCGCAAGCGCGATACGCGACATCGATCCTCTCGATCGCGCTGGCGCGGCAAGACTGCCGCGTGGATCGGGATCGGGATCGAGGGACGAGTGACAGGGGCGGAGCTAGCGGGACCCAATCAGTATAGGGCCCCTCAACGCTTCGCTCTCCTTTATTTCCTTGCCACAGTTGCCACCCATTGGCTGCACAATTTTTCTGTGCGGGAATGACTTTTTTGTCATTGAGGAAATCTCGTGAGAGATTTATTACAAAAGTAAGAATAAACAAAACAGAAGTTCACGGAACAAAAGTAAACATAAATAAAGATTTATAATTTTTTTGTAAGTGAATGTCTTTTTTTTCTCATTGAGGAAATCTCGTGAGAGATTTATTACAAAAATAAGAATATACAAAACAGAAGTGTACGGAACAAACTGAAACAAAAATAAAAATTTACAATTTTTTGGTGCAAGAAAATCTTTTTCTTATTGAGGAAATCTCGTGAGAGATTCATTACAAAATTAAGAATAAACAAGATAGAAGTTCACGGAACAAAAGTAAACATAAATAAAGATTTACAATTTTTCTGTAAGTGAATGTCTTTTTTTTCTCATTGAGGAAATCTCGTCAGAGATTTATTACAAAATTAAGAATAAACAAAACAGAAGTGCACGGAACAAAATCAAACAAAAATGAGTATTTCCAATTTCTTTGTGCTTTTTTGTCCGCGCAGATTACAGTTATTTAAGGAAGACAATAATATATGGTTGTTAGGAAAAACGCCGTATATCACATGTTTCCACTTTCGAGATATTGTCGTTAAAAGTTCTGATTACTAATTCTTCGTACTGATAATATTTTCTTCTTTTCTTTTTATAATATACATGTGCATTTCCTTCAATTTGTATTATATTACATATTTGTATAATTAATGTAAATAATAATAGAAAGAATAATAATTTTAGCTTTTTACCATTAGTTTTGCCTAATGTGCATGAATTAAACATTGGACTCCGGTTAAATTGCATTATATTTATGTAACTATACAATTTTTGTTTTCATGACTTATTTTCTGGTAAATATGTAAATCCTATATTCTAAAGCTTAATTAATGCATAAACTTAAATTTTTTCAAATTGTGACGTATGGCGTTTTTCCTTACAGCCACAGATGCATGGAAACAGGTTTCAACATTGGTATCAGACCAACAGAAAAAGCGAAAGTCCTGATCACAGATCTTATTTAATGATGCAATTCCGAATAGTAGACCCAGAACATTAATTTAATTGGCAGCCTCCTCTTCAAAGTACTTTTTGATTTCACTTTGAATAAACTATCTCCAATATAGAAACACACAACTGTGGTTGTGCGACTTCTGAATTTTAAAACGTCAATATAACAGAATGAGTGGCAATCCAGCAACCTCAAGATTTTTTTATAAAATCGGAGTGATTTTTTTAATGAAATAAAAATTGAAAAGGATAAATGTACGCCTCTGAATAGTTCTCCATCTTTCATCTTTCTTATATTTTCTAGATATTAATCAAATTTAATACAATGAATATATTGACATAACAATTTATTTTGATATATGAATAAACAATTCCGTTACCCATATATAGGTGACATGACAGCCAACGTGTTGAAAGTAGTGGAAATAAAGATACTATTTCGACAAAATAGGGAGGGTGAAATAATTTTGTACAGGGTGGAAATTATAAAGCGTTACAGACGAATATCTCCAAAAATATTGATTATACGACAAAATGTTTCAGATGAAAGTTTTTCAGTACCGAGGGGAACATTATGTGGTGGGACTTTTATTTTTCGCGGAGGACACTCCAAGGTGAGGTGAAGGTCAACTTTCTTTTTCTAAATGGAATGATATGTTTTTTATCCAACATCAAATAGTGCGTTTTAAGGTGAGTTTAATTACCTATGACTCAAGGTCATTCAAGGTCAAACTTGTAGGGAAGTGTAGATTTCGTTTTATTTGTACTTTAGTTCGTGTCTTCGAACTTTCACACCAAAACAATAACATGTGCTCAATATCAGCATTACTCAGGACAACATCCAAATCATTATCAATGAAATGAAAACAAACTTATTTATGTATTACCGTGTTCTTCTGCAAGATAGTCAGTTTACTTTCATCACTATTCGTGCTAAGGTATCCTTCGCAGAACGATAGTACTTAAATAAGTGGTGAAGATGGAAATGGAACTTTTTGATTTCGCCCAAAACGATTCGAAGCTTGGTACGTCACTAAATATAACTTTTTTGTCGTTTCGAAAATCGTACAATACACTGACTTATTGAAATAGATGGAATGAGAAACGTTAGTCGCATGACGGCAGGCAAAAATGTGGCAATAAAACGTACGTGTCGGGTACCGCTAGTGAATCAGCTACAAAAAAACACAGTAATGCATGTTGCACAGTTGCTCCGAAAAATATTAGATCACTAAATTTCCGATTTTCAAAAACTCATGGTTATTTCGACCGTTATAATTCTGTAAAATAGAATGGAGTAATATAAACCCTGCACTCATTTTAATAAGAAATAAGAAAAATATATCGTTGATCAATTTTTAAAAATTCCTTATAAAGAAAAATCTTCAAATCGATGGTAGTATCATTCCATGCAAAATTTGTTTAATGTTTTTACAGACATATTTTGCCAATTTTACGTTACTAAAGAAATATCAAAAGGGCACCAGATAACCAAACTTGTTCTTTGTCACCGTTTTATAAAAATCGTAGATCAAGTTTTGAGCAATCATTATACAAGATAAGCTTCAATCTCCATATCCATGGTACTCATTCCCTACAAAAATTTGTTCATGTTTTTACAGCCGTTTCAATGAACACTACTTTCCAAGCAATGACTTATGTAAGCAGAGGCATCAATCTCTAAAACGTGAATAGATTCCTCCATTACTACCAAACTATAACACAGTCTAACTATCAAACATTTCCCAAAATCGAAAACTCATTCTTGAAATACTTTCCGCCGCCATTGTAGATGGCTAACAATTTCATTCCAATTCCGAAGACAATTTCCGCGCTAGAAAACACAGGGGTGGCAAGGTTATGGGGGCGCAGCCGTTCCAGGAATTCTCGATATTATTTTCTTTGCGCTCTCGCATCATAAATCGTGGTTCGTGCGGGTGCCTCAATTTCGCGGACCTCGTTCCTGCGCGTTTCCTTCCTCCGAGAATCGAGATTTCGGTTGCGAAGACGAACGAGAACCATAGAAGACGATCGCGAGCGACGTACACCGGGTTTCCTCAATTAAATTAATGAAACGTCACAATTCCATTCCAGCGACTTGGACCCGCGTCCGCAAACAGCATTTCAACGAATTAAACTATCGGCGCTCCTGGGACGAGACAGTCAACTTTGCCAGTGGACGACTACCGAACTCGTCGCATCGATGATCACGTGGAAAAACGGAGCAGTCTGTATATGCAGAGTTTCCTTCTCTAAACAATCTCACAGAATATATCTGCTAACTCGAGGATGCTGGAGTCAGATCGTGCTGATTATCTTTGCACGAACTGGAAAGTTTGTGGAGAGAGTAATGATTGGTAGTGAGCGGTATGAGTTGCTTAATCGAAACGATACGAGTGAGCTTCGGTTAATTTGTCTGCAAAGTTTTGGGCAATTCTGTGTGTTGAGATTCGATGTGCATAATCAAAGAATTTTTATGTGCCAAAATATGCGACAATTAACGTTCATATACTCGACTCATATTATGTTATACTTCTCGGCGACCGAGGTCTCTCGAGCTTCACGGCCCCTCACCGGGTATACGCCGCGGAAGGAGGGAGTGTTTTGCGACAATTATGGTTCAGAATTTTGCGACAATTATCGTTCAGAATTTTGCGAAAATTATCGTTCAGAATTTTGCGACAATTATCTTTCAGAATTTTGCGACAATTATCTTTCAGAATTTTGCGACAACTAACGATGAAATACTGTAGTACTGTGTAATATTGAAATCCTAAGACGATCTCCTAGAGCAAACATTAGACTTATTGTGCGTGTGCTCGAATAAAGAAATTTGTTCAGTAACCTCCCCGTAGAACGGTGTTTATAATTTAAATTATTCGAACGAGGGAATTACTTTAGTGCAAATCAAATAATACTGTCTAATATTGAAATCCTAAGACAATCTCCTAGATCAACTATTAGATTTATCATGCATGTGTTTGAATAAAAAAAGCGACGAGTATCATTCTTGCGACGAGTATCTAAATCACTGTAAAATATGAAAACATTTCTGACTTGCATTTTATTTTCTCCACAAAATATGGTCCCCGTAGAAATGATTGAATTATTCATAAGTAGACTGTGGATTTCATGCATTTATGACAAAACTGAGAAAGTGAAACACAAAATCGAAGAAACATCAGATGAATTTAATACTACTGATACATTATTTACGACCTATTAAAATGATCAATAGCTGAAATCAATTTTTATGTAACTCCTTAATCGCAATCGATGCAGAAAATTTTTATTTTGCATACAAATCCGCAATCTACTTATAAGGTAGTATTTTTTTTTTAAATCCAGAATTGGCACAGAGATTTCGTTGGAGCTTGCGTTTATCGCCACCGTCTCACTTCTCCACGATCCCCAGGCCAGAGATCTCGTCGAGTCGCGTGGATCTCGATCAGCGAGAGTCACGAGGACGAAGATCAGCTCGTGACGAAACGCGAAGTTCCCAGGTAGTCGGCAGGGAATGCGGCGAAGCTGGTTCCGATAGGACGGAGGTGGACCAGCTGCGTACCACATGGTCACTAGTGTGCGTGTGCACACACACACAAACAACTTCCTCAACGACGTCCACGAGCTTCTCCCTCATTAACACTAAATCTACCGAGTACTAAAATGTGACTACATCACTTTGTAAAAGCGTCAGGAATGCATTCGTACGAATTTTTAGCATACATTCAAATTTTTAGCAATTTTCATTATACACATGTCCGAAGATATAAATCTATTTAATAGTTTCTCGTGAAAGCAACTTTAATGCTAGTCGCCATTTTTATGCTACTTGCTTATTAGACGTTAAGCAAGAATTTTTAGCATTCATTCAAATTTTTAGCAATTTTCATTCCACATATATCCAAAGAAATAAATCTATTTGTGTAATAGTTTTTCGTGAAAGCAGCTTTAATGCTAAGCGACATTTTGACGTTAATTGATTGATTATGTGTTAAGCAAGAATTTTGGCATTCATTTAAATTTTTAGCAATTTTCATAATACACGGGGTATACCCCGCGGAAGAAGGGATTGTTTTGCGACGATTATTGTTCAGAATTTCACGACAATTAACGATGAAATACTGTATACGCATTGCGCGGTGACTCGTGCATACGAAGTTACAGAGTATATACAGGGTGTTCGACTACAGATGGGAGAAAATTTAAGGAGTTGTTCTCCTTGACAATATAAATCGAAAATGAACAATAAAAAAATTGCGATTTCAGCTTTGTTATTTAGTTATTAACAATTAAAAATCAGCCTAAAATACGGCAACGCGACCAACAGAGGTGTACGTTGCGTAGTAACGTAACAAATAACGTAACAATTACACTAACATTTTATTCTCCGTGCGCAAAAATGAAATCGACGTGCATCAAACGCGAATTAGTTGTGCGCGATTCCGGTACGCATATTGCATATGTGCATTTTTGTGAATAACTGCACTTCTGAGGATTCCATTCAACATTTATGGACACAACTTTATAGTGATCTCTAGTGAATTACTTGTGTGAGTTCAATTAAAAAGTGAACGGCCATTGATCCCTTCTGCTCGATAATTCCATAGAGCGGATATTAAAAATGCCCTTGTGGATTTTAACGAGTAGGCAAGTTCAATGCCGTGCAACGATCAATTTGTTAATCCTGTTCATCAATTTGTTAAACATTTTCACATCGCTGGGGTCCACATGAGAAACAAGGTAAGCATGCATTTATCACTTGATACGAGACTGTCTCGCGCCTCTATGACGTACGCAACGTACACCTCTGTTGGTCGCGTTGCCGTATTTTAGGCGAATTTTTAAATGTTAATATCTAAATAAAGAACCCCAAATAGCAAATTTTTTTATTCTTCATCTTCGACTTATATTGTCATGGAGAACCACCCCTTAAATTTTCTCCCACCTGTAGTCGAACACCCTGTATATTATCTCGAAATATACATATACATATATGTTATATTTCCCCTCAATGCTCTTTTCACCTGAGCCTCCACCAACTATCGGTGTGCGAGTGAGATTACATAACCTCGCGCCGCCATTGTTGGCTTCAACTCGCCCGTAAGACGCCTCAGTCTATCTCTATAAGTCTATGGGGTCGGTTACTCGATTTTTTGGTCAGCGGGGTGAGAACACGCTACGCCTGCGCAAACTAACAATAGGAAGGGGAAGCTGGCGCGTGAGGGGCCCCTACGCTGGACATCGTTGTCCTACACTCATCGCATCTAATCTCTCGTAAAAAAAAAGCAATAAAAGAATCGACGTCCTTAATCCGCTGCAAGGATCTCTCGACTTGTAACCGACTGTTATCCTTTCGACGAACTTAATCTTCGGCGGGTATTTGTAGCGACGACGGCCGGCTATAGTGCGCCGTCAGAACGACACAGCTTTTGTTTCTTAATTCGCGAAGGAGCAGCGCGACGTTTCTTGTTATCGCAGTTGCGAACTAGTTCAACTTTCTTACGGCGAAACTTTCGAGTATGACGCAAAACGGGATAAAGCAGAGAGAGAGAGAGAGAGAGAGAGAGAGAGAGAGAGAGAGAGAGAGAGAGAGAGAGACAGAGAAAGAGAGGGAGGGAGGGAGGTTGAGGAAAGAAAAAAAATCAAATAGTACAAGTCAGAGAGAGGAAGAGAAAGAGAGATGGGGAAAGGAAACGAATAGAATCTCGTAGGGAGATTAAACTTTTGTTCGCAGTTTCCTGAAGCATTAATGCGACTCCGCAGTATGCTGATCTACATTTAGGTCAGCCCGGGCTTCGCCTCTCCGGGGTCTACGATTCATAACTTTTTGCGAATGCAATTTTGATGTGCGCGCTATCCGTGTCTTTCGTGTATTATTTCATTGGTACCTAAATAGACAATGATTTGGCGGAATGCGAAACCAGAAAATACGGGCGCGCAGTGTCCGTAAAATGCAGTTTATCCGAAAATTTGCGAAATTATTTATAACCGGTTCTGAATCAACTAGTAAAGTTACTAAAGTTCATTGGGGTGAAACATCCTCTGTTATGGTAGTTTCTTATACTAGAAAATTAGTACAGGAATACCTCTATTTATGTGAGACAGGTGTACACGATATTTGCGAAGAATTTGTCCCCACTACGTTGTGAGATTATACTAATTCATAAGCAGACTGCGGATCTTCCTGGAAGATAAAAATTTGATTACAAGAAACAGGTGTTCAGTGAAACGTTATTTCATCTCTCAACAATATCAATAATACGGAAATAGTCAAGAATTGTTTCTATTGGTAATAACGAAGTTTTGTATCGTTATAACAAATAAAGGTTTATTATTATTTAACAATGGTACAAAAGAATAAAATGCTCGGCAAACCGAATAGACGCATCAAGGGGAATACAATTTACCACCTCTCTGATGACCAGAGTAATATGTAACACGTTGCGCGGTACGTCACGTGACGAGGTTACAGTCTTAGTGGGGGACGTTGGAATGAGCTCAGGAGTGGAATGGGATAGTGGAAGGGGAAAAGGAGGAGAGGAAAATCAACCCAGTTTTGGGTTGATCTGGCGGCACTGTACCCGACGCGCTCCCGCAGGCAGTGTCGTAAGTTAGTAAGTTAACAAGAATGTAATTAATTGAGTCGAAATATGTAGTCATGCACAAGGAAGTTATATTAAACATTTATTATAGCATCGTCAATAAAGTATACTTCTAACGCATTAGTACGAAATGTTCAAAATGTTTCTTCCATTTCTGACCTTGCATGATCTTGAAGGTCATTGTGTCGTATACGAATGAATTTGTCTTGACACACGCTTTCACATGGAATGAAAAAATATATAGCATTCCATTTACACAAATAGGAGGTCACCGAAATTTTTATGAAAATAGTGCAAATACAAAAAAATTACTGATATCTGAATTCTCCTCAAATTAAATACTTTTGAGTCGATAGGCGCCTATCGTTTCAGTGGACCGAATTAAGTTATACGCCCATAGGCGTCAACAGTAGCCAAACGGTTAAAGTCGAGTAAGAGCCCAGGTTGTTTAACACTATATCTACCACAACCGGTCAAATGACCTATTTCAGATTTTTTATTTTACAATTATTGCAGTTAAAAAGATGGCTTCATAGGACTTAATTTAATAAATTTCTTTACCCAAGAATATGTTATGATAAAAATCACACAAATTCTAAATAAATTCAATCTTGTTATTTTTATAAGGTAATACATACCAGCTAATTTTAATGCTCGGTAGGTTTAGTGTTAAGGATTGCTTCGGCGTGATTAGCACAGGTATAATGAATTTTGTACAGGTTTTTGCGAGACAGGAGAGGCATGCTTGTCCGATGTAATCCGATATGTTAATACACAAACTTGAAGCGCCGGCGTTCAGAATTTGACTTGAAAACTCCGGGAACGACCAATGTCTATGATTGAACGACGAAGTTCGCGTTAGTTGGTAATTTCAGCTGCGACACTCGAATTCCTAAGACCCGCGAGGAATTCACGGCGTTAAACAACGACGCAGTAGGGTACGGGCACGTCGCAGTGTCTCGCGAGCGAGCAAGTCGCATCCTTGGCTTGTTTTGGACAAGTAATACACAGGTGCTTCACCTAACTTCATCACCCGAGATATCTCCGCTAGGTATTACATTTTATGCAACTACCACTAAGGTTGCATAGTTTGGCGACACCTGCCGTTAGCATAAGATGGCTTTATTTTGATGGAAAGTGCTAATGAGGATCAAAGTACTCGAAAAGTAGATTCTGAGGATTTTGAAAAAATAATTCGTTTGGATTAAAAATTGTATATTGAAAATTGCTTAAAGATGTCGCGTTTTTCTCATAAAATATTAGCATATTTAAATATTTGGTAATTATTTAGAACAGGCAGTTCCAACCAGTAGCTCCAGGAGCTATTCGACGCACCTTCCCCGCTTAGGTTCTTCCCCCACTCTTAGACTTCATCGTTATAATGTATAGTGGGCAGCTCGCGCGGCGCGCGCAGCACTCGCTGACTTCATGGCTGTACGTAGTAGTGGGACGAGGTTCGACGGTGGGGACCTTGCAGTTCTCTGAGGGGAATAGGTTGGAACTCTCTGATTTAGAAGTTTGGCATCCACCCCGATCTAAATAATTTTTGAATATCTGTTGGGGAGGTGTAATTTTGAACAACTTTGTTATTAGTTACTTTCTTATTGAAAAACTTGATTTTGTAAGTCGTGATTTGTGAAGTGATATGAGAATTAAAGCATTGCATTTTAGGTCCAATTTACATAATCGGATTCAGCGATATAACAATATTCCATGCAGAATGCATATGGATATAAATAGTATTTCGATAGATTTCTTTTTCAATCGATTTTCAAAGAATCGGGTTTTCAAGGTTCGATTTTTTATTGAATCGATTTTTGTCGTTGCGATTCAGAATCGTTCCAAGAATCGATTTTTGTGCAGAAAACGCCCATCTCTATTATATTGTATTATATCCTATCTGTTAAATAATGTTAGGAATCTTTTCTTTCTTTTAACACGTTGACTGCCATGTCACCAATATATGAATGACGGAAATATTTGTACAAATTTAAAAATAATTTTGTTCACTATTGTATTTACTGTACCGAATTTGATTCCTTACTGAGATTCCTAATGAATCAAACTCTATCTCAGTACTGCAACATTGCAATAAATAATTTGTAACTTGTACAAATGTTACTCGATTCATTTCAAATTTTGTATATACAGGCTTAATACTTGTATCTTATAGTGCGAGCGACATAACATTCAAAATTTAAGTCTGACATGGATATATTAATTTTTATATTTTGAAGTGTCTTTAGTGAGGCCATAATGAAACTAGACTCAACCTCAGTCCTGCAATTTTGCAATTAATGTTTTTTAACTTGTACAAATGTTATCAGATTCACATAAATTTTTACATACACTATCGCAGTACTTGTGCCTTATAGTAGAAATCATATTGCTTTCAGAATTTAAGTCTGTACGCATATTTTAATTTCTTTACTTTGAGGTTTCTTCATTGAAATCCCTTTACCTCAGTCCTGCAACTTTGCAATAAATAATTTGTAACTTGTACAAATGTTACTTGATTCATTTCAAATTTTACATACACAATCCCGATACTTGTATCTTACAGTTCAGACAATATTGTTTTCAAAATTTATGTCTGACACGCACATTTTAATTTTGATAATTTGGTGTTTCTTTATTGAGATCCCCAATGAAAGAAAACTCTATCCCAGTATTGCAACTTTTGCAATAAATAATTTGTAACTTATACAAACGTTACCACACTGCTTGCTGCTTGTTAGATGTATTATACATCTTAACTTTTCAATTTCTATTTCATTAAATAAATTACTTTGATTCTATCGAATTTTTGGGACTGCTCCGTTGGCGGTCAGTGTTAATAGTCGTTGGGAGTTGACATGAAGATAATGTCACGAATTTTACAGATGAGGATTCGCAGTCTAATCGTTATAATGTGGCCAGGATCTACAGGTAGCATAATAATGCGCCGCTAGCATCCGGCAGCTTAAGAAACACTCGGCTTCATAATTTCCTCCAAACAATCCTGCGTTTCTTAATCCTGGCGAGTTAAACTTCGAGTCAGCGGATTGAGGGAAGCGTCAGGTATTAATTAAGAAGCTAAAGCACCGAGTCGGCAGAGTTGCAGAAAACTCGACGTTAATGCGCTCGCTTTGCTGTGCACAACTTGATCATCGCCTAAGGGCCCCTACATTTTTCATGTCTTTAAATAACACACATTATAAACAACACAGGAATACTAACCCTTTGATAACGAAGTCTGTACACTGTATAGACTCTGAACAATATTTCAAAATTTATTATCCTCATGTGTGCGTAATAACCTTAATAAATTCAGATTACTATATTGACATTCTTAAGCTCATTTAATTTTCTTGTTAGCCTAAAGAACCCCGCATTAATCATATGGAAAATCTATCCCGGTAAAATCAGTTGGATTTTTCATATGTTGTAGCTTATGATCTACCGAATAAAAGATGTAATGGGCACAAAGCTCAATAATGGACAGTTATCGAGTTATAATCAGTCACACATAACAAATTCGAGCTGCCGAATACTCAAATCTCGGGAAATATTTATTTTTTGGAAAAATTTTTGAAACAAAAATAGTAGGGTTTCACAAAATCTGTTAGGTGGCGTTATTATTTTTGAATTTTGAATGACCTTGAAAAGGTCTGTGAACAGAAAGCTTTCACAAAAATCTTTGCGTGTCATGGCAGAGATGAGGACCCCACGGTTCGTCACTCCCGTAGTATTTTTTGACTCCAATCCCTCTCTGCTGTGTGTGTGTGTGGATTAATAAAAAAATGATCTTATTATGTGTTACCAAACAGTATGGAGACCAAAATGTATGGAATACACTGATATTAATAATATAAATATCGGACGTAGCAATGACAGAAAGTAATAGCATTCGGCAGCAATAACGCTAGTATGTTGACAACTTCATTTAGGTCGCGCAACTTGAAAATCGAAGGAGTGGGGTGGCGGGAGTGGGGGTGCGGCAAGCGTGTAATGTAAATTCCCGAGATGTGAGTATTGGGCAGCTCGAATTTGTCATGTTTTACTGATCATAACTCGACAATTGTCTATTATTGAGTTTTGTGCCCATTACATCTTTTGTTCAGTAGATCATAAGCTACAACATATGGAAAATCCAAGTGATTTTACCGGGATAGATTTTCCATATGATTCTTTCACCTAGCTAATTTTATGATGAATACATGAAATCCGCAGTCCAATGATAACCATCATTTTGTGGATGTAACACATTAAAAACAATAACTCATACGAGTTAGATTTAATCATGAAATGTTGATTTGTGTGGTCCACAAGTGCTCCAAGAACAGTGCAATTTTATAATAACTAGACTTTGTATCTTTATATAATATAATAATAATAATAATATAATATTCCTTCTTTCTCTAACAAGTTATCTTAAATTTCATGTAGCCGTTCTTATAATAAATGCATAAAATTTGCAGTCTAATGATAACCATCATTCAATGTAATACCGTGCAAAAAATGTTTCGTCTGAAAATCGTGCACAAATGTTTCGATACAATAGAGGATACAATACAGATACAGGAGACTTGCGTCATTGAATAGGCGTAGCAGGTGGCGTGAAAAGCACGTGACAACCACGCAAGGCCCATTCAAGGGTGAACAGGTGATTACTCGTCGAGCAATAATAAATCTAGAAGACGTTTTTTCTTCTCGCGAGAGAGCGACGGTGTAATCGTGCCTTTCGCACGCGAACTCGTGGAAACGATTCGAGGAACGATCCTGCCCCTCTGAAGGAACAGTGGGAACACAAGGGAACAAAAAGAGGGGTTGAAACCCAAGCGACAAGGAGGAGAGAGAGAGAGAGAGAGAGAGCGTTAATGCGTTCGCTAGCCTTCTCGAATGGAAGTCTCGAGGTTAAACAGAGAGAAACCACGTGAGACTGGGTCTTTCTCCTTTCTTCTGTCTAGATTCCACCATCGGGTTTTGTTATGGTGTGCCGGCGGTCACCAGTTGGCACTTCGAGAGTTGCTCCATTCAATTCCATTTACTTGAACCTCTATCATTTCTATTAGACGATTGCAAAAGTTCTTATCCGATTGGAAAATAAAACGCAAGCGGTTAGTATACAGGGTGTCTCGAAAATGTTCGAGTACCTTGAAACAGGTAATTCCTGGAGTAATTCTAAGAAGCTTCGTTTTCGAGTTAGTGATGAAAAACATGGGTCAATCAAAGCGCAGCTACAGCTGACAGATCTCAGCTCGACGCCACAGCCGTTTCTACTGTAGCGATGTCGCCGAGCCGTGCTCGAATGTTGAGCAAGCGCAGTGGGGGGAACCCTTCAAAATGGGCGGCGCCCACCAAACACGTGGTCGCACAATTGAAAACGTTATAATTCCCTGTAGTGGGGGTCCGTAGATTTTTGTAAATATCTAGAAAAGGAACGTCGAACGGGGGTAACACGTATATGAAATAGTTGTTCAGAATGGTGACCTTGACAACATATTCCGAGGTCATCGGTGAGGTGTCACTGTATAATTACCAAAATTATGCCTGAAAACATTTATAGTTTGAATATTTGTAAAAGAAAAAATTAGAGACCAGTCATTTTGAATTATCCGGTTGTTCTAGTGTTAATTGCATATTTTGCACACTTTCTTCGAAATCTTCATCACTAGTCTGACACGTTGTTACAGTGCAGGGGTTTAAGATCATATTTTCGCAACAAATAAAAACATCGCAGCTCTTCCAGCTGCAAGGACACTCACTTCGGCCCACTCTGTGCCAATATAAATGAAAACCCATTAGCAACACCGGTCCCGGAACAGACCTAGCCGTAAGTCAAGGTCCTCCGGAGCTGAATAAAAAAAGTTCGTATCCCGAACCGGTTTTGGGGAAACATTCTCCGAGGCGGAACACGGTCCCCTATATAATTTACGGTCGGGGCAGAAATTGGTCCAAATATTAGCCGGCTTTCAGGAGGAATTACCGGCGCGAAGTGTTTCGATACTCACGAAGCGGCTCCTGGTATTCGGTCCAGCCACGCTCCGCCGGTTTCCGGTCTCCGCGAACGTGTTTCATGGTTCGTATTCGCGACGTGTCGCGCAATGGGCCAGTTAGCGTTCCCTCGAATTATGCTAACGCTATACGTGTACATATGTATGTGTAGATTGTGTGCAGCTGCTGTCGTGAATCCGGCATTCACCCTTTGAACGGCGCGGCGTGGCGTCGCGACGCGTCTCGTCGGTGTTCAGTTAGCAGGAAACTTGTTAATCGACTGTGCCGAACTGTCTCGTCAGTATAGCAATGGTACTCGTGTGTTCAAGGTCACCATGGGACCCCATTCTTCTATTATTGAGAAGCACGAGCCCCCATGACAATGGTTTCGAGTGGCCGATTTAATCCGTTTCGACTCTTGTCTAGTGTGGCCAGATGAGGAGAAATACAGGTACAGTATATTGTGGTTGCCAGGAAAAACGACGCGTCACAATTTCAAAAAATTTGAGTTTATACATTAATTGAGCTTTACAGTATAGGATTTACGTATTTACTAGAAAAAAAGTCATGAAAACAAATTCGAAAAGCTCAAAAAAATAATGCAATTTAACCGATGTCCTATGTCAAAGCATCAGTGATCAAATCATTAAACGGCAATATCTCGAAAGTGAAAGTATGTGATATGCGGCGTTCTTCCTGACAATCACAGATATATTGGATCTAAGAAAACGAGAAGAGTACGATCCAAGAAAAACGAATACCCTCCACTGCGTGGCATACGCCGCGAGGGTCCGAGAAGCTTGAGCTGCCTCGGCGAGCCGAGGTAGTGTAAAATGTAAACATGTTGCGTAATCTGATGCGGGGTCGGGTTTATCGGTGTGAACCATTACTAATCCAATTACAAAAATTCTTTATTTTTCATTATTTCTGTATGGGACTCGCACTAACTTATTTGTGGCATTTTTCTGATTAAAATGAGACTAAACGCGATATAATTTGAATTATATTTAGTGGTTTAATTGACGGTATGTATAGTGACCTTTGGACTGTAGAAGAGTATAGCCTCCCTCTCTCCCTCTATCCCTCCCTCCCTCTCTCCCTCTCTCCCCCCCCCCTCTCTCTCTCTCTCTCTCTCTGCTAGTCACGACGCAGACGCAACGCGAATTGGGTGGGGGTCCCACGGAAGAGGCCGAGGGCGTGCATGGTGGGGAGTGACAGACACGACATGATTGCAAATTTGAGGTTATCGTCGCGTATCATATAAATCCAATCAAATCAATCGCGCGAAGAGTTACTTATTATGAATAAAATAAATTTTAATATACGACAATAAAAATTATGAAGTATAGTATGAAAGCTAGTCGTGGACATTTCTTAAAATTTGTAAGAACTGTAATACCGCATTACATCACAGTAAAATCATAGATGGCAAAAAAATAATTCTTAGTAGGTAGATAAACAGTGACAGGGCTCCTTTGTTTCAAACTATTTTTTTATGTAACTTTTACCAACATATTCTTAATTTTTCTTTTTTTTTTATGAAAACGACACCAATCACGATACCATTTGAATCACATTTGTTCGTTTAATCCACGATACAGTAGAACCTCGATTATCCAAACCGATGACATGAGGCGACTCTGCAGTTTGAGACGCATTACATAATTTCGTTAACTCTGTGAGACTTTCCAGGTTGGCAACTTGGTTGTTAATATATTAAAAAATGGTATTTAACTCCCTGTGCTACAATATTGGGTCGTGACGAAAATTTCGAACAGGATTTACTAAATATAGACGTTGCTCTTTTCCTTCAAATCGAAATAAAATTCCACGTCTTCATTGTCAGTACTTAGCCATTTAAATGAACAATGGCATACGATAAATACAAAACAAAAAATTATCAAAAACGAAATAGTCTTAAACATCGTATCAGTGAAATAAACCACAGTGCGAAGGGGTTGAGCAAATAAATTTGCAATTTTATCCGTACGTAAAGACAATATCATTCTTTTGTCATTCGATTAGTAGAATTTCGGGACGAGGTTCCGTAAAATTGCTCACTCGAGGAAATCTCGGCTTGAACCTCGCTGTAGCCTAAATCAGTCCAATTGGCTAACCATGTCGTCGGTGCTATTTTCACGGTGCTGATCGCGGTGGCACTGCTAACCTCGAATCCCCGAGTCAGGCCAATAGCAATCTTCGGCCGGATACAGATCAAATCGAATCGGAGCGGCAGCTGTGATTAGATCCGCCAGGTTTTTCACTCTATAAAGCAAACCGTTACAAGGACGCGTGCGTTCGCGAGGAGGCGATTCTTTCGCACACGAAAGAACGGTTTCAACCTGGGTCCCGCGCGATCGACGTCTTTACGAGATACCTTGACGCATCGTTGAGTTCTATCATTTAGAAACGCCTATATCTGGCGACCTGGACTGTCGATAACGGTCGAGCTGGCACGCGAGTTCGTTTTAAAGTGGAGCGACAACGAGGCATAGACGGGGAAACGAACGGTGGAATCGGTATCTCGTTTGATATGTTGGAAGCACGAAGGTCAGGGCTTCCGCTATCAATTGCTTCGAATGATATTTTACGGCGACCATAAATAAAGAAATCTTGTTCCATTTGCGTGCGGATAACGGTTCCACGATTGCTGAGAAATTAATGCAATTCGCTTGAGAATTTCTAGCTTCTCTTTATTCCTAACTAATTTCTAGAGGTGTGCTGGTAACCGAGCCTCGGGTCGAGTCGGGTTGGGTCGGGATCCCGAAAGTTAACAAACTTCGGGCACTCGAAATGGTAATCGGGTCCGGTCGAGTCGGGGTCCCGAAAGTTTGCAATATTCGGGTACTCGAAGTTATAATTGTATTTATATAAGTGTAATGCTGTTTTATGATTATTCAGTTCAACCTTTTATTTTCACTGGCAGGTGCAGAATGATTTTTGTATTTTTAGTATAATCGGTTATCAAGCTTCGCGATCATTGGAACACAAGTTGCTAATGAAACTAGAATTCCATTCAATATTTTGTATATTTATATTGTGTATTACACTTTTTGTATTTTCTCTGTATGTGTATTGTACCAATATAAAACAATTAATTGTTACGTCTTCAGAAGAAACGAATAATGAGGCTCGTTAACACCAGAACTACCGAGCCATTTATTCAGATTTTGTACAATTTTTGTTCAAATACGTATTCTAATGGAGAAGTTTACTAAAAAATTACTCCTGGAAACATATTTATAATCTCAATATTTGTAAAAGACAAAATTAGAAACCAGTTAATTTGACTGGTTCGGTAGTTCTATATAGTGTTAATGATGAGTACCTTGGACCCAATATCCTAAACCAGGCAGTTCCAACCAGTAGCTCCGGAGCTACTCGCGGCAGCTTCCCCGCTTAGGTTCTTCTCCCACTCTTGGACTCCATCGTTATAATGTATAGTATAGAGTTATTAACGAAAAACATGGACCAATCAGAGCGCGGCTACAGCGAACGGAGTCCGACTCGGCGACAGGTCCCGCTTAGCGTGGCGTCGCCGTTGGCCGAGCCAGAATCAATCCGCTGTAGCTGCGCTCTGATTGGTCCGTGTTTTTCGTTAATAACTCTTAAACAAAGCAGCGGACGCCATTTTTGCAAAGGAAAATGTCGCTTCAAATGATCTCAGGAACCTCCCATTTCCGGATATTGAAGGAATTTTGAGACACCCTGTATAGCCGTTTTGCTGAACTGCAAAACCGATATGAGACCCATACGGGACATATTATAGGTTCTGAAGTCTGAAGAATCGAAACCGAAACCGAAATCCAGAACCTAAAGATAACAGTTATAGAATTGTTATAATATCGGTTCTCAAAAACCGTAAACGTAACCGATATAAGCGAGAACCGCTATTCTCATAACAGTTATAACATTTTTTCGGTTCTCGTAACTGTTTCAAGAACCGGAATCGATATCATAACTGTTTTCAACCCCTACTAAAAACACCCCTGATTAACGCGTCAAACACTATACTATTCCCTGCGGACTGACGGTATCGAATTTACAAAACAATGCATAATATATAACTCATATCGTCGTTGCCGGAACGACGACACAACGGAGACAAAGGGCGACTCGCTCGACGGACGTCGAATGGATTAGACGAGCAAAAGATAAGTGCTCTTCCTCCCCGGAATAAAGGGAACAGCTATAATAGTTTTATAGTGCTATAATAGTCTTCTTTATTTTGCAGCTAGCTATGCCGAAATTAATACGCCCGCGTAACAATATGATATTAAAAAACATTCGCACTGTTGTAATAGATTTGATTGGAAAACATTAAACAGAAATGGGGTATGCAAGCTTTTTGCATGCGCACGGTCATATTTTTTATTTATTTTATTTTATTGTTTTTCTTAACGTCGCATCAACTGCTAAGGTTATTAGCGAGGGGGGTGGAACAATGAGATTTGGTACTGTAATCGGTGAGTGTACGATGAGTGTGTGTGTGTGTGTATGTTTCAACTTAAATCAAAAGTGAAATGAAAAGCGAGGTAAAATTACTCCGCGTTTAACGCGTTGAAAAGAGTACTTAAACGCACGGCTGAAGTATATTTCACAGACCCTAGAAGTTGAATAAATACCATTACGATATATTTTATGTGCAAATAAATGTTCAATGGTCAATCGAATATCTTGAACACTTCGCTCCCCTCGATCCGCTGACTTTGAAGCCAGCAGAAACGTAAATTGTTGAGCTGGAATTACAGAGTTGCCGGGTTAAATTTCACAGGGGCCGTTTCCACGGACCAGTGGCCAACCAGTTGAATTCCATCGTGGCAATCAGCGGCAGGAAGCACTAGCGCCGATAAGCTTTGTCTTTGAAATAAATAACTAACTGGCTGTGGAACCGATTGCTACGGTGGTCCTTAATACTAAATTTGCGGACCACCGAACATGACTATTTTACTTTTACATCCAGATAATAACAAAAACCTATTTATTCATTCACGATAATTTTCTTAACTGCAGCAGGTTTTTAAAAAATGTTCAAAATCCTTGGATATGCTTCTCAGATATTTGAAAGTGAACTACTATTTCTATTTTACACGGAACGGTATGTTTTAGTTCTCATGAACGTGCAGCCAATTTCACGACGAATTCAATGACCTACAATGTTCTACAATATTTTAATTTTCCAAGGTCGTTCAAAGTCATTCATGCTATAACTAGATTGTCGTAGTTTTTAGACAAAAGTTTCTACCTTAATCGTAACAAATTAGAGTAGAATACTAATTTATTTCTTCTCTTAACCCATTACGCACCATGATTCCCAATCATGCACATGGATTGCACTACGGAGTGGCATGAAAAGCACTCCATAGAAAGAATCAAGGGTCTAAAAATGGATTCCTTGAGTATAAACAGAATAACCCCCCTTTTCCGGTTATTTCCCCCTTTACCACCATTTTATTGACCGCCCTGTATATTTACTGAAAGGTATCTATCTTTCCAAAATCAATAATCAGAGATTCAAAAATTAGGAGCCTGTCGAAATGAAGAGTAGTTTCAGCCCCAAGTCCAAAATTATGTCCTCCCGTTTTCGTTGCAGACAACTAAAAAATTTCACTGGCTCTACAATTATTTGCAAACGTGTCACAGCTGAGTACAACGTTCCAAGGCAATTTTTCCGCATCTCGCCCCCCCCCCCTTACATTTAGCAGAGGGTGGAAAATTCGAAATGGCAGTAAATTGCCGCGCTTTTGTACACCGCGAAAGCGAACTCGTTCCTCGAGCGGCAGTATATTAGCTGTGGGGCGGGACAATGAGCCGTGGACCGGCAAACAGGGCAGAAAAATCGCGCGTAAAGAGAGAGGAGACGCTAAGGGAGGAGAAGTGGCTGAAAAACCCCTGGGCGGAGGCAAGAGGGTCGCAGAGACGGTAAGACAAAGTGAAAGAAAGATGCAGCGTGCTTGGCCCGACCCGGCCCGACTCGGCCCGGCCACCAACGATATATTCATGGTGTTCATGGGCCGGCTTTGTTCCGGTAATCAGCATTGTGCTCGCGGATTCTCTGCCGAACGATGTGAACACCAGATGTGCACGGGGAATACGCGCCGTGGCTTTTATCGGCTCGGCTAATTTCGCGAATGCGTCCGACGGGATCCGGGAATGGAGTTTCCAATAGTATAGTCATAGAACTGCGTTGCCTCCAAATAGAGTTACACCCTTATCTCGCCCCCGGATTATACAAGGTGTGTAATTTTAATCAACACAGTCGAGAACGACCCTGGCTGTGATGTGCCATCAAGAGCGCACCTTGCGCTGCTAGGCCCCTGACGATTTTCGAATTATTCCAGTTTGTCTGCGCTACCTTATCTCGCCATTGTTCTGCGAGGTACAGAATATTCTTTTACTTGGAAGATAGTGGGCGGTCATTCGAAGTTTTTTTGTAGGCTCTAGAATTTTTTCGGAAGCTCTAGGATTATTTTCTATATTCTAGAGGGCTTACGCAGGCTCTAGGGACCTGTTTGGAGGCTCTACTATTTTTTTGGTGGTTTCAGAATGTGTTTCACGGCTCTTCAGAAGTTTTCAGAGCCTCTAGCATTTTTGCGGTAGCTCTACAGATATTTTTTAGCTTGTAGAGTGTTCTTGGAGGCTCTTAAGATCAATTTGGAGATTCTAGAATTTTGACAGAGGCTCTAGTGATGTTTTCGAAGTCTCTAGAATTTTTTCGGAAAGTCTTCGACATTTCCCTAGGCTCTAGAGTATTTCCGGTAGCACTAGAATTGTGTTTGGCAACTCTACGATTTTTTCCTAAACGCCACAGTGTTTTCGAAAGATCTATAGTTTTCTCATCGGCTCTGATATCTTTTTTAAGTGCTCTACAATGTTTTCGGAGGCTTTACAGTTTTATAGTGAGCTCTATAATCTTCCCCAAGGATCCAAAACGTTTTTCAAGATTCCGTAGTCATCATAGAGATCCTACAATTTTTCAGAAGCTCTATGAACTTAACGAGGACTCTGAATAATTTCTTATAGGTTGTACAAGTTTTCCAAAGACTCTACAATTTTTTAATGTGACCTACGATCCCTCAAAGACTCTAAATATTTTTTTCTAGGCTCTAAAACTTTTCCAAAGACTCTAAACGCTTCCTTTTAAATTCTACAATAATATCGAAGGTTCTAAAACTTTTTTGTAGGTTCTACAGTTTTTCCGAAAGAATGAAAATTTGTTCGTTAATGCTATAATCTTATGGAGGGCTTCACAATCTTCTCAAAAGCTATAATCCCTTCCAAAGACAGTAAATCATTCTTTATAAGTTCCACAACCATTCTGAAAGTTCAAAAAACTTTGTGCAGGTCCTACGATCTTATCGAAGGTTTTACAATTTTTTTCAACAATTCTACAACATTTATTAAAACTCTAAATAATTTTTAACATGTTGAAAATCTTCCCAAAGGCTTCAAAGCTATTTCATATTAACAACCATTCCCTCGAATGCTCTATGTTATTCTTGCAAGCTCTATAATTTTACTGAACGTTCTAGAAGTTGTTTGCAAGTCTTACAGCAGTTACGAACGCTCTTCATTTGTTTACAGTCTACTCCCAGTAAGTTTGATACACGTTCGTAAACTATGAAAATTTTCATAGCGCACGTTCGTGAGAACGGAAAATTCATCAAGACGCCCACATAAATTACAGTCAAGGCCCCGTTCGTCGGGGGTGAGATAATTCGCAGAGGGATGAACGTGCAGGTGCGGTTGCTCGCCATGGAATTTCAAGTTGGCACGGCCCTGCGCACGCTAACCGCGTGTAGCCGCGGTATTTATCATTCGAACGTGACTTACCTCCGCCGCCAACGACGACCAACAGGAGGCAACAATCTCCGCGACTCATCCCGACGCGTTTCCGGGAGAAACGGCCGCGAACAGGCTTCTCTTGGTCATGGGCATCGTCGTTGACATTGCGACCTAGAAAACGCGTCCATTATAGTGTCCCTGAGTACCGCAAAAAATGTTATTCATCCCAGAATAAAAACATGTTAACAGCCCCCATCAATTTGTAGCATTTGGTACGAGTCATTTTGAATTCGAACATTTGGCGCTATTCTTACGAACCTATTCATGTATAAATGATGGATTAATGTGGCTGCAATTGTCATCTATTACGCACATGGTGAAAATGTTTTAGTAATTTTTATGAATATAAGGAGTGGTCCATGGATTTTTAAATTTGAATTTCCCGCGCTACTTTTATGAAGTCATTCTTATAATAACGCTAGACAAACTTGACTAGATTGTTTCTTCCACTTAAGAAAGACTATTATGCTTATGGTATACATGTTTTAATAATTTTTGTTAATTTAAGCTGTGGTCCAAGAATTTTTAAACTCGAATTTCTCGCGCCACTATTACGGAGGTATTTTTGTAACATTTCATAGACAAATGTGGTTATAAATCGACTCTTCTAAGTAAGGAAGACTATCAGTCCTACAGTGAAAATATTATAATATTTCCTATCAATAGAACATATGATCTATGGATTTTAAATTTGAATTTTCTACGCCACTGTTGCGAAGTTAATTTTGTAAACATGAAGTAGAGATGTGGCGTCGATTTTACACTATAATTAAAGTACACAGTAAATATATTTTAATAATTCCTATCCCATGTAAAATTTGATTCAAGGATTTTTAAATTTGAATATTTAGCGCCATTTCTACGAAGTCATTTTTGTAAGGATATCTTTCGTCTATAACTATCATCTACAATTAAAAAAGATTGCAATTCTGACAATATAAATATTTTCCTAATCAACATTAAGTCTTGAGTTTCCCATAAATTATTTCGAAATATATCAGTGTTTGGAGCCATTTTTCTACGTAGTCTGCTTTCCAACATGGCGGAAAAGGGAATGAAGGAGCCACAGCTAACAACGTCTAAAAGACTTTCAACCCCGGAAATAAAGAGGTACGAATACGTTGTATTACTACGTCTTACACCTCGATTCCAAAGTTCAAATTTTCACGTTCGATGGCGTTTCCGTGCATCTATTTTTCAGGAAAATGGGCATTCCCGATTCAGTCCCCTGTCCCCGTAAAAACACGGTGGTCTGGTGTCTCGTGTTTGTGAAAGCGGTTCGTTTGGAATTCAAATCGAGGCTTGACTCAGTGCATCCCGTAATGGTTTCGTCGCTAACGATGCAAACACGGCCCCTTTGATCGCGACGAGAATCAAGCCAAGGTTATATTGAAATGCAGAGAGACGCTGGTGCACCAGTTAAACTGTTGCGCCATTTACTTTCTATGGGAACGAGCGGAGTCGTGGGGATCGCGCTTTTCCTTCACGAATTAACGGTGAGTTCATGAATTTTGTGTAATAGTATTACCTGTGTCTGGTTTCTTGGTGTACGTTGATTCTTTCATTCGTTGATTCTCGCGTGGCACGTGGTTGTTGCTTGAAATTGTCACAAATTGTTGCTTGAAGCTTCGTCTTGTACGCCAAGGTGGTCTGTTTTAATTCGGCATTTTTGTTTACGCGCTCGCCGCTAGAGTGCGCCAGTGCGCAGTGGTTCTGCGCAATTACTCTGCGCGGCGGATTTTAAATTTCGAATGATGTAATTAGTAATTCACTGTCGTAATAATTCATAAAACTACCAAATTGAATAAATAATCATAATGCTTATGTGAGAAATTGGTTAGTATGTTTATTTATTCGTACATACAATGTGTTCATTTCAATATTTTGCTTTCGAGCGATTATACAATTCTTTTGCAATTATTAATTTACTCTGAAACTGTCGCATTAAAGGCAATTCTAAATTCTTTTAGACAAAATGGATAATATTAATAGAATTGATATAGATAGAATTTTTATATTCTTTTATCCTATAATTGATGGAATCATAACGGTAATGCTTCTTCTTTGAGCAATTATTAAATAGATTTAGTTATTCGTATATACCGGGAGATTATTTTAATATACATTATCTATTGGCAACTTTTCAATAGTTTTGGACAATCCATAATTCTCAGATAAACAATTAATTTAGTCAATAATTTATTGAATAATTTAGTCATTGTTTCGGTCAATGAGAACAGAAATTTCAATGAATAATAAATTAACAAAAAACATCAAGTAATATAATTTTAATACTGTACAGTATTAAAATTATATTACTTGATGTTTTTTAAAAGACGTTTGCGGAAACTTCTTCTGCTAAGTACAATTACTGGAGTCATAATAGTGTTTTTGTGAAAAATGTTAAATAAATTTATTCCTGTACCACCGTACTAATGATTATTCAGCCTTTTTCAAAAAATGTACGATTCTCAACTAAAGATTTATCTCATTATCAGCCAACTTTCCAATACCAACAACACTGCTAATCATAAAACAGCAAATATTGCCAAGCAATACGATCTAATAATTTCTTCCGGGAATATTTTTAAAAGAGAACTTCCAGGCTTCTTCTTGATGCAGCATAATAATTTAAAAGTACAAATTTCGGAGATACAAAAGCGAGTATCAGCAAAAGAAAAACATTTGTAGACAACCGCAACACGTGTGCCCCAGTGGCTAGCGTGTTACTGAACAAAAGGTCGCCACGATCCTTTGAAAACCCTTGTGATCCTTCGCCTGTGTCCGCCAACCGTGCTATCGCTACCAAAATATCAACATCCGCAGTTCCAGGTCGCTTCTCCCACGAGCAACAACACTATCGTCTAGACTGTAGAGAACCCCGAAAGTTTATTTAATTTTCTTCGCCCACGTTCTTGTTTCTGGTAGCCATCTTTGCAGACAGCCCTTAACATGAACCGGTCTCCGCGATATTATCTGCAGTATAAATATTTAACTCGCGTCCGATTGCCTCGGGGGTAGTACAAGTCCTCGACCTTGGTGTATTTTATCCTTGAACCTTCCCCGGAAGCGGTGTATTAATCATCTCTCTCCTGCAGCACCATAATCACTGGGTATTCGCGAAATCGCTGTGCACTTAAGCGGTCTCTTTAGCCCTCACTTCTTTAACTGGTTGTGAAAACCGTTTTTTCAAGATGTCTTGAATTCTGATATTTTGAAGACTGTACTGACATAATTGGTACATAGTCGAAAATGCACCACAGTAACTGGTTATATATTAAATGCGTTTTGGTAAGATCGACGTAAGATCTCCGAAACTATTTGATCAATTGCAGATTGGCCACTGATACTTGGCAAATATATTGTAGGCACTTACTCTGTCATAGCACGAACTAGAATTGTGCAATTATTTACAAAATTGGGACCGCGCAATAGAGAAAATCGACAAACTATTTATCGAAATATGAAAACTTTTGTGACGATATCATTGTTACTATTTATCGCCGTAACTTTCGAGGAAATGATTATTACAGAATGTTGCTTAACAATCGCACCAAGTTTGAAGTTTGAATACCCACTATTTTTCTTACAAAAAATTTGCAAAGCCGCCTCGAATCTTCCGTCTAGTGCGATCCATCGTAATGATATCATTATTATTACTTACCGCTGTAGCTTTAAAGAAAATGATTGTAACTGTTTCGAAAAATTTGGATATATTCTCCGAATATTGCGCAATAATCGCACCAAGTTTGAAATTTTAATACTCTGTACTTTTCTTACAAAAAATTTGCAAAGCCGCCTCGAATCTTCCATCTAGTGCAATCCACCGTAATGATATCATTCTTATTACTTATCGCTGCAACATTGGAGAAAATTATCATAACTGCTTCGAAAAATTTGAACAAATTCTCCAAATGTTACTTAAAAATCACACCAAGTTTGAAATTTGAATACTCTGTACTTTTCTTACAAAAAATTTGCAAAGCCGCCTCGAATCTTCCATCTAGTGCGATCCATCGTAATGATATCATTCTTATTACTTACCGCTGTAACTTTGGAGAAAATGATCATAACTGCTTCGAAAAATTTGAACATATTCTCCAAATGTTACTTAAAAATCACACCAAATTTGAAATTTTAATACTCTGTACTTTTCTTACAAAAAATTTGCAAAGCCGCCTCGAATCTTCCATCTAGTGCGATCCATCGTAATGATATCATTCTTATTACTTACCGCTGTAACTTTGGAGAAAATGATCATAACTGCTTCGAAAAATTTGAACATATTCTCCAAATATTGCTTAAAAATCGCACCAAGTTTGAAAGTTTAATACGCAGCATTTAAAAAAATAAAAGTCGCGAATCCTTAATTGCCCCATCAAGTGCGATTGGTCAATTCAAGGAATCGCGGGCGAGAATGATAACGAGGCATCTCTGCTCGTTAACGGTTGCGTATAAATAAGGCCCGGTATCAAGGGGTCCCGGTAATTGGTGAACAAGCCTCCCCACCCGGAAACGGCTGATCCTTTATCCGCTGACATTTCGAACCAGAAAATATTCCTCTCGGGGAAAGAAAGGGGCGCGCGCTCCTTTGAGCGGTCGACGTGACCGTCATTGTTCCGTTCCATGGCCAGCCATGGTCAATCTGGAGTGGCCGGAGGCTGCCGAATTACAATGGAGAAAAGAAACTGGCTTTCTCTTCGGGCGTGCACCGACTGCACCGAGTTCGAGTCGAGAACGAACACAGGTGCATGCAGATAACCGGCCGTGGCGCACAATGCAACGCGCGCTGCATTCTGCCAGAACTTAAGGGGCTCTCTTCCTTTTTCCCTTTTGCGCGCGGAACCTCTTTCGCACACGAGCTCGTAAATACAGCCGGGGAAAGAGAGGTCGGGAAGAAGCTCCGCGAGGAATTCGCGGAATTCCGTTATGGAGATCGCGAGGGATTTTCGAGAACTGTAAATAAACTGGAAACCTCGCAATTATCTGTTTGCCGTTCTCTAATTCCGCACACGCTAAGCAAGCGATAATGTCTTCGGATTTGCGAGGTGTAATTGCGAGAAACACCTTCGCGAATGAATATAGTCGTGCGTAAGACCTCGGGCGATCGTTCGAAGCAACGGGCGTTGCAAAAAGTAATTGGTTAACAAGGATCGTTTGGAAAATTGCTGTGAATTGATCTGTCTGTGATTGGCTCTGTTAGGATAACATTTAGTTCATTGAGGATATTCGCTAACAATTTTTTGTTGTTCAGGTTCATTGTCAAACTATTAGGTCGTCGCATATGAAATGTCCGATTGTAAACACGTTCACTGACATGGGGGTCACCGGTGACCGGCACTCGACTTGGCTACAGCGCCTTGGAGGCCACCGGTGACCGGCGACGCAGCAAATAAAAGTACATAATTAGAGTAAATATGGATACTGATAAATTTTTCAATAATACCATTGTTACTATAATGGTTTGAAGAAATTAATGCACGAAAAATGCTTCAAGCATGATTCTATAACTCACTTTATTTGCTGCAAATAATATTTCAACATAATATGCATCGCATAATGAAAAATTCACGTTGGCGCCTTGGGCAAACCATGGAAAATGCGCCTGGCAGTCAACGTGTTAACAATCACGTTAAGCAAACATAATCTTCTTCGTAATAAACTTGTGGATCAAAGTATGCGTCATTCTGTTGTTCAACCTCAAAATTTTTGCATTTTTATGCTTTTTCCGGAATTTCTTTTTAAGGCTGTATAGTGTACACAAATTGACGATGCGGGCGGCGCGGGGCTGTGAAGTTAAATAAATATTTCGACAACAAATACATTAATCGTTAATGTAGACCAATTTTTGTATTGTTTAAGTGTAGAACACGACACCAAGAAAGTTTGAAAAAGATCCGCTTTGTAGTTATTAAGAAAAAAATTCCTAAATATCACCGATTTTCAAGCGCTCTAAATGTCCCCCCTTATAGTTAAGAAAAATTGTACTTTCGATAAGACTAATTGATAAGGCACTAAAAATATCAACTGGAATTTTAGCGATGGCTATTTCGTCAGTCAAAAAGCACCAACCCCCAAACTGCACAGTGAAACGATATTTGCACCGGATTGTTAACACTTTGAACGCGTGTCAAATAGTCCACGGTTCCCAACGACGACCCATTGCACATTCAGTTTCGGAAAATTGGAAAATACCACAGCACCAGGAGCAAACGCGTGCGCAGCTTGATAAAGTTTGACGATTTCATTTCCGGGAACCCTGGTCGCAGACTAATGGCCTTGTAACGAGATATTAACCGAGCATCCTGCAACAGGGGTTGCTTTACAAGGGTTGGTTTATTCAAGAGTTAGTTAAAGGGGAAATTCTTCCGCCGGGTAAAAAATGTCGATTGCCCATTGCAATCTTTTCAATATTCAAAGATGTAATTAATTAGAAATTATGCGACGTTCCATTATACTTTTATTCAGTTGTACAATTTTTTCGTTTTAGCTTCCTCATAGATATAATTTTTATATACAGTAACAGAAAGGGGGAGTATGGGAGTAATTATGACTATTAGAACACACTTTTAATATTATAGGTCAGGGATGGGCAATTTTGCCTCAATTGAGGCAAAACCGTCCACACCGTAGCGCCCTCTGTCCCCTTCCAGCCAGCGCGGTTCAATGGGGCAACGAAGACACGAAACATCGTACGCAACGAACGTGCGCGCTGCATGAAAGAGAGGTTGGTGGGAGAAGCAGACGTTTGAGGAGCTCCACCCGTGCCCACCACTGTTATAGGTCGTCAATTTTTTGGATTTAACACAAAAATTAATACTAGGGTTAGCAATCAAATAAAAATGATTGGTTCCTGATCTTTCATTTGGAATGATTGAAATTACAAAAATGTATCCATTAGAAGATTTTTAAATAAAAATGATTGGTTCCTCACCTTTCATTGAGAATGATTGAAATTACAAAAATGTTTCCATCTGAAGATTTTTAAATAAAAATGATTGGTTCCTCACCTTTCATTGGGAATGATTGAAATTACAAAAATGTATCCATTAGAAGATTTTTAAATAAAAATGATTGGTTCCTGATCTTTCATTTGGAATGATTGAAATTACAAAAATGTATCCATTAGAAGATTTTTAAATAAAAATGATTGGTTCCTCACCTTTCATTGAGAATGATTGAAATTACAAAAATGTTTCCATCTGAAGATTTTTAAATAAAAATAATTGGTTCCTCACCTTTCATTGGGAATGATTGAAATTAAAAAAGTGTATCCATTAGAAGATTTTTAAATAAAAATGATTGGTTCCTCACCTTTCATTGGGAATGATTGAAATTAAAAAAATGTATCCATTAGAAGATTTTTAAATAAAAATGATTGGTTCCTCACCTTTCATTAGGAATGATTGAAATTACAAAAATGTATTCATTAGAAGATTTTTAATAAACTTCTTTAATTCGAGCACACAAATAAATCGAAATGGAGTCATCTCTAAGCAGTTAAGCTGCAAGATTCTGCAAAGAAAATTGATTTAAAATTTTATAAAGAATATCTAAGCAGTTAAACTAGATATTCAGCAAATAGAATTTATTTTTATCATCAAAAGGGAATGTCTCTTCAGAGACAGACGATTTCAGGCAAGACCTTAGTGAGACACTTAATAGTGTGAACAAACTTGGTATCATTTCAGGATAAAAATTTTAAAGCATTTAATAAAGACTTACAGTACAAGATTCTGGAAAGTCTGAACAAACAAACCATTTCAGGTGTAAACTGCAAGGTTCAGCAAACTGAATCGATTTTGTCATCAAAAAGGAATGCCTCCTGAAAGATACACGATCGCAGGCAAGAACAGAATGAAACAATGAAACAGCCAGCATCGGAGGGCAACAACCGATGGGATGTCTGACTCGACACTGTCCTCTCCCGTTGTAAAAACTCGGTTACGAGGATAAACGAGTCGGACAGGAATGGAGATCCCACGTTGGCCAGGGTGAAACGTACGTGTAGCCGCCATGGCTACCTGTCATCGAAGAATTGCACGTTCATGTGGACGTCTCTGGAAAAAGGGGAGCAATCGGAATGCGATTCCATGCGATTCCATCCCGGCTCCTTCCGGCAGAACGATCCACCAATTTTGCGAAGCAAAGTGAAAATTTGTCGACAACCTCGGCATCAAGTGCTCGCTGATTATTGCGCTCGTGGGTCTCAAAGCGACGATTGCGAGAAATCAGCAGCCATAAACGTCCCAGAAAATTGACGTTCGAGCAAGTAAAGCAATCTCCAAATAGCACGCTTCGGTTACATAAAAATGTGCATGATGAAGGCCAAAAATTGCGCTTTATTTTAAATAACGCGGTACTTCACCCTTTGCATTCGGAGTAATTTCAACTAAAAAACCAAACATTTCTTCTAACCTAAAAGATTTCCATCGTACATAAGTTTTTTTCAATATATGCGCACGAAACTGATATAGTACCTCATACAATATTTAAATGTTTAGTAATTTATCACATATGAACAAATTTAATCATGCAAACAATATTCTGAAGAATGGTGTAGCAATTTGTAGTGGCGCCTTTGAGTCGCCATTCGAGTGCTAAGAGTTAAATTTTCAACATCCCTTTTTGAGAATTATTTTAACAGCTATTTGCCGAATCGAAGAGAGTTCACGCTATACATTTGTTCTTAAAATTTCCTTCAATTTTTGTCATGTCGTAGTATGACTAAGGAAATTTATTTCAATCTAATTAATTTCCATTAATTAAATTTATTTTGCACAATATTATATTTGCATTTCGTCTATCTTTTGGAGTGGTAACATTCACGAGCTTTCCGAGTGGTTAATTGGTTTCTGAGTTGTAAACGATTAAATGTGCGGAAAATTGCAATTATAAGTCGAAAATCGTGAAAAGCATTTTCGATAATTTACTTAAAAAGTGTTTTTAACAGAAGTTCCGGTTATGCTCACTCGTTACTAATTTTTATCTTTGCAATATATTTATTTTCAACAATATTATTATTAGACAGCAGATCACTATGCGAAATAAAAATTTTCTACTTGACTTGCAACATATTTGAGAGAAACAGATATTTATTTCGATTGTTAAAACCGTTTAAAGATTTGGAAATAATTTAACATTATTTTAAAATTCTTCTAATGTATGTACTGTTTTAAATTACAGCTATTCAGTTTTGTCATAAATGCATAAAATCCATTGTCTGATTTTTACTATGTAAAAGATGTAAAATTCAGAAAAGTCCTATGGTCCCCCCCTCCCTCCCCATCTCCCGATGCCCTAAGCATGTGCTTACTTTGCTTATTGGTTAATCCAGCACTGCGCTATACTCATTAACTAACCCATTTAATTTATCAATCCTTTATTTCCATAGAACAGTATATCTTTGTTCGAACCAAGCGCGTTAACTGAACAACGGCGCTCTCTATGAGTATTTACATTGCTGTAAATTCGAAAAATGATTAGACGCGTAGGAGGACGTCCTCGTCGAGGATATCAAGGTCCACAAAATCCCGTATGCCGTGTCCCAACACGACTGGACCACATTGCGTACAATTCCCGTCGAGTGTCGCACACGTTCAATCGCATATTTCTCCGGGACCATTGGCGCATCTCGACGTGTCCGTGTTCGAGAATTCTCTTTCATCGATCCTCATCAGTCGGACGAGCTCCGGTGGCTGTCGGAGCTTCGCTGAAAACGGTTCAACCTGTTACGAGATTCCCGGCAGAGTCCTCTCTACCCAGATATCCCGAGGCCTACTTTGTATCTGCTGTGATTCCGCAAAGACTCCTGGGACTTCTTCAACTCTTCTATCACGTATTGCGTGTCCTCCGCTTCTAGGTTCGAGTTGATGCTGTCTCCGTACGTGCTGACGCACACGGTTGCCGAGGGATCGTCTTCGGAGGGCGTTGGGAGAGGCTGCACAGCAAAATTTTTATGTATAGAACGATTTTTATAGGTTAGGTTTGATTAGAGTTGCGATGAAAGTGGATTTTGTTGGTGAATTTCACTTGGAACATGTGCGGAATGTACTTCTGTTGAAAGTATTGTTTGTTAGTACTTTTTACCTTCAACTCCATGTTGCTATTGCTCTCAGCTTGACACGGAGGTTGAGAATTCTTTTTACAACGCCAATGGCGACACGCGAATGGATAAATGAAGAAGAGGATTAGGTTCAAGAGGAACTCTAACTTCCTAGGAAAAGATGAGCATCGTAAATGTGAGGGACGATTAGTTTTGAAATTGTTTGATTACCTGTTGCATATTCTGACCGTCTTTTGTTGTGTAACAGGGTGTATAGGAGTTCCTTGTTGATCGAAGACGATTGATTTTGATTTTAGATCCTTTTCGTAGTAGCTTTTCATTTGACTCGAGTCAACTATGGCGTCTAGGCCCCAACGACTTATTGTTGGGACGCAGAGGCCTATCAACCACTTCAGAAAACCTAGGAATATAATTATACTCTATTAAATTAGCAAATTAGTAACTGGGAAGAAGTTTAATTTATACTACCTTCCAGATTGACTCCTAATTTATATACAGGGTGTACCGAAAATGTAAAGGTTATTTAAAGCAACTTTTTCCTTTGAAGAAATGGCCGCTTGGTCTTCGTTAAGGAGTTATTAAAGAAAACCACGGACCAATCAAAACACCGTTACTGCGGACGGATTCCGGCTCGGCCAATGGTAACGTCGCGCTCAGCGTGACCTATCGCTGAGCCGGAGTCCGTCTGCTGTAACGGTGTTCTGATTGGTCCGTGTTTTTCGTTAATAACTCCTTAACAGAGCCGAGGCGGCCATCTTTGCATAGGAAAAAGTTACTTTAATTATCCTCAGGAATTTACTGTATAACACTTCACATTTTAACATTAAAAATTTTAAACTGATGACCTCTTTAATAAATCCGAGATCGGAAAATTTTGGAGAAATTGTCTTCACTGGGTAATATTAGATTTCTTTTACTCTCAGTAAAATTAATGGGAGTTAAAATAAGTGATATAATTCATTAAGAAGTGACTATAATACTACACACCTACAGAACGACGTTTCTGGCAACAATCCAACAGCTAACCAATTATGTTGCAATCAATCAATGGCGCAAACAATAACGAATTAGTAAACACGGCAATATTAAATACAGCAAAACATTAGAAATATAAATACTAAACGACGCAACAGTTGTCACACGTTAATCTCAAATCTGTTAAAATTCGAAATCGCTGATACTTATTTAACTCTGACTGGATATCACAAGCTAAACGGTTGATGTTTTCAACGAGATGAACATAATTTAATACACACGAAGAAAGTTTTCCTAGACGAACAAGAACTAACGTCAGCAATTATGAATTTCCATTATCATATTTACGGCGCATGGAAGAGCACTGCAGTATTTCCAAGCCGACTTATTCTGCCCGAAGCTACCATTTTTAAATTCCCACAACAATTTACAATCTACCACAGTGAAAGCAGTATTATTTTCAATTAATTTCACGGATCCCCATGCAAAATGCCGTTTCTTCCAGGATAATATCTGCTCTACTCTCCGTATTACAATTGTTTAAAGAATCAATTCCAAGACAGTCAGTCTATCATTTTACCCATGAGGAGCAGCAGGAACAGTAACGCGATCAGAAAGAGGCAGACAACATCGATAGGGCTGCAGTGTGTGAAAAAGTCGTGAGTCATCGACGGTATCTTGCCGTGGAAACCCGCAGCATGATAGTTTTCCAGCGACATGGGTTCACAGCCGTTTCCATGGGCGTTGCCGTCGCACGAACACTCGCAGTGGCGCACGCAAAAGCAGCGATCCATTTTTCGTATTTTTATTTGCCTGCTGGCTACCGGTTCTCCGTCACGATTCAACAGAGCCACTGGTGGGTAAAGAAGGCAATCAAAAGAAGAAGAAGAAGAAGAAGAAGAAGAAGCAGAAGAAGGAGGAGGAGGAGGAGGAGTGAGAGAAGACTCGTTTTTCACGAGCGATTTATTCACCCTTAACGAAGAAAAAGTAATAAAGTCCAGGGAACTTTCATTGATTATGTCGGAGCATTTACCGGAGCAAGAGAATTCGTTTAATGAGAGTCTGCCGTAGAGATCCAGGCTTATTTTACGATCGCTATGGGCCGAAACAATCTTCATCGGACTCTCGACGGTCGACCAAGACGACGGAACACCCTCGGGACAGTCGGTAATCCGGATTCGATAGGAAGAGGAGTACGAGCCCTTGTTTGTAATCAGCGCCGTTATCACCGTGTAGTCCGAGTCCGTGCTGAACGAGGACACCTCGGTTAGGCGACCGAACGACCTGCGATACCGTGAAAATTCGTCATTTGTGCGTCAATCATATTTGTTAGCTATAGGTTCAACATGTAGATGCATTTTTAGCGTTTCTTATGAGGGCAATTTTGATTACTTGTTATTTGCAGAGATAAATTAATTTTTTTATTAAGAAAAATAGTGTTTATTAGGTATACATTAGGGAGAATTATTTATTCGGAATATTTGCGATCGCTTGGATTTTTAGAGAAATTTTTAAGTCAAGACTTAATGCGTCGGAAGGTTGATCGAATGAACTAGCGAAATTTGGATATATGATATTGAACGGATCCGTATTGGTAAAACCAGGCAGTTCCAACCAGTAGCTCCGGAGCTATCCGAGGCACATTGCCCGCTTAGGTTCTTCCCCCACTCTTAGACTTCATCGTTATAATGTATAGTAGTGGGAAGCTCCCACCACGAGAGCCATGCGGCGCGCGCAGCACTCACTAACTCTACGGCCGTACGTAGTAGTGGGAAGAGGTTCAATGGTGGGGGACCTTGCAGTTCTCGGAGGGGAATACGTTGGAACTCCCTGAGTTAAACAAAATTTAGAAATATCACGTAAAGTATTATAATCTTGAAACATAATATTAAATGAATCTACATGCATTCAGGAAATAGAATAAAATTAGAATGGTCGTATTAAACAAGTCTATATATGGATTGGATAAAACAGAGTAATTTAGAATAATCATATTAAATAGATTATTAAATGAAACATTATTTAAAAGCATCGTATTATGTGGTCCATATGAAATAGTATGACCTAGAAACATCGTATTAAATAAATTGACATACATTCATGAAATGAAACAATAAAATTAGAAACAATGCTTTAAACGTGTCTGTATGAATTGGATAAAACAAAGTAATTTATAATCATCATATTAAATATATTATTAAATAAAACGTTATTTAATAGCATCGTATTATGTAGTACAAATAAAATAGTATAACCGAGACTCATCATACTAAATGAGCCTACATTAATGAATGAAATAAAAAATTTTTTCATAAACATCGTATTAAACGCGTCTATATACGGATTAGATAAAACTGCGTAATTTAGAATCATTGTACTAAATAGATTAAATAAAACAATATTTAGAAGCATCGTATTATCAGATCAACTAAAATAGTATGACCTAGAAATATCATATTAAATAAATCTACATACATTCGCGAAATAAAACAATTTTTATAAACATCGTATTAAACGCTCTTATATAATTTATATAAAACGGTATAATTTAATTTCGAATCATCGCATTAAATAAACGTAATAAAAAAAAAAACAAAATTCAAAAGCATCGTATTAGCCAGATCAAATAAATTCGCGCGATCCAGAATCACCGTGTTCAATACTCCCCTAGATCTCACAGAATCGATCCAACATTCCCGTCGACGCATAATTTTCCCGAACTCACTATTCTCACATAAACCGTGAAAACTATCAATCCGGAATGGTTCTCGCGTAAGTTCTCATCGGATCGTTCCCGTCGAATGGGGGGAAAAAGAGGCGTCGCGTAGAAAAGCCGGCCTCGGAAATCCAGTGGAAACATATCCTGGAAACGATCATCACCTCTGGAACTCACCCTGGTCTGAGTAGGGCATTGTAGTCGGCCGTGAGCTCGACGTCGATCACGGACACGTGCGGCGAATGGTACTCGAGGCCGAGGAACTCGCGGCTTCCGGTTCCATTCGCGTTGTACTTGATGGCCTCCGCCGGCACCCCAGCGAAATTGCTCAAGAAGTAGCAACCGGCCTGCCCGGACTCCCGTGCTTCCTGCCGACATATCACATCAGTCGATCGAACACCCTGCAACCCTCGATAATACTCGTTTTGCGGAAACGGACCCGGGAAAATCGAGAACGCGTCACTTCCGGTGCAGCGACGACCGTCACGAGAAATTGGCGGGCGCGGAAATTAATTCGGCGATCTCGCGAAATCCGTTTAGTCGTTGAAATAGGTGGCGCTTGTAGAAAAATCTTTAATCGTTTCGATGGTGATAGAATTTGTTGTTGTTTCTGACGATTTTTAATGAATTTTGTATGGTGATGGATCTACATACCGTAGACAAAGATGGTGGTTCTAGTGCGATGAAATTATTAATGCTTTTATACAGTTGTCTTATTGTTTTCTCCTTTGCTATTGAATAAATAATATACAATGAATTTATTGGTTGTGTATAGAAAAAGTCTTTTGATCTTTAGAGAATTAATCGTTATTTGTCAGAATTTGTATCATTCTTTAGGCAGACGATGAAGTTATTATTGGAGAAAAATGGCGTTTCAGGTGCAATAAAATTATTCATGTTTTTTTCACAGTTATTGCAACGGTTCTTGTTATTTTATAATAAATCTACTGGTTGTTCACGAGGAAACTCTTTCGATGTTCAAAAAGTTGATCGTTAATTTACGTCATTTTTAAAATTTTTCAGTAAACCGAAAAATTGTTGAAAATAGATGGTGGTTCTAGTGAAATGGTATCATTGGTACTTTTTTTACTTGTGCAATGATTTTATTGATTGCATATAGAGAAAGTCACTAATATTTAGATATTTCAAAAATTTAGTGTTAATTTTGAATAATTTGTATATTCCTTCAGAAAAACAATGAATTTCCTGTTGAACAAGATGGAGGTTCTAGGACAGTGATTGGTGCCTTTCTAGAGTTATTTTAATGTTTCTTGGCTTTCTGCGATAACTTTACTGTTTGTTTAGAGACAAAATATTAATGTTTCGATCGTCAAAAAGTTCATCGTTGCTTTACTTTATTTTATGTCATTGTTTATCGAGAAACAATGAATCCCCTGTCGAGAATAGATGATGGTTGTGTTGCAATAAATAATTGAGGACTTTCTGCAGTTATTTTAACATTTCAAAATTTTGTACAATGGATTTACCAATAGTCTATAGCAAAAGTCGTTAATCTTTCGATTTTATAAAAAGTTCGTCGTTATTTTTTACTCCATTGTACAATTCTTGAGGGAAACGATAAATCTCTTGTCGAAGAAAGATGGCGGTTCTGGTGAAATGTAATTATCAAAGATTCTCTGTAGCTGTTCCAACGTTTCTTGACGTTGCACAATAAATTTACCGTTTGTTTAAGGAAAAATCATAAATCTTCCGATCTTCAAAGTATTTCCTATTGTTTGTTACAACTTTGATCCATATTTCATACGAATGATTCATCTCCTTTCGAAAAGAAGAAGGCGATTCTAATGCAATTAAATAAATGTGTGACTTTAACATTTCTTGAAAGTATTCATCATTTGTTCAAGGAAAAATCATAAATCTATGAATCTTCAAAGAATTGCCTGTTATTTTTGACTACTTTGATTCATATTTCATGTGACTGGTCAATCTATATTCGAAAAAGGATGGCGGCACAAGTACATTAAAATTATTAATGCTTTTTTATATTTATTTTAAAACTTTTTGATTTTGTACAAGAGATTTATCGTTTGTTAAAGAGGAAATCGTAAATCTTTCGACTTTCACCGCATTCCTGTTACTTGTAACTAGTTGGCTCGATATTTTAGAAAATGCAAAGAAATACCAAAAATAATTTAATAAAGCATGGCCTTCAAAATTTTCGAAACATCATATGGACTAGATTAAATAGAATAGTATAATTTAGAAATATAATATATACTAAATTAAATTAAAACAACATAATTTAGACATGTCATATATACTAGATTAAATAAAAACTGGACTGGATTAAATAGAATAGTATAATTTAGAAACATAATATATACTAAATTAAATAAAAACAACATAATTTAGACATGTCATATATACTAGATTAAATAAAAACAATATAATTTAGACATATAATGTGGACCAGAATGAATAAAGCAATATGATTTAGAAACATCATATGGACTAGATTAAATAAAACAATATAATTTAGCAACATTATATGGACTAGATTAAATAAAACAATATAATTTAGAAACATGATATGAAATAAAATAAGTAAAACTTCACAATTCAGAAGCACCATATTGAATGCACTACCGACAAAAACAAATTCGACAAGAACAATACAAGGAACTAGTGAAATTCTTCTGAAACATCCATTATACTTCATATTATATTCCGCTCATTTCTTCTACAATCGCGCAGAATCCGCAGTCCAATTACAAACGCCAAAAGCATTACTCTCGAAAATTCCGCAACAGCGGGAAAATTGAATTTGTGAAACGGCTTCGTAATGGTTCCGACGAAAAAGCTGCGAATTAATTTCCGCCCTTAATGAATCTGGAATTGCGCCCGTCGCTCGCGCAGCGTTTTATTCGCTTTATTAATTATCAGTTAGATGAACAGCGGCTTTCAGTTACATCAATCGCGTTTTCACGAGTCTTTCGACGACACGATTTGACGAGCGCCAGACTTTGCGACAGTTCGCGCACAATCGTTTCAATCATGTATACAGGGTGTCCCACTATACATTATATTTACAGTATACCCAGTATATCGATGGTCCGCTCTTAACGTGAGTTCACGATGAAAGACAAAGCCTCGTATAAAAAATATTTACCCTGTACTTTCGACTTATCTTCACAAGTAGAATTATCCACTCCACGATTGTACCATCAATTCTGGGACACCCTGTATTTCACTGGAAATTATACGGCGGTGATCAGTATACAAGGCAGCAACGTCAAATCTACGTTGGTTCTCCAACTCCATGGGTCTCGCGATATTTTATGCACGAACGCATTAAATTCGCTAACAAATTACGAACGCGATGCATAATGTTGTTCGCGCTTCCAACGAAACCTTGTTGACATCGGTAATTGCAGTGGGGGATGCAAGTATTCGATGCAGCATATGCAGTACTGTCACTCTGATGTGCTGCGTTCCTATTTTTTTCCTGTCAGTTGCAGCAAAGTATTTTGGAAATTTGTCTTGCATTCAGAGACTCGAAAAGTTTGAGTAGAAACGGCTCTGAGAATATTGGAAATTTTTATTTTAAAATTTTAAAACAACCATGGTTTTAAGGACCGACGTTTGTTTATGGTGGACCTGATGGTCTATATGTCAGGGAGTTTGCTATAGTTATCAGATCGGAGTGAAATTTTAATCGGTTGCTCTTTATGGTCCATTTCAAACTATGCGGTACATGGTATGCGGAAATGTTACCCATAGAGCAAATAAATAAATGCTGAAAAGTTTGACGGAATTTATGGAAAAACCAAACCACTCAAACAGTGGTGAATTTAAAAAATTTGTTGCACCTAACAAGTAGACAGATTTAAAAAAAAAAAGAATATAGGAGTGCCCGTGAACTTTAACTTCGATCACTGAAAACTTTTTTTCTAGGAAAAGTTGTTTGTTGAGCTATAAAAACAAATATATTTGATTATTATTAGGAACATCTCCTGGGAACTTGAACAATCTTTTTTCGAGATTCAAATTAACACAAGTTCTCCTCTTTGTAATAACACCGTAAATAACGTAGTACCATTTTTTTTCGTCATTCTGTTGCATTTTGGATGGAACGTATATCATGTAATGGTCATTTTAGTCTGATTCTCTGAAACATTTTCTTAATGTTTATACAGACGTTTAAACTGATAGTGTGTTCGAAAAAATAAGTCTTCACTATTTCACCTTCTGTATCATGAAAGACAATAATCAATGTCTACGTAAAAGTCAATAAATTGTTACAACTATTCCGAAATCCTATTATGCATTTGCAACAAAATTGTCACATTATTATTTCTTCTATTATGTTCAAGTTATTGAAATTGTTAGTAATCTGAGGACTGTATGCATTTATAGAAAAAAAGAAAACATGAAATCTAGAAAACTAAGAAGAAATTCTAAGAATTTAAAAACGCTGTTATATTATTTTCGATTTATTAAAAATGATTCAGAATAGAAATAACTGCACATGAAGTTCCTGTATATCTTGTAATGAATGCAGACAATTTTTATTTTGTATAAATATTCGTACAGTTCGGCCACTGAAAGAGCTAAATCATCAACAGCATAAGCGAATTCGTGCAGCCACCGGCCATCGGACCGTTAATCGCGGGATATCAAAGAAAAATCGTTGTATCGCTCCCGGTTTCATTGCATTTTTCCCGGTTTTTGCGTTTGCAGCGGTGGCGGCGACGCGTTAATTATCATTACGAAGGGTTTTCAGCGGCCGCGGAACCGCGAAAATATTGCGGCAGGCAGTGTTGACATAATACGCTAAAAATTTCATCCCGGCATAAACACGGAAAACATGGCGGCCATTGAAAAGTTACGGTGAAATGAAACAAACGCGGGGGGTGTAGACCACGAGAAGAGCACAGTCTGACCAACATGAGCGTGTCGGCAACCATCCAATAAATATTTATACTGGGTGTCCCACGCAAAGTGTCGTTTGATATAACTGCTGAACGGTACGTGATAGAGCAAAGATGTGCAGGGACTTTTATCATTATTTTTGTAATTATACAAAACAGGGTACCACCTCACCGACTTCAATGATCTTGAAATATGTCGTCAAGGTTATCATTCTGAACAGCTTTTCCCTATACAAACTAATAAATATTTATACAGGGTGTCCCACGCAAAATGTCGTTTGATGTAAGTGCTGAACGGTACGTGATAGAGCAAAGATGTGCAGGGACTTTTATCATTATTTCTGTAATTATACAAAACAGGGTACCACCTCACCGACTTCAATGATCTTGAAATATGTCGTCAAGGTTATCATTCTGAACAGCTTTTCCCTATACAAACTAATAAATATTTATACAGGGTGTCCCACGCAAAATGTCGTTTGATGTAAGTGCTGAACGGTACGTGATAGAGAAAAGATGTGCAGGGACTTTTAGCATTATTTTTGTAATTATACAGAATAGGGTACCCCTCACCGATTTCAATGACCTTGAAATATGACGACAAGGTTATCATTCTGAACAACTTTTTTTCCAATGACGTGTTACCGCCGCTAGGCCTTAGTTTTTTAGATATTCGCAACCAACTGTTAGGATGGCTATAGCAAACTCCGCCATTTCGCAATTACTGAATTCTTCCTTCAGGACGTGGGAGGGGCATCAACCGGACCTCTTCACCACCGCCTCAAGAAATTTAACCTAGACCTAACCTAGGCCGAACCAAAATTAGTTTCAAGACTGGGCGAACCTAACCCAGTGTTGAGATATTGAGATACAAAGCAGTAACGTATTCTGTCGGAAAATAGCCAGAAGAGTCGAAAACATTACGACGATACGGGTGAACTGCCAATTTGAGGTAAGTTATTATTAACACACATTTCACACATTCATTTTTCAAAATCAATATATAAAAAATTTTACTAAACTATGCGGGGTGACGAAGGTGCCTCATTTTAGTTTAAGCGCATTTTGGTTAGGTCTAGGTTAGGTCTGAGGGTGGGGGATCAATGGAGTGAACCCTTCAAAATGGGCAGGGCCCACCAAGTAGATGTTCGGACAATTAAAAAGGGTAGAGTTCGATGTAGTGAGGGTCCGTAGATTTTTGTAAATATCTAGAAAACAAAGGCCGAGCGGCGGTAAGATGTATAAGTAAAATTTGTTCAGAATAGTGAAGTGTCCCCTTTATTGTATATTTACCATCATTTTTTATGTAGAATGTCACTGTGACAAAAAAATGATTTTTATTTTTTCAAGGTTATTTCAAGGTCACTTCGTATTTTTTAAATGGAATGCCATATTTTTGTTTGGATATTATGAGAGTATCGCAGAAAACAAGTTCAGTATACGTCTTTGAAATGACCTTGAGGTAATCCAAGGTTGCAAAAATGTACATTCAGTTTTATTAACCTTTTGACGGTTGTGCCCAGGTCTATTTTGAAACTAATGAGACTTTCACCAATATATTTGTGGCATTTTTTGTGATTAAAATAATACCAAACGCAATATAATTCGGATCATATTTACAATAATTTTCCGAAACTTTCACCTGCTATTACACAAATAAATATTATCGCAATTATATCATATATGATATCATTCTCATTAGAAAAATGCCACGAATATGTTGTTGAAAGTTCCATAAAAAAATAATAAAAAATAAAAAAGTTTTGTCATTGGATTAGTAGCGTCCTTTTTTACCGCTGTCCTTTTCTACATTCGGCAAAATTCAAAGAATAGTATACCTGGGCGATAACTGTCCCTGGCGAACCCGTGTTGCCGTGTTGTCGGACAGTTATCGATAAAATACTGTATCTTCGAATATATGGTTTAGAAAAAATGATAAATAAATCTGTGAATGTTGTTAAGCAACATCAACATGATAATTTGCCAGAAGGGTCCGTTGTCCGAGGGTTAATCCCGTGTCAGAGCGTATTGGCTTTTGAAATGTACTTTCGATTCGTTTTACATTTTTTCCAAGCCCATTAACTTTTGCAGAGATATCGCCTACACGTGTTCTTGTGTGACAGACTGTAGTTTCGGTGCTAGTGGTGTTTATTGCACTTGTCATACACATACATACCGTGTCGTGTCTCCAATAGGCAAGCGGCTGATTTTTCAAACAGGTTCCCACGATATGTTCACACCGGTCCGGCTGTTGTACGAACGCTGCGAATCCGACGCCGGCTTTGTCGCACTCGTCTGCGTTCTCGTTGATCTCGTTCGCTTGGAGGACCAGGTACTCGCCTAGCCAGTCTGTGTGGTGCAATTAGAGCATTAACATTTGGTTATTACTCGGAATTATTTTGAAATTTTTCTTTCGCAGCTAGAGATCAGTTTTAGTAGTTTTTTCGATGGTGGTAATAAATTTTAACTCCTTGCCCTACGATTTTGTTCTTTATTAGCTACGTTAATTGGAATTGCTGTTAATCAACATTTTTCCAGAAGGAAGAGAAAATTTGTATTTATTGTATGTTTAAGTTTATTTTAATGTTTGCAGTGTGGAGTTTTATGAAAAATAAAAATTTTCTAAATTGATCGTAAGGAATAGAGGTTAGATAAAAATGTATTAATTCTTTCAATAATTTTAGTAAGTTGAAAAGTAGGTGTTAAGTAATAAGTTTACGGAGCACTGAAAAATTACTATTTTATATCATTTTATAGAAATAAGAAAATTGTGTTTTTCCACATTTTTAGCCATTTCAGGTAATGTGTTTGCATAAAGATGCACAATCTATAATGATCATATTGAAATTTTCGGGTTCGTTTAAAAAAGGATAACCAAATCTGAATGCTCGAAATAAAAACAGAAAATCCACATTCTAATGATCATATTGCAATTTTCTGGTTCATGTTTAAAAAGGCATAACCAAATCAGAATGCTCGAAATAAAAACAGAAAATGCACAATCTATAATGATCATATTGCAATTTTTGGGTTCGTTTTAAAAAAGGATAACTAAATCTGAATGCTCGAAATGAAAATAGAAAATATTATTAAATATCCTATCAGAAATAAAAATGAAAAATTGATAACTGCAAAAGATTGAATCAATTTTTTAAACAGAAAAACCTTGATCCTCAGCGTGCTTCACTCCATTTTCAGAAAGTGACGAGGGCACAAGAAGTCGATCCTTTTTATGATCCAAATCGAACCGCCTCTTCTCTATCTTCGCATCATTATACACAAGAGCCATGGTATCTTCAAAATTTCTATAGTGTCTATCCATGGTGCCCAATCTGATGGGATAAACGTCCTGTGTAGCGTGAATTTAGTGACTCCACGATCTTCACGAACTTACTCGAACGATCTCAATCCCACCTTCATACCAAAACTTACCTAATCGACGATCCATTCGCTAGATCCTTCCAGTAGATTGATCCATCAGCCTCGGTCCTCTTCTCGTAGATCTGCAGGTGCAGCTTGTGATCGATCACTGGCTGATCTAGCTGATAAACTGAGAACCTACAATGATTCGAAAAAGATACAAAACAATTTAACCATCTACTTAACAATATAATCTGTTCAGAAATATTATAGTTGTATGAAAAATCCCAGGACAATCATTTATTCTTTTCTGAGTAGCAATCTCAAATTTAAACTTCAGCGACCTTCAAAATTCTTTAAAATTAAAGCAATTTATTGAAATGAAATGAAAATTGAGAAAATAATACGGATTGTGAGTACTATTTTCTACGATCTTATGTTCTGCAGATTTCAATCAAATTTGATAGAATATTTTAAAGCAAAAATTAATTTTTCAAATGGACAAATGATTCTATCACCTGTAAGCGGGTACAGTGTTTCATCGTTAATTGTCGTGAAATTCTGAACGATAATTGTCGCAAAACAATCCCTCCTTCAAAATGTTTCATTTGCGGAAATTTGACTGTTTATTTAAAATAGTATTTTATTGGAATAGATAGAACAACTATTTGAAATAGTATTTGAAACATTTTTTTCTCCAACATTTTAGCCAGCTCAGCTGGTATCGCAATACCAAGTGTCCACAAATCGAAAATTACGTTCGTCCGAAGAAAGAGAAGAATATCTCGAGAAAATTTCAAATTTCTGAAGCATACCATAATTCGCTGAAGCGAAGACAATGCGCGGACTGCAGATATCCAAATGGATCGACATCCGGTGGATGTCTGTGATCCCCGCAATCCTGGCCACCCCTGGTCTGCGGTTGTTTCAGCATATTTCCACCCCTCGCCTTCCGAATTTGCTTCCTCTCCTTCTTTTCCTTCCGCTCGTTTCTATCTTCTCGATCCTCGGACAGCATGAGCAAGTTCCTCTTGAAGGGCCATTTACTGCCTCGGCTTTTGTTGTCCTTCTTAATCCTGCCTACCTTCTTCTTCGTCTTCATCTTCCTCCTCCTCCTCCTCCTCTTCCTCTTCTTCGCGTTCCTAGCATGCTTCCTCCCTTTTTTGCTGGTCGAATTAGCATCACCGCGAGACACGTCTTTTTTCCGTTTTGCATTAGGCTTTCCCTGTCTGCATACCTCGTTGTCCTTCTTCGAGTACTCCACCGATTTAAACTCATCAGCATCTTGTAAAGAATCATCTTTCAACATGCTTTCCTCTTTCATCGGAGAAGCTTCGAAATCCTTATTTAAGGAAGATTGTAGACCTTCAAGATTGTTCGAAGCGATTGATGATCTCTTGAAGACCTTATTGAGCCTCTTCGAGGGCTCCTTCAAGGTCTCCAAACTCGATACATGACCATCGACATTCTGCATAGAATCATCTATCAGCATACTATCGTCTTTCTTAGCAGAAGTTTGGAAATCTTTCTTCATAGAAGATTCCAGATTTTCAAGGCTGTTGGAACTGATTGTGTCTTTTCTGAAGAGCTCGTTGTCCTTCTTTGAGGACTCCAGACTCGATTCGAGCTCATTTTGCGAAGGATCATCTTTCATCAAGCCATCCTCTTTCTTAGGTGAAGCTTCGAAATCCTTCTTCAGCTGAGATTCCAGGTCTGCAAGGCTGTTGGAACTGATTGTGTCTTTTCTGAAGTCATCGTTGTCCTTCTTTGAGCACTCCAGACTCGATTCAAGCTGATTTTGCGAAAGATTATCTTTCATTGTGTCATCCTCTTTGTTAGAGGAAACTTCGAAATCCTTCTTCAGAGAAGATTGCAGGTCTTCAAGGCTGTTGGAACTGATTGTGTCTTTTCTGAAGTCCTCGTTGTCCTTTTTTAAGGACTCCAGACTCGATTCAAGCTCATTTTGCGAAGGATCATCTTTCATCATGTTATCCTCTTTCTGAGGAGAAACTTCGAAATCCTTCTTCAGAGAAGATTGCAGATCTTCAAGGCTGTTGGAACTGATTGTGTCTTTTCTGAGGACCTCGTTGTCCTTGGAGGGCTCCAGACTCAATTCAAGCTCATTTTGCGAAGGATCATCTTTCATCATGCCATCCTCTTTCTTAGGTGAAGCTTCGAAATCCTTCTTCAGAGAAGATTCCAGGTCTTCAAGGCTGTTGGAACTGATTGTGTCTTTTCTGAAGTCATCGTTGTCCTTCTTTGAGCACTCCAGACTCGATTGGAGTTCATTTTGCGAAGGATCATCTTTCATCAAGCTATCCTCTTTCTGAGGAGAAACTTCGAAATCCTTCTTCAGCTGAGATTCTAGGCTGTTTGAAGCGATTGTTGCTCTTTTGAAGACCTTCTTCCTCTTCAACGTTTCTAAACTGGATTCATGCATCTGATCATCGACATTCTGCAAAGAATCATCTCTCAGCATACTATCCTCTTTCTTAGAAGAAGCTTCGAAATCCTTCTTCACGGAAGATTCTAGGTCTTCGAGCCGGTTTGAAGAGATTGAATCTCTCTTGGCGACCTTGCAGCACGACTTTCCGTCGCAGGATTCTCCATCACACTTCTGGCAGCTGGACTTGCTACAGGATTTGGTAGGCGACACATCCCGTTTCACGTTATCCCCCCTGATCACTGAGCTAATGATCTCCTTTATTAAAGCGGAGTTGTCTGGCTCGGACCCCTCTTCCTCTCTCAGGGATTTATCACCCTTATCGTCTATCAAGGCCACTTCCTTCATGCTCTTCCGATTTGGTTCAGAGAACTCTCTCACGCTCCATAGTGTCCGGTTGTCGGGAACTATAATGAACTTCTTTAGATGGATCAGGGTGTGACCAGTGGCATTGCTGGAATTCCCCGCGTCTGTCACCAGGTTCTCTAGCCTCTTTATTAAGTCTGAAACTGCTAGCATGTTCTTCTCCTGCACGGACTCGTTGTTCTCTTCGGTTTCGTTGGCGAGGGATTTCTCGTTTTGCAAGACTTGGAACATGGGGGCGGATTGCGGGTTCAGGACCTCCTGAAATATGATAGTTTCTTGAACTATGCAGGGTGTCACGAAAATGTTCGAGTTCCTTGAATCGAGTGATTCCTGGGATTATTGTGAGAAGCTTTTCCCTTTGCGAAAATGTTGTACGCTGTTCCGTTTTCGAGTTATTAACGGAAAACACCAGCCAACCAAAGCGCAGCTGCAGCTGACGGATTCCGGCGCGGCGGCAGATTCTACCGAGCGGGAGGGATGTTGTCGAGCTGCGCTCGACTCGTGAGCAAGAGAAGGTATACCACTTTATTTAAATAAAATTCGCATACTCAGCTTTAAATGCGCTTGCTGCTCCGAATTCTCTTATATAGAAATACTGAATTATTTAATACCGAAATAAATAAATAATAAAAATAAAATAATAATTGCACGCGTGCTGACTCGGTTGACTTGTTCACGATTCGAGCACGGTTCGACAACATCGCTGCCGCACAGTAGAATCGGCCGACGCGACCTGCCAGCTGTAGCTGCGCTTTGGTTGGCCCGTGCTTTTCGTTAATAATTCGAAAACTGATTTTCCATTGATTAGTTCTTATAACCGAGGTATTACAATATCGTAGATTAAACAAGTAAACATGATGCAAACTGCGTCATGTTTGGATTCGTTTTAATCAGAAAAATGTCACGAGTCTATTGGTAAAAGATTCACAAAAAAATATTTAACGACAATAATGTTTTGTTAGTGGATTAACATTGTCTCACTGTCACTGGATTAATATTGTCTCACTGTTACCGAATGAATATTAATATTCAATATTAATACAATAATGTGTATTAACATAACCTGACAGTATCATCATTAATATTCATTTGTATAACCATACCCAGCAAGAAAAAGCAATACTATCATTCAATTTGTTCTCTAGAGTCGAAATTATTAAAATTTTAGATATTTTCAGACATATTTATAATACTTTATGATCAGACAGATTTTATGCATTAATGACAAGTATAAGTTATATCAAATGCAAAACTATAAAATGATTCAAAGAAGTTCCAGATACTGCTGTATTAGTTCCACAGAATTAAAATGATTGAGAGAGGAAATAAATGTTTATGTAGATTTTATATCTTGCGATTAAAGCAATTTTCATTCTGCATAAAAATCCGTTTACAGTAGAACTCCAATTCTATGAACCTGCCGTTAGACAAGTTGATTCACATAATCAGGTGGTTCGTATAATAGGGGTCCACCATTCTCCCATCACTGACTATGATTTCTCGTTCATTGAATAGGGTTTGTTCAGTTGACCACTACTAAGACTTAGTTCATATAAACAGAGTTTCTCCGTACTCATGATACTCTACCTGCACGGGCCTCGAGGTAGTAATCCTTTCAATGTGCCTAACAGTCGTCTCGGAGCTGCTAGAACTCGTTCCAGGTCTACCAACAGTAGTCTCCGTCGAACTGACATGTCCATCAGCCCGTCCAGGAGACTCGGTTCCTTCTGAATACGATTCGCTAGAGTACTCTAAGGTCGTCGTAACCTCCACCAAATCAATCTTCATCGTGGTACAACCCGAATCTTCGCATTGACTAGTATTTATCCTAATAGTGATAGGCTTCAGATGTTCTCCAAGATCGCTGTCGCCTTCCAAAGCGCTGCCAACTTCCCTAGGCACATTGGCAAAGTCCAGAGCAACCTGGAGATGGTCCCCTAAAAGGTTGTTCAACATCTTTTTCGAGAAGACCTCTCCAGAAGACATCACAGACGATCCTCTGCTGGGATCTTCAACATCCACAGACGCATTCTCATTCAAATCGGATGACTGCTTACTGTCTTTCGCTTGAGGCTCTTGCGGGACCAAACCGGAACCTTGCTCGAGACCAGAGGAAGATGAGCCCTTCATTAAATTCTTCATATCTTCGTTCATGATATTTTCATTGATCCTAGCCGCATCCCAAGTTGGTCCACTTTCAAGATTCAGATCAGTTCCAGCGGATTTCTTCTGCAAGTGCAGCACACTCTGACAATTATGCTGGCTGGTTGGTTGCAGATAGTCTCCCTTGCTTCGATCATCCGAGGACTCGTTCTTTTCAAGATCAGATGACTGTTCATTGCCCTTCGTTTTAGTCTCTTCCGACACCATGCCAGCCACTTGTCCAAGACCTGGATCCTCCACCAAACCCTTCGAATCTTCATTTACAGCAGCTTCATTGATCCCAGCTGTATTGGAAACATCGTTCCTCGCTCCCAGGTCTGTTGAGTCCAAGCTGGCATCTTCCCTATCACTAGAGAATAATGAATGCTTTATTATATTCTTCAAATCTTCGCTTATAGTAGCTTCATCGACCTTAACTGCATTCGAAGACTTTCTTGGTCCATTTTCAGGGTTCAGGCTAACTTCAGCAGACTTCTTCTGCAAGAGTAACAGCTTCTGACGATCGCACTCGTTGTTAGGTCGGAGATAGTCCTTTCTACTTCGATCTTCAACATCTGAAGACTCATTATCACTAAAATCAGAGGTCTGTTCGTCATTCCTCACTTCAGGTTCTTCTCGGACCGACCTAGCATCTTGAACAAGACTAGAAGAGCCTGGATCCATCATCAAACTCTTGGAGTCTTCATCTGCGAGAGCTCCGTTGATCCCAGCTCCGTTCAAAGACTTTGTTGGTCCATTTTCAGAGTTCAGATCAGCTTCAGCAGACTTCTTCTGCAAGGGTAGCAGCCCCTGACAGTTATGCTCGCTCTTAGGTCGCGGGTAGTTGTCCCTTTTGCTTTGATCTTCACTATCCAAGGAATCGTTTCCCTCGAAATCCGACGACTGCTCATGGTCCCTTGCTTCAGGCTCTTCTGGGTCTAATCTAACCTCTTGTCCAAGACTAGACGATCCCGAATCCTTTACCAAACTCTTCGAATCCTCAATTATATTAGCTTCGTTGATCCCAGCTCTATTTGAAGCCACATTCTTCGCTTCAGGATCTTTTGGGCCTAAGCTAGCGTCTTCCCTAACACTATCGAATAGTGAATGCTTTATCAAATTCTTCAAATCTTCACTTATAGTAGCTTCATTGATCAGACCTCCATTTGAAGACATTCTTGGTTCATTTCCAGGGTCCAGACCAGCTTCAGCAGACTTCTTCTGCAAGGGTAGCGAGCTCTGACAATTATGCTCGCTCTTAGGTCGCGGATAGTAGTGACTCTTGCTTTGATCTTCATTATCCAAGGACTCGTTCTCCTCCGAATCCGACGACTGCTCATCGTCCCTCGCTTCGGATTCTTCTGGGACTAGGCTAGCCTCTTGTCCTAATCTAGAGGACCCCGAATCCTTATCCAAACTCTTCGAATCTTCGTTGACAGCAGCTTCGGTGATCCTAGCTCCGTTCCAAGGCCTCGCCAGTTTAGTCCGATGATTGAAGCTAGGTTCAGCGGACTTCTTCCGCAAGGGTAGCAACCTCTGACAATTATGCTCGCTCTTCGGTCGCGGATAGTAGTCCCTTTTGCTTTGATCTTCATTATCCAAGGACTCGTTTCCCTCGAAATCCGACGACTGCTCATCGTCCCTCGCTTCGGACTCTTCTGGGACTAGGCTAGCCTCTTGTCCTAGACTAGAGGACCCCGAATCGTTATCCAAACTCTTCGAATCTTCGTTAACAGCAGCTTCGGTGATCCTAGCTCCGTTCCAAGGCCTCGCCAGTCTAGTCTGATGATTCAGGCTAGGTTCTGCGGACTTCTTCCGCAAGCGGAGCAGCCTCTGACGACTATGCTCGCTGTTAGGCGTCCTAGCTCGAATCGGCCGCAGATAGTAATCCCTTCTGCTCGATCGATCCTCCGCGCTGTCGATGGAGGCAGGGTTAATACCCCCGGGCAAAAAATTAGCATTGTCCGCGGCGAGTGTGTCCGTCGCGTCGAGAAAAGAAGTCGCTGACTGCGGCGATCGATAGCTGGCCAGTCCTTCGGGAACAGAGTCCTTTCCTGGGGATCCTGCGGCATCGAAGCTGACGGACACGGGCTGACCAAGTTCGTCGTTCTCCAAGTGAATTTTCCCGGTGAGCGAGATCTCGAAGTCTTTGCCAGCGTTCGCGTCATGAATCTTGGATCTATCCGCCCGAGCGTGGCTATCGATCTGCAACTTCTCCGCAGACAGTTTGTCCAAGTGCACAGGGATCGGCACGTCGATCAGATTGTTCGAATCGTCCGGCAGGTTTTCCGAAGCTAAAAATCCTGATTGTAAGTCCTGATTCCTTGTTTCGTCGGGAGAGTCGTGTTCGTAATCCGTTGCTAGGTCTTCAGGGTTGTTCAATTGTATTTCCTCCGCGAGTGTTCCGTCGTCGTATTCTTTTTCTTCAGGGGAGAGGTAGTCGTAGGTGTCGGGCGAGGGGGGTTGCTGTTTGCTGCTTCGTTTCGCAGAGGATTTTTTGTGTTTTTGTATTGCGTTTCGTTTCTTGGATTTTTGGGTAGGCTTGGCTTCGAGCAATTTTACGGGGTTGTGGTGGACCGAGTCCGTTTCGTCGGATTCCGTCTTCCGATCTTTGATGATGTGACTGTCGTTGGGACGATCGATGATCTTGTTTGTGTTCTCCTTGGATATGTGTTTTGGGAGTTTTGGATTTTGGATGGATAGCAGACGTCTTGGATTGAATCTTGATTCACAGATTGCTCTTTCGTCGGTAGTTTCGCCGTTTATATTTTTAACACAATTGTTGTCGTTCCTCAAGCAGCGAGATTCTGTAGGTTCAGCTATTTTTAGCGGACGAATGGATTGCAGGCGTCTTTGACTTCGTTTTGATTCACAGTTCTCTTTTGCCTTGATAATTCTACCATATTCTATTAGAAAACAATTTTTATCAACCTTTGACCAGTGGTCTAATACACGTTTAGCTGTCTTTATCTCTTGAAGAGACATCAAATCAGTCTGATTCTTCTTTACCCTGAAACTAGCACCTGTTCTATCTAGTAAGTGGTCATCTAGGTTCTTAGAAATTTTTTTTGCGACACAGCTATCTCTCCTTTCAGTAATTCTATTATCCTTATTCCCAAAACAATGTTTAGCCTCTTTCAACCAATGTTGTATTACATTGTTAGCTACCCGTAAGTCCTGAACAGTCATCAGACGTCTTTGGCATATCTTTGCCTCACAGCCAATTCTTCCTTGACCAATCCCATCATCCTTCTTATGAAAACAATTTTTACCATCCTTCAACCAGAGGCCTGCCTCTAAGTCTTGAACAGATATTTGATGTCTATGATACGTCTTCATCTCATAACCACTTCTTCGCTGCTCAATTCCATCGTCCATGTTCTCAAAAAATTTTTTACTATCCATCAGCCAATAATATTCAACAGGTTTGGCCATCTCTGATCCTTCAACAGACATCAGACGTCTCTGATGCATCCTGGCCTCACATCCCCTCCCATGCGCAACTCCTCTCTCCTTCTCCCCAGCACAAGGTGGCAGAATCCTTCCAGTAACCTCTCCGATCCTCTTCACCGACTCACTCTTCCTAGCCCTATGTTTATTCTTATCAAACACTCTATGAAAAGACCCGTCAGGCCTAACCGTAAACTCCGCAACCTCGGTAGTCAAAATCCAAGGATGCTCCAGCGTATTCCTATCCACATCAGCCACATTCCCTCTGTGCTCCCTCCTCGACCCATGCTTCTCCGAATCACCGTCGCTCCCATCAACGCTCAACTGCACATAATTGCTCTGCTCGTGAAGTAACCTCCCGGTGTCGCCGACCTCCTTCTTCACCGTTTTCACCTCTCTCGCTTCAACAGAGAATTTCACCGCCGATTCCGGGTTCTTCTTCCTCCCGTAATACCCAGGATTAGTCCTGCTGAGCCCGGTCCTACACCCAGCTCCATCCTGCGCCGATAAATCCTCGGTCTTAATCATCGAGGGCGTTGTCCGCTTTTTTTTCCTACCCGGTGAGCCAATCAAAATTTTCCTGTTCCTCCCAACAGGCTTCCCATACGACGATCCCCTAAATCCCCGAATAGTCGTAGGCCTCTCAGTCTCGTCAGCAAACGTGGTCTCGTCCAAAGACACCTCATTATCTAACTCCAACTCTGTCGCTCTGGCAGGGTCCTCGAACGGTTTGATCGAGGGCCTAAAGGCTGGATTCGTGATCAAGGTCGATTTAGGATTAGTAGTCTCCATCGTAGTGTTCAAAGTATAATTTTCATTCACAGTGGTAGGCTCCACTAGGAAGATAGTAGTCCTCTCGGTCAGATCAATAGTTCTACCAACAGGTCGGAAAGTGGACGACTGCAACGGAGACTGCTTATTAATCCTCTTCGCCTGTCTGTTAGGTGGAGCCGTCTCCTTCATGGTTGTCAGACTTTCCGAGGGACCAGTAGCAATTCGGAAAATGTCCACTACGATCACCGCGTTCGTCAGTTCGGAGTCTTTGGCCGTCACCGAAAAGGGAAATTGGATCGGCTCGATCAAGGACGATCTTTCCGGCGCAGGGATCATCGGATCCGGAGCCAACGATGTCGAGGAACCGTCTGTGGAGACAGCGAATCGACTTGGTATTAATCGTGGACCGTCGTCCCCTCGTTGGTGATCTAGATATGGGTCCAGGTCTTTATTAGACCCGCCATTGTCGCCGATAAACCGATCGGTGCTGTCCGGGAGATTCTCTTCGAGTTCGTTTCCGGTCCCGGACCTGTCCTCGTCGGGAGCTTCTTTATTTTGTAGATGGGAGATGGCGTTCGGCTCGTTAAATTTATTCCCAGGAGTTTGGGAGATGAACCTTTCACTTGTCTTCGCGATTAAAGGTTTGCTAAGTGAGGTTGGAGAAGTCGGCGATGTTGATGTCGATTTCAACCCCTTCGCGTCCTCTTTTAAAGCGTCACTGATGCGACTGAATTTCTCTTCGATCTGTTTGTCCACGCTGTCCTTGCGATTGACCTCGTTTTGGAGACCTAGTTCGGGTTTGACACCGTTCTCCTCGGTTCTCGAGTCTTCGGAGTTGGATGCTGTTGTTGCGTTGATGGCTGAATTCAGCGGTTCTGCGGTTGCTTTTAGGGTTGGGAACGTTCTTGCGTTGTCTAGGTACCTGATTGATGAAGTAGGATTAGTGTACGCTGGGAATGGTGCAGCTGGGTTGCTTTTTACATGGTTTTTATTTGTCTTTATTTTCGCGGCGTTTTGAGGGGGGCTTCTCGTGTAATGGCTGTGAGAACAAGTGATTTTTAAGAATTTTTTTTAGAATAACCGTTGAAAGTATTATTTGTGTGTATACTAAAAACAAAAACCAGTATTGTAGGGTGAAGCACTTACTATTGCCACCTCAAATATCTTTGTTGTCTTTAAGGATACGCCAAATGTCTGAAGGACAAAGTTGAATGGTTCATTAAAAAAGTTCATTAAAATTTTAATTATGTCATTTGTTTGAGATTTTCAAGGTCACCTTCATTTTTTCAAGTGGAACCACCCTTTTTTTACACGCGTACAATGATAGTCCCTTTCATTACGAATTCAATGACTATAATTACTCAAGGTTATTCAAGGTCACGGACAAAGTTCAACATTCCTTCAAAGCCCGTTTACAGGCATGTATCGATGTTAAATCTTATACGTTATCTCTGTCCGCGACCTTGAATGACCTTGAGTAATTATAGTCACTGAATTCGTGAGGAAAGGGACTATCATTGTCGGTGTTTAAAAAAGGGCGGTTCCATTTAAAAAAAGTCAAGCTGACCTTGATAACTAAAAAAAACGACATAAAAACAAAAAATTTTTTTGGCATCGTGTCAGCCCCATTATACCATTCAACTTTTTCCTTACTATATTTTACGTATCTTTAGAAACAACAAAGATATTTGAGGTGCAAACGTTAGGTGACTCACCCTGTATACAATGTATATGTATAAATGAACTACGTGAATTTTGATTGTAAAATCGTAGGGCTAGATGTAAACCTAGAATTAGAAAGAGACGTCTTGCTTTTGCAAAAAATACGTTAATAGGCCAATGTCTTTTTGGAAAGAAAGTAAGTTGGACTGATGAATGCAAATTTGAGTTACGACAATTAAAAATGCAGAAGCGTGTGTGGAGGAAACCCAATGAAGCATATATGAGAATTACTCTAACTTTCCCACAATGCCTCACATCTACCAATCAGCTACGATATAATCCAAACACCGATCCAACATAAAACAACCACAATCCCCCATGGAAATAATCAAAAACAACAACAACACAAACACTTGAATCGTTTGACGTGCAGCCTCCCTCTTCTCCTCCATCTTCCTGTGAGCCCTCCTCCTCTTCAATCTTCTTCCACCCTTCCACCTTCTATTCTTCTTATTCTTTCTGTGCCCATGTCCCAAGTAACTCCTACGCCTTTTCACGTCATTCGTCCTAAAACTAAGGATAGGATCACGTTTAATATGTACTTGTGAATCCAAATAAATTTCAACAACCAATTCTAACTCTATTAAATAATCTCGCCATACTTTCAATGTATACTTTAATAATTTCTCTATTTATTTTAATTTTTAGTTCATGTTCGTTTCACGAGTTTCGATTACTATTCAAAAACAAAAATGGTTCAGCGAGTATACTTGCTATGTAATCATTTTATAGAAGCTGGTTTCGAACTGTAGAATGAGTAGCTGTAGGTTCGAAAACGTGCTTGTAAGTACAGTAAGTCTATTCGATCCTTCTACAAGTACTTAAAGTTTGTCACAGCTCCGACAAGGTATAGAGTCACAGGGGAAAGGAGAGTCATCCGAATAGTTTCAGGAATGAAACAAATGTGCCTATCGAGTGTGACTAGAACATTGCGATGCGGCACGTCCGACGTCCAGCTGTCCGTCCAGAACAAGATATCCTTGCTACGTCAGCACTAAGAGTGAAGTCTCAGAGAACCCCCGTTTCCCCACTCCCGAAATTTGTCCCGTCAACGCGTTGGTCCGGGATTGTGGAGGGTATTGAACGCAACGAAGAAAGCGAACGAAACAAAACGCGGCAGAATGAGATACAGCTACGGCTCTCCTTTCCCCTGACATACTCGACCCTGTTACACTTTTCGGTGACTGAGGCCTTTCGAGCTTTGGTGTCCTTTTCTACGTTCGGCACAAATCAAAAAATAGTATTATCTGAACGTTAATTGTCGCCGGCCGGACCCGTGGTGGCGACTTTTAACGATTAAGTACTGTACTCGGCAGCACCGCGTACGTTCCTCGAAGTGCTTACAACAAATTCGAACCTATCTCGTTCGGGTTCGAGTCTACATGAAAGCATTGCTTTTATTTTTCAATGTGCTCGTGAAACATTCGAAACTATTCCATTAATCTAGTAAATCAATTTTTAATTGATAAGTGTCCAGCGATTGTCAACAGAAAATGTGTTATTCTGTAACACGATAATGCAAGACCCAACTGCGCAAGACGAACCCTGGAAAAAATTAATAAATTCGGGTGGGAGGTCCTGCCTCACCCACCATACTCGCCCGACATTGCACCATCAGATTTCCATTTATTCCGATCGTTACAACACTTTCTATGTGACAAAAAATTTGAAAATTTGGATGATATCGAAAATGTAATCTCCAGATATTTCGCTCAAAAACCAATTGATTTTTATCGATCCGGCATTGAAAATTTGCACACTAGATGGCAAAAGGTTGTTGATAACAAGGGTGGTTACATCATTGATTAAAAATAAAAAGTAGGTTAAAAATTTATTTTCTTGAACTTAATGTAAAAAAATGACATTACTTTCCGGTCCCTCTAATATTTGATCCCATCTCCAGATATTTTGTTCAAAAACCAATTGATTTTTATCGATCCGGCATTGACAATTTGCACACTAGATGGCAAAAGTTTGTTGATAACGAGGGTGGTTACATCATTGATTAAAAATAAAAACTAGATTAAAAATTTATTTTCTTGAACTTAATGTAAAAAAACGACATTACTTTCCGGTCCCCCTAATATTTGATCCCATCTGTACCTAAAACCCTTGCACCTCTCTCCCATCTCCAGATATTTTGCTCAAAAACAAATTAATTTTTATCAATCCGGGATTGAAAATTTGCACACTAGATGGCAAAAGTTTGTTGATAACGAGGGTGGTTACATCATTGATTAAAAATAAAAACTAGATTAAAAATTTATTTTCTTGAACTTAATGTAAAAAAACGACATTACTTTCCGGTCCCCCTAATATTTGATCCCATCTGTACCTAAAACCCTTGCTCCTCTCTCCAGCATGCTCTTTGTAGGACACGTCCTTCAGCGTCCTCTTCTGCGGCGTATAATTCTCGATTACCTCCTCCCTCGGCATCGATACGTCCTCCTCCAGGATAGGTGTCCTCCTGACCACCCTTTCCAGCCCCGTATCTCCCTCGTTACCGTCCGATTGAAAATATCCGCCCTTGTGTATCTCGTTAAAACTCCCGGCCATAATATCCGGCTGGTCGGCTTCCATTACACTATTTAAATTACCGCTCCTGGAAGCGGACGATCCCGTAGGAGACCTATCGCTATTCAATACACCTGTCGACAAATTTTTCAAAGGCTCGTTTAAATGCATAGCAGCTCGAATCAAGGGAGAATCGATTGCCTACCATCCTCCTCCGCTTTGTTCCTCTTCGCGCCAACCCTCTCCCACCCTCGATTTCGTAGGGACCCGATCCCGTTGCATTTCTTGCATCCCTTTGGATCTTCGTCCACACCGGAACCAGCTCTTCTCCGACCTGCCAGCTTCTTTCCAACCCCGTACTTCGAACGAAATGGACTCTCTAAACGAATTACCGACTGATTCGTTCGTTTAGCCGACTTCTTCGCTGGGAAGAGACTCTTTTCGCTTCTACGGGGAGTGGACATGATCTGCATGGCGTTTCCAGGGGTGTACGCCTTCTCTTCTTCAAAGGGGATCATGTTTTCTTCTATCGATCGCTGGAAAGTCTGTTCTTCTATGATTTTTGCAGGATTTCTGAGTTCCGAAGCGATTTTTGCGCGATCTTTCACGCCTACAGCGATTCTTGCGCGGTCTTCCACTTCTGCGGTGATTATTGTGCCGATTTCTCCGCGATTTTTGTCTTCTACAGCTATTTTAGCACGGTCTTTGTATTCTGGAGTGATTTTGGCACGATTTTCAAGTTCTGGAGCGATTTTTATGCGATTTTCGACTTTTGGCGCGAGTTTCGCGCGATTTTTGTCGTCTGCAGCGATTTTAGCGCCATCTTCAGCTTTTGGTCCGAGTTTCGCGCCATTTTTGTCTTCTGCAGTGATTTTAGCGCGATTTTCAATTTCTGGAGCGATTTTTAATCGACCTTCGACTTTTGCAATGATATCTGCACGGTCTTTGACTGCTGTAGCGATTTTAGCGCCATCTTCAACTTTTGGCGTGAGTTTCGCTCGATTTTTGTCTTCTGCAGTGATTTTGGCGCGATTTTCAATTTCTGGAGCGATTTTTAAGCGATCTTCGACTGATCCAGCGATATTTGCGCGGTCTTTTTCTGCTGTAGTAATCTTAGCTCGATCTTCCACTTTTGGAGCAAGTTTCGCGCGATTTTTGTCTTCTGGGGTGTTTTTAGCCCCATCTTCAACTTTTGGAACGAGTTTCGCGCGATTTTTGTCTTTTGCAGTGATTTTAGCGCTATTTTCAATTTCTGGAGCGATTTTTGAGCGATATTCGACTTTTGCAGCGATATTTGCGCGGTCTTTGACTGCTGTAGCAATTTTAGCGCCATCTTCAACTTTTGGAGCAAGTTTCGCGAGATTTTTGTCTTCTGGAGTGATTTTTACTCGATTTTCAACTGCTGAAGTAATTTTTGCGCGATCTTGAACTTTTGCAGCAATTTCTGCGCGATTTTCAGCTTTTGCAGCGATTCTTGCGCGGTTTTTGTCTTCTATAGTCATTTTACCGCGATCTTTGACCCCTGCAGCGATTTTAGCGCTGTCTTCGTTTTCAGTGGCGATATTTTCGCGATCTTTGATTTTTGCAGCCATCTTTATGCGATTTTCGTCTTCCGCAGCGATTTTTGCGCGATCTTGGACTCCAGCAGCATCTCCACGACTTTCAGATACTTTTTTCACCACGATTCTTAATTCCGGGGATGGACTTTGTGCGGTTTCGATTGTTAGTGCTGTTTTGTGGAGTGCTGGCGAGATTCCAGCTGTTGTTGTCGAGGGCAATGTCGATTTTGTGGTAGATGTGTCGCCAGTGTAGTTTCTGAAATAAGATTCAAAGAGTGAAGTAAGTTTTTGATGAATTTTATTTGGAACATGGACTGTGGAATACTTTTACTAAAAGTGTACTATTGTTAGTTTCGATGAGAACACAGAAGAAAAGGATGTTTGAGAGTTTTCGTTGGAATAGAATAAATGACTGCGGATATAATGCGTTCATAGCAAAAATGAGTTTGCACAATATGGGACAGTAGAAAAATTAATAGAATTGAAGAGGAACGATATACTATTTCCAATGTGTTAAAATTGTTAACACTTAAACTATTAGGTCGTCCCATAAGTTCGTGCCGTTTACTGTTTTACTATTTAAATTAATATTTGAAACATACTTTCAAAGTCAACGAAACAAATATAACCACCTTCTCCACAACCTCTTCCCACTTTTTTGGTAAAGATATTATACCGTTACTAAAAAATTTCTGTGGTTTTTCATTAAAATACTTTTCAATCCGCGGAACGAACTTATGGGACAACCTATTACATTTTTTTTCAATACAAAACATAACTCTTCACTTCGATGTGTGTTTTCGAAACACTTCCCAACATCGTCCTCAGGACTCGAAGAAGAAGAAGAAGAAGCTACGTGCTGTGCTTCATCCTGGTTGATCTTCTTTGAGGGAAGAAGTCGGCGTTTTTGGGAACCTTTGACCAATTCGATAGGTTTGCGCAGATAGGTAGTGAGAAGGATCGGTTTACAGGGAAGATTTGCGTCGGACGTGTTTGACTTGCCCGGCGATTGATTGTTCGTCTCGTTGACCTGGCTCCGCGCCATCGGATTGCTGTCTGAATTTGCACGCCCGCTCGCAGACAGTAACCTGTTGCAAGGTTTGTTTGCGTCGTTGCTGCTGCTGCTGCTGCTCTGCTCGCCTTCCATCGAGAAACTTTTCGCCGAGGCGGAAGAGACATTCGAGACGGGCTTTATTTTCGGGTCGCAGGAACAACAGAAGCCCTGGAATCGGTTTGCCAGTCAGTCGACCGGCAAAGTCGACGACCAAAATGTTAAAGTACGTGTCCACTTCGGAGCAAACTTGTCGCAAGCTATTCTCGGGAGCAGTGGTGGATTTAGGGGGAGGGTATGGGGGGCTACAACCCAAGGCATGAAATGTTTGGAAAAATACCAAAGCCACAGGTTAGAGGGGACAGGAGAAAACTGGAGAACGAGAGAGAAGAAGTAAGAGAGGAGGACTGGCATAAGATTGAAAAAAGGAGAGGAGGAAATGCAAGAGAATGAAAATTGAAAGAAAGCGAAAGAAGGAAGATACAACAAATGGTTTAAAGAGATTAGAGAAGAGGAAATGCCAGAATATTTAATGAAAGGTTGGAAAGAAGAAAGATGGAGGAGAGTGGCAAGATTCAGATTTGGAAACGAAATGAATGTAGGGAGGTGTATTGGGAGAAAGAGGAGGAGAAGAAATACAGGATATGCGGGATGGATATAGAGGAAGGGGAACATGTACTGGGATATTGCAGAGAGTGGAGGGAAGAGGAAGGGAATGTGTATGAGAGGGTAATAGAAATAGTAGCAGGGGACGGGAGTGGAGAGGGATGGATGAAAAATTTACAGAAAGAAAGAGATAGCGAAGTGCAAAAGAGGAAGAGGGAGGGAAAGAGAAAGGGGGAGAAAACGAAAGAATGAAGAAGATCGAATGTTATGAGAAGAGATAGCTGTAAGGAAAAAACAATGTAATGGGACGGAAGTCCTATATAGTTCCTGTAACCAGAAAGGGAACACGAAATAAACATACATACCAAAGCCACAAGTCACAACAATAAAAACAAATAAATAAAAAAAAGCACTGGAAAAATTATAAAACATCGTAGAAGATGATGAAAAATAGAGTCACAAAAGATAACGAAGATCTCCCTAAATAAGTTTGACTTTAACCCCACATCAAGACTCGCCGTAGATGGCTAATAAAAAGAAAAGAAAAAAACATTTTAAAAAAATCACATGAACTGTAAAAATCATAAAAATTACTAATATCACCTGACTAAATGGTACAGGTTCCCCTCGCATGATCATCTGCCCGCAAGTAGGGTTCTCAGTATCGACGCTGCATCCCCTATAGTTAGGGGTCTCGTTGTTGATCACATCCTCCCTCGCCTCTGCGTTAACAACCTTGTTCAAAGTCTCTCGATCAATGATTTTGCCCGCGAGATCCCGCGAATAAAATCGCTCTGCTGGTACTTAATCAACGTTTGATAAACCTGCAACCCTCTGATAAGCGTTTCTGCTTATCAGACACCGATAAAATAGTCTCCTCTTCGCGACACGCGATGGAGGCAGCATTTATCCGACAGGATAAGTTACCAGCAGAGAGACTCGATCGATCGAATCGCACTCGGAGAATGATCTTGCACACTCACACTTTGGAATTTCAATCCGTACAGTTGTAATACAGGTTCCTGGCGCACCTTGATCACGTACGGATTCTGCAATGGGAATTTCTTCATGGTCGTCGGGTCCACCGCGTGATCGATCACCACAAATTTGTCTTGCGTGTCGGTCTATCGATCATGGTGTAGGAAACAGATATTGAGGAGATATTTTTGAGATTGAGGAATGATTTTACCGTTTGGAGTAAAGTTATCTTACTGGTCCTATGTTGTTCAGCTTCAAGTTGATCACGATCTTCTGCGTGCAGTTCTTAATCGTCCATCGATTCTCTTCGGAACTGCGCTCTTCGCGATTGTAGAACTTGTTTTCGTTGATATTGAATGCTCTGCACAGAATTGTGAAAGAATAATGATTTAACCAGTTAACTGTTCTTGACGAGTATACTCGTCATGAAAAAAGTGCAAAATTTTGTGCTAGGAAGAGTGTATTCGTCATGAAAAAAGTGCAAAATTTTGTGCTATGACGAGTATATTCGGCATGAGAAAAGTGCAAAATTTTGTGCTGACGAGTATATTCGTCATGAAAAAAGTGCAAAATTTTGTGCTATGACGAGTATATTCGGCATGAAAAAAGTGCAAAATTTTGTGCTATGACGAGTATATTCGGCATGAGAAAAGTGCAAAATTTTGTGCTATGACGAGTATATTCGTCATGAAAAAAGTGCAAAATTTTGTGCTATGACGAGCATATTCGTCATGAAAAAAAGTGCAAAATTTTGTGCTATGACGATTATATTCGTCATGAGTAATAAGTAGTGACAATTTGTAGTTGAAATTGCAGTTTTAGTGAAAACTAAAATATATCCGTGAACTTCAAGATATTTGAAATATTTTGATGCCCGTCGAAATAAAAGGGACAAATAAAAGTTTATAAATAATTAATATAAAAAAACCGCATACAATATGAATTATTTTTCGTAAATGTGTCGTTGTCTTTTATTAGTCATCACAGAAGCAATTACGGATTTATATATTGTTTTAGGCTATGCAATAAGTGGCGCGCCTGCTAATAAAAAACGAGATGAGGATCCTTTTGTTTCCTTTTTACATGTATTCAAGAGTTATGGACTACCTATATGCTAAGATATTTCCCTGAGCATTTTTGTTTATATTTTATCATCTGGTCAGGGATTCATTTACATAAATATCGGACTGTAATGTTGCGACAAATTTGCGATAAATTTGAGTAATGAAATAAAAAAATAAAAGTCATTTTACTGCAACCTAATTCCATATTACACATACTCTGTATTTGACGAGTATACTCGTCATCGCTAAATTCGTGCGACGCAATTTAAATGCGCATTTTCCAAAGAGGTTGAAACAGTTAACTGGTTAAGGAATCTGTAAAATGAAGATCTATCAGGGAAATTATTTATTAATAGATCTAATATTTTATTCCTCTTTCGCTCGATCCTGGAGGGACCGAACAATTTTTCTTTGGCTGCAGCCATTTATCTTTTAAATCTTCGATTTATATTTTTGATAAATTGCAGACAATTCTTGAAGAGATTTAATCTTCAAGAGTAAATGACAATTTGTCAAATACATAATTTTTTTGACATTCTTATCAATTGAAGTAATTTGTCATCTTAAGAGGATATTCTTCTGTGCCAATAAAAGAGGATAGTGGTTCTTCATTTTATTTCAAGATTACCATTTAAAATATTCGGTTAAAAACTTTGTACATTTGTGAATGCATATTTAAGGAATCTGTACAATTTTTCCTCCCGTAAAAATAATTATTTATTCGAAAGTTATAGTAGATGGAGCACGTCCAAGACATTTTCCTTTATTGCCAGCAATTTTCTGATGATTGTATAAATGTTGAAGGTTTGAATTATTTTGCACTATTGTAGAATTACATGTTGAAAGTACTAGACTGTCAAAAAATTCAAAATTCTCGTATGTAGCGCTTTGGTAAGCTCGATGATCTTATAGTTTTGTTTCAAAATTTATAAAATTGAAATCGATTTACTTGTCCACTTCAAAAACCGAGCAAGGGGCAAGCACAGCTCTGACCTCGATCGACGGTCGATCGAAGCCATGATTTCTGGGATACTTTTGATCACCAGTATACCGCGATCGACAGGCTGGATTTCTCGAGGGATGAATCCTTGGAACATATCCGAACTCTGACACGTGTGGCGATGATGTCGCGGTCATTTTCAGGCAAGCGACTAATATCATCTGCAGATCGGTTCGACAATAAATTATCAAAATTCGAGAAAAGGGGAAACATTCAGTTCATTCAGAGAGGTTGGTTTGAATTTGCTTATTTTTACCCAGAGGATCAGGAACTGCCAGCCAGCCGGTGACATGTTAGGTCGTCTGTCCGAGAAATCATTCTTGGACCATTCCTGGTACCTTCAACAGGCAGATATTGACAATCTCTGATGAATAAACAACTAATTCCCTTGCGTTTTAGTTCGCCGCGGGGTTAGGTGCAGAGAAACACCGCGATTCTCGGCTGTTTTGCTGATCGAGATACGAAACTCGATTCGTAGAAGACATATTGACAATTAGTAGGTTTGAAATTGGCTCTGTTTCTTGTTCGAAGTACCTCGTCTTCTATTATCCCAAATAGGAATAATAAAATATCGAGTCAGACTCCTGATGAAGATTTCGAGCAGAATCTACGAAATATGTGTGTTAATAAAATTAAATTGAACTTGTAGGTAGCATGCGGTAGGGGTTCGGGAAAATAATCAGGAAATGTTTTATCTAAGGAAACAAAACATGTATATACACATCTCGCGCGTAAGAAACGAGCGTTCCTGGAACGTACGTAATTTATAAGTCTCATGTCCGAAATTTTGGTTCATCCTACTTACATCCGGTTAGGTCCCACGGACTTCCGGTTAGGTTCCACTCACTTCCGGTTCTGTCCCACGGAATCTGGTTAGGGCCCACGGACGTCCTTAGGGCGTAAAAAATGGACGTCCTTGGTACGTCCGAAATTCTAGTCCCACGGACGTACTTAGTACGTAAAAAATGGACGTCCCTGGGACGTCCGAAATTTAGATCCCTGGGACGTCTAAAATTTAGGCCACTGAAACGTCTAAAATTTAGACCCCTGGAACGTCCAAAATTTAGGCCCTTGGGACGCCCAGTTCTGTCCCACGGACGTCTGGTTAGATCCCACGAACGTCCGGTTAGGTCTCACGGATGCCCGGTTAGTTCCCACGGACGTCCGTAGGGCGAAAAAAAATGGACGTCCTTTGTGCGTCAGAAATTCTGGTCCCACGGACGTGCTTAGGACGTAAAAAAAGGACGTCCCTGGGACGTCCGAAATTTAGGTCCCTGGGACGTCCCTTGGACGAACTTAGGATGTGTGAACGTAAACTGGACGCAAAAGGGATGTCCTATGGACGTATGGTGCTACCTGGGCTTATCATCTTTTATTTTCACAACTGGGATGTCCGAAACTTAGGTCCCACGGACGTCCCTGGGAAGTGAAAAATGGACGTCCTTGGGACGTCTGAAATTTTGGTACCACGGACGGGCTTAGGGTGTAAAAAATTGACGTCCTTGCTACGTCCGAAATTCTGGTTCCACGGACGTACACTCAGGACGTAAAAAATGGCCGTCCCCCGGACATCCGAAATTTAGATACCTGGAACGTCCAAAATTTAGGCCACTGAAACGTCCGAAATATAGGACCCTGGGACGCCCGGTTAGGTACCACGGACGTCTGATTAGATCCCACGAACGTCCGGTTAGGTCCCACGGACGTCCTTAGGGCGTAAAAAATGGACGTCCTTCATACGTCCGAAATTGTGGTCCCACGGACGTCCCTGGGACGGACTTAGGAAGTGTGGACGTAAACTGGACGCAAAACGGACGTCCTATGGACGTATGGTGCTACCTGGGCTTATCATCTTTTATTTTCACAACTGGGATGTCCGAAACTTAGGTCCCACGGACGTCCCTGGGAAGTGAAAAATGGACGTCCTTGGGACGTCTGAAATTTTGGTACCACGGACGGGCTTAGGGTGTAAAAAATTGACGTCCTTGCTACGTCCGAAATTCTGGTTCCACGGACGTACACTCAGGACGTAAAAAATGGACGTCCCCGGGACATCCGAAATTTAGATACCTGGAACGTCCAAAATTTAGGCCACTGAAACGTCCGAAATTTAGGACCCTGGGATGACCGGTTAGGTACCACGGACGTCTGATTAGATCCCACGAACGTCCGGTTAGGTCCCACGGACGTACTTAGGGCGTAAAAAATGGACGTCCTTGATACGTCCGAAATTGTGGTCCCACGGACGTCCCTGGGACGGACTTAGGAAGTGTGGACGTAAACTGGACGCAAAACGGACGTCCTATGGACGTATGGTGCTACCTGGGCTTATCATCCTTTATTCTCACAACTTAAATTGTCACGGTCGGAGTGGAAATAATATATGGGTCGAAGGATTGTATATAAACCATATTTATTTGCCATATGAGTTGTCAGCCATTTACATTTACAACGGTGTTTAAATAACGTGACATTATGCTTTCGATTCGACGAGGGTAAGAAGAACCGAGCTTCGTTCGAGAACAACGCTGCGTCTCGAGACAACCACGGATTTTCCAAGGAAGATCCATGTTTATCCTGTTTGTTCGACGCAAACGTCGAGAACACGCGTCGGTAACGATCCCTCGACTCGCTTAAGTACTGCTTAAGAATATCACAGATCGCAATCCTTTGCGTAAACGCACTAAAATTGTAACAACCTTCGCTAGCCGTCGGCTCACGACGATGAAACGTCTGCGGTTCGCCGGAAAACGCTCGACGGTCGTGGGTGATACGAATTTTGCGACGAACAGCACACTGTGGCATAGTAATTAGACTGCAGGCCCTGGTTGCAATTATCGAAATTCCTAACTGAACCCTAAATGACAATATTTAACACTTTTACGTAATTTTTCTCTCGAAAATAAAAAGCAGAATTTTTTCTTTGTTTTTTGTTTGGATTTAAATATAAATTTGAGTTCAATATACATTTCCATAAAATATGTACATATCAATCTTAACAAATTAATCATATCAATGTACACATTAACTTTTCAATTTTGTATCTCATTAAATTGATTGCTTTGATTTTATAGAATTTTTCGGTTGCTGTTTTTGCAGTGAAAGTGTTAAATAGAAATTCATTGCTTCTGTTCAGTGTTGAATTAATTTTAATAGGTATATAAAAAATCCTCCAGTGATGTTCGCATTTTTTTTTTGTTTTACATATTGGTTCAGTCAATTCTCATTTATTCGTAAATTTTGCATTTTAATATCATCACTTGAGTTAAAGATTTTAAAATATCCGAAAACAGAATATAAACCAGGTTGGTTAAGCATTTCGAAAGTTAATCGTTTGAATACTTTAAAGAAAATATTGTATGTCAGTATTTTTAAATTCTTCGGACGTGTTTAGTGATTGATATTTTATCACTTTGTTTTTGTTATAAATACTGAGAATCCGCAGTCTAGCAACAAACAAGTGAACCATTGAATAGTACTGAAAAAGTGAGTAGGAAATGTTGAAGGGAATGCATCTAATTAGAATACATTTCTCGTAATTACCAGTTGCTAAATGTAAACAGTGAATTATCTAATCGTGAGGAAAAATGGAAGCTAAACTATGCTATCAAAATTTCTGAAGCAAAAAGTATGTATTTTAAGAGGACAAATGTCGTGATAATAAAATGGACTTTCCATTCCGAGGCCGTATTTTTCGAGACTCCAATTAATCTTCTAACAAAATAATTACCAAAGTGCTCTTCATACTACTATTCCCGATTTCTAGATTCATCATAAATTATTAAAATATAAAATCTTTTTGTAAAAATTATTTGAATAAGTTGATTCATTTAAAAGTACTACACATGTCGAAGTAAGCAAAATTTCTAATGTAGAAAATGGCAAACATAATCTGATTCGAACAATTTTTCCATTTTCTGAAACAAATTTATAATTATATTTCAATTTTGTGTTGACACAAATATATTCTATTCTAGTACATTTCGATTAAATTTACGATACGCCAATGTCTTTAGAAAACACTAAATTCTAATTCTATTACCCAATAGAACAATAAAAGTCATATATACAGTGCCTAAAAAAAATATTGGCACAGCCTTTAAAAAGGGATAATTTTTTAAACATTTTACCAAACGACTTAATTCTTTTTAATATTAGAGGAATTAGTTTACCAGCTAATGTGAACAAAAATTGTTTTAAATTGCTATTGGTCAGAATTGCGAAGAAAAAAAGTGAAGACCAGAATTTTTAACTTTTCTATCTCAGCCTACAATGTAAATGTAAAACATGCATTTTGTAAATCTTAGTAAATTATATACCTGCAGAAAGTTACATCGAAATCGGATGACGCGTAAAAAAGCTATAAGCATTGAGATATTAAAGAAACTTTGAATTTTGAGGTTATGATTGATGTAAATCGCAGTTTGTCACGATTTTCGCCATTTTTAATCACTTGTAGCTCATAACAACGTTAATCGATTTCGATGAAACTGTGTGCATATACATAACATACTCAGGTCTACAAACAGTATGTTTTAAATGTTCATTATAGTCACAGTTAAAAAAGCTAAAAACTCTAACCTATATTTTTTTTCTTCACAATTGCGTTCTGCTACAGTTTTTAAATCATTTCTTTGCATATTATTTGGTAAATTAATTCTTCTAATATTTAAAAAAAGTTCAAGTTGTTTTATAAAATCTTTAAACAATTATTCCTTTTTAAAGGATATGCCAATACTTTTTTTAGGTACTGTATTTTCGATTCTTCTGAAAAATGTGAATTTTTCCATTCATTGACGTCAACTTAAAAACAATACTTCAACTGTGATAATGTTTGAAGAACGAGCATAAATCGTCTCCAAAAAATAGCGACCTCTTCGAAAATGGTGGACACAGTTGTGCCGTTCGTCGCGATCGGTGTAGAACAAAAATCCCGTATGTCGTTTCCAGCGAGAACCGAGCGAAACGGTGTCACGAATAAAAGCGAAGCATTTGAAAATCGAAGAGTCTCGTGCCCGTACAGAGGAGAACCGAGCGAAAAATTACAAGTGTGAATCAAAGCGCGCGCTAAATCAGCCTGGTCTCTAATCCGTCGCCGCCGGCGCAGTTTATTCTGTACTGCGTACATGTGTGTGTGTGTTTGTGTGTGTGAATGTTTTGTGTGTATCTCTCTCTGTTTATGTGTTTACGGTGACTCCCATAAATATTCTGACACTCTACGGCTTGGATTTTTTTTGAGAAGTAAGAACAATCAGAAAATAAAATTTTTTCAAAGAATTAAAAATTTTGGAAAAAATTGCAATTGGTCGGTATCGCGTAGGAAATTGTAAGAATTGTATTTTATAATTGTGAAATTTTTCGAATATGTATAATCAACACGGATCTACAAAACGTATTTTTTAAATTTTCACTACAGTCCCACATAAAAAAATTGTAAAATATAACTTTTAATATTTTCTTTGTAATTTCGACCACATGTATTTTCATGAAAAAAATTTTGTTCGCCTAATGAAGCAAACTAATTGTTCTAACTTTAAAAAAATATCCAATACGTAGGGACGAATATTTAAAAAGTTATCGTCTTTTTATAGATTTCCGAACAATTATGGGAGTCACTGTATGTGAACCAGCCAAAAATCGAGGCTCCCCGGTCATGTGAAAACGCAGGCTAACATTTAAAACGATAGCCTCGAGAGGTTCAACTAAAACCTAAACTGAAAAGTGACGGGGAAACGTTGTTATTTACAGAGTTTACAGACTAAGAAGAGCGAAGACAATCGGTGCGCGAGAAACTAAATAGATCCGCTTCGTAAATGTTTGCAGTTTACGTTCCCTAAATTTCCCTCTAAACCACCCTCTAAATTTATCCAACCCTTCTCTCTTTCTCTCTCTCTCTCTCTCTCTCTCCATCTCTCTGCAACTCGTTCGAGGCTACGCGAATAATTAATTATTTCGATGCTTGTCGCTCGAACTATGCCGGAAATTAGATCTCCTCCCCCGATCCTAATCAAAGCGACATCCACCCAATGGTAGTCCACGAAAACGCTGAGACGGTCCCCTAATTTTCTGCGGGCCACCCCGACCTCGCTCACTATAGTTTCATTGAGAATTTTGTTTCACTAATGCGATTTTATCGACACCGAATTCTGCTGGTAATATTTTCATATTTACACGTATTTAGAGCGTTGAGAATATTTTTACTGATAATCTTTATATTGACACTAAGTTTTGAGTCGACAACGTTTAAAAGTAGACTGTTGACCTTTATGCAAAACTTTTCCCCATCAAATGCAAGATTAAAACATAATCGCGAATACGCACATTAATTTTGAATACGTTGGCAACATCGTTTACAACGTTACTCTTTTTTACATCAGAAAATTAATATAGAGTTAATGATACTTCGTGAGCAATAATTCGACTGCAGATTGTACAATTTATGGCAAAAATGAGTGGGTGAAATTATAAAACAACGAAAGCATTAGAAGATCGTAAGAACTTAAGCAAGTTGGTTTCTAATAATTGAAATTATTAACACGTTAAATGCTATGTCAGTTCCTGGGGACCGATGGTATCGAATTAACGAAACGGTATGTAATACGTACTTCATATCATATTAATAAATTTGCACGTTGTCTTAATAAATTTGAAATTGTTACGGATTACACAGAAATGGGGAAAGAAAACTTTTTGCTTGTGGGCTGAACAGTACTTTGGAGGACCAAAAATTTTCAAGTTTCTCGTATGCTATGCTACACATTTTGACGAAATTAATTATACGACGTATAAGTTTTAGTAGACGATATTCAAGTTTTGGTTACCGGAGTTCACTGGTTGAAAAGTTATACATGAGCAATTTTAAGCGTTTTTGTGTTCAGCGCATCGGCTAGTAGTACTGAGCGGTATAGTCCAAGTTAGAGGTTAGTTAAAAGTGCTCAACTTTACACACGTATAACTTCTGAACCAGTGAACTCCTGACAATAAGACATTCATTTTCGGTGGTTTCTCTTCGTAATCTATACGACTGCATAAAAAAAAGTTTTACAAAATTGGTCCTCCAAAGAACAGTTTAACCTTCCTGTGCTCAGTCGTACATTTATATTTAAATTTAAATAAAAAGTGAAATGAAAAGCGAGACGTGCTAACCGCAGAAATAAATTGCTGTTCTACTCCGATTGTTTACAAAGCACGCATAAACATTGTATTTCTCATAAACATCCACAGTCTATCGACAACTGCGCACGTATACACGCACATTGTCGTTCATTGAATACAAATAACTATCTCTATACACGTTAGAAATCGACATCAACCACTAAAAATTGTCGACGAACTAAACGCGTGTTTGTTTAATGAGTAAATATTGTTCGCGATGTTCAATGTCAACAAAATCGCCTCAGTGTAGCAATCGTCAACAAAACGATCATCGACGTGGCAAGAGTGACTCACTATCTTCAAAGACATCTACCGATACACTGCTCGCCGTGCTCGCAAACTGAACAATCGAAGCGCTTTTTGTAATTTGCTTATTCTGCGGTGTGTACGTGTGTGTTTACTCGTGTGTACGTCATCTTCAAATATATTTCCATTTTTTTTTTGTCTTTTTTACTTTTGCTTTGTATCATTCATTCTCATTTTCTCTCTCTTTCACTCTTTTTCTCGCACATACACGCTCTCTCTTCCTCTCTCTCTCTCTCTCCCTTTCTGTCGATCGAGTCTGATGTCCCGTATAATTTTTATTGCTTTCACTAGAATAAATCCTAAGGTTCTCTAAAGCGTCGTAGGGGAGAGATATTAACGTTAATGGCGCGTTTTTTTTTTTCGTTTTCTTTTTTGTTTGTTGAAACGAGTCTTGCGTAGACCAAACCAATGTTGGTCGTTTCCCACACGGTCGTCCTTGAAACTTCCGGAACACCAAGACAATCTCAGCGAAGAATCGAGGAGACTCGATCACATTGGTCGTCCTCGCACGATCTTGTAACTTCTCGCTTCGATCCTCGGCGCAGAGGTCCTGCAAAACACGATAATGTTGATCCAGGGATTGTTTATTTTCGATTCGGGAAACTGTCGCGGATTTATCGATAGATTTAGGCTGGGGCTTATGGCAACGAGGATTCGACGAGGAATTTAGGAAAGCTAGCTAAAGCTTGTATGATACTCGAAACTGTTGCAATATATTGATTTTGACTTTTAAAACGGCTGTGAAGAATCTTTATTCAGTGTAGCTGTTACAAAAACGAAGGAAGAACATTTGTATGACTAAGATAAAAATTCTAATCAAACCTGGTAAAAATTAAAAATTTTTGTTGTTCATAACAGTGATTCAGAACCGAAGAAAGAACATTTATAAGGTTAAAATAAAAATTCTAATAAAACCAGGTAACAATGGAGAATATTTGTTGTTCGTAACAGCTTTTAAAATATTTAATATTGTCACGACGAATTATAAAAGTGAAAATCTGAATTCCGCCATTTTGACGAACTCGGTAGCGTTAGGAATGCATTTCTAATAATATTTGAATACCATCTTACTCTAATATACATCATATTAGAATATCAGAATCTTATTCTGCTATTAGAATCGACAACTCATTTATGAATTCCTATTCTGTATCACACATTTGGCTTAGTACTTTTTATTCAATTTTAAGGCTAAACTGTACTTTAGAGGACCAAAAATTTTCAAGTTTTCCGCATGTGATGCTATACATTTTGACGAGAAAATGATAGACGTATAAGTTTTAGTACACGAAATTCAAGTTTTGGTTACCGGAGTTCACTGGTTGTATAGTTATACACGTGTAAACATGAGCAATTTTAAGCGTTTTTGACAGGTTCGAGAGTCGCCATATTGGATATTCGTTGGGTGGTAAAGGTAGGACTGTTGAGCGCATGCGCTGGATAGAAGGTGGGTGTTCAGCGCATCGGCTAAATAGTACTGAGCGGTACTGTCCAAGTTGGTTTGAGGTTAGTTAAAAGTGCTCAACTTTACACGCGTATAACTTCTGAACCAGTGAACTCCTGGCAATAAGACTTTCATGTTCGGTGTTTTCTCGTCGAAATCTATAGGATCGCATAAAATAAAGTTAAAAAAAATTGGTCCTCCAAAGTACAGTTTAACCGAATCTTATTCTGCTATTAGAATCGATAACTCATTTATAAATTCCTCTTCTGTATCACAAAGGCTTAGTACTTTTTATTGAATTTTAATTTTGCGGTCTTCACTAAATGGGTTAGAGTGTGTTTCTCGAAGTGTACATACTTGAACCGATTCCTTCCAGCGCAGGATCGCTCGACAAACGTTGCAAAAATAATGGGACCCTATGGTCGATCGGGTCTCCAACTGTCAATACGCCAACCGCAAGTTTCCGAGCCGAGTCCCAATAATCGACAAACTGTGGTTTTTCGTGAATGAGGTCTGACTTTTAAATCGGCGAACGATCGTCCGCGCCTGATCATCACCAGGTGGTGCACTTGTTCGGGGGGTTCATCTTGGTTCCGATCGGGCAGCGGAACGCATCCGCGAACGCTTGGGAGTTCATCATTATACCGTTGACTCTGCGCATAATTAATTTCATAATAAACACCTTGGACGTATGAGAAGATTAAATTGATTGGAAGTGTAGAATTATTACAATAATTGAAAACGTAAAATTATTACATTCATTGAAAGCGTAAAGTGATTATATTCATTGAAAGCGTAAAATGATTACATTCATTGAATGCGTAAAATGTAATGTAAATGTATTGTAAATGATTGTGAATGTAGAATGATTAAATCCAATGAAGTTATGAATCATCGATTAAACTGATTGCAAGTGGAAAATGATGTGCAGGTGATTAGAGGCTCACCTTTCAGGCTGTGGTGTGTGGTAATCGAGTTCAACGGATAGAATGTAGGCCTCGGCAGTCATATTAGAACAATAAGTCTGAAACAATGTGTGTTCGTCAGCAGTGTAGATTCGAAATGAGGATCATGACATCCATAAATTTTTGTTCGATTGGTTTACCTGGGCGGCACTTATGAAGAAAAGCTGGCTCGGACGAAGCCCCTCGAACCCGGGAAGACTTCGGTCCTTCCCGTTCGTCAAAGTGTGCCAAGTTTTAAAAGATATCTGCAAGGCTCCGATGTCCGCCACGTTCTCGTTTCTCGTCACGTTCCAATCGAACTGAAAACGAATTTTTGCATTCATCCTCCGGGCTCGATCGTCTAACAGTAAATCTGTTATCGCTGGTCAAATAACTGGTTCCAAATGTTTCATTTTTTGATAGCAAGGAAAATTGGCTCATTTAATATTGAAGGCAAAAAAAAAGAGAACGTTCATCTCAACAAATTTTGAGTTTAACACATTGTCCATCATATGCTTATCATAAAATCTCTATATTGTATTGCGAATTGAAATTTTCTGAGCTGTTCATAGCCACTATTACGAATTCTGATGTTTAACAGTGTGAAATTACAAATTCAAAAATCAATTTTCGTCTTCTGGAAATTGCTAAATTTTATTTACAGTAAATATTCGATCTTAGCATACGAAAAGTGTACGCTTTTCGCAAAGAGCCTATCCCCACCACTGCGGGCTGTGCGAGGGGCCAAGAAGCTGAAGCTGCCGCGTTCGCCGAGCAGTGTGAACATGCCGCGTAACCCGATACGGGCTCAGGTATGTCGGTGTGAAACCACTACAAATCTAATTACAAAACTTCTGTATTTTTCATTATTTTTTATGGGACTTTCAATATAATTTCATCTGTAAAATTCAACTGTAAAATAATTCAATATAATTTCATCTGTATTTAGTAGTTTAATTTGAAGTTTAGTTGCGCCTTCGATCGCTAGGTTCGCGTTTACACGCGCTGTCCTTTTCTACGTTCGACACGCTCGTCAAGCCCACCAAACAGTGAAACTGTACGATCTATGCAATAGCACGATCCCCAACGATTTATCTTAGATCGAATCTTTACTGTACACTTATTTATAATTTATTTATATTTGTCCTGTTTCCCCGGTGAAATTTTATGAGAAACAAATATATACAATGTAATTAAAATTCAGAAAAATTGTGATAAAATTAGTTTCCTTATTTTTCTGAAGGAATGCATATGAGTCACTTTTAATAATTAGAGTTTAGGATTGAAACACTGTGATAACAGTTGGAGAAATTGATTTTTACCTGTACAGCGACGTCATTTCCATAAAATTGAACCTTCTTCCAAAAACTCCTGGCATACAATCTCGCAACGCACTCTATTCTTGCTTCCAGCCTCTTCCATGACTCCGGTGTGATCCACAGCCACTGATCGATGCTTAGATCGGGATCGAGAGGTAATCTGCGCCGGTGGAGATCGAAAGCGTGCAGGATCTCGTGACCGATTACTGATCCTAGGGTCGCGTGAGCCGCGTACGCAGGACCTCCGTCCCAGGACCATGACCAGGCCGTCATCATCGCCAATGGGATGCCTAAAGCACGGTAAAAATTTTTGTACTGCATTAAAAAATAGGATCTTAGATTAAAAATAATACTTTTACCTATGAATACTAATTTACTTCAATAGTTAAAAACAAATTTTATTATTTACGATCAAGATCATCATTGTAATGAATAAAATTATGTTCTTGTAGTTTGAACAGTCTGAAATTGTTTATTGTAGAGTCTAATTGTAGTGGAAAGAATTAAAAAATAATTTCTATAGCATTAAAATATTTGGGAGGTCGAAACAGTTAATTGGTTAAATTATATTTGAAAAGATCCTCGAGAAGATGACAATATTTTATGTGAAGATTAATTTCTTGCAGTCCAAGCACTTGAGACTATTTGTTTTTGGGTCTTATTTTATTAGAACGTTTAAGAAGGTGTTTTACCAATTGTGTTTGTGGAGGACTCGTAATAGGCGTTCACGCTGTAGGGATAACGGCGTCTGTAACACAGAATTTCAGCATTACAACATTACAGAATATTCTGAGATAGGTTATAGTTATATCAATAAATCTTTTCGAATTAACCGCTTACTTCTCGGTCACGTTCCTCCTAAGAACTTTGTCGTCCACCGTACGGTCCTGCCGGAAACGCATTAACACGCTACGGAAAAAATCGTCTGGATCGATCTTCACCTGTCCAAACCGATAAATAGCCCTGATAAACTTCTGTGGAAACTTTATCTCAAAATACATGCTTATCGAACATCTTATCATTGCATAGAATTCTATAAGGATCTACACTAAGTCCTTGAAAATACATTAGGATCCTGGGAAAACGGTGATTTCGTCATGATCTCGTTGATTACAGTTGGTGCACAAATTACTTGTGCCACGTAAAGAAATTGACGAGTTCACATCAAGGCAAATTTCTAAATTGAAATTTAGCTACGCAAAAATTTCATTATTTTTTCCAATTGGGCATAAATTGACGAGCTTACATTAAGACAATCAATTTTTAAATTTAAAGTCGGCTACACAACATTTTTATTATTTTGTTCCATTGCTGGCATAAATTGACGAGCTTAAATTTTGATAATTTCTAAATTGAAATTTAGCTACGCAAGAATTATATTATTCTTTTCCAATTGCGCATAAATTGACGAGCTTACATTAATGTAATCAATTTTTAAATTTAAATTTGGCTACCCAACATTCTAATTATTTTGTTCCAATGCTAGCATAAGTTGACGAGCTTAAATTTTGACAATTTCTAAATTGAAATTTAACTGCGCAAGAATTATATTATTTTTTTCCACTTGCATAAATTGATGAGCTTACAATAAGACAAACAATTTCTAAATTGACATTAAGATGCACTGAATTTTTATTATTTTCATATTGAGAGTTTATGTCGAAAATAATGCAAATTGTGCATTCAGCAATACTGTAGGCAATATTGTACATCTATGGATAAAGAAAATGTTATTCGAATGGTGGTTTTAACAATTCGATCATCCACTGCAATTCTTGTGAAATGTGAAATTTTTTTGGAAAAGAGGCTTTTAGGGATGTCCCCAAACGTTCAACTCGAAAAATTTGACTTTAACGTTAGTAATTCAATGGTTTAACGTCAGGGTTAATTGCTAGCTAGACAGTTTGATATACTCCTCCATTTTCTATGATTCTCAACATCGTTGTATGTCCTCACCTCGGCCATTTCGCGGGCCAGCAGGCTCTCGTTGTAGAAACCAGGCCACACGTGAAATCTACCCCTCAACGAGTTCAGTTTCAGCAATGCTTGCGTCCTCGTCTCCTCGTCTAGCCAGGACTTCACCAAGATCCTCTCAGCGACAGTTTCCTTTACACGCTCAAACAGTCCTCCCACCTGTTATCAGACCGATTCGATTCGATTAGCAACGATCGATCCACCATTATACTGTACCAGACACCCACAAATAGACCGACCATCCTCATACATTAATATTAACCAAATCCAACTCGACAAGAAAACATTAACCAATAAAAACATTTCTCACTAATCAATATAGAGTAGATGAAATGCAAAACTGAGTAGATCAAATACAGAACTGAGTAGATCAAATACAGAACTGAGTAGATCAAATATGGAACTGAGTAGATGAAATACAAAACTGAGTAGATGAAATGCACAACTGAGTAGATCAAATACAGAACTGAGTAGATCAAATATGGAACTGAGTAGATGAAATTCACAACTGAGTAGATCAAATACAGAACTGAGTAGATCAAATACAGAACTACGAAGTTCAAATACAGAACTGAGTAGATCAAATACAGAACTGATTAGATCAAATACAGAACTGAATAGATCAAATACAGAACTGAGTAGATCAAATACAGAACTGAGTAGATCAAATACAGAACTGAGTAGATGAAATGCAAAACTGAGTAGATGAAATGCAAAACTGAGTAGATCAAATACAGAACTGAGTAGATCAAATACAGAACTGATTAGATCAAATACAGAACTGAATAGATCAAATACAGAACTGAGTAGATCAAATACAGAACTGAGTAGATCAAATACAGAACTGAGTAGATCAAATACAGAACTGAGTAGATCAAATACAGAACTGAGTAGATCAAATGCAAAACTGGCAAGACGTTGCAAGAATTGAAGGAGATTTTTATATTATTTTCAATACCTTAAGACGATTAAAAGTAAAAATACACACATTTATATAACCTTACATAACCTCAATTTTTTACAATTGATTTGTACAATTTTTATTCTGCATAAAAACTCGGCGTCTTCTAGTTAAACATTTTCCATTTCGTTGCCCATATATTTACGACATTTTCTTGATTAAAATTAGCCCAAACACGACGTACTTCGGAGCTTATTTGTTTGTTTAATCCGCGATTTAGTAGAACCTCGATTATCCGAATCGATGTAAACAGTTCAATCTAAAACGATTTATTATACAAATCAGTAAAGATTTAACCTAACACTGTAGCTAGATTACTATTATCTAGCTAGATAACTATGATATACTCATGTTCCAATGATGTTGTCGGATAATCGAGGTTCTACAGAACCGTGGATTACAGGAACAAATATGGTCTGAAGTGTATCATCTTTGGATTCATTTTAATCAGAAAATTGCTGCGAATATGTTGGTAAAAGTTTCAATAAAAAAATAAGTAATAACAAAAGAGTTGTATTATCTAGAATGCATGCACAACTAATTTTAAAACATAAGCGTCGAGACTCAGAAAGTCACTAGCTAACGTCTCTGAATGATTTTCCGAATTTCTGACAAGTAAATATTGAAATTTGCATAAAGATCCGAGCAACAGGCGTTCCCGTCGACGCTCACCCTGTTCGCCAAGGTCTCGAGATGTTGAGGACTGTACTGTTGAACGTAAAGCGCCCCCACCACTTCGCTGAACACCTCCTTGGTCAGCTTGAAGCAGGACAATTCCCAATTCTTGCTGGCGGTCACGTTCACGATGTCGTGCAGCGTGTCGGTCGCGTACAACAGCAACAGTCCGTTGTGGATGATCCTTTTGGCAAACGACACGAAATTAGGTGTGGGAACCGCTTCGACCCGCCATGCCGCGCCAGTGAAAAGCAACGTTAGCTCGGTAAAACGAATAGGTGTGCGTGTACAGTGGCGTGCAAAAGTATTCGGAAAACCTCTAAAAACGAATAACTTTCCTAAAATTGGTTCAAACGGCTTCAGTTTTGTGGAGACGTCAGAAAGTTTAGTTTACTAGGTAATTTGTGGTATAAAAAAGTTAACTAAAAATCACCATCGGTCGAAATCGCGAAGAAAAAGTAGTGGTTATGGTGGTTGACATTTTTATCTGCGTCTATCATACAAATTTTAAATATTCCTTTGTTTTTTTTATTTATTCTTTTTTTTGGTTTACATGAAGAAGAAATACTTTTTATTCTGGTTCTTGAATTCGCACCTTAGTATCTCCTGAATGATAGGTGTACAAAATTGTAGGTTTACCGATGAAAAACTGAAGGTGACCTTGATAATTCTGGGGGGAAAAAAGGGTTGACAAAAAATTTGGTACAATCATCTCATAGTTCTTTTTGAACCATTTTATCTTGGCTAAAAGAAACTTCCGATCGAACCGCTAACAGCAGAATAATCTAATAATCAAAATAATAATAATCTAATTCTGATCACGTCTCGTGATCCCCACCCTGTATGTAGATACCACTGATGTTCTGGTGGGAAACGTACTCGGGTTTTCGGGTCATCGGTATTATCTCCATTAGATATCCGTATATAGTAATAAAAGCGATATTTCACTGAAAGGATAATAGCCCCGAGGCTCTAATAATGAACAGCTGCCCCCGAAAGCATAACGAATTAGCGGTATCGATTCTTCCCGACGACACCTTCTCTGGCCGGAAGTGCGAGCTCTTTTATGGGTACCTCGAAACGACGGTTTTTTTGTTTTTAATAAAACAGCTTTTTTGGTCCGCTTCGATACCACCAGCTTCATTGATTTATTGTTTCTGGGGTAAATAAATGAGAAGCGGAAACGCAGTATTTAGTTTAATAGTGGTGGGGAGGTTGGAGGATATTTTTAAATACTGACGACTGTTCGAAGTGTTAGGTTGTTGTACATGAAATGTTTGATTTTTGACAGTAACATTTAACTAGTACAATTATTTCCAACTAAATTTATTAATCAGAGCAAGCATCATTGTATGCTGTTAGAGGTATGCATGCATTATGCTTGAGTGAGAGTTTCGACCTCTGGTGTTGCCGGAAGTTGGCAGCAAACTTCATAAAGTCAGGAGAAACTTTTGAACGTCTGCATTTTATAGACAAATTGAAAATGAGCAAAATGATGACTTAATCCGTCCATTTATTCATATAAACTATATCATAGTGAATTTTAAACTATTTCAAAATGAACGACTTAATATAGAATACGTAGAGCATAATTTCCTAATAATGGGTACGAATCGATCAAAATCGTAGGATTAAAAATCTGTATTTTACGAAAATCATTCGAAAACAGCAAAGCGATGACTGAAACTACTCCTAATATCATGTGCACTATATTATAGTATATTTTAAACTATTTTAAAATAATCAATTTCGTGTAGAACATGTATAACTTGATTTTATGGAAGTTGGGAGCAAACTTCATGAAATTAGAAAGAAATGTTTGAACGTCTGTATTTTACAAACAAATTACCAACGAACAAAATGATGACTTAAACCCTCCCTAATATCGTATGCACTGCATCATAGTATATTTAAAATTTTTTCAAAATTAACGATTTCATAAAAATCGCATGCAGTTTATTTTCCTAAAAATAAATAGACATCATTCCATTTAAAGCTCGTATTTCCTAAAAATCAATCGAAATCCGCAAAGTGATCACTTAAACTACCTCTAATTTAATATATACTTCCTCATAGTATATTTGAAACTTCGTCGAAGTGCTCCAATTCGCACGGAACAATATGTTGAACATCCATTAAGTCGAATTATTTAAAACCTATCCAAACGCAAAAACATTTCCCCATTCCTTGACCCCACAAAATAAGAGAATGGCGTACCAGATCGTCTTTGGAGCATAGTTCCCGAGTCATAATGGCGACCGTAATCGCAGTTTCAATTTTCGAGGCCGAGGGATCCCCGTGAAATTGGGGGCAAAGCAAACTCTGTCCCCAATCAGTCATTGGAATGGAGATAGCAAAGCGTTGCGCGCGTCCGTGAACAAACGAGCCATTCGATCGTTTCCCCGGTACGAATTTTAATTTGGCCAACGTGAAATTACGATAACTGGACTAGCATCAGCACGGCGTTGCACACTGAATGACTGAGCCGTGCTCGAATTAATGGTGTTTTGATCGCTAGAGTAGTCTGCGCGTTCGCAGCTCTGCCAGGTTTGTCTCGATTATCGGCCAAACAAGTATCCCCGGGCAGCATCTGACCAATTTCATGCGACTCGGTAAACTAAATTCACCCACTCGGTCGACGCCATTTTTCTCGCCAGATGCACTGTACATAATAACAATAATCACTGTTTGTTGCGCACACAATCGGCGTGATTAGCCCGGTCCACGCATGATTTTGCCAAGCCCGAGATTTAATCAAATATTATTTCACATATCGGACGAATATTCAACTCTCCGTTCATTGACAATTTCGAAATACATCATGGACATTCTGTGAAACCATTTAAAGTTATCTAGAAATTGCTGAGCTCTCGTATTTTGGTGTTCTTGAATGAATATGGGACCTTGATTTTTTTATAGTTTGGTATCGTTTATTTTTCTTTGCAATTTTTTTGTAAGACTCTTTTAATACCGAATTATATGCAGGAAAAGATTTAATACCATCCTTTCATTGACAGTGTTTTTCGAAATTTTTTAAATTGCTGTATCTGTCGATCCTTTTTAGTTAGTTATTTATAATATATTTATAATATAAAAAAATAGTTATTTCAAATATACGAGGTGGAAGTTATAAAACGTTACAGACGAATGTCTCCTAAAATATTAATTACACGCAAAAATGTTTCAGATGAAGGTTGTTTAGAACTTTTATTTTTCCTGGTGGACGCTCCAAGGTGAGGTGAAGGTCATCTTTCTTTTTTTAAATGGAATAATATGTTTTTCTTATCTACCATCAAATAGAGCGTTTTAAGATGAGTTGAATTACCTATGGCTTACATTCAAGGTCAAACTCGCAGGGAAATGCAGAAAAGGGTTGATCGTTTTATTAAATAGTATTGAATCGTATTGAATCGTACTGAATCGTATTGCATCGTATTGAATAGTATTGAATCGTATTGAATAGTATGGAATAGTATTGAATAGTACTGGATCGTATTGAATAGTAATGAATAATATTGAATCGTATTGAATCGTATTGAATCGTATTGAATAGTATTGAATAGTACTGAATCGTATTGAATAGTATTGAATAGTACTGAATCGTATTGAATAGTATTGAATAGTATTGAATAGTATTGAATAGTATTGAATAGTATTGAATAGTATTGAATAGTATTGAATAGTATTGAATAGTATTGAATAGTATTGAATAGTATTGAATAGTATTGAATAGTATTGAATAGTATTGAATAGTATTGAATAGTATTGAATAGTATTGAATAGTATTGAATAGTGTTGAATAGTATTGTGTAGTATCGAGTAGTATTGAATAGTACTGAGTAGTACTGAATAATACTGAATAGTACTGAATAGTACTGAATAGTATTGAATACTATTGAATAGTATTGAATAGTGCGGAGTAGTACTGAATAGTACTGAATAGTATTGAATAGTATTGAATAGTATTGAATAGTATGGAACAGTATTAAATAGTATTGAATCGTATTGAATAGTATTGAATAGTATTGAATAGTATTGAATAGTATTGAATAGTATTGAATAGTATTGAATAGTATTGAATAGTATTGAATAGTATTGAATAGTATTGAATAGTATTGAATAGTATTGAATAGTGTTGAATAGTATTGTGTAGTATCGAGTAGTATTGAATAGTATTGAGTAGTACTGAATAATACTGAATAATACTGAATAGTACTGAATAGTATTGAATACTATTGAATAGTATTGAATACTATTGAATAGTATTGAATAGTATTGAATAGTGCGGAGTAGTACTGAATAGTGCTGAATAGTATTGAATAGTATTGAATAGTATTGAATAGTATGGAACAGTATTAAATAGTATTGAATCGTATTGAATCGTATTGAATCGTATTGAATCGTATTGAATAGTATTGAACAGTATTGAATAGTATTAAATACTATTTCAAATAGTAGTTGCTTACGGAAATATTTCAGTTTTTAATATTTTATCTCAAACTATTTCAAATTTTCCCAAGCCGAGCCACAGGTACGTTTTATCTAATACTCCACTTTTATTATTAAAAAATGTTATTATTACCTATATTATTTCATCCGTTTCTATTCATATCTCACTCAAAATACAAAACTGTTGAAGACCGTGTAGTATAAGGAAAAGGACAGTTGGATTGAATAATACGGCCAAATCCAATGGCAGCTTGCGGAGTAGCGCTCGTTATAAACCGCATCGGATATTTCGCGTGTTTATATTGCGGCGGTCTTGAATTAATTATCCGGGACAATTGGGACGAGGTGCGAGATGGTTTCCGGATCAGGGAGGCTACTGTACTGGTATCTCGTTCGCCGCAAAGGATCGCGTTTGATAACAATAATTCCGGCGCCGGCTAACGAAGACGAATGGCGACCGGGCCGCAATTAAATTTGTCCGGTCAGGCGACTGTATTTCGTTTCATTAATATTCATTCATTAGCCGCCGATCCGCCCGCTCGAATATTTATTCTCCCGAATTGCCAAACAACAACAACAACGCGCGCGCGTTCGTAATGCTCCTAACGAAGATGCGAAAGCGAATCAATGAATTACGTACGGTGCATAACATGTAACAGCACTGGTACATGCAAAATGTTTTGAATTTAAAAGAAAAATTCTAAGAAAGTAGTTGCATAATATGAAAAAAGCAGTGTAACTAATGAACTGGTTGAACTGCGTTTTGGAGAACTCTTCTTTTTCAAGTTTTTTTTATACAATCCTATAGATTTCGACGAGAAAACACCGAAAATGAAAATCTTATGTTAAGGAATTCATGGGTTCAAAAGTTATACGCGTATAAAGTTAAACACTTTTAAGCCTTTTTGACGGGTTAAAGCGCCGCCATATTGATATATTTGCTAGGTGATACACATAAAATGGGGTAAATAGTTCCGAGCAGATCCGTTAGACGGCAGCACAAACACGTACGTAATAATAACACAATAACCAAATATTTCTCTAAACGCAATTTCGATGAGGGAACATTAATGATGTGTGCTGCCTTTTGTTCGAGTGACAGGTTGGAATTAGCGTTTCCTTCATCCAGAATGATCAGTTAGAGTACAATGAAATACTGGGAAACAATTTGTTGCCGTGTATTCATTCGAAGAACCACATTAATTGGACGTACCAACAAGATAATGCTCCAATACATAAAAGTCGAGCAAGGATAGAGTGGTTCGAAATAGTCAATATCAATTTATCGACAATCGACAATTTTCTAGCATCTCGCAGTTAAAAGAAGCTGTAATAAAATCTTTGAATGAAATTAACCATGAAATATTGAAAAAATTAGTCGGGAGCATGTCCAAACGCATCGTCGAATAAATAGAGAAGGAAGGAAGTCCCCAATCATTATTGGAACTTTCAGCTAAACTTTCTTTTAGTGGACCATTATTTTTTAACTGTTTTTTATCTAATCCTGTAGATTTAGACGAGGAAACTCGAAAAATGTAAGTATTATTGTCAGGAATTTACTGCTTTAGAAGTTAAACGAGTGTAAATTTGAGCAATTTCAAGCGTTTTTGACAGGTTAAAGCGTCGCCAAAATTGGAAGAAATCGAAATAAATTCGGTCTTGTAATTTTTATAAAACAAAGTATACGGGTCACATGTTTTGCTCGGTAGGGTTAGTAGAAAATTAATTTACGTACCTTCTCCAATATTTTGCTTTTAATTTTCCTTTATTGGAAGTGGACAGCCTACTTGCTCACCGAATTAGGTCAAAACACGAATATAGCTGATTCTCCGGTTTAGCGTCGTGAGACTGATAGCATGCATCGAGAACATTTGACTGATACAGTTCGAACTTGGAGAAACTACGAACAATGCTCCAGAACGAACTTCTCGAGCGTCGATTACCGGAACCTACCGACTGCATTAGAGCAACTTCGGCGTTGCATAGCGCTCGGTTGAACGCAGTGCATCGTGGGACAGATTGCGTGTTACCAGCACGATACGTCGCAAATACACCGACCGACTTCTCCGTGACAACGATGACAACAGATTTGCATAATGTACGCTTAACGAGGAACGCAAACGTTCGTAAAGATTTCCGCAACATTTTGGAACAGATAACAAAGTAAGAGTCGCGCAAAGTCTAAATAAATTAAATCTTGTCATTTTTATAAAGAAACATATACTAGTTATTATTAAGGATCGGTAGGTTTAGTGTTAATGCAATAAGACTCCCGTATTCATGGTTAATAAATCAGACAGTATAGTGTGTGTGCCCCCCCCCCCCTCCGTAATTTACGGGGATTCTACTCCTATGGCGAGAGTTCCCGCCAGAACCTATAAGCGTAAGAGTGGGGTTCGCAGCCTGGGGTCAAGAGTGGGGTGTCGGGAGATCAGAGTTGTGCAGAATTACAATTGAATTACTTCAGGAATTATAATTACAAAGTAATTGAATAATATTGTAATTCAGTCATATTGTAATTTGTAATTGAGATCTTCATTCAATTAAATTACAATGTAATTTGTAATTGTAGTTGGAGTTCAATTCTAAAATACTATGTAATTAAATTACATTAATTACGAATTACGATGTAATTAAATTAAAATTAAAAAACTAAAAAATAATAAAGTAATAAGTAATGAGAGGTTGAAAAATTCATGTGAAGGTTTCAAACAGAAGGAATTTATTATTCATAAATTTATAATATCCGAACAGAAATAACTTCTGCGTTACACATTTTTTAACACTAAATCTACCACGGTCAAATGACCGATTTTATATTTTCCAATTATTGAAATTATAAAAATCCATTTATGGAAAAATGATGGAACTGTAACGCCAGCGCGTGTTCTCGGACGGACACGAGGTTCGAAACCGGGATCGCGGGGATCTTGTTAGGCGTTCGGAAAATACAACCTCCTGGAACACTGGTTTCCTTATGCGGGAAACATCAATGTCCAGTAGGATTTAATTATTGACACGGGTTCGATGGATGGCTAAGCTTTACATGTAATAATTACGGAATGAACGAATGGATAGAACAGGAAAGTTCAGATTGATTCCTTTGATTAACGACCAAACTTAACAAATGTATATTTCTCTTCATATCTCTAGCATACAAAAATACGGTAGTGGAATGGTCGTATTAATATCATATAAAAGAATAATGGTTATAATAGTTTCCGCGAACAGATTTAACGTGTATATAAAATAAATAACAGTCTAGACAAGAATCAACAAAATAGATGATAACAAGACAATTTCATAAATATATGTATATAGATAGATGGAAATATAACTTCCTCTTTGGCCTTGTGTGTGTGTGATAAAATATGAGATTTATTATCATAGGATTCGCACACCGATTAAAATGTGACAATACGTTGTAGCCACAACAAGCGAAACCGTGCGAGGCGCCGGAAAACCCTCAGCAAGGGAAATCCCAAAATCAAACTTGATTGCGAGAGAGACTTCCAAGGCCCGCACGTTTCATTCTCGCGTGTCACACACTCACAAATTACAATATAAATATATGTATAAAAGGTGACGAGAGCAACTCACCAAGCGGTTATGATTTATACCGCACGCTTAAACGTGTATACGTTTTAATATAGGAATTTCTATATGAATTCTGGTGTACTCGAGTCCGAGACTCGCTTGTTCTTTCTCGCTTGCTACAGTACCTGGAAGATGAGAGAACACACGCTAGTTAGAATTATCGTTCGCGACCGTTCTTCACGACACGTGGCTCAACTAAACAGGCAATGAGTTTGTAATCAAAGGCTAATTGAAAATTCTACTAAAACTACTATCGGGATTAAGCCCAATAGGCAGAACGTTATTTAATTAAAACTAATTGTATTTATAACGCGCGATAAGAGACTTTTGCCCGAGGAAACCCGTAATGACGAAGTCTGCTACTCGAAACAACTCTAGCTCTTTTCTATCGACGCGGAGACACGCACGCACCTCGCGATTTTCCAACGATGTCTGACGGTTCCTTCGCTGCGTTTCGGCAAGCAGGGCCCGCTAGCCGGTGCCCCACCACGCGTCTCAGCCAATCAAATTTGTCGTATTAGGCTAAACGGTCCGCTGGTGACGAGTCGCATCATTCTCTCCTTTTCCATACGTTCTCTCGCTCGCTCTTACTCTTCTTTGTTCGCTACGCGCTCACCAACGGTCGAACCGATGTAAACATTTCGATCTTTGAGGACGCCTAGCATGCTGGCTAGGGTTTTCCCAAAATGCTCGCGCATTGCCTAGCATGCCTGGCGATAACATTAATTTCAACCGGCTTCTTCGCCGTTGGTGAGGCGTCCTTATTGCTATTGCTCGACCGACGAGTTCGCTGTTATTGTTGATACAATGGTTTGGAAGGTGACGGACGGAACGCTGATATTTATACTTGTTTGGTGGCCTATATTTAATTGCTGTATATTATTCCTGGACGATGTTGATTCCAAGGAGGGTATTTGTTCTTAAATACATTACCGCGATATTAAAATGATTCTAACTTCGTCAAAGGCTGTGCTATTATTCGACGAGGGAAATCCCAAAATGCTATGCATTGTCGAACAATAGCAATACCGACGGATATAACAAGGATTTTTATAATTTATTTATTTGGGGACCCCACTATGACTGACGAGGGAAATCCCAAAATCGAAACGATTGTCGAGTCACAGCGACGGCCCTGAATTAGTCAAAAGAATATTAATTATAATGTTCGGAACGTAACAGAACAAATTTTCTTGTCGAAGCATCTATTAAGTGAACTTTTATTTTTTCGGTGGACACTCCAAGGTGAGGTGAAGGTCAACTTTCTTTTTTTACGTGAAATGGTGTGTTTTTTTATCCACCATCTTAATATAATATAATTTAAATAAAATAAAATAAAATAAATTTAAATTTAAATTTAAATAAAATTTAAATAAATCTTAATATAATTTATCAGTGCGTCTTAAGATGAGTTCAATTACGTATGACTTAAGGTCATTCAAGGTCAAACGTGCAGGGAAATGCAGAGAAGGTGTGATCGTTTTATATTGAATTATTATATTGACAATTACGGACAATCCCAATAAATTTAGCATTGCCATTTTTGTAAAGCAACATTTACCAGATACTTTTAATGCTTGGTAGGTTCAGTGTTAAATTTCAAAAAAAAATTACACAATTGATTTATATTGTATTTCAATCACACATCTGGTTAAAACAATTAGTAACTGAATTAATTGAAAGGTTTGAATTATGTAATTCAGTTACTATGTAATAGAAATACAATGTATATTCAATTGTGTAATTGAAATACAATGTATATTCAATTGTGTAATTGAAATACAATGTATATTCAATTGTGTAATTGACATACAATGTATATTCAATTGTGTAATTGAAATACAATGTATATTCAATTGTGTAATTGAAATACAATGTATATTCAATTGTGTAATTGACATACAATGTATATTCGATTGTGTAATTGAAATACAATGTATATTCAATTGTGTAATTGAAATACAATGTATATTCGATTGTGTAATTGAAATACAATGTATATTCAATTGTGTAATTGAAATACAATGTATATTCAATTGTGTAATTGACATACAATGTATATCCAATTGCGTAATTGAAATACAATGTATATTCGATTGTGTAACTGAAATACAATGTATATTCAATTGTGTAATTGAAATACAATGTATATTCGATTGTGTAATTGAAATACAATGTATATTCAATTGTGTAATTGAAATAGAATGTATATCCAATTGCGTAATTGAAATACAATGTATATCCAATTGCGTAATTGAAATACAAGGTAATTGAATTGGCACAACTCTGTCAGAGATCCCCCTGCACTTCACTTTCGCAATCTCTGCCATTTTTTCATGGACGAGGAGTACATCGTCACTAAATATCCGGTAACTGGTCCCTTCATCCTATTTACCGAAGGATCTCGGCGCGAAATGGTATTCCTGGATCGCTGATTACGCAGGATCGTGAGCAATAGTCACGCCACAATAACCAGGTATTATCGATTCGAGGACCGGCACAGTTAGCCTTGGTATTGACAGAATAGACTGATAGACGAGCAAACACGTCCTCGGGATTCCAAAAGCCGGTCTCTCCTCTATCTTCGGTTGCGATTCGGCGTCTGTTCCGCGTTCCATTATCATCGGTAGACACACAGTCTGGAAACTGGAGACGGGAAACGGCATGGATGAATGCAGAGACTGAAACCGCGATAATTACCGGCGAAGATATAGTCCGTGTAACGAGAATGAGACGTTCGCGTTCTGCGCCCGCCAATCTGCGCTAGACCATACGTCGTCCTTAATGCCACGGACTTGTTGTTCCATTCCCGGTACAAGGAGACCGTTCCCCGGTAATCTCGGCCTTGAACAAGACACTGGTCCTCGTTCCATCGATAATCCTTAGCCAGTGGCCACCTGGGCAAATTGAATCGCCTAGGAACGATAAATCCACGGGCGGACGAACAACCTGCGAATGATCCACGCTTCCTTTGGTTGTACACAAGTATTTTCACATCTTGTAAATTGTATCGGGTTGTCCGGAAAGTAATTTCGGTTTTCTTTATCGAGACAGCATTGCTTCTATTCATTATCACTAGATTTCATTCTTATTAAGTGACAAAATCATCATACAGGATGTCTACAATTGTCTAGACATCGTGTCAGGGTTTACGATCGAGTGGGGCACTGTCATTTTTGAGATATTTATTGGCGCGTTTGGCCCGAAGGATTCGTTACGGACTTCGGTACGGTTGGAACGCGGTTCGTAATGTTCAGTTGAACGCGGTTCGTAATGTTCAGTTGAACGCGGTTCGTAATGTTCAGTTGAACGCGATTCGTAATGCTCAACAGTTCGATAAGTTCTGACGTTCCAAATCCCTACCAAAGTTCAGGAAGAGATCATTCGTTTGGTAGGGATAAAAAGGGAACGAATCACCAGTTCGGATCGTAATCTTAAATTGTACAACGCCTAAAAACTCCGTGGATTCATTTTCAACGGTTCGTAATATTCAGTTGAACGGTTCGTAATGTTGAGTTGAACGCGGTTCGTAATGTTCAATTGAACGCGGTTCGTAATGTTCAGTTGAACGCGATTCGTAATGCTCAACAGTTCGATAAGTTCTGACGTTCCAAATCCCTACCAAAGTTCAGGAAGAGATCATTCGTTTGGTAGGGATAAAAAGGGAACGAATCACCAGTTCGGATCGTAATCTTAAATTGTACAACGCCTAAAACCTCCGTGGATTTATTTTCAACGGTTCGTAATATTCAGTTGAACGGTTCGTAATGTTCAGTTGAACGCGGTTCGTAATGTTGAGTTGAACGCGGTTCGTAATGTTCAATTGAACGCGGTTCGTAATGTTCAGTTGAACGCGGTTCGTAATGTTGAGTTGAACGCGGTTCGTAATGTTCAGTTGAACGCGGTTCGTAATGTTCAGTTGAACGCGGTTTGTAATGTTCAGTTGAACGCGGTTCGTAATGTTCAGTTGAACGCGGTTCGTAATGTTCAGTTGAACAGTTCGATAATCCCTTGTCCTATCCGCTAACTCCCGATTGCTCGGGCCATAATAAACAAGAAGGTCGGTCACGCGTCGAGCCATTTAGCTGTTTAGCCGTGTGCTCGAACTTGCCCAAAATGTATGCGTATTATGACACGTATATTTCGGCGCAACGAAAGGAATTGTGAAATAATAAGCACGTTTGGGCACAACTAATACCTTTTAAGATGTCTGGGAAGTAATTATGATCAATTCATCGGTGAACAAAACTGATTTATAATTTTAAAGTGGTCAATGTATCGGTAACAATTTGTAAATTAATACTTAATTTAAATTAATAATGTTTTGAGAAAACTCGTAGAAAATTAGTAATCTTCGTGTTAGTGTTGTTTACGTTTGGTCCGAACGAAGTACCACGAGCCAGGCTCGTCCTTCTTGTTTTTGGGCCAAATTTCTTACCACGAGTCTGACTCGTTGTTGTAGGACAAGGGGTTAAGTGGTTTGTTTGGAAACGGGAGAACAGTCCAGCCGTACGCCGCTCAATGACAATTGTCAACGTCCTGTGAGGCTTACGTGGGAAAATGAGTTCACGGAGTTTGTAGGCGCTGCACAATTTAGGATTACGCCCCGAACTGGTGATTCGTTCCGTTTTTATCCCTACCAAAGGAATGAACACTTCCTGATTTTGAAATATTTCAACGAAGATTGAAGAAACTGAGAAACATCCTCTGAACTTTATTTTGTAATTTAAAATAAGATAAATATCTTTTAGCTTCAAATCTCAAGAAAATTAATTTTGAATTTCTTTAACCCTTTGCACTCGGAGCTATTTCAACTAAGAAACCAAACATTTCTTCTAACCTAGAATATTTCCATTGTACATAATTTTTTTCATTATGTGCGTACGAAACTGATATAGTACCTCATACAATATTTCAATGTTTGGTAATTCATTACATATAAACAAATTTAATCATGTAAACAATATTCTGACCAATGGTGGAGCAATTTGTAGTGGCGCATCAGAGTCGCCATTCGAGTGTTAAGGGTTAAATTTAGTCTCTGAAAATGCCCGTAGAAAATGATCGTATCATTAAACAATTGCGATGGATCATTATTCGACGCACGGGGATAATTCGTGAAACGCGGAAATTCAGTCACGGTGACGTCGTTTGGCGTCGTCGGCTACTAACAGGCCCCGGAGAGGAATTTCCGCGGCGAAAGGGGTAATGGACGAATTAGACGGCGATTTACGATGTGTGCGGGGGGTGGGGAGGGAGGGAGAGAGTGTGGTCGGAGACATTAAAATTGATGGGCGGTGCGCTACGTTTATTAACCGCGAGCTGCCGCGATACACGTTGCACGCGTGCGGAGGTAGTTCCGCGCTCGTAAATGTTCGAGAAGATGGCGGTTCCCTTGCTAACGATCTCTGTGACATGCAAAGCACGGTTTAATTTCCATCGGCCCGCGGTCCTAGTCGTGAAAACGAGCCGAAGCTGAGCCGAGCGCTCCGTTTCGCGATTACGAGGGGGCGGCGTGTCGCTGATTTAAACATCGAGCGTTAATCCGCGATACCGGAGTGCTTCTATCGTCGGAGGACGTTAGAAATTAGTTCTGCCACTCGTCTGCCTATTGGATATTCGACACCGGTTGATACACGGCGAGGAAATTATTTTTTTCGCGGGATTTATGACTGTAGGATGTCCGTTGATTAAGAGAAATTGTTATCGCCTTGGTTGAAATTAGTCCTGCCACTTGCATTAACACGTTAAGTGCCACGCCAGCACATATCAAAGTTCCAAGAAATGTAATCAATTTTTTAATTGAACCCGTAACTGATAAGTCAAGATTTTTTGTAGTTATTGTAGGATCGCCGGATTCGCAGGTGTTCAGCGAGTTGACAAGCGTCTGCAGGTGGCCCGATACAGGCCTCCGTGTTTGTTTACTTTTTCGCGTAACGCTGTGGCCAAGAAAGAAAGAGAGAGAGAGAGAGAGAGAGAGAGAGAGAGAGAGAGAGAGAGAGTGTGTGAGGTGCAAGTGGGGAGTGGAAGCTGCGAAGTCGAAGCATTCGGAGAGTTAGGACAGTGAAGTCGAGCAGTAGAGTGAGAAACAGCGAAGTCTAGCGTAGATAAAGAACGGCGAAGTCGAGCGAAGAAGTAGTACAGTATTTCATCGATAATTGTCCACAACACGGGTCTGCGGAGGGACAATTATGCGCGAGGGATATCATTGTTTGAGGTTTGCCGAACGTAGAGAAGGACAGCCGAGCTCGAGAGGCCTCGGTCACCGAGAAATGTAAACATATCTAATCCGAATTGACTTGTGTAATCGACAATTAAAATTTCGGGCGCGAGGAAGGATAGCGTATGGGAAAGAAAGAGACGCGGAGAGTCGCAGTCGGCGTCCTTCCTCGCGCCCGAAACTTTAATTGTCTATTACACAAGTAAATATCATCGGAATTATATCATATTTGGTATCATTTTTATTAGAAAAATGCCACAAATATGGTCATCGAAGTCCCATAAAAAAATAATGAATAATAGAGAAGTTGGAAATTCGGATTAGTGTGGTCTCACCGATATACCCGAGCCGCATGGTGTCATATTTCTCGGCGACCGAGGCCTCTCGAGCTTCACGGCCCCTCAAGGGGGTACACCCCGCACTAGTGGGGATATCTCAGGGACAATTATGTCGGAGACATTTGTGACAATTACCGATGAAATACTACATATATATATATATATATATATATATATATATATATATATATATATCATGCGAGATAAAGTTGTACTGCGTAGAGCATTAGATTATACGATTAGTTTAGTTGTAAGTTTTGTTAAATAAATACGTTACGTCGAAGCTTGTTCTTGCCAAATCTTCCAATCCCACATTATTAAATTAGTAGTAGTAAATTAATCACTGATAATATCTGTAATGCTTTTTGGATTTTTCATACCCAAGGTCACACGAAGGTCATTGTATAATATCTAGAAAACAATGACCCCGATAAAAGTTTTGGTAATTATATAGAAAAGGTCTGCGTACTCCGATTTCGATGAAATTTTAATATATTATAGATTTCGACATTTTGAACAACTTTTTCCTTTTCCAATATAGAGGGGTCGCTTTTAGTTTTCGAGATATTTGCAAAAAGCTATCGGTAATGTTAATTTCATAACGGAAACCTTCTTTTTAGAAACACTGGGTGCGTGTGAAACACTGGGTGGCTGTGTGTGGTATTGTCGCTTCTCATCTCCGCAACGTGTTTACAAACAAAAAATAAACAGATGCGGCCCGAAGATCCAGGAAATGTCTCTGAAAATTGAAACCTCAGTTTATCTATGTATGATCAGAGTTATCTACAGGAGTTAATTCTGCTTGTTTCATCTGTTATTCCATTTCCTGGATTTTCGGGCCGCATCTGTTTATTTTTTGTTTGTAAACACGTTGTGGAGATGAGAAGCGACAATACCACACACACCCACCCAGTGTTTCACGCGCACCCAGTGTTTCTAAAAAGAAGGTTTCCGTTATGAAATTAACATTACCGATAGCTTTTTGCAAATATCTCGAAAACTAAAAGCGACCACCCCATATTGGAGAAGGAAAAAGTTGTTCAGAATGTGTTGCTCCATAACATATTAAAATTTCATCAAAATCGGAGTACGCAGACCTTTTCTATACAATTACCAAAGTTTTTTCCGAATCATTATATTACCCCTTCGGTTAGGTTAATAGTGTCCTACAACGTTATTTTCTATAACTAACACTTTATACAGAAATGTATAAAATCCTCAATCTGCTAATGCTGAATCTATTTTCGGTGTAAAACTTTTGCATTTATACCACAATCATCAGGATGCCAACGAGCATATTTAAAGAGTCCCGGAAACTCTTGCCAGGCGATCGTCGTTATCCTTGCAGGTTATAATCTTGCTCCTTCGACTTTCGTTGTTAACCGTCGGAAAAACGCGGATCGTTTACTTATCTGCTCAGTGACCGAGGGAAGAAACCAATTATTTCCATCGCGAATCCCGCTGGTAAGTCGCAGAAGTCATACCGGAGGAACTTTTCGCGGTAGCAACAACAGCCGGGAAACTTTTTCATTGCGGCTAGAAACGGTACAACAAGAATAATTCTGGAGGCAGCAATGACAATTTCGTAGCAACGCGCGAAAGCTTATTTGTTTTTTTCGTGTTTGTCGCGAGTCTGGAATTCGGCGAAGTGCTGCCTGCTACGATCTCATAATTCATTTGGCTGAGAAATGCGCCGGAACAAAATTTCCTGTGGCTCGAATAGCTGGCCGAACTTTGCTCCATTGTTTTCTTCTTTTAATGAAAATACACTTGATCGTACAGGCTGTGCCTTTATACAAAACTGTAAAGTTACACGTTTAGGCATATCTCTAGACTGCGGATTTTATACATTGATAACAAAAATGAGTAAGTGTAATTTAAAACAGCAAAAACATTAGAAAAATTTAAAAGTACGATTATATATTATTTTCAATGCTTTAACCCTTTTGCGGACGAGTGTCGACAAATAGCCGACCAAACAATTTTACCGTTCTGCGACTGCTAACAATTTTTGAAGAAAATATTACTCTCAAAAAATGTCAAAAAAATTTTGTATCGAACACATCACTGTTCCTTTCGTTTCATTCATACAGGATGTTTATTTAATTTATTTAATATTAAAGTATGAAAGATATTAAAAAAGTGTAAAACACGTGTCCAAGAATTTCGAGGGAGAAAGAGAGGGGGCATTATCAGTTTTTGATTTGGGTGGCGATTTCAAGGTCACTTGAAGGTCAACTTTGTTTTTACAAATGGAAACCTATATTTTTATTATGGGATCTTATTGTTAGTAAAAAAACCAGCAATTTTCGGTGGATACTTTTTTTTTATCCGCTCACTAGTTTCGGAGATTACTTTTTTTATTATTATTATTTTAATTTAATGGCCACACATTATAATAAAGGCGGAGTTCCTCTAGATTAAATAAATAAAAGCATATAACACTTTATTTCTTCTATTTTCTATTCACTTCTTTTAAAGTACACTTTTCTATTCTATTAATAAGTTCGTTCGGTTGAGAGTTATATAAATTAGTTGACCTGTCCTTTGGAAGTTTGTGGATTTTTCTGAAATCCGTTCGATGGTATTGATTTCTAAAAATCGTCAGTGCAATTACAACCGTGCTGAGGGTCCACGGAATTCACTTTATTTTCGCAAACGCGAAACTCAATTTTAATGTGGATCTATTACATTATTTATGAACCGGATCGTATATCACAGCTCTTCCGCAATATTCTGCCGGGACGACCCCCGAACCATTAAAACGCACTAACCTGGATTATTCACCTATATTAACCTATTAACCCGAGGAAGACGATTTTAAATCGTGCTTCGCGTTCATCTGCATGCAACGATTAATTCAAAGCCCCTCTTTCTATTGGCCGGAACATTTTTCATTTTAAAATGCCATAGCAATGTTCGATAGCGATGAAACTTTGTGCACGGATACAACTTACTCTCCTCTAAAAAAAGGAATATTATAAATTGTAATTACAATCATGGACAAAAAAGTTAAGAATCCTGATCTTCACTTTTTTTCGTCGAACAATAATAATTCAAAGAAACATTTTTTTTACGTATTACTCTCAAAAGAAAGCTCATATCGTATGGTCCAATTTCAAAAAAATTCTTACAGTATTTCATCGATAACAGTCGCCACCATTGGTCTGGCCGGCGACAATTAACGTTCAGATAATACTATTCTTTGGCTTGTGCCGAATGTAGAAAAGGACAGCCGAGAGGCCTCGGTCGCCGAGAAGTGTAACATAATACGCATCGAGTATGTCGATGTGAAAACAACACCTAAACCAGTGACAAAACTTTTTTATTTTTTATTATTTTTTTATGGACCTTTCACCAATATATTCGTGGCATTTTTCTAATGAAAATTATACCATATAAGATATAATTTCGATGGTATTTACTTGAGCAGTAGACGGTGCAAGTTTCGGAAAATTACTGTAAATATGATCCGAATTATATCGTGCTTGGTATTATTTTAATCAGAAAAATGCAACAAATATATTGGAGAAAGTCTCATAAAAAAATAAGTAATAATAAAAAAGTTTTTTTATTGGCATTACACTGTGAAGACACGTGGGCCTTTGAACTACGCCGGCGGCCACGACTCTTCTTGTCTCTTTCTTTCCCATGCGTTGTCCTTCCTTGCGACCGAAAATTTCATCGTCCATTACTCAAGTAAATACCATCGGAATTATATCTAATTTGGTATCATTTTCATTAGAAAAATGCCACGAATATGTTGGTGATAGTTCCATCAAGAAATAATAAAAAATAAAGAAGTTTTGTTATTGGATTAGTAGTGATCTCACCGATATACTCGACCCGTATTACCTCACACTTCTCGAGGACCGAGGCCTTTCGAGCTACAGGCCCCTCACGGGGTATACCCCGCGGAAGGAGGGATTGCTTTGCGACAATTATCGTTCAGAATTTCACGACAATTAACGATAAAATACTGTAGTATTTAAAGGGAGCCCTCTTAATTTCATCCCCAACAATATTTCTGACTTTTCTACAAGTTTCAAATGGTATATATTTAATTGCAAATTTAGGCGTCGAAAGTAATATATAACTCAATTTTTTTCCAAATAAAAAACAGGAATTCTACGAACACGGAATCTCCGAAGTTGCCAGAAAATTGGAGCAAAACATCATAGAACAAAATGGTCGCTGCAGCAGAAGTATTTATTTATTAATAAATAAACAAGTAGTGACAAATCATGTTTCATTTTTCCTGGGAAGAAAACGAAATTAGAAAAACTGTATCGTGTTGGATATCATTTTAATCAGAAAAGGTGAAGTTTCACAAAAAAGAAAAATATTAAAAGCAACGAAGGTATTATAAAATTCTTGACACCGTTCCGAAACAACAATGATTGAACTCTATTGAAATGATTATGCGAACAGACCCATAAAACTTTTACCCGCGATAAAAATATCAGATATCCGTGGTCAGATTAAAAAATTCATAGGGTGCCTCGGCCGCTGTCTGTGCTCGGCGTTCGCTATAAAAATATCATGGTTTCGGGAACACGGGCTCGTGAAAGATTCGCGAGAAGGGAACGCGGCCTGGAATCCAGGAGACTGTGCCGAATGAATATTTCAGCTGTCGACGAATGAACACGGATCCGCTGGAAATCAGATCGTGGGGAAACGGGCCAAACGTATTGTCTGGATTTCCTCGTAAATTCGGAGTCGATTCTGTACACGATTTCTTCGAGACAGAGACGTTCCTCGAGCGTCGAGACTGTGGATCAATTAGATTGCCGCGAGACGAACAGCGTGGCGCACTAGTTCGAGACAAAAATCAAATATCATCATTTCGTCATTCAATCATATATATTTCAATATATTACGATGAACAATATATCTTTTGCTAGTAAAATAAGGCATGATTATAGTGTTGCAAAATGCTTCATCAACTATGGTACACTTTTATGTCAAGACAATACAATTTTTATTTTCTTTTAATATTGTGAATCTTAATTTATTGATTATATTTAGCAGTTATAACAATAATATCTTAATTCAGTTGGTAAGTCAGTAAGACATCAAATTATGGAGGCCTCGATATGAAATATACATTTTTTAAATGTAGTATGAAAAAAATATATTTTTTAAATGAAATATATGAAAAATATATTTTTTAAATGCAATATATGAAAAATATATTTTTTAAATGCAATATATGAAAAATATATTTTTTAAATGAAATATATGAAAAATATATTTTTTAAATGCAATATATGAAAAATATATTTTTTAAATATAATATATGAAAAATATATTTTTTAAATATAATATATAAAAAATATTTTTTTTAAATGTAATATATGAAAAATATATTTCTTTTTAAATATAATATATGAAAAATATATTTTTTAAATGTGATATATGAAAAATATATTTTTTAATTGTGATATATGAAAAATATATTTTTTAAATGTGATATATGAAAAATATATTTTTTAAATGTAATATCAGCATAAATTTTAAAAGATGTTTCACTACATATCTGAAAAAATATTCAACTTACAAAAAAATGTTCCAAACAAAAGTCGTGCATTATTTGACGTAGAATATGATTCCGAAATAAAAAATATGGGTTAAGGATAAAAAAGACAAAATGACCTTGAAACAACCTTGAAAACGCCCACGTATTAAAAAACTACTGCCATTAGACTCCCCACTCGAAACACTAAAGCTCATACGTCAGTTTGTTGTTTTCTAAATCACATGTCGTCGAGATTTTATACAATCTCAACTTAAATGGGACACTCTGTATATTAGTATACATGAACACGTGAACACGTGTATCCTCAATGCACGTCCAAAACCGTGATCTCTAGTTGCAAGTATAGTTTGTAAGAAGATCGCTAGAGGAAGAGCACGAATTATAATAATTTACGAGTAGTATAAGAATTGTAAACCAAGTCCAAATTCCATGGCTGATAAGTGTGAAATAAAAATACATAAAATTCATAGTTCAGCCATAATCGAGGCTCGCTCATCCACCTCTTAACAAATTTGTTTCTTTCATACCTATCATCGTTGAACACATAAAGTTTGCAACTACCAACAATCTGTTTTCCCCATTTTCAAGCAACACGCTGCAGCTCTAATCTCTCTGTCCATAACATCTCTCAATAAAATCCGTGCATAAATCTCGAGCGTTAAAAAAATATTCCAGGCACACGGATGTTAGGGTTGTATCCCGGAGAATAGTGCCGGTAGTAAAAATTGTCGATACAACGACGGGTTACTAAAGCGGTCGTTATTTTTAATACTGCGACGGTCGTTTGGATCGGAAAACGGCTCCTCGCTGTTGCAACAATGACTATAATGATAATTCTGTTTAATGGACGCGCCTCGTTACGGAAAAATAGTTGATGTTGCATTCGAGGACGGTGTAAACGTGCACAAACTGGGATAAACAAACGATAAGTTAAACAGAACGTCGGATAATAGAGTGCCCGTGATTCGCGGAGTTGTTTACGAGGTTTCAAAGTTATAATTAAGCTTCGCGATAGCAAGTAGATCGTTGAGTTTATGCATTTATGGTCAGTATAAATAGATGGAATATAGAACTATGGGAACAGAAGGGAAATTGATGGGTATTGTTAGGTAGCTTGATTTTAATTTGTTGGAATTGTTCAGGGAAGATGTACGAGCATTTCCATTTGGATCCATTGAAACTCATGCTTCTTGTAATTTTCATTGTTCGTGAAAGTTTTAATAATGGACTATTGTAGATTGTCATTCCATGCCAAATCGATCACTTTTTGCAGGCACCATCGTCGGTTTTGTTATAAATGAAATATGTTGTAGTTCAAGTTAAATTAAGGGGAGGATTAACTCATCATTTTGTCGGTTTCGAATTTTTTTAAAAATGACAGGCCTTCGAAATTTACAATTTTTACCGATTTTGGCGAAAACGGGACTCACTTACGAATTTTTATCTCAGGAACTGTTTGTCCGATTGAGCTAAATTTTTTTGTTTTATTCGGAAAGGATTAGGCTATTAGAAAACAATTTTTTCAATGTCGACAATCAACTTTACAATTTTGAAAAATTTAAACAAGTTGCGCTCCGCTCAACGGACTATCATAGTGGAGCACACGGCTACTTGAAACGAGGGTACACTCTTTCCCAGCTCATTGTGACGCCAATTATTAACATTCCGTCTTTTACAAGGGCTCATTTTAAAGGGAAAATTTCAAGAAATATAAGCATGTTTTTTTTCAAAATTTAAATTACCATGCCCTCTCATCGAAAGAAACGTAAAACAAGAATTTGTTAAAAATTTTCGACATTATAAAGTTGATTGTCGAAGTTGAAAAAAAGATTCTGTAATAGTCAAATCCTTTCCGAATAAAACAAAAAAAATTTAGCTCAATCGGACAAACAGTACCTGAGATAAAAATTCGTAAGTGAAATTGGCGAAAATGGGCAAAAATTACAAATTTCGCAGGCCTGTCATTTGTAAAAAAATTCGAAACCGGAAAAATGATGACTTAACCTCCCCCCCCCCTAATTTCACATGGACTACAACACATTTCTTTTAGAACAAAATCGGCGATGGTGCCTGCAAAAAGTGATCGATCTCAAATAAAAAATTGATTGACATTTCCTCATTTTAAATAATTTATTTCTGGAGATTTAAAAAAATATTTCACCTAAGAACGTCTTGAAAAAATAAATTTTGGTTTACAATTGAGTGTACGAAGGAGAAATACTGTTTGAATAAAGAGGTTAAATAAATATTTCACCCGCGAACGTCTTCACAATAGAAATGTTACACCGCCTTGAAAGTATGACGGAAAAATACTGTTCTTTTGTATGTGGTCTACGTGTCTCGTTTAACGACGAGCGCGCAATAACGAAAAATTATGATGATCATATTAGCAGGAAGGATTTAGTACTCGCGAAAATCGCGAGCATAACTCTTTCGCGTTGAAATTACAGCGAATCCTCGCGGGAAAATTCGCGGTTCATTTCACTAGGGTCGGGTGCATGAACGATTCGCGTTGGAGCTTCGTCAGGCATCAAATTTTCTGGAAATCTTTCTACCTTGTGCTCCGTTGACTGTAGAAGCTTCGCGAGTTTCTAGGGAAAACAGAAACCACCGTTCTACGCACGAGTAAACCGATTCGGTGTCAAGAGTACAGTCCATTCAAAAAGTACTTGACTAAAACCTGAAAACCATTTTGCTCATCACTGTCATCAAATATCAAATATATAAATAAAGAATCATTTAACAAATATTGTATTTCGAATTCTGCTGTCGACTTTCTCCAATTTATTTATTAACCCTTTCCAGTATAATAAAGAGTCACACTCCTGATCAACATTTAAATAATAATACCAAATATGAATTTTCATTCATCTGTTTTAAATAGAAATGGTATTTCGAGGATTAAATGTAAACATATAATATAAATATAAATATGCTTTTTCTACTATTGTTCAGGTTAAAGACGTTCTAAAAATTGTAATTGCAAAGAAAATTATACGGTAAGGGATTCAAATGCTTCTCGAATTAATAGTTCAATTAACTGATTGTTGCAGAGAATTTTTTAAATTGACCCTTCGAGTGACACTCGAGTAACACATCGAGTGACACTTCAATCGTGAACATTTTGGAACACGTAACGCAATTCTGTCACAATCAACTCGAATACAATATAGTTTACACTAGCATATATATTAAGGTGCAATAGGTTAAAGCATTATTTGTTGAATTAAGAAGAAAAGATTGTAAGAATGACAATCGAAAAAGTCAATTTTCACCGAAACACGCCGAATGGTTTACATTGTGCAGGGTGCACAAAAAGTAGTGAAAATCCTTGAATTGGACAGTTCTTCAGGTCATTTAAAACAACTTTTTCCTTTACAAAAATGGCCGCCTCGGCTTCGTTAAGGAGTTATCAACGAAAAACACGGACCAATCAGAGCGCGGCTACGGCGAACGGAGCCCGACTCGGCGTCAGGTCTCGCTGAGTGCGACGTTACCATTGGCCGAGCAGAAGAAACGTTCGCTGTAACGGTGTTCTGATTGGTGCGTGTTTTTCGTTAATAACTCCTTAACAAAACCGAGGCGGCCATTTTTGCAAAGGAAATAGTTGCTTTAAATAACCCGATGAACCGTCCATTTCAAGGATTTTCACTATTTTGGGGACACAACGTGGATTCCGTTCGAAATAAATCGTAAATGGAATTAAATTCGTAAATCGCGTTCTCGGAGTAATGGCAGGGGTTAGCCCAGAGAAAGTTTATTGTTGCAAGTCCGGAGATAGCAATATCGCGGGACATGGTAGAGTAAAATATTCCTCGGAAAAGTCGAGGGAGAGAGAGAGAGATAGAGCGAATGAGGATGGTTTTTGGCGGCGGTTTCCAACCCCTTGTTGCGGGTTGCCGCGAAACGGAGTGGCATAAATTTTCCAAAGGCCTTCCATCTTCGTGGTTCTCGATAAGAACGAATGTAAGTCGTAGCGCCGCGCCGAAAAGCCAGAAAATAATTCACGATTCTTGGTTATCCGCGTATCTCGGGACGGATTTCGATTCTTCTTGATTCTTCCGCGACATTAAGTCCGATATCCACGGGATATTAAGGTCCCTGACCCCGTGTCGAGCGTTAATGGAATACTATCGGTTGAATTTTACAGTTGACGACACTAATCGAACGCGAACCAACTATACAGTGTGCCTGATTCAACAATAAATGCTCCAATATCCTTTTTCAACCGTGAAAATACAAGAAACATTTTATTGTTGACTCGAATACTTGGTCAGTACAGTATCTAATCGATAAGTGTCGCCAAATTCTGATTATTTCATCGCCTTCGAAAAATATGAAAATTTGCATTTCTTACGAGACGAACCAATAGTTGACGTAAGAAATCTTAGAATTGTTTTAATCGTTAGTGAACAATCTACGTTATTACATTTATCGTGAAGAATATTTTAGTGGTATTGTTGTCTTACTAAACACACTAAATTAGTGTGAATATATCTTTCAAAGGAAATGTCCAAATGTTACGATCCAGAAAAACCTGCTCATCATCATCCTTGAGCGCCTGACCAATCAAGAATTATATTCACTAGGAGTGTACGAGTACTCGATTTATTCGAGTATTCGAATTTCGTGTCGAGTAATGATCGGTCTGTCGAGCCGAGTCGAGCGTTTGAATTTTCCGAGGTACTTAAAATCGACGAACTGCTTGAAAAGAATGCGAGCTACTTGAAAAAATCAACCAGCTCGAATATTCGATCCCTCGTGAAACTTCGACTTACTCGAAAATGAATTTTCACCTCGAAATTTTTCGAATTACTCGAATATATTCGAGCAGATCTTTAATTTTCGAGTTACTCGTAATAATTCGAATTGCTCGAGTTACTCGAATTTATTTATTATCGAATACTATTCTAACTATAAGGAAGAAAAATATGACGCTAATTTAATGCTTCTGTTTTATTTTCATGTTTTCATGAAGAAAACATATTCGAATTTTTACGAGTGTATTCGTGCCGGTTGATTTTTTCAAGTAGCTCGCATTCTTTTCAAGCAGTTCGTCGATTTCAAGTAGCTCGGAAAATTCAAACGCTCGACTCGGCTCGAGCAATCGAATCGAGTTCAGCTCAGCCCGTAAATGACGGGTACTCGCGCAGCCCTAATATTCACAAACATAGAACAAAAGGAATTGTCCAACAAAGGTCACAAAGTATGAAACATTCCCATCTGTTCACAATAAATTAATCATCCACAGATTACAACCTCCCAAACACGGAGAGAAAAGAAGGAAATCAATTGAGGTAGCATGATCTCTTTAATAGCGGCCATTTTCCGGCGAGAAGAAGGGCCCTCGAGGACGCGAAGAGCCGCAGAAGAGGTGGTTCCGAAGTAGCTGAGAGTGTTAATAGTGTCACAACCGCCGTTGAGGTAATCGATCCGAAGCTTTCATGCGATACCGACTACTTGTCCCGTTTGGAAACCCATCAGCGAGGTCCTCGCGTTTCTCAAAGGGGAAAGGACTTTGACCAGGACCCAGGACCACGGAGCATTCTAGGTTAGGTCGTGGAGGTACTCTGATGGACTCCGGGAGGCAATTTACCGAGCCGTAAAGTCGCGCTTACCTTCTCGAGAAACGATTCAGCAGTTTGCCAAGGCTACGGAAGTAACGGGGTGCTGTTACGTAGACGTAGACCAGCTGGTCCTCATAGCCGTAAGCAGATCGATCACGGTTGCGGCTGTGATTGTAGAGATCGGCAGTGGCAGCGCCTAGAGTGGCGTTCAGCAGCGTCCCCCACCTTATCTAACCCAGGAACCAAACAAATTATTTTCCTCGTCGTTCCTTAAGGTACGTGTCCATCTGAGAGTTTAAACTCGCGAGTTACTCTCGAGAGTCAAATTTGACAGTGTACACGTTATTGAGAGGGCTGTCGGAGAGCGCCACGGAAAACTCTCGGAGAGCAAACAGAAAGATGAAAAACGCTAATGGACACGTTCAATTTTCCCCTCGGCTATTGAGGGAGTAGCAAGTTTAATTATTAAAACAGCAAATTCAACTACGGAGGAGGTAACAGATTTAACTATTGAGTTAGTAGCAAATTTTACTGTTGAGAAAATAGTAAATTTAATTATTGAGAATCTAGCAACTTTAACTATAGAGGAAATAGGAAATTTAACTATTGAGGAAATAGCAAATTCAACTATTCAGGAAATAAAAAATTTAAAAAATGAGGGAGTAGCAAATTTAACTGTTGAGGAAATGACAAGTTTCACTATTGAGTTAGTTGCAAATTTAATTATTGAGAAAATAGAAAATTTCACTATTGAGGAAATAGCAAATTCAACTATTGTGGAAATAGCAAATTTAACTTTTGATGAAATTAAAAATTTAACTATTGAGGAAACAAAAAATTTAAGAAATGAGGGAGTAGCAAATTCAACTGTTGAGGAAGTGACAAGTTTAACTATTGAGTTCGTAGCAAATTTAATCGTTGAGAAAATTTCACTATTCAGGAAATAGCAAATTCAACTATTGTGGAAATAGCAAATTTAACTATTGAGGAAATAAAAAATTTAACTATTGAGGAAATGAAAAATTTTAAAAATGAGGGAGTAGCAAATTTAACTGTTGGGGAAGTGACAAGTTTAACTATTGAGTTAGAAGCAAATTTAATTGTTGAGAAAATAGAAAATTTCACTATTGAGGAAATAGCAAATTCAACTATTGTGGAAATAGCAAATTTAACTTTTGATGAAATTAAAAATTTAACTATTGAGGAAATAAAAAATTTAAGAAATGAGGGAGTAGCAAATTCAACTGTTGAAGAAGTGACAAGTTTAACTATTGAGTTCGTAGCAAATTTAATCGTTGAGAAAATAGAAAATTTCACTATTCAGGAAATAGAAAATTCAACTATTGTGGAAATAGCAAATTTAACTATTGAGGAAATAAACAATTTAACTATTGAGGAAATGAAAAATTTTAAAAATGAGGGAGTAGCAAATTTAACTGTTGGGGAAGTGACAAGTTTAACTATTGAGTTAGAAGCAAATTTAATTGTTGAGAAAATAGAAAATTTTACTATTGAAGAAATAGCAAATTTAACTATTGTGGAAATAGCAAATTTAACTTTTGATGAAATTAAAAATTTAACTATTGAGGAAATAAAAAATTTAAGAAATGAGGGAGTAGCAAATTCAACTGTTGAGGAAGTGACAAGTTTAACTATTGAGTTCGTAGCAAATTTAATCGTTGAGAAAATAGAAAATTTCACTATTCAGGAAATAGCAAATTCAACTATTGTGGAAATAGCAAATTTAACTATTGAGGAAATAAAAAATTTAACTATTGAGGAAATGAAAAATTTTTAAAATGAGGGAGTAGCAAATTTAACTGTTGGGGAAGTGACAAGTTTAACTATTGAGTTAGAAGCAAATTTAATTGTTGAGAAAATAGAAAATTTTACTATTGAGGAAATAGCAAATTTAACTATTGAGAGAGTAGCAAGTTTAATTGTTAATACAGTAAATTTAACTATTGAGATAATATGAAAAATGAAAACTGTAATAGAAGCGAATAATTATTGGAAATTTCGGTTCGTTCTAATCGTATGTATTTAGTGTAGAATGAAGATTGTTGATGGGGGTCTTTAAGAAGGATCGATATGGTAACAGGTTCCGAGCCCCCGTTCCCTAAGGTAATCGCGGCTCGCATTAACATCTACTCACATAACCGAAGCTCTCCTGAAGATAGGACATGTTGAAAGGGACGTACACCCTCTGATCGACGTCAACCCAGTTGTAAAGGTCCTTGTGCTTGGGGTAGATCTGTCACAAGGAAACGGAAACGTTATTGAATGGGTGTGTAACGCGAGAGGGATGACCGTGTCAGTCAACCCTTGATATCGGAGATACAGATACTAGATAGCGTGGATTTGAAAAAATAAATTGAGGGGGAGATAGTCGAGGGACACGTCGTTTTTAGATATTTCTAGTTGTTTTCTGTGTAACTGACATTTTTAAAGACGTTTTTCTCAAGTTGTTTTGTAGGTTCTATCACCAGAAAGAATTTACAGAATATTATCAAGTAAGTTATTTAATGTTATTGTATTGTACACAGTGTTGAACGATAGAACCATCGCAGGAAATTTGTAGAAAATTATTGGAGAAATTACCTAACAATAGAACTATGAAAAAAAATTATCGGACGTCATTAAATATATTAGTTACTGCTAGAGTTGAGGGACAAAGATTGTAGAACATTATTGAATACATTATTTAATACTAGAGTCGCCAGGAACAATTTGTAGATCATTATTGAATACATTATTTAATGCTAGAGTGGAGGGAGAAAATTTGTAGAACATTATTGAATACATTATTTCATACAAAAGTTGCCAGGAAAGATTTAGGAGCTATTATTGAATAAATTGTTTTATACTTTCATATTACAACAATCAAATACAATCAACTTTATTTGTCTTTCAACAACGATTTTATGTATGATAACATTCTTCATTTAATAAATTCTTCATTTTTTCTTCACTGTCCTTTCTTCATTCATTATCTTTTATTTCTCAATCTTCAAATTGGATATTCATTTAAGAAGTTCTCAGTCCCCAAATCTTCTTGTCTAAGAAACGCGTACCAATCTTTTTACGTACACGAACAAATCAATAAAATAAAATTGAATAGCCATTGTACGTTGATAAAATAATAAAACTGTTTCCTTCCAGTTCAATTAAAATATCTATACAATGCTATACACTGTTATATAGAATGCAGTGCCAATTAAAAATGGTAAATGATGAACAATCCTGAAGAAAGATGTCTACCTTGCTGAGGGACAAGCAAAATTGCAACAGCAAATCGGTCTCCGAGGCCCGGTCCTTCGGATCCATCGTCTTCGGCAGCAAACCCTCGATGATCTTCTGAATCTTTCTCGATCTATGCTCCTCCATTTTTTTCTGAAAGCAATAAACGGGTTCGTTAGCTCGTTAGTTCGTTAGCTTGTTCGATGAGAGGCATCGGCATAGATAATGCAGCCGGTGATAGAATTGATCGAGCAAAAACAAACTTGGAATAAAAACACGCTTCTCTTACCAGCCGTGAACAATTTCTGGCGAGTTGCCAGCCGATTGGCTGCGAGGAAGAACGCTACGAAAAAAAACCGATCGATCGCGAAATCCAATCGTGATACCAAGAACCGTGTATAATAGAATCAAATGGAAATAGGATCAATTGAAAACGTCACTCAAATTAGTCTCACATATCTGGGAACGATATTTTTCTTAAATGATGCTGCACTCTTTAGTTCGACCCATTTATTAACCCAATGCAGCGAAAGCCATTATTAATTAATGATGCTGTACGGAATCATGACGTACGTAATCTTCTGATCACTGTACTTCCATACTTGCATATTTATTTTCATGTACTCTATATATACGAAATTTCAAACACTCGTAAACCTTCCTTCTAAACTAACTTTATTAATGGAAGTAATATTAGTTGTAGATACAATGGAAGTAATATTAGTTGTAGATACAATATTTTGTACCATATCAATAAATTTTTCTAGTACATTCTAGTACATTCCAGTATATTTTATTATATTCGGGTATATTCGGGTATACTCGGGTATATTATAGAATATATTTAAGTATATTTTACTATATTTTAGTATATTTCAGTATATTCCAGTATATTCTAGTACATTCTAATATGTTCTGGTATATTCTAATATATTCTAGTATATTCCAGTATATTTTATTATATTCGGGTGTATTCTGCTACATTCTAGTATATTGTGGTATATTCTAATATATGTATTTTAGTACATCCTGGAATATTGTAATTCTAGTATATTCTGATATATTATAATATATTCTAATATATTCTAGTATATTCTGGTATATTCTAATATATTTTAGTATTTTCTGGTATATTATAATATATTTTAGTATATTCTCATATATTATAATATATTCTAGTATATTTCAGTATATTCTCGTATATTCGGTTGTATTCTGGTATATTCTAGTACATTCATGTATATTCAAGTATATTTTACTATATTCTAGTAGATTTCAGTATATTTTACTATATTCTAGTATATTTCAGTATATTTTACTATATTCTAGTATATTTCAGTATATTTACTATATTCTAGTATATTTCAGTATGTTTTATTATATTCTAGTATATTTCAGTATGTCTTACGATATTCTAGTATATTTCAGTATATTTTACTATATTCTAGTATATTTCAGTATATTTGACTATATTCTAGTATATTTCAGTATATTTGACTATATTCTAGTATATTTCAGTATATTTGACTATATTCTAGTATATTTCAGTATATTTTACTATATTCTAGTATATTTCAGTATATTTGACTATATTCTAGTATATTTCAGTATATTTTACTATATTCTAGTATATTTCAGTATATTCCATTGTATTCAAGTATATTCTAGTTTGTCCTGGTATATTCTAATATATAAGAAACGCGTTACAGATGATAATTGGGTGATTTCAAGAAAGATAATGAAGACCGTCTCCGTTCGAGTGGCGTCAAGCGTCCGGAACAACACCCGCGCGAAAAACCGACGGAATTGATTTAGCCCAAGAGCGATGAGGCAACTATCCGGCCATTCGTGATGGAGGACGCTCCGAAGACCTATCATCGGCATACTTTCCGGCGAAACCTTTCCGCTCGTGGCGAGGGATGCTCGCCGCCGGGAATTTGCGGATGAACTTCACGAAAACCCACCCCGTATGACTGCGAGTCGAGCCTGCTAGCATTTTTCAACCCCTGCTCCTCGAACGGAAGTTTCGCCCCGTGCCCTGGAGAACGGAAACAGAACTCGGTGAAATACTGTTCTCTTTCCAGCAACCCTTTCTCCTCTACCATTCTATTATCATTACTGTTCATTTATCCTGTCGCTTCTGCGCGTTAGAAACATCGGGACGTACAGTGAATGGCAACATTGAATTTTAAATAGCGCTCCTCGTGTACAGCGTCTATTTATTTTTGTTTCTGAAATTTCATCCTTTTTTCATGGAGTCTCTTGGGTTTAGCATAATCGCTTTTGTATGATGATTTGGTTATGACAGATTGTTTATGTGAGAATTGTACTTATATTCTATACAACGTGTTTCACGCAATTATTTCAGGTTGTAACTTCGTTACCCGTACAGTTACCGAAAAACGTTAAAGAAAAAGGATGAATAGTTTGAAGAGCACTATATCCTTAGGTACTAATTTATTTTTAAAAGTACAATGGTGCAATCAACAATTGCAACAATACCAATATGGCGGCGCCTGTCAAAAAGGCTTAACTTTAATATAAAATGATATAAAAAGTGCTTAACTTTACACGCGTATAACTTCTGAACCAGTGAACTCCTGGCAATAAAACTTTCATTTTCGGTGTTTCCTCGTCGAAATCTATAGGACTCCGTAAAAAAGTAAAAAAAAAAATTGGTCCTCCAAAAAAAGGTTTAACCGAAATTTCAATATTAACTAAATTCAATTATTTTATAGGGGATGTTAAAAAAATGCGGAGGCTAAATTTAGGTAAAAGTATGAGAAGAAAAGCTTGAATTAAAAAATTTTATTTCTCCGACTTCCATTTTAGCACTGGGATAAAACTTCGCCTCTCTCCTGCACAACCGCACGGTCGCCATGTTTTTCTGAACAACCATCAATTTTCACGCGGTTCAAACCGCGAAGATTCCACCGTATCTGAACTAGGCCTAAAATCGTCATTCTACATCATTCTACGTAATTTTACATCGCCGTGATTCCAACGAGAATTCCAAACGAAGCAACAACGTACGTGAACAAGCAGTGATCTCTGACATGTCAGTCGCCCCTGTCAGTCGGACTCACGGTCCCTGTCATCTGTGGTCGTCATCGATTGGCATTATTAACGGTTCGACAAATTAAAAGGAGCACTGAAGTTGATGGGCATCGTTATCGAAGTCGTTAGCGTAGCACAAAGCGGAGGACTCGATTTCCTCTTCCGTCGACGTGTCATCGCGTACGAGCCAACCACCGATCTCTTCCCCCTGGCTTCGATCTTCGACGTTTCGACGACGACGTTCAATCGTCCTTCTGGCCACTCGCGAAAATAACGCGACCCAATTCTTACGAATTTACACGGGATTGGACTTGATTGATTCGTAATGTTCTGCGTCGCCATGCGATACAATTCGGCAGAAAACGCGTGAAACTTTTCGTGGTGTATGATCTTGAAGTATTGAAAATGTTTCAAAACTGGGGATAACGTAACACAATGGAGATGTTGGAGAATGTACAAATAGTGTTACGTTCATTTCAACGTGTTAGTAGACTGTGAATTTTGTAAATTTATGGTAGCAATGGATTTGTACGTAACATAACGAAAATGTCACAGGTACTTTGAAATAGCGTCAAATTTTTTACCGCTTGTTAGTATACTGCCAATTTGATGAATTTATGGTAGGAATGGGTTCGAACATGACATAGGGAAAATGTCACAAGTAATTTGAAATAGTGTCAAATTTTTTCCTGCTTGTCAGTACACTGCGAATTTGATGTATTTATGGTAGGAATGGGCTCGAACATAACATAGGGAAAATGTCACAAGTAATTCGAAATAGTGTGAAATTTTTTTCCACTTGTTAGTAGATTGCGAATTTGATAAATTTATGGTAATAATGGGTGTCTACGCTACATAGGAAAAATGTTACAAATACTTGGAAATAGTGTTGGATTTTTTCTACTTGTTAGTAGACTGCGAATTTGATGAATTTATGGTAGGAATGGGTTCGAACGAAACATAGTGAAAAAGTCACAAGTACGCTGAAATAGTTCTAAATTTTTTTCCACTTGTTATTAGACTGCAAATTTGATGAATTTATGGTAGGAATGGGTTCGAATATATAACATAGAGAAAATGTCAGAAGTACTTGGAAATAGTTTAAAATTTTTTTCTCTTGTTAGTAGATTGCGAATTTGATAAATTTATGGTAGTAATGGGTGCCTACGCTACATAGGAAAGGTGTTACAAATACTTGGAAATAGTGTTGAATTTTTTTCCACTTGTTAGTAGACTGCGAATTTGATGAATTTTTGGTAGGAATGGGTTCGAACGTAACATAGGGAAAATGTCACAAGAACGTTGAAATAGTGTGAAATTTTTTTCCACTTGTTAGTAGATTGCGAATTTGATCAATTTATGGTAGTAATGGGTTTCTACGCTACATAGGAAAAATGTTACAAATACTTGAAAATACTGTTGAATTTTTTTCCACTTGTTAGTAGACTGTGAATTTGATGAATTTGTGGTAGGAATGGGTTCGAACGTAACATAGGGAAAAAGTCACAAGTACGTTGAAATAGTTCTAAATTTTTTTCCACTAATTAGTAGACTGCGAATTTTATGAATTTATGGTAGTAATTTCTTCGAACATATAACATAGAGAAAATGTTGCAGTTACGTAGAAATAGTGTTGAATTCGATCTGGAATAAGGTTATGTAATAATAAATGCAAACAATGCCATCTCTACCCGGAAAACGAAACTACTTTCCGAACAAGTCAATCAGCTTGTTCTCCACACTGTTTCGGTCGACTTGTCTGACAGGATATGATTGTATTCGATGGATCGAACATTCCCCGAGTGTTCCAGATTCCATTTGTCGGTCTCGGTAAATAAATGAAGGCGCGATGTTAGCTCGTCAGCTCGGACCCCGCCGCGCCGCCGAAGTGGCTCCCGAATCGTATGGTAACTAAAGCAATATCCGCTCCCGGCCGTGTTTTATCCGCGGCAACTGCGACGGCTGCGGAATTGCCGCAAGAAATCTCGACGGGGATTTCCGGCTGTCGATCCTGAAGAAATCTGACCGGGGAAAAATCGGAGTGTGTCCTGAAGGGGCTCGATTAGGCGAGGAATATTCCGGCGCAGGATCATCCGCGAATTCACGCTGCGATTCCCGCAGAAGTTTTTTGTTCTTTGATAAAGAATCCTGATCGGGACGATGATATCTTTCTGATGCAATACTAATAGTCGGTGAGAGATGTTGTTTCATGATTTTCTTTTGATTTCTATTTTTTTTTTGGTGTTTTCGAAAGCTCGGTTTTATAAATTCGATTAACGTGGAATTGAAAGAAGATCGAAAGCAGTTTGATTAGAATTATTTTATAAATGTGGGTGTAGTGTATTTTTGCAAGGTTTTTTTTAGTTTTTACTACAGTATATGCTATAGTTGATGTACGTAGTATATTGTAGTGGGATAAATAAATGTCACTCATGTCTAGACTGTGAATTTATAGTAAAAATGCGTAGGTGCAATTTAAAGCGGGAAATGGATTGAAAGAAGAGGTTCAATGTATTAGTCCCGGATTATCAAAATTATTAACCCCTTCCCGTACCCGCTAACTCCCGATTACTCGGGCCATAATAAACAAGAAGATCGGTCACGCGTCAAACCATTTAGCCGTTTAGCCGCGTGCTCGAACTTGCGCAAAATGTATGCGTCTTATGACATGTATATTTCGGCGCAACGACAGGAATTGTGAAATAATAAACACGTTTGGGCACAACTAATACTTTTAAGATGTCTGGGAAGTAATTATGATCAATTCATCGGTGAACAAAAATGATTTATAATTTGAAAGTGAGTAATGTATCCGTAACGATTTGTAAATTAATAGTCAATTTAAATTAATATGTAGCATCCCCCAAATGTAGGATCTTAGGAAAAATGAGGAAATCCGCGCCGGGAGTCGAACCCGGGACCCTCGCGGTTGTAGCTGATCAACTCTTACACATACCCACGGAACCCTCCTACTTTTCCTAATCTCCATATAGTATTTGGTCTGGGAAGTCCTGATCCCACATAATGTTTTGAGAAAACTCGTGGAAAATTAGTAATCTTCGTGTTAGTGTTGTTTACGTTTGTCACGAATGAAGTACCACGAGCCAGGCTCGCGTTGTTTACGTTTGGTCCGAACGAAGTACCACGAGTCAGGCTCGCGTTGTTTACGTTTGGTCCGAACGAAGTACAACGAGCCAGGCTCGTCCATATTGTTTTTGGCGCAAATTTCTTACCACGAGGCTCACTCGTTGTTGGAGGCCAAGAGGTTAATGGAAGAAACAAATTTTTTATTCACGATTTTTATTTTGCTTAGAAATCCGCAGTCTAGCGATGTCAAGTAATAACATTTTTATAATTGCGACGATTGTATTGAACTGATACAAAAATTGTATCTGTGTTGTGCGAAAATGAATATACACTGTTGCGTTGTAGTTATACCATGTCCATTTTTATAGTATCTACTGTTTACTGTATGAAATGACGATAATTGACTAGTAGTTGTAGCGTTAAATAATTGTAATTTATATGTAAGATAAATTAAACATATAGGAGCATTTAACAAATGCTAAGATTAGGAATGATACGAATGGGTAATAATGAAGAGGAACAAGAAGAAAGAAAATTGTGGAAGAGAGAAAGTACAGAGAGAGAGAGAGAGAGAGAGAGAGAGAGAGAGAGAGAAGTGAGTGGTAGAGAGAAAAAATGAGAGAGTTAAGGTGTTGAGGGCAAACAGATAAGAAAATGGAAAAGAAACTAGGCGGTAGAAAGAAAAAAGTGGGAAAGGTTGAGGAGAAGAAAAAATAAATAATACGGGGAATAAGCGAGACAATCTGAGAAAGTGGGAGAATAGGTAATAGAGAGAAAAATGAAGATGGGAACTGAGAAAAAAATGGAACTAACTAATACAGAGAATAAGTGCGAGATTCTGAGAAAGTGGGAGAATAAATAATAGAGAGAAAAACAATGATAAAAACTGAGAAAAAGGGGAAACAAATAATGGATAGAGATCTGAGAGAATCTGACGATGTCGAAACACAAGTAACAGAGAGAAAAATACAGAAGTAAACGAAGAAAAATGGGAAATAAATAGAAAATAGAAATAGAAAAATAAATAGAAAAATAACAAGCGAGAGAGTCTAAAATGAAGAGAAAATAGATAATGGAGACAACGATTGAGAGATACTGAGAAAAAATATAAGTAATACAGAAGAAATGAGAGGAAGACACTTAGAATAAGGAAAATCTTAGAAAATTAGCGTAATAGAAAGAAAGTATCGTAGAAAAAAATGAAAAACAGATGGAGAAAGGAGATTAACATAAATAAAAATACAGATAGTGTGAAAAACGTTCTAGAACAGTCGCTAAGAACAAAGATGTACATAAAAAGCAAGAGGTTAGCTAAGAGCTCCAGAAAACGATACCACAGAGGCAAGAAAGAGAGAAGATAAGATAAAAACTAAAGAGAGTGATTGCAAAGGAAAAAAAGGCGCGAACAGCAAAATCTAGTCGAGGGTAGGGTTTTTTCGCCGGCAAGACCAGAGGAGAAAATTAGGTTTCTACGTTTAATCGCCGATTCATCTGGCTCCGTTGAACAGAATATTAACAAGAATGAACCACAACGATCTAGCCGGGAAAATGGATAGCGGTTTCCGAAGGGAACAAATTGGTACAAAATGCATTCTCGAAAAGACGGTATAATACATAAAAGGGTTCCCTAAAAGTGCACTATGGGAAAAATAAAGAACATTGAAAATGGGAACCGTAAAGCTTTCGAATCGGTCGCTCGATGGAAATGAAACTATAAATCAGGACATTACGCGGTGGCACGAATATCCCTGTGCAAGCAGCAGCGAATTAATGAGCTGGACTCGATTAACTGTCTCCACTGGCTGACCAACCTTTTGCCAGAGCTGTTCCTTCGAGTGTCGAAAAGGTTTTCACTGTTTTAAGAGCGTTTGTTTACGTTCCAAATTCGTGGTTTTATTCAGAAAAGAATAAAAAGCCTTCTTTCGATTTAATTGTGGCTGCTTCAAAAATTGACTATATGGATGTGTACAGACTTTTATAAATTAATTTATCGATTTAAAGTTGTGACAGTAATTTTATATTCGAGTAATGATTAAGCAGCACTTTATTTTTAGAATATAATTATTAGACTGCGGACCTTTATGCAAAATGTAAATCGGCTGCATAAATTGCAAGGTACTGGAAGCAAATCTAAATTTATTCTTTCCATTAATAGCTGTAATGAGTCTATGATAATATAACAACACTATTAAATTCTTATGAGCTTTTTAGTATTTTATATTTTGAATATTCATTTTGACCGCATAATTATAAATTAATATAAGGAACGAACCGGTTTATAACATTTGGAACTCACGATTAAACGCTTATGACAAGTGACTGATTTGTAAATTTGTTTCTTTGCGCTACATTAGGTATTTTTAACATTTTTTTAATTCGTAAGAATTTGAAGTTAACATAGAAGAAAATTTTGGTTCTTCGATTGAAAGTTTTATTAAGGATACAAGAATAGGATAAAATAAAAATTCCATAAAAGAATAATAAAATATAGAGAAGTTTTGTCATTGGATTAGTAGTGGTCTCACACAGATATACTTGACTGGTATTATGTTACACTTCTCGGCGATAGAGGCCTCTCGAGCTGCAGGGCCCCTTACGGGGTATACGCCGCGGTAGTGGGGATTGTTTTGGGACAGATATCGGCCAGATATTTGGGACAGTTATCGATAATATAAATTATACAAAATTTTAGATGACCATGGCTGTAATAGATGCATACAATCGCCAGTATAATAATCAATCTTGTAACAATGAATAATGCAGAGTTTCGGCTTTAAAAATTCATAGACTACAAATGCACAAAGATCCATAGTTGTATTCTATATCATTATTAAGATAATCTATTTAGATTATCAGAGCTCTAATAATAGCATAAAATCGCCAGTATAGCGACAAATCTTGTTACAATCATTAAAATAGAGTCTTCAATGGGATTTGAAAAATTCGGTGCATTTTGAATGCAGAAAAATTCATAGTTATCCATCATTATACAATGTTTTAGATTATGAAGATGGTCATTTTTCCTCTAATGTTTCTAATCAGCTGAAACGTATAAATTGATATTTTTAAATTCTCTGAATCTATAAAATTTGCAGTGTAATCATAATAAACGCAAAAAATCGTTGATATACTGCACTAATCATGCAACGATAAATAATGTACGGTCTCCAATAGGATTTTAAAAATGAATCCTTTGATTCTCTGCATTTTAAAGCCACTAGCCTCAAATAATTTAAATATAAATACATATACATATATAAATACTTAATTTTCTGTAGCAGCAATAATCCAGCTAAAAAAGCTAAAAAAGCTAAAAATCGAAGATCTAATCTCTGAATCGCGAAAATTACTTGGTTACACATTTACCGTGAGACTTCGAGGATCGGGTACGACCATAAATCTTGCTAAGGGTTGCACCAACTACTCGACTTTAGCAACGTCCTCCATCACTATCCGAGTAATTTTTCAACCAATGTAAGTGAACTAAGGAAGGAAAATTCCTCTTGATACGAAAAGTCACGGCGTCTTAGAGAGACGGTTTAACGGAGGGGAAAAAGCTTAATCCGTTCTCGAACTATTGGATTCGCTTGGACATTGTGCGATTGTTCTAAGTGTTGTATAGTACACTCCCGCACAATGCGACCAAAAAATTATTTACAGAGACTTCAGTCGGTGTAAAAAGTGTTCGCACACTCTTTGAAACCGAATATGTTTTTTGAAAATTGGTCCAGACTATTAACAATTGTAGAAGAATCCGACACTATTTCCAAACACTTCTAACATTTCTACTACGGTTTGTTTTCTTCTAATGCTGTTAACAATTTATAAAATTAACCAGTGGAGAAGAATGGAACACTATTCCCAAACAATTGTAACATTTTTATTCCAGTATGTTTTAACATACATATATCTATCACAAATTCAAAAAATTCAGTCTATCAAGAATTGTAAAAAAATGTACAAACCTATCCTAAATCATTCTAATATTTTTACTGTGTTACGTTTCAACCCATCACTCGCATCAATTCATAAAAATTTCCAGTCTATAAACAATCGTGAAATATAGAATTAATGTTCGCAGTCTATTGACAAATTTGAAAAGATTCCATGACAATTCGAAACTTCCTCCAACAATTCTAATTTATACAGGGTGAGTCACCTAACGTTTGCACCTCAAATATCTTTGTTGTTTCTAAAGATACGTAAAATATGGTAGAGATAAAGTTGAATAGTACAATTGGGCTGACACGATGCCAAAAAAAAAATTTTGTTTTTATGTCATTTTTTTGTGATATCAAGGTCACCTTGACTTTTTTTTAAATGGAACTACCCTTTTTTAAACGCATACAATGATGGTCCCTTTCATTACGTATTCAGTGACTATAATTACTCAAGGTCATTCAAGGTCACGGACAGAGTTCAATATTCCTTCAAAGCCCGTTTACAGCCATGTATCGATGTTTAATCTTATAAATTATCTCTGTCCGCGACCTTGAATAACCTTGACTAATTATAGTCACTGAATTCGTAATGAAGAGGACTATCATTGTAGATGTTTAAAAAACGGTGGTTCCATTTAAAAAAGTCAAGGTGACCTTGATATCTCTAAAAAAATGACATAAGAACAAAACTTTTTTTGGCATCGTGTCAGCCCCATTGGACCATTCAACTTTGTTCTTACCATATTTTACGTAAATTTAGAAACAAAACATATATTTGAGGTGCAAACGTTAAGTGACTCACCCTGTATATATCTAGGAATAGAATATTTTAAATGTATAATGTAAGACAATACAAAAACTGAGACAATAACAGAAGTACACTAAATGCGCCGTAATACATAAAAATCGTGATCCGTAATCCGTGTTCGTAAACCGTTTGTCGTAGCCCTAATCGTATTATGCCGTATCGTATCGTATCGTATCGTAGTTCTTTTATACGCACTTTTATACGCACCTCCGTCGAACGTTCTCGATGTTGTTTTTAAAATTGTGCGTTAAATTTCGGCAGGTGTCAACGCCCGCTGCTCGTCGCGACTGTTGTTTCGTATGCCGCGGTATATGAAAACATTTCGGCGATCATAATACCGCGGCGCTCACGCATACACTCACACACTCGTTCGCACGCGTCTATCGGGTATAGGAGAGTTCACGAACCTCGATCAGCTGTTTACACCTTACGTACGTGCGTGTTCGTGTCACACGGATTCATGAGCTCTCCTATGCGATCCTGCCTCCTACATATATTTCACACATTTCTCTAATAAACGCATAAAAATTCGCATTTCGCGGATGTCTCGTCCCAAGTACACACTGCGCAAGCGTTCACAGGCAAAATGCAGTCTTCTTAGGAATTCTCTTTTTATCACATTGTTTAATATATTACAGCGGGCAAAGCGCGATACTTTGTAGCACCGACGGAATAAAAGATTAGAGCGGGCACAAAAGAGCGGCGATTCGCTTAACGAACGCTGGCCGCAGGCGGGACCTAATTAATCGGCTGAATCCGATTACAAGCGCGGTCCAACGAGCAAGTATGTGTGTGTGTTGTGTGTATTTACTGGGAGCATGGGGAGCCCAGGTGTGGAGGAGAAAAATTTATTAAAACGCGTGTAAAATGCGGTACACGCGGCTTACGCGCCCGTCGAAACGCGGGTTTTATTAAATCCGCGGACGGTCAACGACAAAGCCGGACGTTGCTTGTCTCATGCTCGTTTCTTTTTTAGAAATTAAGCCGAGGGGCCCGTGTTTGCGGGGAACGCAACGAACGCTATAATTAACTAACTACGGCAAAGAGCTATGCAGGAGCTCCTGGATACTGTGTAGTTACGGCTTTTAGGATCAAATGTGACTGGAACATGGACAAAAGCGAGCAGAAAAAGAGATAATGTGGAAAAAAGTGTTTGGAATAAATGGTAGATTATTATAAGACAGCGGGTGTTTATGCAAAATAATAGTTTGATACCTAATATGCAACAAACTGGAGTGAAATAGGAATTTATAATAAGTTTAAATTAATAGTGTTTTTAACCCTCAGAGGATAGGCAATATTTTTAGTATAATTCTCAAGGGGTCGAATATATTTTCTTTGTGAAACAAAATGGTGTACTGAAGAGTTAAGTATATGTATGAGGTGAAGGGAAAAGTGTTGTGTTCAGTAAAAATTTTTTTCATACTTTTTAAGAGTAATAATTTCTGTAAAAATTATTTGCAATCGCTGAATGGAAAAATTGCTTAGACGACTATCTTCTAATTTCTTTACTGGATAATAATTTATATACAAAAATTGAACCTTCTATGAGGGTCCATAGCTATTTTGAGGCTTCAGATAATTTTTGGCGAACTTTATCAAAATTGTACCATAGTCCAATGAAAATTCCTAATTAACGAAACAAACTACTCTGGCATTCTGATTGTCCCCAAGAAGTCTACAAAAATTGAACTTTCTATGAGAGTCCATAGCTATTTTGAGGATTCAGATAATTTATGGCGAAGATTAACAAAATTGTGTCATAGTCCAATAAAACTTCCTATTTAACGAAACAAATTTCTCTGGCATTTTGACGGTCCCCAATAATAAAAAAAATTGAACCTTCTATGAGAGTCCATAGCTATTTTGAGGCTTAAGATAATTTTTGGCGAACATTAACAAAATTGTATCATAGTCCAATGAGACTTCTAGTTAACAAATTTCGCTGGCATTCCGATTGTCCCCAAGAAGTCTACAAAAAATAGACCTTCTATGAGACTTCATAGCCATTTTGAGGCTTCAGATAATTTTTGGCGAACATTAACAAAATTGTATCATGGTCCAACAAAATCTGCTGATTAACGAAACAAATTTCTCTAGCATTCTGACTGACCTCAATCTACAAAAATTGAACCTTCTATGAGTGTACATAGCTATTTTGAGGCCCAAGATAATTTTTGGCGAAGATTAACAATATTGTATCATAGTCCAACAAAACCTCTTAATTAACGAAACAAATTCCTCTGGCATTATAACTGTCCCCAAATAATCCACCAAAAATTGAACCCTCTTCTATGAGGGTCCGTTAGCCATTTTGATGTTTCGGATAATTTTGGAAGAAGAATATTAGCAAAATTGTAATACTGTGTCGCAGAGCCAGTCTAACAGGCTAACCAGGCCACAGACGATCCTCCCGAAGAGTCATTCATTTAAATTTCAATTCGATCTCCATGTCGGGACCTCCCTTGGGCTGAAAGTCAGTGGATCGAGGAAGAAGGCGAGGTGTAAAAGGGGGGGGGGGTGAAAGAGGAGCACAGCGCAGCGCAGGTGACGTCTGTAGTCGGTTGATGGTTGAAGGGGTCGGGCGGCGGGCATTTAGCGGAATTTCGGTCGTTAATTAGAGTGCTGCTGACGTAACCGAGGGAACGTGCCAGAAAGCAACGCAGAGGAAACGGAAAGCGCAGTATAAATCGGGGATGAATCATTCCGGGAACGGCGCTCGTCTAAAACAGCCAGACGATCGTTTCGAAATCTGCGACAATACGAAAACGCCATTTTTTTTTAAACACATTATACAAAAGAATACTGTGTAAATAGTACCATATGTCATTATCTACGATTTTTATCAGTAGATCATCTAAAAACATTAAATGGACTAAAAGTTAATCTTAAATCGGTTGTAAATTACAATAAAGAAAGCTTCGAAGAAATGTCCCTTTTAGCCTGACTTTATTTAAGACTCTAGGCTGATATCGAGTCAATGATCTACTGTACAGTGACCTTCAAATAACCTTCAACGAAGAAAGTACTGTAAACGAAAGAATAACTAGCCAATTGCAAATGTGATTTCTCAAAATGGATTGCTGGACGTCAGTTGACAATTATATGAATAATATCGTAGCTTTAAACTTTCGTTTTTTTTTTTTAAACAAATTTTATTTTATTTCAATCGCATCTTGTAGAGGGAGATAGTCTTAATATTTCTCAAGATTTACCAATCTTTAAAGGCAATTGTGAATATCATGATATCACATCAAGAATAGTTTTCTTGTTATTATGACTAGACTAAAGATTGTTATACAAAACAATAATTGTTTTCATTAATTGTGAGAAATAGGATCTGTCAACAAAATAACAAGAATTAACAGAAATCCAAACAGTGTTTTTAAAATTCTTCAAATATTTTTCCAGTTTTGTGATTCATATATCATTCTTGTGATGAATATATAAAATCGGCAGTGTAATTATGACTCTATGCAGTCTGTTCAGTTTTTGTTTCGTCCTGTATGCGCATTTTGTAATATAAGAGGTATAAAAGACAAATTGTGACCGTGAATATCAACTTGACAATTTTAAAATTATGTTTAAATTATTTTTGTACAACTGTTTTTCCGCGCTCAGAGACTTCATGATCGTTTTTATGGATTCTGAATGAATTCGTGTTTGGCACATACGTTTCGATCAGTATTAGATGAAAAATTTCGTGCATAAATGCATAAACAAATGTTCATGCATAAAAGTTACTCTGTATCTCGAGTACTATTAGCCGTTTTTACTAAAAAATTGGTGGTGTGGTAACCAATTATATAATCGTTGTAATCGTTAAACAAACAGAGATAATAAATTCATTAATTACATTTCCTCGATATAATCATGCTTGGTAATATTCATGTATCATAAATTATTCTGTATCTCGAGTACTATTACCTACTTTTACTAAAAAATTAAATTGCAAGATGATCAAGGGAGTGCTTGTCGACATCATTAACAAATGGAATTGTTACAAATATTAACCAGCTAGACATAATATATTTATCAGTGAATTGTGTTCGATAAATAAATGCGCGTGAATATTCATGTGTTAAAAGTTATTCAATATCTCGAGTTCCATTACATATTTTTACTAAAAAATTAGATGGTCAGATAGTCAAGGGGATGCTCGTCGACCTCGTTGGCAAAAGGAATTGTTATAAACATTAAACAGCCACAGGTAATAAATTTATTAATTACATTTGCTCGATATAATATTGTTTGGTAATATTTATGTATTAAAAGTTACTCTGTATCTCGAGTATTATTAGCAATTTTTGCTAAAAAATAAGGTGGTAGATAGTCAAGGGGATGCTTGTCGACATCATTGGCAAAAGGAATTGTTATAAACATTATACAACCAGAAATAATGCATTTATCAATAACTATTATCACGGCGATCGAGATCTACCAAAATTAGTTGGGGTGGGGAGCGTTGCGCTTCGCTGCGCGCTGAGCATCACTGCTCACCTAAGCCCGTGGAGCGCGCTCAGTCAGTCAGTCGGGCCGGGCCCTCCGGCAGGAGCGGACGGGCTCCGGGACCAGGAGGGTCTTCAGCTACCTTGGGGATGACCGGTGGTCCTCCAGAGCCACCCAAGCCTACCTTTAGCGGGCACAGGGTTGACCAAGGGTCCTCCACTAGTGGACTACTCTGGAGTTGACCAGTGGCCATCCACAGCTACCCTGAACTGCCCCTGCTTATCTTCAGCGGTCATAGGGTTGACCATGGGTCCTCCACCAGAGGCCTACCGTAGTCTACCCTTGCCTACCCCGAGGTTGACCAGTGGTCATCCAGTGGTCATCCAGTAGTCATCCAGTGGTCATCTAGTGGTGATCCAGTACTCAGACCTACCGTCCCTTACCCTGAGGCTGACCAGTGGTCCTCCAGTGCTACATTGGACTACCCTTGCCTACCTTCAGTTGGATTAAGCGTGACCAAGGGTGCTCCACCAATGGCCTACCATTGTCTACCATGGTCTACCTTTAGCTAGCTTAGGGTAGTCCAAGGGTTATTTAAAACTTCCTTGGCCTACTTTAAGCTAGCTCGGGGGGGCCCATGGACTCTTCAATGCTTCCTTCGTTTACCTTGGGCTCTGAGCCGGTCCAGTTTCGGTGTCCGGCATGCAGTCATTACCGCGCTGATCGACTCAGAGAGGGCATTCATTGCAATGACTTCGCATCTTCGAGTGAGTCATTTTGTTACTACCTTGTTACTATATTCGTCTGTAGAAGTAGTAGTATACCGTAGTAGTAAAGTGTAAAAGTAGTTAGTTGCATGCATGGGCAGGCCTCGCCGCCCCAACGATCAGCCGAGATGGGAACGTCCGCGATTTGCACTAGCGTTGCGACAAAACCACGCGTTGCATTTAGTCGATTTTGAACAGAGATTAAAGTTAATGTTACGAAAAATTTTGTTTAGAGTTGATAACAATTTGATAACTGCGCTTTTAAAGTTCATACTGTTGTTGTTTTACATATAATCTAAAGTAATCGTTTTCTGGATCTCTGTTCGTTGAATTAGCGTTGCGTACAAAAAGTTCGCGTTTGCTTTCGAGTCTTTCGACTTTTCAGGCTCCCATGCTCGAGCTGCAACGATCAACTGTGAGATGGGCACATCCGCGATTTCAAGTAGTGTTGCGAAACAAATTGTTACACGCGTTGTAGTAGTATGAATTTTTAAAGTTGATGAAATGTCTAGTTAATGTTGCAAATAAATAGTCGTAATTTAAAGTAGTTCTAAAGATACCTGTTTAGAATTTTAGACGTTAGAGTTTTAAATTTCTTATTTAAATAGCATTTTAAATTCGATTTGTTGAATTAGCGTTGCGCATCAAAAGAATCGCGTTTGCAATAGAATCATTCGATATTTCAGGCGCCCATGCTCCAGTTGCAACGATCAACTGTGAGATGTCGAGCAGCGGTGCGAAACAAATTGTCGGGATGGGGCCGAATTAGCAGACGAGGTGTTATGCCAAAGATGCCGGACAAACTTTCATTCAAAAGGACAGTCATTGCAACGTCGTCGCATCTTCGAGTGAGTCATTTTGTCACTACCTTGTCGTTATACTCGTCTGTAGAAATAGAGTTGTAGTAGAATGTAAAAGTAGTTAGTTGCATGCATGGGCAGGCCTCGCCGCCCCAACGATCAGCCGAGATGGGAACGTCCGCGATTTGCACTAGCGTTGCGAAAAAAGTACGCGTTGCGTTAGTCGATTTTGAACTGAGATCAAAGTTAGCCTTTCTTCTAAATATAATAGTAGTCTCTATCAGCGATATAGCTTGTTTAAACTATAGCGTTGCGAAACAAATAGTCGCGATTCGTTTTGCAGAAACTGTAGAGTAATCTTTTTTTGGATCTCTGTTCATTGAATTAGCGTTGCGTACCAAAAGTTCGCGTTTGCTTTCGAGTCTTTCGACTTTTCAGGCTCCCATGCTCGAGCTGCAACGATCAGCTTTGAGATGGGCACATCCGCGATTTCGAGTAGTGTTGCGAAACAAAGTGTCACACGCGTTGTACTACTATCAATTTTAAAACTTGATTAAATGTGTAGTAAATGTTGCGAATAAATAGATGCGATTTAAAGTAAATCTAAACATACAGATGTACAATTTTAAACGTTGGAATTTTAAGTTTCTTGTTTAAATAGCAATTTGAATTTCGATTTGTTGAATTAGAGTAATCTTTTTTGAATCTCTGTTCGTTGAATTAGCGTTGCGCACCAAAAGTTCGCGTTTGCTTTCGAGTCTTTCGACATTTCAGGCGCCCATGCTCGAGCTGCAACGATCAACTGTGAGATGGGCTCATCCGCGATTTCGAGTAGCGTTGCGAAACAAATTGTCACACGCGTTGTACTACTATCAATTTTTAAAGTTGATCAAATTCCTAGTTCATGTTGCGAATAAATAGTCGCGATTTAAAGTAATTCTCGAGACACCGATACAGAATTTTAGACGTCAAAGTTTCTTTCTTATTTAAATAGCATTTTGAATTTCGATTTGTTGAATTAGCGTTGCGCATTAAAAGGATCGCGTTTGTATTAGAATGATTCGATATTTCAGGCGCCCATGCTCCAGTTGCAACGATCAACTGTGAGATAAGAACATTCGCGATTTAAAGTAGCGTTGCGAAACAAATTGTAACACGCGTTGTAATAGTATAAATTTTCAAAGTTGACTTAATGTCTAGTTAATGTTGTGAATAAATAGCCGCGATTTAAAGTAGTTTTTTAAGTACCGATCTAGAATTTTAGACCTTAGAGTTTTAAATTTCTTATGTACTTTGTAAGAACGGTAATACTTAATTTTGTAAGACTTTCAACATTCAACTTTACCAAATTGATACAATATATTTGTCTAGAAATTAATATTTTTCAGGAAATTAATATTTCTCAAGAAATTGATATTTTTTCAGGAAATTGATATATTTGTCTTGAAATTGTTATTTATTACAGGAAATTGTTATTTATTTCAGGAAATTGTTATTTATTACAGGAAATTGTTATTTATTTCAGGAAATTGTTATTTATTTCAGGAAATTGTTATTTATTTCAGGAAATTGTTATTTATTTCAGGTAATTGTTATTTATTTCAGGAAATTGTTATTTATTTCAGGAAATTGTTATTTATTTCAGGAAATTGTTATTTATTTCAGGAAATTGTTATTTATTTCAGGAAATTGTTATTTATTTCAGGTAATTGTTATTTATTTCAAGAAATTGTTATTTATTTCAGGAAATTGATATTTATTTCAGGAAATTGTTACTTATTTCAGGAAATTGTTATTTATTTCAGGAAATTGTTATTTATTTCAGGAACTTGATATTTATTTCAGGAACTTGATATTTATTTCAGGAAATTGATATTTATTTCAGGAAATTGTTATTTATTTCAGGTAATTGTTATTTATTTCAGGAAATTGTTATTTATTTCAGGAAATTGTTATTTATTTCAGGAAATTGTTATTTATTTCAGGAAATTGTTATTTATTTCAGGAAATTGTTATTTATTTCAGGAAATTGTTATTTATTTCAGGAAATTGTTATTTATTTCAGGAAATTGTTATTTATTTCAGGAAATTGATATTTATTTCTGGAAATTGATATTTATTTCTGGAAATTGATATTTATTTGTGGAAATGGATATTTATTTGTGGAAATGGATATTTATTTGTGGAAATTGATATTTATTTGTGGAAATTGATATTTATCTGTGGAAATTGATATTTAATTCTGGAAATTGATATTTAATTCTGGAAATGGATATTTATTTCTGGAAATTGAAATTTTTATCTTGAAATCATTATTGCTCGGATCGGAGTTCCCTCAGGGGCTCACTCACGGGATGGGGCCCGTGAGTGGGTACGGGGACTCGCGTCCCCGGGGCCACCCGAATCGCCTATAGATCGTTGCGTCCACAAATCATTAGATTTCGGCTCGACATGGTTTCGATTCTGTTGCGACTGGTTTTTCATTTGGTGTCGATTTCGTATCAACTGGTTTTCGATTCTGTTTCGATTTTTTTTTTTCAACTGGTTTTCCATTTGGATTCAATTTTGTTTCAGCTGGTTATCGATTCTGTTCAAGAAAATTCATCTTGAAAAGAAAATTCATCTTGCGAAGAAAATTCATCTTGCGAAGAAAACTCATCTTGCGAAGAAAATTCATCGAAGGAAGAAAATTCATCGAACGAAGAAAATTCATCGTACGAAGAAAATTCATCGGACGAAGAAACTTCATCGAACGAAGAGGATTCATCGAACAAAGAAAATTCATCGAAAGAAGAGGATTCGTCGAACGAAGACTCCAGATTATTTATAAATTAGTTTTAGTGCGTGCGTTAGTTATTAAGATTGTCAATCGTCGTTGTAATTATGTCGAGTAATTATTGTCGTAACTTCACTTTGTTCGCCCCGTTTTTCGACTCCGACACAGCCTTCTGCTGTGTCGGCCTTGCTTGCAGGTTCTGAGCCGGTCCAGTTTCGGTATCCGGCGTGAAGTCATTGAGAGGAATGTCTAACAGACTCGTTCACTCGTCTTCTGACGATCCCCTGTGTTAACGTAATCCTGGACACGCCATGTTCTCATGTCACCCAGTTGCGCCAGAAACCGTTTGAGCGCATCTCTTTGCCATCTTTCTTGGTGATGGAGTGGCGGGTATCGGGCTGGTCGGCTCAGGACTTGTAAGCACTGAGCGCGTCGCGTCACCCTTGAACCAGAGCCTTCTGCTCTGGTTCGATCTTGTTTGTTTCTTTGAAAGAATCAGAGCCTTCCGCCTGATTCGCCTTTGGTCCCTCGTGGATCGGAGACGTCTTCTCCGATTCACTCTTTGCCCCGCAATAATTACTCGACATACGCTAAATGGAAAAGAAGTCTTTTCCATGAAAAAGACTACTTCTCCATTTAGCGACCTGCGAAACTTAGTTTCTAAGAATCTTCGTTGTAAGAAAGGCAGACAGAACGAAGGAAGATTTCGTTCTGACTCCCTTTCGGGTCTCTTGTGCAGCAACCTCCTCGTGGTGAGACCTGGGCAATCGATATTATCCACAATTCGCAAGATATTATAACTTATAAATTCTAGTATCTTGCATGTAGTGGATAATATCGAGCTAATAGCTGCACATTTAGAGCTTGCGTAAATATGTATTTTATATTAGAATGTAAGACTTAATAATTTCTTCGTTTTCCTTTGTTCAGGTATTCCACGTTCAGCATTTCTTTCAATTAATAATAGAAATACGGAATTTCAATTTCAGAATACATGTACCTTCAACAAATACCTCCATTATTAATTTTTGGATTCGTAAATGGAATGTGCTCCTGAACTTTCAAAGTCCAACTTCCTCAAATCGATATTTTTGTCTTGAAATTGATATTCCTCCGATCGGAGTTCCCTCAGGGGCTCACTCACGGGATGGGGCCCGTGAGTGGGTACGGGGACTCGCGTCCCCGGGGCCACCCGAGTCGCCTATAGATCGTTGCGTCCACAAATAATTAGATTTGGGCTCGACATGGTTTCGATTCTGTTTCGACTGGTTTTTCATTTTGTGTCGATTTCGTATCAACTGGTTTTCGATTCTGTTTCGATTTTGTTTCATCTGGTTCTCGATTCTGTTTCGATTATTTTTCAACAGCTTTTCCATTTGGAGTCAATTTTGTTTCAGCTGGTCATCGATTCTGTTTAAGAAAATTCATCTTGCGAATAAAATTCATCTTGCGAAGAAAATTCATCTTGCGAAGAAAATTCATCGTACGAAGAAAATTCATCGAACGAAGAAAATTCATCGAAAGAAGAGGATTCGTCGAACGAAGACTCCAGATTATTCTTAAGTCAGTTTTAGTGCGTGTGTTAGTTATTAAGATTGTCAATCGTCGTTGTAATTATGTCGAGTAATTGTTGCCGTAATTTCACTTTGCGCGCTCCGTTTTCTCATTCCGACACAGCCTTCTGCCGTGTCGGCCTTGCTTGCAGGTTCTGAGCTGGTCCAGTTTCGGTATCCGGCGTGAAGTCATTGAGAGGGATGTCTAAGTGACTCGTTCACTCGTCTTCTGACGATCCTCTGTGTTAACGTAATTCTGGGCACGCCATGTTCTCATGTCACCCAGTAGCGCCAGAAACCGTTTGAGCGCATCTCTTTGCCATCTTTCTTGGTGATGGAGTGGCGGGTATCGGGCTGGTCGGCTCAGGACTTGTAAGCACTGAACGCGTCGCGTCACCCTTGAACCAGAGCCTTTTGCTCTGATTCGATCTTGTTTCTCTCTTTGAAAGAATCAGAGCCTTCCGCCTGATTCACCCTTGGTCCCTCGTGGATCGGAGACTTCTTCTCCGATTCACTCTTTGCCCCGCAATAATTACTCGACATACGCTAAATGGAAAAGAAGTCTTTTCCATGAAAAAGACTACTTCTCCATTTAGCGACCTGCGAAACTTAGTTTCTAAGAATCTTCGTTGTAAGAAAGGGAGACAGAACGAAGTAAGTCTTCGTTCTGACTTCCTTTCGGGTCTCTTGTGCAGCAACCTCCTCGTGGTGAGACCTGGGCAATCGATATTATCCACAATTCGCAAGATATTATAACTTATAAATTGTAGTATCTTGCATGTAGTGGATAATATCGAGCTAATAGCTGCACACATAGAATTTACGTTAATATGTATATTACAGTAGAATGTAAGACTTAATACTTTCTTCGTTTTCCTTTGTCCCAGCTTCAGTATTTCTTTTCAATTAATAACCCAAGTACAGAGTTTTCGTTTCAGAATACGTGTACGTTCAAGGAACACCTTCCGTATTTCTTTTTGGATTCGTAATGGGAATCTGATGATGAACGTTCAAAATTCAACGTTCCTAAATTCATTTTTTTGTCTTGAAATTGATATTTCTTCATTCGGAGTTCCTTCAGGGGATCACTCACGGAATGAGGCCCGTGAGTGTGTACAGGGTGTCGCGTCCCCGGGGCATTCCGAGTCGTCTTTAGGTCGTTCCGTCCACAATTCATTAGATTCGAGTTTGATTCGGTTTCGATTCGGCTTCGATTCGGTTTCAATTCGGTTTCGATTTTGTTTCGATTTGGTTCCCATTTCGATTCTTCACCTTACTCTTGTTCGTTACGACGCACTCGTGTGCGGGGTTAGATTTGCTCTCCTGTGCAGTTGTTCGATTTGAACTCCTGTGCGGGATGTAGATCGTAGGTTCTGATGCAGGCCAAAGATGATGTAGATTCTGATGTTACATATTGCATATTGATTCGTTATTAAAACACTATTTTATTTTCAAATCACATAATTGGTTGAAACTTGTGAAGTGGATGCAACTTAAAGAAAAAAAAGTCTTCCATACAACATTGTATTATCTTTGCATTTTCGAACTTTCAGAGGAGATTAAAAAAACGAAACATATCTGTTTTCTCATTTTGTTATCAAAATTAGTTTCCTCTATGTCCCTTAATTCGGCATAAGCTTCATCTGCTCCGACTGCTCTTTCTTGACATATTTTATTTTTTACAATCTGTTAGTAAGTGACAATACTAATTGTTTCGTTTTTTGTTATTCATTGATGTTTGAATATATTACAAAATGTATATATTTCACTTGTTTTCTCCATGTTGTTTGAAAAATATTTGTTACTCAATTCCCGTATGTTAGTAATGCAATTTATATTATACAAATTTGATTAAGACATTAATAATATTAGAACATGGCTATTTTAATGAAAAACTGATTTTTTATTCTTTTCATCTACTTTTTTACCTTTTAACCTCGTTACGCTGTGCGACGCGCTGTTGTGGGACAGACTGCAGATCGTTCCAACGCGATAATTCCTTGCTCGAATTACAGCGGGTTTTGAAGCGGTAACGGGAATTCGCGAACGATAGCTGGGTCGCCGCGATAAATCGGCAGGGGAAACTGCTTACGCAGATTCATAGCGGTTCGCGGAAGCTTTTAATCCGTCGCATATCAACGCGGCTCGAGGGAAAGCAAGAGCGTCAAGCAAGCCGCTGACTCGGATATCCGTGAACATGCACCGAGCGTGCTATACTCCTCCGCGGAATTCACGGAAATAAAGCCGGCTGTCAACCGGAAGGCGATCGAACACGGGAACGCTCTCCGTCGAGACCGATCGGCTGTTTCGTTTCTTTGTTTTTGCTCTTTTCATAGCCAGCGTTTTGGGAACCGAAACTGTGTAGCGTTTTAACGAGTGTCGTTCGAGAGCCAACACAGCAATTACGGTGAAAATATTCGGCTGGAGTCACTGGGTGAAGTAAAATCCGCCGTTACCAAATTCAATTTCAATTGTTTGTAACTTTGTAATAAAGCGTTTCTAATCGTACTTCAAATAACATTTTTTCCTTATTTCTACTTGTAGAATCTGCTCCAGTATTTTAGCCGGAAGAACTCGCTACACCTTGTATATTTTTATTCTATCATTTCTTTGTTACGCACAGAGAATTCTCTCTGCTTTATTTCGACCAGCGTTTTCTTATCTCTTTCCTGAGAACGGAAAACGCCCTATTCCAACCTTTGCTTATAGAAACGATGACTATGCCGGCACAAAGCATGATTCAGTACAGGGACAGTTCCACAAGATTCCCTAATATGGAAATCTTGAGAGCATCTCCACTTGGATTTCACAGTATATAAACCCTTGAATTTTAACCCTCTGTGGCAGTGCTTAAAGTACAAACGGGCTATACACGTCGTTACGCTGAATCTCGTTTTGGAGTTGATTGTATTTAGTGAGATCGAGCCTAGTCACCCTTTCGAATCAAGTAACCTTATAGATTCCGCGAGTACGGTATTAATCTATCTTGGCATAATTATTCAACCTCTCCGTGTTCCCCGCATCGCCAGTGCGTCATCCAACAGGCAGTAGTACTTAGGTAACTACACAACATTGTTCATACACGCTCAATTCTTACCGCGACAGTAACAGTTGTAACAGAGCCAGTTTCCTGTAATATACAATTTAGTTCAAGGTAATTTGGAGTAACAATTGATTTTAGCCCACCATTCGGATCCAGTAATTCTTAATTGACCGTTCCCACATGATACAATCTTATCGCCCGGGTTGTATCAATTAATTTATAATATTAAAGTTGCGAGGCTGTTACTAACACATCCTAGGAGCTACCTGATCTTGTATCAGGAACTCAAAACTGTTATCCAACCTATGCTGCTCCCTGAGTTCGCATCAGGTTCGTCCGTATCCTACAGCTCCCCGATTTCGCATCAGGTTCGTCTGTGCTTTTATTCAACCTCCTAGCAGCTCCCCGATTTCGCCTCGGGATCATCTACGCGTCGGGAGCATCTGCGCGTCGGGAGCATCTGCGCGTCGGGATCATCTGCGCGTCGGGATCATCTGCGCGTCGGGATCATCTGCGCGTCGCGATCATCTGCGCGTCAAGATCATATGCGCATCGGGATCATCTGCGCGTCGGGACCTTCTACGCGTCGGGACCTTCTGCGCGTCGAGATCATATGCGCGTCGAGATCATCTGCGCGTCGCGATCATCTGCGCGTCGAGACTTTCTGCGCGTCGAGATCATATGCGCGTCGAGATCATCTGCGCGTCGCGATCATCTGCGCGTCGAGACTTTCTGCGCTTCGAGATCATATGCGCGTCGAGATCATCTGCGCGTCGCGATCATCTGCGCGTCGAGACTTTCTGCGCGTCGAGACTTTCTGCGCGTCGAGATCATATGCGCGTCGAGATCATCTGCGCGTCGCGATCATCTGCGCGTCGAGACTTTCTGCGCGTCGAGATCATATGCGCGTCGAGATCATCTGCGCGTCGCGATCATCTGCGCGTCGAGATCATATGCGCGTCGAGATCATCTGCGCGTCGAGATCATCTGCGCGTCGGGTTTATCTGCGCGTCGGGATCATCTGCGAGTCTTCCAACCTCCCAACAGCTCCCCGATTTCTCATCGGGTTCGTCTGCGTGTCTACCTCCTAATGGCTCCCCGATTTTGCATCGGGTTCGTCCACGAAGTCTCTCAAATATCCTAGCGTGCACCCTACTAACAATTAAAAACCACATTCCTCTTTAAACTATAAACTGCTCGCCGGCCAAGCGCGCTACTGCTCGACCCAGGCTCTTAACATGAAAGTATCTTTATAATTTCAATATTTGTAAAATATAAAATCTGATGTAAGTTATTTTGACGGATGGTGGAAGGTTTAGTGTGAATAATTCTGTGGAAAGCAATGCTGACTAGTTTTTCATTCGTGTTGTGTTTCTCATTCGATTGTTCAAGCTTCTAGTCAAATTTCGTCTTCAAACTTTATGTTACTTTGATTCCAGCGTTTTTGGAGCTCTCCCAGAACGTTGGAGGGGAACTTTGCTCGCGGAATTTAAAGACGCGATCGAAATGCACCCGGAAATGCCGGTTTAAGGGATTCAATTTTGCGAATGTATACCGTACGGATTTAAAATTGCGTTTCTAGCTGCGCGGTTCCGCTCGTCGAGGCTCTTTCTGTTAACTTTATTGCTGGGATTTCGGTGGGAAGTTTCTGAAGCGGTGATTGTATGCTAACAGAAAATTTTCTTGGGTGTAGTTATTGTATTCAGGAATTATTGCTGGTTTTATGGTGCATCTTATGGGTGGATTACAGTTTAAATTTTCAGTGTATTAAGATAAAAATTTATTTCTTAGTCTGGGCCAATGTTTGCTTAGTAATACGATACACGGTCAAAACAATCGGTACATGGTACACGTTCTATTCAAAGCGCAACAAAATTGCATGAAAATCCGGAATATTTAATTGTTTAGCGATGTTGTAAAGAAGGAACTCTGTTCTTTAAATGTGTAGTGATTTTATCCAGGAGAAAAATTTCTTCGGCTCTGTGGAAGCGATCAAAGTCGATCGAGTGATTGGAACGATCATTATGTGGCACATTTCTTATACAACGTACAAAAAATTACGAAAAGAGTTAATTGTTGGTTTTTATGGTGTCGATGTAAAGAGAAGACTTCAACATTTAAATTCATGGCAAATATATTCCCAGAAAAAATTTTTCGAGCTACGTACGAGCAATGGATGTCGATTAAACGGTCAAATAGACCATTACATGGCATACGTTCCATTCAAAATGCAACAGAATGACGAAGAATAAATTGTAGCACATCTTTAATAGTATCCTGATAAAGAGGAGAGTTCAATGTTTAATTCCATGGCAAATATATCGTCACAAAAAATTTTTGTAGCTTCGTACAGGCGATGGCAGTCGATTAAACGATCAAAATGCCCATTACATGACACACGTTCCATTAAAAATGCAACAGAATGACGAAAGAAAACGAACCTCAATTTTTACGTAAAGTCGCTATAAAGTGACGATTTTAATATATGAATCCATGGCAAATTTATCCTGTGAAAAAAATGTTGGAGCTTCGTACGGGCGATGGAAATCGATTAAACGATCAAAATGCCCATTACATGGCACACGTTTTATTCAAAATGCAACAGAAAAACTAAAAAAAAAATGAACCTCAATTTTTACAGTGTCGTTGTAAAGAGGAGATTTTAATATACGAATCCATAGTAAATTGATCGTCAGAAAACATTTTTAGAGATTCACATGAGCAATGGCAGTCGATTAAACGGTCAAAATGACCATTACATGGTATACATTTAATTTAAAATGCAGCAGAATGACGAAAAAAAATATACCACATTTTTGATAGTGTCGTTGTAAAAGTGAGACGTCAATCCGTATGTTGTCAATCCAATATTATTGCATTGTTTTATATCGCAGTTGTTATTAACACTAACCCTACTAACCACAAAACATATAAAGATAAAACGCCTTATAGAATTGAGAAGATTGAATTTATTTAAACTTTGTACCGTTTCCATAAGAATATTTGCTTAAATAAAAAGGTCAATTCAGTCATTTCCTATGAAATCGTTTTTCTAATTTCAATAATTGTAAAATAGAAAACTGGTCATTTTGACCGTGGTAGGTTTAGCGTTAAACATAATCATTGTTAAACCTGACTATCGTTTGTAACGCCCCCAACATAATGCGTTAAAATCGTGAATTGGAATATACAGTACAAGTGATCTAACAATCTGAAAACAGAGATGTACGATAAACGAACCAAAAATCTGAAAACCGAGATGTACAATAAGCGAACCAAAAATCTGAAAACCGAGATGTACAATAAGCGAACCAAAAATCTGAAAACCGAGATGTACAATATGTGAACCAAAAATCTGAGAACATAAAAGTGCAATATGTTAACCTTTTGATCAGCCGCTCTCTGTCAACGGGCGCCAGCTGATTCGCGAGACGTCGAATCTGTAGGACGCGGGAACATGTTCGCAGGGGATAATAAATGAATACGAGCGTTCGGTAATTTGGCACGGTTGTTGGGAGTCTTTGACCGGGAAGCAGCGTCTTTTGTTCGCGCCAATGGTGAATTGGCAGAGCCGTCGACGTGTCGTTTAAACTGGGCGCCAGCCAGCGTCGCGACGCGGCGCGTCGTCATCGACCGGCTCGTCGCTATGTGCATTAGCGATAGAGAAATTTTGGGCTGGCAATAAAGCGTCGTTCGTTGGATAAATAGTTGTTGGCTGGCCAGCTGACTGGTTGGCCTGGTTCTTTCTGCGAATCTGTGGTGCGTTGCATCGCATTCGTGTCTCGAAGACACCACCAGATAACTCTGACTGCCGAATGGGAGATCGAACAGTAACCGGAAAAGGGGTTTTCCTTTTTCGGGTTGATTTTATTTGTTTCTTTTTTGTAGATCAGCTAAAAGCGTTTTATTTCCGTTTTATTTTAATGTGACTTCCATTAGCAAGAATGCATTTCTGAGTTCTGCTGACCATGCTTTGGATTGGCAACTAAGTAAGTGCGGATTTTAAATGAAAAGGAAAATTCAAAATTTTTACTTGAAAATATAACTTTATTAAATTAGGTATTGTCCGTTTTTGTCGATGACCTTTTGTCATCTTTCAGGTAGTGTCATAATTCCATGTTCATAAAACTAAAAAAAAAAAGAAAAAATCTTCATCCTAATATATGGGACATGACTTCTTGTATGCGATGTATTGCTTGCGATGCGTTTCCTGTTTTTTCGAAAATAAAAATAAAATATGTCTGAAATGAGCGTTTTGTTCTTCTATTTTTAACACTAAACCTACCGCGTTGAAATGACCGGTTTTATATGTTACAATTATTAAAATCATAAAAAATTCATTTGTGGAAAATAATTGCATAAATTTCCTTGCCTAAGCATGTATTATATTGAAGATTGCGTACAATCTCAATAATTGCAGTGTTGCTATTTTTATAAGACAAATTTACCAGATAATTTTAATGCTTGGTAGGTTTAGTGTTAAATTGGGATAAAAACGAAACTAAATAACTAATCGATACAATTTTCTTACTAATTAAAGGTGGAAGAAAACAATATAGGTTAGGTGCATTCAACACATTGACAAAACAAAAAAATGTGCTAGAACATCTATCGACAAAATCCACAATCATTTAGTTGCCAACCAAATAGTTTCTGCCAATGTTATGCTAAAAATGTTACAATAAAAATGTTACACTGAAAATGTTACACTAAAAATGTTACACTGAAAATTTTACATTTACTTCTTCTTTTTCTGTCCTTGTACGAGTCTGAAGACCATAACATGTATACTAAATGGTTTAACTCGTCTTAATGTCCGCTTTCATATGATGTAAAAAATATATAGCATTCCATTTAAAAAAAAAATGGAAATCAATCTTGATTCTTGAATAATATTAAAAACACAAAAAATTTGAGGTAGCCATCATGCTGCTGTTAAAATATACTACTACTTTACAATATAACTACTACTTCCTCCTCTTGTCGTTTTTTTCTAATATTTCCCGTTTACGAAAAAAACGCTGGTACAAATTATTGCGAACACTCGATACGCAGTAGTTTATCGATAACTGTCCCAAACATCTGGCTGATAACTGTCCCAAATATCTGGCCGATAATTGTCCCAAAAATCTGGCCGATAATTGTCTCAAATATCTGGCCGATAATTGTCCCAAATATCTGGCCGATAATTGTCTCAAATATCTGGCCGATAATTGTCCCAAAAATCTGGCCGATAATTGTCTCAAATATCTGGCCGATAATTGTCCCAAAAATCTGGCCGATAATTGTCTCAAATATCTGGCCGATAACTGTCCCAGAACTATCCCCACTTCCGCGGAGTATACCTCGTGAGGAGCCCTGGAGTTCGATGTAATGCCAACAACAAACTTTGTTATTATTACTTATATTTTTATGATACTTTCACCAATATTATCGGAATAAATGAGAATTTTCGGAAACTTTTCGATCCCTGGTTATAATCAAAAGTTTTCCCTTCCTATATTCTCATTCATATAAAATTTCATATTTATCTCAACTTTAACACGTGAGTGTGCCACGTCTTCCCCTTATCCGATTAACATCATATTTTCCAAGAATTAATTGCTAACTCAATGAAACAATCTCAGAGAGCAGCGTTAAAATAGTCTCGTAAAAAAAAATGTCAGTAGACACAGCTAAGGTCTAATGCAGATGCTACGATTTGTTAGTGGATTGAATATCGATGCTCACCTCTCTGCGAATTGGTTTTGTACCCTGGGGAGTGCCCGGACTTATTTCGGTTAACCGTTACGGTAGAAAAATTCGCGAAGCGGTTGGTTGGTTCGTAGGCTGTAGCGTGGGATTTAAATCATGCTCGATAGGAGCCGGTCAACCGATATTCCCGGGGATTTACGGTGTCCTATAAATCCGCGAAAGCTCCCGGACGAAGACCGTCTCGTGATTGTATACTACCGAATATCCAGTGTCGTTGTTTTGGATTTACGTCCGGTGTTGGAATCCTGGCGACATTGAGTGGTTCGATGTAGATGATCGAGTGGGAATACGTTGGGGACTGGAGAAGGGGTTCAGTTCCTACGAATCGCAATTTTTTCAAAATCTTTTTTTGCACACATTTATTTCAAATGACTACGCCGAAATAAATTATAATAAAGTTGTTATTTAAAATAAATGTACTCAAATAAATTGCTCTCGAATAGTTATATCATAGAGTTTATTTGAGATAATGTTATATTCAATAATTAACTTACTATCTTTATTTTAAATAAAATTTGCCCAGGCGATGATTGTGACTATAGTGATTATAGTGTGATTATAGTGTGACTGTAGTGTGACTGTAGTGTGACTGTAGTGTGACTATAGTACACGGTGCATTATAGAGGTGTTACGACTTCCATCAGAAAACTGTGATAGATAGGGCCTAGTTCTCCGGTCGCCGCCAGATGGAATATGAGGCAGAATCACGCTTTCATGAACGTGGGGGAATGAGATGGATTCCATGGATATATATCCATCTCATTCTCCCACGTTCATGAAAACGTGATTCTGCCTCATATTCCATCTGGCGGCGACCGGAGAACTAGGCCCTATCTATCACAAAATGTCAACCTTACAGAGGTGCTTAGTCTTAACACCTCTATAATACACCGTGCTATAGTGTGACTCTAGTGTGACTCTAGTGTGACTCTAGTGTAACTGTAGTGTGACTGTAGTGTGACTGTAGTGTGACTGTAGTGTGACTGTAGTGTGATTCTAGTGTGACTGTAGTGTGACTCTAGTGTGACTGTAGTGTGACTCTATTGTGACTATAGTGTGACTGTAGTGTGACTCTATTGTGACTCTAGTGTGACTCTAGTGTGACTATATTGTGACTGTAGTGTGACTCTAGTGTGACTATAGTGTGACTATAGTGTGACTGTAGTGTGACTCTAGTGTGACTCTAGTGTGACTCTAGTGTGACTCTATTGTGACTCTAGTGTGACTCTAGTGTGACTATATTGTGACTGTAGTGTGACTCTAGTGTGACTATAGTGTGACTATAGTGTGGCTCGAACAGAGCGATGTGGTCACGCAGAGCTCAGAACATTGACGTAATTTCGAAATCTTCATCGCTGGTCCGACTCGCTATTAAAAGACAGAAGATTAAGAATACAGTCAATGCTATAAAATATACGTGATAACATTTACATTTTATTAACACTAAACCTACCACCACCAGTCAAATGACCGGTTCCAGATTTTTCATTTTACAATTATTGAACTCATAAAAATGCTTTCATAAAAAATGGTGGAATAAATATGTTTAGCGGAACACATAATATAATAAGAATCGCGCAGAGTCTAAATAAATTAAATCTTGTCATTTTTATAAAGAAGCATATACTAGTTAATATTAAGGAAACCCTAGGTTTAGTGTTAATGCAGTAAGACTCCCGTATATCCGGTTAATAAATCAGAAAATATCGTGTGCCTCTCGTAGTTTACGGGAATTCTACTCCAATGTCGACAGTTCCCGCCATAACCTATAAGCATAACAGTGGTGTTCGCAGTCTGTCGTCAAGAGTGGGATGCCGCAGATCCCCCCGCACCTCCCTGTCGAAATCTCTGCCATCTTTTCGTGGATGAGGACCACGTAATTCAGTCAATTTGTTTAATCTTCGCGTAAATCACGTTCGTCGGGTCCTCCAACGTATCTTTGAGGACCTCGAGCAGAATTTATATTATGTCGACGCACGGCGTCGCGTCCTCGGCCACCGTAATTTTATAGCTGTCCATTCCCCGTGAAAACGAAGCTCGCCGATGCATGCATACAGCGAATTTAATCCCCACGTAGAGTGGAAAGGAGAGTGGGAAAGCTTCGAGGAGATTCTAGCTCTTATCGCGAGCCACGCTTCCGGCGTGTCCCTGTTTCGCCGTGTCCCGTATCACGGCCACGGATCGTTCATTTAGATACAAGCCTTCGATTAAATTTAATAAATGCCGCGGCCGCATTCCTCGCCTATCGATACCGAGCCGCATCTCTGATGAATATTAATGCTGCCATAACTGCGACTCTTGTCGGTCGCGGTCCAGCGGGCGATCCCAAAACGCGATTCCCGATGTTTCGTTGAAATTGAATTTTACCGTTGACGTATACCGTTTTGCGAATATTTTTGTTCGATCGATTAGGTTTGGGATAGACTAGAGGTGCCAATTACTGTGCCCTGTTGTTCAACTTCAGGAGTTTTCGCTATTAAACATATCATTTGTAATATTATTGACATTTCTCGAGGACTGTTACGTAAATTTCAATGTTCATATCATTGATCGAAATTCTCCCATGAAATAAATACCAAATCTTCTTTGGATATTATTAAACACAAAAATAAAAATTCTGAAGTCAGTTATTGTGCCTATGGCAGAAATGGCACGGTAGGGGCCCCTCCAACGCCTGCTTCTCCCATTAACCTCTCGTAGTAATTATACAGAAGAAGGTACACCTTACCGATTTCAATGACCTTGACGTATGTTGCCAAGTTAGGATGGCTATAGCAAACTCTGAATTTTCCCAATGACTGAATTCGTCCTTTAGAGAGTGGGAGGGGCTACAACCGCCCCTCTTCACCACCGCCTCAACAAATTAAACTCATACCTTACCTAGGCCTAACCAAAATTCGTTTCAAAACTGTACTAACCTAACTTTCCGCGGGGTAACATTTTAAAAACGGGATTCTTTACCGATTTTAATGAGCTTTAGATATATTCTCTGGATCATGATTCTCAGCAATTTTTTCCTATTAATATTACCACTGTTCGAGCTCAGTCTCCGATATATTTTTAAAAAACTGTTAGGTTCACTACAGCGAACCCCGCCCTTTTAACCTCTTGCATTATAATAACGAGTCAGACTCGTGATAAGAATTTCGAACAGCATCTACTAACCATGTAAATTATTCATTTCCTTTGAAGCAAAATAAAATTTTATTAGATTTTCTTTTTGTTCTAAGAAATGATGGACGACAATCAAGTTCTAATCACTGTAACCGTAAAATAAATCATAGTGCAAGGGTAATCTGATAAGATGCTATTGGCGCATGGTTCGATCTAATTGAAAAATCCAACAAATTTGCAGTTTTTTAAAAAACTCCCAACGTTTCGGTCCCTGTGTGAACCATTTTCAAGGGGAAATTGCGTCTGAAAGTTGTATTAGTATATTGTAAATACAACTTGATTTTACTATTTTCCATCATGGCGAGATAACCAATGAAAGTAAAATCACGTTGTATTTACAATATACTAATACAATTTTCAGACGCAATTTCCCCTTTGAAAATGGTCCACACAGGGACCGAAACGTTGGGAGTTTTTTAAAAAACTGCAAATTTGTTGGATTTTTCAATTAGATCGAACCTTACGCCAATAGCATCTTATCAGATTATCACATTTTTCGATCGATAGAAATTATAATTATAGTGCAAGGGGATAAACGCATTTTGGCTAGGTTTGAGTTAAGCTTCAGGAGGAAGTGCAATGGAGGAAACCCTTCAAAATTCCGTCAAGTTTGCATTCCTAGCGTTCGTAAGATGTAGATCAGGTAGATCATAAAAATTGTAGGCTGTAGAATGTACACAAACTGACATTCGAGCGGCCCGGGGCTGTGAAGTTAAATAAATATTTCGACAACAAATATATTAATCGTTAATGTAAACCATTTTTTGCATTGATTAAGTATGGAACATGACACCATGAAAGTTTGAAAAAGATCCGTTTTGTAGTTATTAAGAAAAAAAATTCCTAAAAATCACCGATTTTCGAGCGCTCTAAAGTGCCTTCCCCCCTTAACTGTAGTATCCAGTGTATCCGCAGTATAAAACAGCGAACGTCACCCAGTTCGCGTATCATTCCTCTCGAAACGAGACACTGCTCGCGCGATATTAGACCGGGAAAACAAACTCGACCACTCGCAACCGTTGAAAATAAATTTTTCGTGGCTGCAATTAAACGGGATAGCATGGGAACGAAGTTGCCGGGGCCCGGGGTAGTTTAACCAGCGCACACAGTCGCGCGTTTACGGGAAACTTCAACGGGAAACTTAAAACGCGGCTAAATATATTTGTGGTTTAGCAACCAGCCATGGCTGCGGTCTCTCCTCGTATTTAGATAATTGGGCAGCTCGCCATCTTCGCACGAGGAAGAAAAGTATTACAGTAGAACCTCGATTATCCGAACTAATTGCGATTAGGATAATCGAATTTTTCGGATGATCGAACAACGCATTATAAATACATTTCTTATGAAAAATGATAATTTATTACGTAGTAAACGCATTACTTACATTTCTTTGAATCATCGTTATCCTCCAAATCTCTGTGGCGGCTACTTCCTATGCTCGTCAACAGAGGGACATTACGACAACACCTTTCCCGCTACTACCTGAATCTTCCTCTGTTTGCATATATACCGTCCTAAACTGTCCTTACGACATCCCGCGTCTAAGGCACGGGTCCGCTAGATAGCCTTACCGACGAGTCCTCTAGCGGGCCTAGGACGAAACGCTCCCTTCTCCTTTTTCCTCCTCTCACACACTTTCCAGCCGCCATAATTGGTGACCCCGACGAACGAACAACAACGCTACCTTCTGAGCAGAGGAGACGACAACATCAACAAACCACGGACAACATCAGGAGGACTGGAAGGTGACTAGTCTGTCACTGCCTTGCCTGAACTATACTGCCCGACCAACAACGAGGACTTCTCCCTACTATGCGCTTCTGACGTCATCTTCGCAGCATTATATGGTTTAACGTTTCCGCACCTAAATTTGTGCGACGTTTTCGTATCTACATTTGTGCAACGTTCATCCATTGTTTGTGCGACTCTATGAGTCCTACAAGCGGCTTAGGGAGCTACTTAACTTCGTCGATTCGGCAGCATCACTGGTGGGCACACTGACAGCACACATTCCAGCGACCTTCTTGGATTCCGGCGGAGATCAGCGTAATTAGAGGGAAATTTGTCCAGATATCGTTGACCACTGGCAAGGGGTTAATGTGGCGGCTACTTCCTATGCTCGTCAACAGAGGGACATTACGACAACACCTTTCCCGCTACTACCTGAATCTTCCTCTGCTTGCATATATACCGTCCTAAACTGTCCTTACGACATCCCGCGTCTAAGGCACGGGTCCGCTAGATATCCTTACCGTCGAGTCCTCTAGCGGGCCTAGGACGAAACGCTCCCTTCTCCTTTTTCCTCCTCTCACACACTTTCCAGCCGCCATAATTGGTGACCCCGACGAACGAACAACAACGCTACCTTCTGAGCAGAGGAGACGACAACATCAACAAACCACGGACAACATCAGGAGGACTGGAAGGTGACTAGTCTGTCACTGCCTTGCCTGAACTATACTGCCCGACCAACAACGAGGACTTCTCCCTACTATGCGCTTCTGACGTCATCTTCGCAGCATTATATGGTTTAACGTTTCCGCACCTAAATTTGTGCGACGTTTTCGTATCTACATTTGTGCAACGTTCATCCATTGTTTGTGCGACTCTATGAGTCCTACAAGCGGCTTAGGGAGCTACTTAACTTCGTCGATTCGGCAGCATCACTGGTGGGCACACTGACAGCACACATTCCAGCGACCTTCTTGGATTCCGGCGGAGATCAGCGTAATTAGAGGGAAATTTGTCCAGATATCGTTGACCACTGGCAAGGGGTTAATGTGGCGGCTACTTCCTATGCTCGTCAACAGAGGGACATTACGACAACACCTTTCCCGCTACTACCTGAATCTTCCTCTGCTTGCATATATACCGTCCTAAACTGTCCTTACGACATCCCGCGTCTAAGGCACGGGTCCGCTAGATATCCTTACCGTCGAGTCCTCTAGCGGGCCTAGGACGAAACGCTCCCTTCTCCTTTTTCCTCCTCTCACACACTTTCCAGCCGCCATAATTGGTGACCCCGACGAACGAACAACAACGCTACCTTCTGAGCAGAGGAGACGACAACATCAACAAACCACGGACAACATCAGGAGGACTGGAAGGTGACTAGTCTGTCACTGCCTTGCCTGAACTATACTGCCCGACCAACAACGAGGACTTCTCCCTACTATGCGCTTCTGACGTCATCTTCGCAGCATTATATGGTTTAACGTTTCCGCACCTAAATTTGTGCGACGTTTTCGTATCTACATTTGTGCAACGTTCATCCATTGTTTGTGCGACTCTATGAGTCCTACAAGCGGCTTAGGGAGCTACTTAACTTCGTCGATTCGGCAGCATCACTGGTGGGCACACTGACAGCACACATTCCAGCGACCTTCTTGGATTCCGGCGGAGATCAGCGTAATTAGAGGGAAATTTGTCCAGATATCGTTGACCACTGGCAAGGGGGTAATGTGGCGCCTACTTCCTATGCTCGTCAACAGAGGGACATTGCGACAACACCTTTCCCGCTACTACCTGAATCTTCCTCTGTTTGCATATATACCGTCCTAAACTGTCCTTGCGACATCCCGCGTCTAAGGCACGGGTCCGCTAGATAGCCTTACCGACGAGTCCTCTAGCGGGCCTAGGACGAAACGCTCCCTTCTCCTTTTTCCTTCTCTCACACACTTTCCAGCCGCCATATCTCTCTGAACTGCTAAATTGCATATTTTTCTTAATGTTAATAATTCAGCCGAAATAGAGGATGTATAATTTGAATGCGAAGTGAGCCATATAGTGGCCGTTCGAACAGCTCGATCGGCATTGATCGTTACTGCAGAGATTGAAAAATTTGTTTACCGTCCAATTAGCATCGCAATACATTAAGACAATTCCAACATACTAAAAGAAATGAAACGATCGCACAAAATTAGCAAAATGAATTGTCTTTCATTTGTTTCACTCCAATTGAATGCGATCTGAGTGAATTTTTTGTGGCAGAATCGGTTCAGAAGCGTTAAAAAACCATTCAAACGAATGTAGTCACTATTACACATGGCACGCGATGGAAAATGGCGTTCAGCATAACCGTACCCTAATGTGCATCATTCGGAGGACGGAAACGACGCCGCGAGACGGATCAATTACGCAAATTAAATTCCGCCCGAACCGACGCACGCAAGGAAACATTGTCTGCAAGCCTGCAACGCGCGGTTCGGGAACCCTGCTGCTTTGTGTTCCTCCATTCACCCCCGCTTTTCCCTTTCCGGGACGTTAAACTGCCCCGGTGACCCCCTTTTCTGAATTTTTCTGGACGAAAGTGCTATCTTTGCCTTGGAACGCTTCCTTTTTGCACTGCTTTTTTGGTAATCCAGTTTCTGCAGACTCTGGACCATTTAGTTTTGGTCTAACTTTTTCAACAGGCTTGTCAATATTTTTAGTAAATTTTTGGATACAATTTTTATGTCTTCATTGTCGTGCAAAATTCTTCTGAAGTCGTTTGACAACAATTTTGTGCTTTAGTAGGTTCGTTTATTCGTTATTAAATTGTAGAAACTCCTGAATTTTATATAAATCTTAATTCTTATAGTTTCTAGATGAACTTCAATTCTGAATGGTGCTGTAGAACCTTTAATTTTAAAGAATTGTATATAATATTTAATTCTACAGCACATTATGTGCACATTAATTCTAAAGAATTTTATGTTAGTTTTAATACTAAAGAATTCTTTATAAACTTCAATTCTAAATAGTGCTATAGAACTATTAATTTTAAAGAATTGTATATAATATTTAATTCTACAGCACTTTATGTGCACAACAATTTTATGTAAATTTTAATCCTAAAGAATTCTTTATAAACTTCAATTTTAAATAGTGCTTTATAAACTTTAATTCTAAATAATTCTAGATGAACTTCAATTCTAAATAGTGCTATAGAACCTTTAAAGTTTAAAAAATTTCATGTAATATTTAATTCTAAACCACTTAATGTTCACGTTAATTCTAAAGAATTTTGTATAAACATTAATTACAGAGAATTCTAGATGAACATCAATTCTAAATGATGCAATATAATCTTTAATTCTAAAGAATTTGATATGGACATTAATTCTAATGAATTTTATATATGAACATTAATTCTGAAAAATATTGTATCGAATGAATTCCATACAATTTCATATAAACGTATGGTTTATAAACGTTATTTAATTCTTTATTTAGCTACTGAAGTAGAGTTTGACGTACGTTTCTAAAATGCAAACCATTTGATTTTTATTCCGTTTAGAATATTTTTCTATTTTTATAGTGATTACAATCTCTTTGTTTTTAATCTTGTTAGATCTATGTTTTATTTGAATTGTGTTTACCGTGTAGGTGGAATGTGAAACGCATATTCATATTGTATAATATTTACATTTCTTCTACCATTCGTACCGTCGCCATACACTAAATTCATTTCAACGAAACTCTGCAAACTCTGCGGAATATTCCCAAACCATTTTGAATATTAATCGAATTACATATTGTACTTCATGTGGCATGCAACAACCACAACTCTAAACAATGTTTAATAGAAACTAAAAGCCTCAAGCAAATAAAAGAAATAAAATGTAATAACGAAATTATAAAATATCTGCAGTGGTAATGTGAAATTGAAAATATGAAACACGTATTAACACAGGTTAAATGATTATGAAGCACGGTTGGAATTACGTGAAACCGTGTCCAAAAGGGAATTCTCACAACGAAATTTAAATAATTACAATAAGATGGCTCAACTAGAAATACAAAATAGAAAAAATGGAGCACCAAAAAAAAATAGTATTTTGATAAATGGTACCAAAAGGAACGAGATTGAAATTACATGAAACTGCCTCCAATGAAAAAGACACACAATTAAAATAATTGTGCAAATAATTTCACAAATATTGCTAAACTAGAAGTACAGTATATAAAATATGGAATACACAAATATTAGCATAGATTAAATAATTCTAGATTGTACCAAAAGGAACTAGATTGAAATGACGTACAACTGTTTAAGAAAAGGAAGACTCACAACAAAATTGCAAATAATTACAAAAAGATCACACAACTATAAATACAAAATGGAAAATATGGAGCACATAAGTATTAGCACAGATTAAGCAATTCTAAATGGTACCAAAAGGAACGAGATTGAAATTACATGAAACTGTGTCCAGAGAAAAAGACACACAATTAAAATAATTGTCCAAATAATTTTACAAAGATTGCTAAACTAGAAATACAGTATACAAAATATGGAATGCACAAATATTAGCACAGATTAAATAATTCTAGATTGTATCAGAAGGAACTAGATTGAAATAACATGCATCTGTTTCAGAAAAAGAAGACTCACAATGAAATTGCAAATAACTTCAAAAAACATCCTAAAACAATTCTAAAAGTAAATATTTTTATCAAAATGCAATTTCTCTCTGTGATTTTGTTCATTTATCTCTGTTTTCTCCCAGTTTTCTTTTCCATTTCCTCGCAAACGACTTCCAGAAATTGACCTGAACGTGTTCATCAATAAATCTGGAATCGCACACAGCAGAGACCCGCGATTCCCTATGTCTTTTCTCTTGACAGTGATACGAGCGACGATTTGCTGCCAACCGAACCGAAAACAGTAGATGGCATGGCGTCGTCGGTGTCGGGTCGAACGAAACGCGTTATTGCCGCTTTATTACAGCAGTTTGCAAACAAATAGATAACTCGCCGGACATCTTACACCATCGATCCTACCTACACTGCTCGGTTACCCTCTTTAACCCACAACCCCTTCTACCCCTCGCCTACCAAATTGTTCACCGTTCTTTGCATTTCATCTTCCACCGTCGTTTCTACGTAGTCTGCTCTTCATTTACCGATTCATATTATGAAATCGAGCGGAAGATCTTCCTCGAGCCCCGCAATTTCTCAGGTCAACCATGGCGCGCTGTTTCCGATGCGCTCGATCTCTCGATCTTTCATAGGAATCTCGCGATTTTTCGTGAATGATGCTCACAATTCTCTGTTCTCTGCTTCTGATAATTTGTTACGTTATTGGAAGTCTTTGATATCAGGTGGATATTGAAAATTTGTTGCTATTTCCTGAGCTTCGTTCTCCTCAAATTGCTTCAAATAAACTTTCAATAAATATGGTACGTTTTAAATCGTTCATCTGTGATACTAAGTTCTTCGATTTATAATCTTGATTCGGATGAAAATTGAAGGTTTGATGCTATTTCTTGAGCTTCGCTATCCTTAAATTGTTACAAATAAATTTTCATTGAATGCAGTATATTTTAAATTATTGAGTTATTGTGCTGAGATCTTCGGTTTATAAGTTTCATTGGAAACTCGCCATTTTTCGTGCATGGTGTTCCAAGTTCCCTGTTCTCTGCTTCTGCTAATTTGTTTCGTTATTGGAAGTCTTTGATTTCAGGTGAAAATTGAAAGTTTGTTGCTATTTTCTGAGCTTCCTTCTCCTCAAATTGCTTCAAATAAATTTTCAATAAACATCGAACGTTTTAAATCGTTCATCTGTGATACTAAGTTCTTCGATTTATAATCTTGATTCGGATGAAAATTGTAGGTTTGTTGCTATTTCTTGAGCTTCTCTATCCTTAAATTGTTACAAATAAATTTTCATTGAATGCAGTATATTTTAAATTATGGAGTTATTATGCTGAGTTCTTCGGTTTATAAGCTTCATTTAAAACTCGCGATTTTTCGTGTATGACGCGTGTAATAATTTCTATAATTTAATATTTCAAGAATTAAATTCAATTGTAAGTGTGAATTGCGTGAATTTCTTTTCACTGCATTAATTAAACGTACTGATTGTTCAACTAAAGCAACTGTCAAAAAACTGAGGTTAACTTGTTAAATACTAAATGATTAGAATTACCTTCATCACTGCCTTCGGACATTTGAAAATACGCACATTCGCACATTCGGACATTACTTAGGCCACTTTCAAAGTAACGGTTTCAATTATTGAACTAACTGCGAAAACTTATATGTCCAAAATTATCGGGTATACTCTGAATGTACTTAACAGTAAATGTTGTTTATGACAGGTAACTTGAACAATGTCGCCAGATCGCTGAAATCGAGGGGAATACAATTTACCACCTCTCTGAGAACCAGATTAACACGTGACATGTTACGCATGCGTGACGGGGACACGACGGGGACGCAACACGAAATGAGTGGGGCGAGTGATGACACGTTGCGCGTGCGCGATGGGGACGCAACGACGTAACGACTCACGCGGCACTTGGAATGGGATCGTGGAAGGGGAAAAGAAGGAGAGGGGACACCGAACTTGAAGTTGTACACGTTACAGAGTACAGTAAACAGAAAATAATTGACAAATTGACTTAGGCCACTTCCAAAATAAACGGCTCATATACAGTGTTAATGTTTCTGTAATCATTCAGTTTAACAGCATCATTTAACAACCTTCTACTATTTCAACCCACAAAAAGAATTGCATAAAATCTGCAGTTCGTTAACAAAAAATAGATGAAAACATTGAGTTTAATCGAACGTTAACAAGACATCGTGTGGAGGATTTTCCTAATACAACATTAATGTTCCTGCAATAATTAAGTTTTACAGAATCATTTTATTGAGATGTTAGGAACCGAATGGTGCCTGATCGTTAACGAATCGCATTTCCACGTGACTCGTCATCGAGTGTAACGCGGGACGAGCGCCGGAAGTAGGATATCGTCTTTTATAATAGTTGGGGATCCTTTTGATGCGCCTTCGGGTGCAGGAGAGCGATCCTTTTCGGTGGAGGATCGCCCGAGGACGCAGCGAAGTGTTCCAAATACCCGGCTCGATTCATTGGTCCGCGACACGAGACGCTCCAGAAATAACGGGCCATCGTCGAGGACGTCGACGAGCCGAGAATCGGTAACGACTTGTCGAAACGGCGCCTTCGATGCGAAAATTAAAGACTCCTGCCCCATACTTTCCTGCTTGATTAACACTCTAACGCCGTGAATTGGCCTAATCCTGCCAGTCCATCTGGAAACTGTCCTGACTGACAAAATGCCAGTCCTTGATAGAAGATTGTTCATTTTTATTCTTAAAAAGAAATTCTATTTCTTATAAATTGAATTTAGACTTTATATGCACATAGTAGAATTGGTTAGTCATTTTTTCATGTAGAATCACCCTCTTTTCGCTTGTTCCACCAGTTACCGAACACCCTGTATACGAATCGGTGACGGATCAGGTACTAGCGGAAAAGGCGTTGTCTGTCTGGCCATCTGGTGGCGAGCGTAGGAGGTAGCCGCTACAAGAATATTTAGGTAGCACAGTGAAGGGGTAACTGTGGGGATATCATTGTTGAGAATGAGAGAGAAACATTTATGAATGAAACAAAAGTGTATGAAGTGAATTTAGTTGTGTTAAAATGAAATGAATGGATATGAACAAGCGATTTTTGTTATTTTTAAAAGTATGGCTGTGATGTGGAACAGTTATCATTAATATTTTGTGTTAAATATATAGTTATTTGTTGAGATACATGATAATTCCATTCACTGCCTGAACAGTAACCCCTTGCTCTATAACATTGTGTGAGACACGTGGTGAAGATTTCGAACAGAATCTACTAAATATGCATTAATTTCCATCGAACCGAAATAAAATTCTATTTTGTTGTTGTTAATGTACATCTATTTTAGAATGTATACGCATACAATCGATATAAATATTTGTCCTTCTTCTAGGAAATGATTAACTGCAAGAAAGTTCTAATTACTGAAACCGTAAAATAAATCGTAAGGCAAGGGGTTAGATTACTGAGCCGACATTTACTTAGGCCAGGGATGCGCATTTTTGTCTCAATTGGGTCAAAACCGTCCCCACCATAGCAGCCACTGTCCCCCACCAGCATCCGCGGTTACCATAGAGCGGGGAGTTCCAACGTATACCCCTCCGAGAACTGCAAGGTCTGGGTTAGGTAAATTCTGTTTTAAATATTCATCATCAGTTTCAGTCGATATTATAGTACAGGGAGTTCCAACGTATTTCAAGGTAAACTCTTTAAATTCTGTTTTAAATATTCATCATCAGTTTGAGTCGATATTATAGTACAGGGAGTTCCAACGTATTTCAAGGTAAACTCTTTAAATTCTGTTTTAAATATTCATCATCAGTTTGAGTCGATATTATAGTACAGGGAGTTCCAACGTATTCCCCTCCGAGAACTGCAAGGTCCCCACCATCGAACCTCTTCCCACTACTACGTACAGCCGTAGAGTTAGTGCGTGCTGCGCGCGCCGCGAGGTGGGGGCCTTCCACTACAATACATTATAACGATGAAGTCTAAGAGTGGGGGAAGAACCTAAGCGGGAAGGTATCCCTATCGTGTCCATCACGGACTTCGACGTTTATATTAACACTAGGTTTACGGGGCACTAAAATTGATTATTTTACATTGCTTTATAAAAATAATAAAATTGTATTTACTTAGATCTTCCGCGATTTTTACTGTAATATGTACACAAAAAATAAATCTATTTAATAATTCCTCACGAATTCCTCCTTACACTCTTAATAATCGTAAATTAAAAATTTTTGAATCCGTCATTTTGACGGGCCCCGTAAATCTAGTGTTAACCCTTTTAGTGCCGGTGGCCGATATATCGGCCCGCACCTTGTAGTGGTTTACTATTTTCATTGCGAGAGAACTCTATCTCAAAAATAAATTTATAATACGTTATAAATGGTCTAATTTCATTACGAGAGAATTAAAAAAAAATAGTTTTTATGAGCCTTTTTTCAAACCCGAGTAAAATCGTGAGATTCGGCCGGTTATCCTCGCATTGGCACCTCTTTTTCGCCCGGCACTAAAAGGGTTAATATAAAATTCGCAAGAGCAGCGTGCACGAACGTTTCTAACACAATTTTTCCCATTTTCTGATGAAAAATTGAAGAATTGGCGAGTGTTGCCAGCAAGGAGGCCGTTAATATCGTGGAGCGGCATCCGCCGATTCGACGTTATCAACGAGCCATGCGAAGGAGGAAATTCACGGAAGAAAGTTGGCGTAGTTGCCGCGCGTAGTTCACCAACGATGTGTCATAACTGTCGCGCCGTACAACACTTAGCTTCGAATTAATTCCCGTCCGCAGAGAGCGGTAATGCTACAAGTGATTTGCTAAGATCATTTCTGGCCGGCGCACGAACCTCGGCTCCCGTTTCTCCTACCTCTCGTAGGCTCGCGTTTTGGTTTGGTTTGGTTTGGTTAATGTCAGAACGCGGGCCAAGGCATAATGCCAAATAACGCAACAACGGGGCTGAGTTATTAGGGACGGGAGAGTATGCGAACGCGCTGCAAGTATTCGACGAACATTATCGTCTGACAGCTTATGATACTGACACTAAGATCCCGGGATGGAGTGCCGCGATTACTGCGAGCAATTACTTTGCATGATCTAGGCACACTAACCTACGCGCTGAAATTATTTAGATGAACGTTAGCAGAATTTCGTAAAATTCTTTCGCTTTTGTTACTGATTTGTTAAATCCTTCTTGGCGATTTTTTTAAAAGATATTGAGAGACTGTCTGCTATAAAGATTTTGTACATGTGTTTTCTGTTGGTTGAAGTACATGATATATTTTTTCCATTCCGAAATATGGCATAGCAACTGTAGAATAACAATTACAATGACTTACGTGGGTGTAGCATTTTACAATTGTATCGCTCTCGTTACTGTTTGTTAGGTCCCCTTTGGAATATTTTTTAAAGATGTCAGGAGACTGTATTGTACTGAGCATTTGTATAAATAATCATTGTTGTTTGAAAGTTTATTATACATTGTTTTTTCAAACCAATAGTAGGCAGATGAGCTCAGATATTATTCTTACGACGACTCACGTTATGACAATGTCTGAAAAAAATTTTAGAGGCCTCTGACAAAGTGTTAGAATCGTATAAGAAATGTGTGCGGCCGTTCAAAAACGTATTGAGACTCGACAAAACTATAGAGCCGCCGAAAAAAATTGTAGGGGTCCCAAAAGTAATATACAGTCTCTAAAGAAATTATTAGAAACTCTAGACAAAATATAGAACATCTAAAAAGAATATAGAGCCCAGAAAAAATTGTAGAGGCCTCTGACAAAGTGTTTGAACCGTATAAAAATGTGTGCAGCCCTCCAAAACAATGTTGAGACTTGACAAAATTATAAAGGTCCCGAAAAATATTGTAGGGGTCCCAAAAGTAGTGTAGAGTCTCTAGAAAAATTATAGAACCTCTAGATAAAATATACAACACCTAAAAAGAATATAGAGCCCAGAAAAAATTGTAGAGGCCTCTGACAAAGTGTTTGAACCGTATAAAAATGTGTGCAGCTCTCCAAAAGCCCTCTATAAGATTGTAGAGCCACCACAAAAAAATGATAGGGGTCCCAAAAGTAGTGTACAGTCTCTAGAAAAATTATAGCACCTCTAGATGAAATATAGAACACCCAAAAAGAATATAGAGCCCAGGAAAAAATTGTAGAGGCCTCTGACAAAGTGTTTGAACCGTATAAAAATGTGTGCAGCCCTCCAAAACAATGTTGAGACTTGACAAAATTATAAAGGTCCCGAAAAATATTGTAGGGGTCCCAAAAGTAGTGTAGAGTCTCTAGAAAAATTATAGAACCTCTAGATAAAATATACAACACCTAAAAAGAATATAGAGCCCAGAAAAAATTGTAGAGGCCTCTGACAAAGTGTTTGAACCGTATAAAAATGTGTGCAGCTCTCCAAAAGCCCTCTATAAGATTGTAGAGCCACCACAAAAAAATGATAGGGGTCCCAAAAGTAGTGTACAGTCTCTAGAAAAATTATAGCACCTCTAGATGAAATATAGAACACCCAAAAAGAATATAGAGCCCAGGAAAAAATTGTAGAGGCCTCTGACAAAGTGTTGGAACCATATAAGAAATTTGTGCAGCCTTCCAAAAAAATGTTGAGACTTGACAAAATTATAGAGCCGCCGAAAAAAATTGTGGGGGTCCCAAAAGTAGTGTACAGTCTCTATAAAAATTATAGAACCTATAGATAAAATATACAACACCTAAAAAGAATATAGAGCCCAGAAAAAATTTTTAGAGGCCTCTGACAAAGTGTTTGAACCGCATAAGAAATGTGTGCAGCCCTCCAGAAGGTATTGAGACTCGACAAAATTATAGAGCCGCCGAAAAAAATTGTGGGGGTCCCAAAAGTTGTGTAGAGACTCTAGAAAAATTATAGCACCTCTAGATGAAATATAGAACACCTAAAAAGAATATAGAGCTCAGAAAAAAATTTTAGAGGCCTCTGACAAAGTGCTTGAACCGTACAAGAAATGTATGCAGCCCTCCAGAAGGTATTGAGACTCGACAAAATTATAGAGTCGCCGAAAAAAAAATTTCAGGGGTCCCAAAAGTAGTGTAGAGTCTCTAGAAAAATTATAGCACCTCTAGATAAAGTATAGAACACCTAAAAAGAATATAGAGCCCAGAAAAAATTTTAGAGGCCTCTGACACAGAGTTTGAATCCTATAAGAAATGTGTGTCGCCCTCTAAGATAGTATAGAGCCCCGATCAAATTATAGAGCCGCCGAAAAAATTGCAGAAAAAGTGTGATTCTTGCAATGTTGAAGAAAATCGGGATCAATTGTACAAATTTTTATTTCTTTCCAGGTTCATTTAAAAATCGTAATCACTTGATCGTAATAATTTTGTGTAGCGATTTAGGGCAATTCAGACCCCACAATGTCTATGATTAAGTATCACAGGATAAATATGGCGATCGTCCGATGGCCGGTCCATCCTCGGCAGCCTCACCGTCCGCGGTGGCACTGACAAGATGGAGAAACATCGACCCACATGGCTCTAGCATCGACGGACGCAGCGAGGTCGGCCGATGCTATAAATATTCCGTTCCATACTGTTTCATGCGACGCCACGGGTCCATGAATTATTATACCCCGGACTGCGAATTTCCAAGCGAGGCACAGGCGCCGAGGAGACAGCCGAATAAATGCGGCGATCGTTTCGCCCGCTCGCTGAAACTGCTGAAACTTTTCCACTGAACGACGCGTCGTTTATCGTTTTCCCCTTGACTCGCGATGCCCCGAGGATTCGGACGTCCTGCTGTGAGGACGTCCTGCTCCGTGGGACGTCTCGGCCCGAGAGAGAATCGGGATTTGTGTCCTCGCAATGCCACAGTTCCGACAGAACGACGTACAATCACGATTGCAGCGAATTCTTTAGCACAGATTTAATCCTTTCGGGTACGAGAACACGTGTACATTATTGTTTGACGTTAAACAATTTTGATGAGCTGTTCAATGAATGGTAGTGCATGCGATCGAGGCTCTCGTTGCTTCAAGTTTATTCACTTCCGAGGTTTATGCCTCTTTTGAAGATACGTGACGGAATTAACGCAGTGTATATTCACAATAACTAAAATATATTTGACCGGAAATGTGACATTGGAAAAAATAATAACAATAAAAGCTACCAAATAATAGTAAATATAATAATAAATAAATAATAATAATAAAATAAGAGCCACCAGATAAAACAACCAAACATAGATTACAACGTTCATCGCGTTGCACACATCGCGATCATACATCATTGCTTACATTGAGTACACACATCGGCCACCAACAAGTTTGGGAATACTTTGGGGAATAAGTATTATGATACCGTCTTGCAACAAATACCGAAATATTTAAATTACAATAACCGTTTTTGTCTAAATGAAATCTTTTTAAAGAAATCAGACGACTTTCTTACATTGAGGTTCTGCATTTTGTGTTATTTGGACTACACGATACAAATTTTCTAACCTAAAACGCTCGAAATTGTGAGGTTATGATTCTTCGAAGAGATGCATGTACAGGATGGTCCTTTTATATCTCTGGAGCTTATTGTGAAACGTATTTTTTACGTAATGTACATGGATCAGATTTTCTGAATATCAACGTTGGCCGCTAAAGAAAATAAGTGAACAATATTCTTGCAAGAATATTATCTTCGGAAGTTTCGGTAAGGTGTGACGTCGGGATCCATGTGATTTCGGGATCATGCCTTGTCAGCAAGGTTCTAAATTGTTGTGATTAACACTATTTTATGTATTCAATCCTTTGCGGGGCGTTTCGAAGGAGCGCCGCATTACTGCGCATGCGTTGCAGTCTTTCCTTTTTATGTACCTGCGCGCGCCCTTCTGTTCGCTTGCTGTAAGCTTCTACTCTTTTTCGCATCTCACATGTACACACTGTTGTATTAACCCTTTGCACTCGGAGCTATTTCAACTAAAAAACCAAACATTTCTTCTAACCTAAAATATTTCCATTGCACATAATTTTGTTTCATTATATGCGTACGAAAATGATATAGTACCTCATACAATATTCAAATATCTTGTAATTTACTACATTTAAACAAATTTAATCATGCAAACAATATTTTGATTAATGGTGTAGCAATTTGTAGTGGCGCTTCAGAGTCGCCATTCGAGTGCTAAGGGTTAAATATTTCTCGTACTATTTGTACTGTGTGTAATCCCGATTAATACGTTCTCGCGCTCACATAAATCGAATACGGAATGTTAGCGTGTCGATTAAACTCGGTTCCAGTGAATTTTTCTCGAAGTCGTCGTCAACGAGGCTGTCTCAGATTCAATGGATCCCCGTGAAACGTGACACAAACAGACGAGGAACAAAACAAGCGGTGGACCTTAGACGCTGGTTTCATCGGTAGGAGATATCTCTCTCGTCGCATCCCTCGTCTTAATTCAGCCCCTCGGCAACCACTCCCCTCAAACCCGGCGGAATATAAATCAGCAATGGGAAAAGCGTCCCGTTACGTCGCGTCGACGCGATAAATTTCAATCTAACTGCTTGAAAAATTGCCTTCCACACTCCACTGTCTACCGGTCGTCGGTCGATCGGGATCTAAAAGTTTTCTCCGCGGTGTTGTTATTTTCTTATTCCTGCTCAGGGCGCAGGGTGGGGTTAATTTATTCGACAGCCACGGTAATAACGAGTTTTTCTGGATCGCTAACGAATTTTATTAATGATTGTGATTTCGCTGTTTGGACGGTACCCGGTGAATGCTTTCGACCGGATGGACATTTGTCTTGTTTGTTTGCTGAGCTGTCGTGAGCCTTGGGTTGCCATTACTATTGCATCAAATTTTCGGTTTTGTGATACTAGTGATTTAGAAGGTAGATTGAATTATTGTGTAATGTATTGTGTCTTGGACTGAATAGATATTTATTGAAAAGAGTGTAATGAATTAAATTATTGTAGTGTTTAATTCCGTTTTATAATTGTATAATAATAGTGAAAAGTTTGAGGAGACTTTAGGCCCAGTGCTTAGGACCAAAGAAATATATGAGGGTTTCAGAAAGTATTTTAAGAACTGTAAATAAATTGTAGAGACTTAGAAAACATTTTAGAACCGATGAAATTGAACCGAGGGCATTGACATAATCGTTGCATCCAACAAGAAAATTTGGAAGTACTCAAAGAAATTATAGAGCCTCTAGAAAAATTATTGGTGATAGAGGGAAATTATAGAGCTCTTCCACGCAGTGTTTGATCTCTTCAACAAAATTTTTGACGACTTCTACGAAATTATGTTGCTTTTAAAAAATTATAGAATTCCCAAAAAAATTGTAGGGCTTCCAGAAGGAGTATGGTTAGTATAAATAATATAGTGTCCCTAGAAAAAGCGTAGAGCCTCTAGAAAAATTGTAAAGCTTCTAAACTATTTCAGAGAGTTCAGACGAAGTTGTGGATTTTTCAAACAGGTTCTGTAGCCAGTGAAAGAAAAGGTAGGGCTTTCAAAAAATTATAGAATTCCCCAAAAAACTGTAGGGCTTCCAGAAAGAGTATGTAGACTATAAATATTATAGTATCCGTAGACAAATTATAGACCCTCTAGATAAATTGCAGAGGCCTTTGACACACTGTATAAACTCTCCTAGAAAATTTGTTGGACCTCCACGAAATAATAAATGCTGAAAAAGATTCTAGGGCCTCTAGAAAAATTGTAAAGCTTCTAAACTATTTCAGAGAGTTCAGACGAAGTTGTGGATTTTTCAAACAGGTTCTGTAGCCAGTGAAAGAAAAGGTAGGGCTTTCAAAAAATTATAGAATTCCCAAAAAAACTGTAGGGCTTCCAGAAAGAGTATGTAGACTATAAATATTATAGTATCCGTAGACAAATTATAGACCCTCTAGATAAATTGCAGAGGCTTTTGACACACTGTTTAAACTCGTCTAAAAAATTGTTCGGACTCCCACGAAATTATAGATGCTTAAAAAGATCCTAGAGCCTCTAGAAAAATGGTAAAGCTTCTAAACTATTCTAGAGAGTTCAGACGAAGTTGTGGATTCTTTAAACAAGTTCTGTAGCCAGTGAAAGAAAAGGTAGGGCTTTAAAAAAATGATAGAATTCCCCAAAAAACTGTACGGCTTCCAGAAGGACTATAGTTACTCTAAATAATATAGTGTCCCTAGAAAAATTATAGAGCCTCTAGATAAATTGCAGAGGCCTTTGACACACTGTTTAAACTCATCTAAAAAATTGTTCGGACTCCCACGAAATTATAGATGCTTAAAAAGATCCTAGAGCCTCTAGAAAAATGGTAAAGCTTCTAAACTATTCTAGAGAGTTCAGACGAAGTTGTGGATTCTTTAAACAAGTTCTGTAGCCAGTGAAAGAAAAGGTAGGGCTTTCAAAAAATTATAGAATTCCCAAAAAAAACTGTAGGGCTTCCAGAAGGACTATAGTTACTCTAAATAATATAGTGTCCCTAGAAAAATTATAGAGCCTCTAGATAAATTGCAGAGGCATTTGACACACTGCTTAAACTCCCCTAAAAAAATTGTTCGGACTTCCACGAAATTATAAATGCTTAAAAAGACGAAGTTGTGGATTCCTCAAATTTTTATAGCCAATGAAAGAAATCGTAGGGCTTTCAAAGAATTGTATCGCTTCCGAAAAATTGCAGATGACCTTGGGCCTATTGTCTGTGTCCCACGAGAAGCTTGTGGAGCCTAAAGAAAAATGGCGAACCCTCCAAAAGATTTGTGAAGCTTACGAAAAAAGTTTTGGCGACCTTGAAGAAATGTTAAGCAGGCCTAGAAGAGGAGCGAGGCGTTCCTGGTTCTGAAAGCAACTCCGATCGCAGGGAACTTTGGCCGAGTAATTATTTTCGCGCGAAAGGCGATTATGTACAACCGACGACAGAAGTTTCGAGGTACCGACAAGGACAAGTTCAACCCGCATCGACGGGACCGGAGAGCTCGTGTGCACACGCAGCGACCCGATAACGGAATCGTTCAACGGGCCAAGATAAACTGCTTAGAACTTTTCGCGTGACACACGAGCGCCCTCGCTTATCGAGCTATTTCCCCGATCAAAGACATGGGACTGTTCAGTCTATAATTTGCGTTCAACCTTCTACCGATCACGAGATGCTAATGCGTATTTTTCATCGCAATTCCGACCAATTGTAAAGAGTGTCCGAATAATAATTCTGGCAACTGTATATACATAAACTTACTTATAGTTAGTAAGAGAATGTCTACTTATCTCTTGTATCTTGCATTTAATAGAATTTTTAGTTTGGATAAAAATGCGCGGTCTAGTCGCAACATTTTCTGTCTCGCTGTTTAACCGACGGTTAAACGTCGGTTAAACGGTTAGTCGGTTATTACGGTTTATCCGACAGAATCTGGGACACCTTGTATAATGTAATTTTTACTAGTATGAATACCATAATACGATGAAGTGGCAGAATTATCGATTGAATTAAAAAGAGAATGAGAATTTACCGAACGGACATAAAACACAAGTGACGAATTAGAATGTGTATATGGTCAGACAAGTGGAAAAAGAATGATATATGGCTGGACAAGTAGAATTATGATGTTCTATAGCCGGAGGAGAGGAAAAAGGATGATATACGTTGCCAGACAAGTAGAATACGATCGATATTTGAGCAGACATGTAGAATAAATACTATTTATGGTCGAACGAGTAGAAAAAGATGGCATGTAGTCAGACAAATAGCATATAATCGATACATGGCCATACAAGAAGAAGAGAATCGATGTGTGGGCAGACAAGGTGAATAAAGGTAATTTATTGCTATGGGTAGACCAGTAGAAAAGAATAGTGTGTGGTCAGACAAGTGAACTATAACAAATATATAGTTATATGTATAGATACGATAAAATTGATGTATGAGCTGCTAACTAAATTGAAAAGGATTTAGGCTCACATTCAAGTAGGACCTAATCCAGACTAGTAGAGTAGGATGGCATGTAGTCAGACAATTGAAATATAGTCTATACGTAGCCATGCAAGGAGAATAGAATCGATGTGTGGGCAAACAAGGTGAATAAAGACGATTTATTTTTATGGGTACTCTAGTAGAGAAGGTTGGTGTATGATCAGACAAGTGAGCTATAATTAATATATAGTCATATGTATATGTACGATAGAATTGATGTATGAGCTTGTAAGTAAACTGAAAAGGATTTAGGCTCAGATTCAAGTCGGACTTATCCCAGACTAGTAGAGAAGGATGGTATGTAGTCAGACAATTGAAATATAGTCTATACGTAGCCATGCAAGGAGAATAGAATCGATGTGTGGGCAAACAAGGTGAATAAAGACGATTTATTTTTATGGGTACTGTAGTAGAAAAGGTTGGTGTATGATCAGACAAGTGAGCTATAATTAATATATAGTCATATGTATATGTACGATAGAATTGATGTATGAGCTTGTAAGTAAACTGAAAAGGATTTAGGCTCAGATTCAAGTCGGACTTATCCCAGAGTAGTAGAGAAGGATGGTATGTAGTCAGACAATTGAAATATAGTCTATACGTAGCCATGCAAGGAGAATAGAATCGATGTGTGGGCAAACAAGGTGAATAAAGACGATTTATTTTTATGGGTACTCTAGTAGAAAAGGTTGGTGTATGATCAGACAAGTGAGCTATAATTAATATATAGTCATATGTATATGTACGATAGAATTGATGTATGAGTTGGTAAGTAAACTGAAAAGAATTTAGGCTCAGACTTATCGTCATAGTCAACGGAATATCGTAAAGTATGTGAATCAGCAAAGTAAAGCATGAGTAAAGCATGAATCCAACAAATCTATCTCCATTCTTAAATTCCTTTAAACCTTCGCCTGTATCGAACAACAGCCGACCATTGTCGTCATAAATGCACAAAACCCGCAGCGTTTAGCCAAGATCGTAAAGCATCAGATGTAATACTATCAGTCTCGAGAACAAAGCGAAAGCTCGCGCTGCCGGTCCTCGGCGTGTCGAGGAAAATTCTCGAGCGTGAAATTTCTAGTTTATTAGCAGCCGTGGATTTATGAGACCGGCGTCGGTGTCTTCGCGAGAACCGCTACGCCGGACCGGTGTTATCGAGTAATTTTGTGAAAATCGTGGCACGTACATAACGCAGCGCACAAGCGTTCTCTCGACATCACCGATAGCGTGATATATTACGGCCACGCCGCGGCGGGTCGCGCGGTTTCGAAAAATATGGGCGAGAACGCGCGGAAAATACCGGCGGCGAATTTTCTAAAAGGTCGAAACCCCTCCGGCTGATACCGTTTTAAAATTCCCTCTGCTTTTGCGACATCCCCCCACCCCTTTACCCAGCGGTTTTCATGTTTCCATTCTGCTTTGATTAGACTGCAGATCATTATGCAAAATAAAAATTGTACATGTGAATTGTGAGATACTAAAATTAAAATGAGAATATATTTTCCCTTTCAATCACCTTGCAAAGTTAAAAACAATAAAACAGTATCCCTAAATTCTTTTAATGTAGTGACAATTTTGTATTGAATCTATTCATTTGTGTCATAATACATAAAATCCCCTGCCTATGGATCACTTCAGGGTAGACATTCGCATTTTATTGTATTAAAATTCTCTAAAATGTTCAATAAAATTTTTGGGGATTTGTGAACGCATTTATGATATTATATGAAGCAATTGTTTGATTATGAGCTAAAGGGGATGTATTTATTTGTACATTGATTGCAGGGTGTTCATTTGAGAACTTTCCAGCCGAATATCTTTAAAAGTATGAAGATATTAAAAAAGTGTAAAACACGTGTCCAAGGATTTCGAGGGGGAAAGAGAGGGGCAGTATCAGTTTTTTATTTTGGTGGCGTTTTCAAGGTCATTTGAAGGTCAACTTTGTTTTTTTCAAATTGAAACCTATATTTTTTATTATTTTATTAGAGAGATATTATTAATATCTCAGAAACTAGTGGGCAGATAAAAAACAATATCCTACGAACATTGCTGGTCTTTTTACGTACAATAAGATACCATAATAAAAAATATAGGATTCCATTTGAAAAAACAAAGTTGACCTTCAAATGACCTTGAAATCGCCACCGAAAAAAAAACTGATACTGCCTTTCCTCTTTCCCCCTCGAAATCCTTGGACACGTGCTTTACACTTTTTTAATATCTTTCATACATTTCGAGATATTCGGCTGGAAAGTTTTCAGATGAACAACCTGTATATTAAAATTTTTGGACGAGTCTGAAGTCGAAAATTGAGTCGAAAACTTTCATAAAAGGATGTCTTTTATTTTTGGTGTGTTGGATCTCAAGCTTGCAACCCTTGCATTGCAGTGCCTTCGTTAATTTGAATACAGTGTATTAGCGACATTATCTAATTGTTCACTTATGTGTACTTAAAATTCCTCAATACACTGAATGAAATTTTTGTAATTTATAATAATCCTTATACAATTACATGGAAGAATTATTTTATTAGGAGGAGAGGGAGATTTATCTATGGAAATGTTAAACAACTTTGTGGGCCAATCTGTATGCATTCAATAAAGCGTCCATAAAATTTTTAGAGGTTTCTAAAATTGAAAGATTGAACCGAAAAATTTCATAAAAGGACTCCTTTCATTTTTGGTCAACCGGATCCAATATTGAACGAGATAGAGTTTTACATGATTTCTCGACAATCAAAGCTTCTCACATAAAAGTTTTCATAAAAGGAGTCCCTTTATTTTTGGTCTATTTAATAGATTCTACTGGATCAAATATTGAAGGAAATCGAATTTCTCTTGATTTTTCGACGTCGAAAGTCAGCATACCCTTGCATTCCAGTGCTTACATCAGGTAGCACTTTAATTCAGTGTTTCAAAAACGTCATCTAATTGTTCAATTTCTGGTAATAAAATTAAATTAGTAGCTATTCAATCAACTACAACAAGATGATAAATATCCACAAATGGAATGGCTTAAAAAATACGAATAAAACATTTATAAGCTCGAATTTAAGTATCCCTAAGCATCATCAACTATTCAATAGTCAGGGACATCCTAATTCTAAAAAATTAAATATAGACAATTCGTCGTAATATAATTATTACATTTGCAAGAAACAGGGGCCAAATATAAATTTAATTCTCGCTTTAATAATTTCAATAAGATAGAAAAATTTCATCGATTGTTTCAATTTTACTGCTCTTTTAAACTGCACAATTTTATTTTTGTCACAAACGCATAAAATCTGCATTCTACTCATTCTTCAGAATATGAGTAAATTGAAAAGGATTTAGGCTCGGATTCAAGTCGGACCTAACACAGACTAGTAGATAAGGATGACATGTAGCCAGACGAGTAAAAATAGTCTATACATGGCCATACAAGGAGAAGAGAATCGATGTGTGTGTGCAAATAAGGTGAATAAAGACGATTTATTTTTATGGGTACTCTAGTAGAAAAGGGTGGTGTGTGGTCAGACAAGTAAACTGTAATTAATATACATATAGTTATACGTATTAGTACGACAGAATTGATGTACAAGCTGGTAAGTAAATTGAACAGGATTTAGACTCAGATTCATGTCGGACTTAACCCATACTAGTAGAAAAGGACGGCATGTATTCAGACAAGTAATATAGTCTACACATGGCCATGCAAGGAGAAGAGAATCGATGTGTGGGCAGACAAGGTGATTAAAGGCGATTTATTTTTATGGGTACTCTAGTACTATAGAACTATAATTAATATACATATAGTTATACCTATTAGTACGATCGAATTGATGTATGAGCTGGTAAGTAAATTGAACAGGATTTAGTCTCAGATTCAAGTCAGACTTAACCCAGACTAGTAGAGAAGGATGTCATCCTCACCTATCCAATATTCAGGGACATCCAAGTTCCAAAAAATTAAATTTAGACAAGTCCTCGGTATCTAATTATAACAGTTGCAAGAAACGGTGGCCAAATAGAAATTACATTCTTGCTTTAATAATTTCAATAAGATAGAAAAATTTCATCGATTGTTTCAATTTCACTGCTCTTTTAAATTGTACAATTTTATTTTTGTCACAAACGCATAAAATCTGCAGTCTACTGATTCTTTAGAATTTGAGTAAATATGGATTTCGTAGGAAAGAAATTTGTTCAATAATGTAGATAAATAGTTCAAGACCCTCCCTATATAGTTTACGTTTCAAAAACCGTAATATACCTACCCTGATCATGGTGTAAGCCCGACTTTCCTCGTGCACCGACCGCTTCTGCTTCTCCTTGTTCACGAACATCTTGGCCCATCTCAACCTTTCGTCCTGCGGGTGACAACATAGTACATCATAAGAACCGTCGCGCCGCGGCGCATCCACACACAACACTATCGGCAAACATACGCATCGCATGCGTGCGTGCAACCGTTTCTCTAATTCGTTCCTCGTAGAGTGTTCACGTGTGTCACAGTTCACGGACGAACAATGCAGCTACACCGGGAGAGTTGGACAAATTATGCAGCCAATTACAAGTTTCCAACAACCAACAAATCAGTTTACTTTATCCCTTAAAGTAGAACATAATGCTTTCTGTCGGACAAATTCAAACAAGAATCAGAAACATTTTAGGATTTGTTTTGGCCACTTGTCTTTCTTGAATTTTGTGTAGAAAATCTAGGATTGGATTTCTTGGAATATTTATTTACACATACTACAATTTATTTTGACACTTTACTAGCTAGAGTAGAATTTATTTTGGTAAATTAGTTGTATCAGAATTTTCTATGGCAATTCATTTATGTTAGTCTTTCTTTCTCGAATATTCTGTAGTGGAATTCTTTGTATGTGCATATATATTGAAATTTCTTATGTAAATTCATCTATCTAGATTAAAATTTCTTGTGAAAATTCATCTATCTAGATTAAAATTCCTTGTGGAAATTCATCTATCTAGATTAGAATTTCTTCTGGAAATTCATCTATCTAGATTAGAATTTCTTCTGGAAATTCATCTATCTAGATTAAAATTTCTTATGAAAATTCATCCATCTAGATTAGAATTTCTTGTGGAAATTCATCTATCCAGATCAGAATTTCTTGAGGAAATTCGTGCATCTAGATTAGAATTTCTTGTGAAAATTCATTTATCTAGATTAGAATTTCTTGTGAAAATTCATTTATCTAGATTAGAATTTCTTGTGAAAATTCATTTATCTAGATTAGAATTTCTTGTGAAAATTTATTTATCTAGATTAGAATTTCTTCTGGAAATTCATCTATCTAGATTAAAATTTCTTATGAAAATTCATCCATCTAGATTAGAATTTCTTGTGGAAATTCATCTATCCAGATCAGAATTTCTTGAGGAAATTCGTGCATCTAGATTAGAATTTCTTGTGAAAATTCATTTATCTAGATTAGAATTTCTTGTGAAAATTCATTTATCTAGATTAGAATTTCTTGTGAAAATTTATTTATCTAGATTAGAATTTCTACTGGAAATGCATCTATCTGGATTACAATTACCTGAGAAATTCCATATATACTAAATTTTCATTTGTAAATTACCTTCTACTAGAATTCAACTAGTAATTATACATAATCACCGGCAATTATACGTAATCACCGGATTAATCACATTTAGCGTAACAGAGTCATTACTCAACCTTGCCTATCATACAACCAAAATCGATTAACCCATCCATCAAACAACTCAAACGACATTTCGACCACAAAATTGTCCAACTCTGTACAGCAGAACGACAACAAACCAACAGGATAAAGCAAACTAGTCTTTGCAGTTCCTGCACGACAATAGCACCATCCACACGTAGTATTTTGTACAAATGAACGATGTATGGTATTTTTTTCGTGGGAAAGCTAGTCCCCATCGGTTCCGCAAGCTTTGGTTCACGGATCGAAGGAAAGCTTCTCTGCATGCAGCCGTAGGAACGCGTTAAAAGGGGGTGAAGCGTGTAACCGTTCGGCAAACAAGGGTGGAGGATGGCAAGTATCGCGTCGCGTACACGAGACTATACAGAAAAGCGTGTTCTTTATGTACAGGTGTGCCTCTCGCACACTGTCCTCTTTTATCGTCCGCTTGTATATATATTTACTCAATTTCTTGTGGAAGTTCATCCATACTTCTTTTGAAAATTTACCTATACTACAATTTTCTTTAGTAGTTCATCTGTACTACATTTTCTTTCTAGAATTTCTTGTGTAAAACGGATCTGCATTAAAATACAATGTGGAAATTTATTTGTAGTATATTTTCTATGTATTTTAAAATCTTTGTATATTAAGATTTGTTGTGGAAATTAATCTATACTAGAATTTACTTTTTACTATCAATGTTAGTGTACTAAAATTGTTTATGGAAATTCATTTGTACTCAATTTCCTATGTATAATAAAATTTGTTCTGGAAATGTCGATACACTGGAATTTCTTGCGGAAATTTATGTGTACGAAAATTGTTTGCGGAAATGCATCTATCTATACTAGAATTTCTTATGAAAACTCATCTACCCACACTATTATAAATCTTCCTCAAAAAATTCATCTATACTAAATTTCCTACGTATATTACGTTTTTGTGTGAATTCGTCTATACTAAATTTTCTTTGTATACATATTAAAATCCATGTATATTACAATTGGTTCTGGAAATTTGTCTTCACTACAATTTTTTGTCAAAAATTTATCACTACTAAAATTATTTCTAGAAATTCATCTACCCATTCTAGATATTCGTTTGAAAATTTATCTGTACTGAAATTTCCTTCAGAAATTTATCTACTGAATATTTCTACTCAAAATTCAACCATTTCCAAATTTCTTTCACTGTGCATTTATTTGGAAGCTTTTAATACAGGTTTTACCATCTTATATAATTAAAAGAGCTAAAGAACCATTTCATTCTTATTGCTCCATTCCACAAATTAAATAAACATTTAATTTCCAGTACTTCATTCTACAAGTTGAAGGTCAAATATTTCTTATTTATTTAATTGAGAATACAATTTTTTATTTGTATTATTTCAATTACTGTTATAAAAAAAAATCAACCAAATTATGTACTTTAACCGTCCATTCGAGATGATAAGAATGAAGATTCAATGTTTTCGTTTTTACAGGAAGTCAATTTCCAATTGACAGAATCATTCAATTTTCATTTTCGAATAAGAAATTTATCTTTCACCATCACTATTACAGAAATTACAGAAAAGGGGATAAAGCGTGTAACGATTCGGCAAACAAGGGTGAAGGGTGGAAAATATCGCGTCGCTTACACGAGCCCATACAGAAAAGCGTGTTCTCTATGGACAGGTGTGCTCTCTCGCACACAGTCCTCTTTTATCGTCCGTGTATATCTGCACGCATCCGCGTTTCCCCGATATCCATACAGGGTGTCTCGAAAGGTTTGGACATAACTGAAAGATGTGATTCTCAGGGTAATTTTAAGAAGCTTTTTTCCTTTGCAAAAATGTCGTAGGCAGTTTCGTTTTCGAGTTATTAACTGAGCGGTAGTGATGTTGTCGCACCGTGCTCGAATCGTGAACAAGACAGGGACTAACAATTTATTTAAATGAAGCTCGCATATTCAGCCTTAAATGCACTTGCTGCTTCGAATTCTCTGATACGGCAACGCCGAATTATTTTTATCTAATGCCGGACAATAATTGCACGTGTGCTAACTCACTTGTGCCACCATATTATGTTGCGATGCGGGATCCATTGATCGTGAGCGGTCGTTCGTGTATTCCGTGGAGTCGACCAGCCGAACGACGCACTATGCGTTTTTACGTTCACTTCTTCGACAATCGTCATACCCGAAATGTACTATTATTATTATTATTATTATGCTATTATTATATGTACAGTTATTAAATATACTTCCTGTTCATAGTTACAGCCGGTGACTTCTCCTACCACTCCGCGACTCCAATCATCTCCCCATTAACAATATCTTGTATTGATCACGATTCGAGCACGGTGCGACAACATCACTACTGCTTTGTAAAACCGACCTACGCTCTGGTTGGCCCATTTTTTTCGTTAATAACTCGGAAAACGAAGCCGCGTATAACATTTTTGCTTAAAAATATGCTACTTGGAATAACCACAGCAATCACACCTTTTAAGACACTCGAAAATTTTTCGGACACCCTGTATATGCGTATATACGTAAACATGTAGAGTAAAAAACGCGCTAACGCGAGCCTCATAAAATGGAACGGATTTCGCATTGCAGGCTAACGCGTCGACGTCGGAGCGACGACGTGTAATCGTTGGATAGAAATTATGTTAGAGTTAATATTCGAGATTTATGGAGGAGGATCTTGATTAAGAGCGACGCTGATGCGTCGTTCGCGGTACCAAGAACTGTTCCCTTCGGTGTTTGTTTATTCATTGGCCGCGGAAAGATCGTAAAAATTCATTGTGTACCGCACGATACGCCACTGGAAGTCTTGTTGGTGTTTTAGGAGATAACTTTCGGGGGTCGTGTAGAGTTAATGTTATAGAAGGAATTTTTTTAGGGAGCTTTTTTCAGGTGAAGAGTTAGGGGAGTTCTTGTTTTGATGAGGAGTTTGTTTTAGAGTGCATATATTGCACAAGTTTTACGAACTTTTTCGTATAGGTAGTCCGTAAAAATTCGGTTTATCGTTGATTTTATTTAGTGGATAAATGGATTGAAAAATATAATGTATACGTTGTTTTAATATTTATATTTTTTACCACTTGTACTAATTTTTTTCATCATTTAATGTAATTAGACCGTGGATTTTATGCGCATATAATAAAAATGTGTTGGTGCAACTTAAAACTGCAGAAAAATTATATTAATTGAAGAATATATTATTTTCAACGTGTCAGAATTCTCCAAAAAAGAATTAAATGTGTACCTGGCTCTCATCTCTGGCAATTTTTATTTTGCATAAAAATCCGCAATCTCGATATAAAAATGTCATCGAAATTCTGTTCATATTTTATTTTAACTAAGGGGTGATCGAATTAAACGAAAATGATGAACATCTTGTTTTAAACTGCATATACCGTACACCTTGTGCAAATCTTTTTCATTATTTGATATGGAATAACTTCATAAAGATTCATATAATATTTGATCGCATCTAGGAGATGAACGAACTCGAAAAAATTGATGGACTTCTTTTCAACGAGTATCTTCTTTAGGAGTGTGTTTATTGTACAACTTCTAGAAACTTTTTTCATCATCTCATATCATCAGAATTCATACAGATTCTATTTATGTTTGATTTCATCTAGTGGACGGATGAACTGAGAAAAGTAATGGATCTTTTTGAAACGAGTACCTAATTTCAAAGTGCATATATTGCAATTGCACAATTTATATTAACTTTTGCCTCCCTGTAGAAACGTTATACAATTTATTTCGGAAATGATTTTACCACAGATTTGAAGTATGAAATTTCCTTTTTACAATGGGACACCTTGAAAATTGATGTAACATCTTTTTTAGCTGTTTTATAAATAAAAAATGAGAAACAAGTTTGGTCGCATAAAGCCTTCACAGTGTACTTTATATCATTAGTTAATACTATATCTTTCATTCAAAATTCAATAAATTCACCAAAAAAAAAACGTAGATCAAGATTTAAGGGGTTGTTATAATGAAGAAGCTTCAAATATCAAATATATGGTGAATTCAAACATAAGAAAAATTTTCCAGACGTGTTCTCAAAGATACTTCAATGTGCAGCATTTTTGAGACAAAGCCTTCTTTTAGTTTCTCATTCGCTATGTCATGCAAAAATATTTCAGGGGAAAATTAATGACGGAGTATGAAAGTAGAGTCATCAAGCTTTAAGATAAGCCCGCGTTCATTGCTTTACTATTTTTTTGAACGAAATTATTACTGTTTAGATATCGGCAATTATTCTAGAACAATTCTATAAGCATTTTCATAATTTGAAAGTAATATATTGATGTAAATATACTGATGTAAATATATTGAAGTATATATATATATATATATATATATATATATATATATATATTGATGTAAATATATTGATGCAAATATATTGATGTAAACATATTGATGTAAATATAGTGATGTAAATATATTCATGTAAATATATTGAAGTATATATATTGATGTAAATATATTGATGTAAATATATTGATACAAATATATTGATGTAAATATATTGATGTAAATATATTGATACAAATATATTGATGTAAATATATTGATGTAAATATATTAAAGTATATATATTGATGTAAATATATTGATCCAAATATATTGATGTAAATATATTGATGTCTCAAATTTGACTTACTAATTTTTATTATAAATACATAATATTCAGAGTTTACAATCTGCTTTAACGTGCATTAATACCTCGTAGCGTAAATCTCTTTCAAATTGAATACATCAACTGCTAAATGCATTAAATATTAACCTGCTTAATATCCGCCATTTACATAATCTCAATAAGACATTTATATAATAATCCCCAATGGTAGCATCTTTGTAATATGAATAATTATGAAATCTGTTAGCGATTGCAATCCGCATATAAAATAGCTTGTAATTTCGCGCCGTGGCATTAGCTGCGACTTCCGCCGCACCGCGGCGCCGCCTACCGCAACTTTGGGGGACCATTGCGGGTCCCATAGTTTTTAACTTCTGTTCGTCAGCTGATGGCATCGCAGTCTGATCTCGTTCGATTAACCTCCGTATGTTATTCATTATAATCTCGCCTATATTTAACAAAAACAAAAATGTGAAACCGGTCGTGCTACGGTTAGTGTTAAATAGAGCAGCCGCGTTATCAATTAGCACAACGGGATCGATTTTGTTAATGATACGTAGCGCGAGCAACGATATACGGCGAGATATTAAGCGGCCCTGAACGCGAACGTATCATTAATCCCGGAGATCGAACGGCATATCGGTGACAGCGCAGGAAATAGTTGCTAACGAGGTATTTTAACGACTCCCGGTGAACTCTGAAAAGCGCGCGAGATTCAAACACCTTTAAAACGCGGAAAAAAGGTGATCACGAAGGCCTATTAACCGGTGAAGCAAGATTTACGATCCTGAAGAGTGCTAGGGACTTCGAAGTTCATTCGCGAAACTTCAATTAACTCGGAGAATGAAGAAAAGGGAAACAGGGGAGCTTTGGCGACGAGATAAGGTGTTCGTTCTTGATAATGGACTGGGAACTCAAACAAAACTCGACAAAACTGCTATCAGGTTGACCCAGATTAATTACACGGTAAACTGAAAACTTTCTTTAACGTTGCAGAACGATATTTATTACTAGAAGGGACTTCAAAATTAAAAACAATTTAATTAGCGTTGTTTAAGATCAATGAAATAGGGGAATGCCAAAGCTAATTTATTTATATTGTAAGGTAAGGTCGGGATTGAGGCGCAAACGAAATCGAAAGATGCTGAAAAGAATCAATAACTTTATTCACACGTTAAATACGTCTTTTCCCGACATCGGACCAGTGATGGTATATGGTCTCGGTTTTCTCGCGCATGCGCGACGATTTTAGCGTCAGTAAAGTACAAAGTTGGGCTAAAATGGGGTACTTTGGTACCCCGCATAGTTTCGCAAATTTTTTTTTCAATTTTCAAATATGAACGTTTAACGTGCGTATGTTGTATTAAAATTTTATGTGTATGTACATATAATATATAAATATATCTTGCACTTTTCTGTCCGGTTTCCCGCCAATTACACTTGTCCCCTACTTTCCCCACAAACATAAGACGTACATACGTTACTGCATTTAGTCGCGCATGCGCGAGAAAACCGAGACCATGTACCGTCACTGCATCGGACCCGACGAGACTGCTCTTTTGTCGTTTTTGAAATTCGCCTCTCGTTGGCAAGGAATTGTTTTTCAATAACATGAATATAAGAATAATATATGTTGGGTGACATAACATGAACAATATATATAAATTATATAAATTATATATACGGTGGCTCGGACTGTCGAATTACAGCTTACATGGTACACAAATGGCTGTCTTTAAGTTTGGGCCAAGATTTTCATTATCAGAGGAAATCTAAAATTAAAAATAATTCAATGAGCTTCGTTTAATGTTAATAAAATAGAGGAAACCCAAATTTAACTCAATTACACAGTAAACAGATGGCTTTCTTGAAGTCTGGACCAAAATTTTATCATTAGAGAGGACTGTAAAATTGAAAATAATTCAAAAATTAACTTAATTATATGGTAAATGAATGGCTGTCTTCAAGTTTGGAACAAGATTTTTATTATTAGAGGGATTCTAAAATTAAACACAATTTTATAAGCTTCGTTTAATGTTAGAAATCAAAAGGCTTCCTTCTTCATTTTTCAACTAAGATTTTTGTGATTACAAAAGATTTTACACTCAACTTGGACAAACTAATTTCTAGATCGCTGACGTTCATACATTTATGGCTCTAAAAATTCTCAAAAAATGTTAGAGTATGAAATTTGATAGAATTTAATACGATTTTTATTTACTTCCGGTCTGCAGAGGCTACTACCACTGAAAATAGGATTCCATTTGATTCCACTTAAAAATCGTCTACAAACATTACAAATTGCATAAACATCCGCAGTCTACTAATTACAAATCACGTAAAAGTCCTTTTTCATCTTTGAAGAGAAATTTCTCTCACTATAAACCGCTCTAAACTCAAATATGATTTTTCGATCTCTAACGAACTTGAACATAACCAATTACAAGATATACATATGTATAAAAGGCCTGCTCCACCAATTGCAAGAAAATTTCCATTATAAAAAGGAACTCTAAACCAAAAACTGACTCGATAAACATTCACATTATCAAGAACAAAATAATCGAAAAGAAATACACGAAGTCTTCTACACTAAATAATTAATATCTCCGACCTTAAAAGGCACTCAAGGCTGAAAAGTGCAAAGTAATCATCAGCGGATTCAGAAATTGAGAAAGACGTGAGAATATGGGAGTTTGGAGGACTAGGAATTCGACTATGACTTCACGAACTAGAAATAATGTTATATCGAGGCCTAAAGTATCTCGACTCCGGTTCCTTCGGTTAATTAATTCACGCATCCGGCCGCGTTAGAGGCAGACACCAATTACTGTCGTGTTATATCGTTACAAAGGTCCTGCGGAGCAAACAGGATAACGGCGTGAGAGAACGCGGTCGCATTTCATGCCGAGCGTAACAATAATTCCTACGCAATTCAATCGGTCCCGCGCATTATCATAATCGATGTTTCGTTAGCATAATGAAACGATACGCCTGTTACGAAGTGGAACGGTCGCACGAACCTCGCAGTCCCGCGATGTGCGCCGTGTGCTCAAAATACGAATCAAGAATTGATGTACTCTGCGTGTGTGGAGATTTTGCCATTTGAACAATTGAAAATACACTATGTACTTCCTGTTACAATTTTTATTACACGATATATTCAATCTCTTCGTTTATTGTGACTCTGTTATTGATTATTTTCGTTGTGCAGTTCAATCACGTTGTTCAGTTCAATCGTTTCGTTGCAATTGGATCGAAAGAGCGCCATTTTCTTTTAATCAGTTTATCAATTTTAATCGTTTCTACAGAGCTTAATAATTTTTTTCTGAGGATTAAGCTCCCATGGATTTTTAGAACGGTATCTCCAATTTACAACAAGCTCACCAAAATTAGTGTTCGATATTTTTAACAGATCTGCTGCACTTTAACTGAAACAATAATATTTATATTCTTGACCACTTTTGATCGGCTTTAATCGTTTCTACAGAGCTTAATAATTTTTTTCTGAGGATCAAGCTCCCATGGATTTTTAGAATGATATCTCCACTTTACAACAAGCTCACCAAAATTAGTGTTCGATTCTTTTTTAACAGATCTGTTGCACTTTAAATGGAACAATTGACATAATAATTATCGTCTTGATCACTTGATCGACATTGATCGTTTCTACGAAGCTAAAAAAATTTTTTTTCAGGATCAAGCTTCCATGATTTTTAGAATGGTATCTCCACTTTACAACAAGCTCTCAAAAATTAGTGTTCGATATTTTTAACAGATCTGTTGCACTTTAACTGAAACAATAATATTTATATTCTTGACCACTTTTGATCGACTTTAATCGTTTCTATAGAGCTTAAAAATTTTTTTCTGAAGATCAAGCTCCCATGGATTTTCAGAATGGTATCTCCACTTTACAACAAACTCTCCAAAATTAATGTTCAATTTTTTTTAACAGATCTGTTGCACTTTAAATGGAACGATAATAATTATCGTCTTGAACACTTTTAATCGACTTTAATCGTTTCTGTAGAGCTTAAAAAATTTTTTCTGAGGCTAAAACTCACATAGATTATTAAAATAGAATCACTACTTTAGAACAAGCTTCCAAAATTTAGTGTACGATGTTTTTAAGCATCTCTGTTGTGCTTCGAACAAAAATATATTGTACAGTTGTTCGCTTGACAATTTCACTGATCGTGTCGTCTAAGCTTAAAAAATTTTTGTCGTTAATGAAATCACTGTAGATTTCAAGAATGGAGTCCCATCTCTCGAAGAACAAAAGAAAATTTAGTGTACGATTTTTTCTGCAGTTTTGTTGCACTTTGAATGGAACATGTGCCATATAATGGTCCTTTTCACAATTAGATCGACTATGATCGAACATACGAAGCTTAAAAAATTATTGTCGCGATTAAAATTACCGTGCATTGAAAAATTATAGTCTTCTCTGTGTACCAATTCTGTAGAAAAAATTCATATACGAATTATTGGCGCTGTTGCATATTTCTATCATCTATTAAATTGTCGAGCAAATCACCTGTGTTTGATTTTCCGAAATTCCGAGAAGAACTCTAGACCAAGCACAGCTCATTAATTTCGAATAATTGTTGAACCGAACATAAAGAGTTTCTCGAAATCAAGAGTTTCCCGATATTTTAATTAGGCGATCATCCTCGAGCGAGACAGCCGAATAATCCAGGATTCAGACGGCAACGCAGAGAAACAGGAGATTAAAATTCTACCCTCTCGAAACGAAAGCATTCTAGCTGAAGAGTTCTCGCGTCTCAATTGTACAGCAATTACTTCTCGTTGCGTATCCGTGTTCCGAGCAAATCCTACGATCCTCAATCGAGAAATCCTACGAAATTACGCTCCACTGTCTCGACGCTTTGAAACAATGATGGCGACTTACAACATTGCGTGCATGATAATTTTCGCTGCATCCCTGTTCCTCTGCAATTTAATATTGGATGCGCTTTTAGACGCTCGCTCTGTGAACTACAACCTCTTTTTGTCATCGACGGGAAAATTAAGATGGCCTAAGTTCGTTTGAATAATTGGAAACCTTTCACAAATGTGCAAATGTGCAAATGTGCAAACTGTTAAGAACTCATTTAAATGTTTAATCGAGATCCTTGAAGTATTGCGCTTGGTGCTGACTAGAATTCGAAGGACCACCCACTGGTCGTGGGACTAATTGAATACTCACAACCACTGGTTTGAACACTGGTTTATTTTGTATATACGCAACCTAACCGTTAGGACCGTTAAACTTCTTTTTGGAGGACCAATTTTTTAAAACTTTTTTTTAAAGTAGTCTTGTAGATTTCGACGAGAAAACACCGAAAATGAAACTCTTATTGCCAGGAGTTCACTGGTTCAGAAGTTACACGCGTGTGAAGCTGAGCACTTTTAAGCCTTTTTGACAGGTTAAAGCGCCGCCATATTGGTATATTTACTAGGTGGTACACGTAAGATCGGCAAAATAGTATCGAGCAAATCCGTTAGATGGCAGCACAAGCACGTACGTAATAATAACACATGTACGGAATCAAAATGCGGAACATTGTAAACGCGGCCGGCCCTCTCCGCTCCCACAGCGACCTAACCTCAAACCAACTTAGACCATACCTTTTTTGGAGATCCTACCACCCAGCGAATATACTAATGTGACGACACTTTAATTTGTGAAAAACACTTGAAATTGCTCATGTTTACACGCGTATAACTTATAAACCATTGAATTCCTAACAATAATGCTTACATTTTCGTAATGTTCTCATCGATATCTACACAAATACATAGAATAAAGTTAAAAAAGTGTTTAAGAAAGTTAAAAACATCTGGTCCCCCAAAAGAAAGAACAGCCGTTACTATTGATTATCTGTTACTGTGACTCTGACGGATGATACGCTTCCGACTGATTTATCACATAAAAATGGTAAGGTCTCCGGACATGGAGCACTGTTTTATAATTTTAAACAATCTCGTACACCTGAGCAACTTTCTTTTCTTTAACTAAAATGCAAAATTGTTAATGGCAGAGTAATTCGGGCATGTAACCTACGCGTCTTCAACAACTATAAACGAAGCTCCACACTCAGCGTCTAAGAACCTCGTGTTGCGGAAGGGTTAATTCTTTTTCTCGAAGCAATCCCGGAAGTTCCAGCAAAGATAGAGACATTTCCGCAGTGTCAAACGGCACGAAGATGAACTGATTTCTCTTGATAATATCTTGCTCTGCCTCTGAGCTCGCTCGGAGCTGCTGATTACACCGCTTTATTTACCCGTCGTAAAGAAGATCAAGACACGGATAGAACCAGGATAGAGGACTCAAGGAACGCGATGTGACAAGGTCAAGTCTAGAGGGCGGTTTGAAAATTAGGGGGATGGTTGTTCGGTGTTAGCCGCGGATCCTGGCGGACGTCCAATCTGCTCTTAGCTACAGTGGTCGACAAAAGTATTCGCATTGCCCCCAAAAAGCACAAAAACATCTTCGAAATATTCGAAAATTCATTTTCTGCTAGGTAATTGCAAACGTTCCTGTCTGATTGAAAAATAAAGCACAAGCAATTCAATTTTAACATGTTGCTTACTAGAGAACTTTCTAAAAAATTATTTGACAGTAATGGCCATTTTGAGAAAGGATAAACGAAACGCAGTTGGAAGGGTAAACCAATGATTTCTTTCGAGATTATTTTTTAAACGCAGTTAGACCTACAGAAAACTTGTATTAAAATTTCATTTCGGGCAGAAATAACAATGTTCAAAATCGGGATTTTCACTTCTCTATTTGGAATTTCGAACAATAGAAATTTTTAAATAATTTCTTCCACGTTTACATTATTGAGCGCAGTAATCCTTCTTTCATCTCAAAAAATCTCGAGTGGTTTGGTAAAATTTTGAAAAAGTTATTCCTTTTTAAAGTAATAAAGTTCAAAATCGTGATCTTTACTCCTTTCTTCACAATTTCGGCCAATAGCAATTTTTAAATAATTTTTTGCACTTTTGCATTGTCTATTACATTAATCCTTTTAACATCTCAAAAAATCTCAAGGTGTTTGATCCAATTTTGAAGATGTTATACCTTTTCAAACCGAATACTTCTGTTCACCACTGTATTAAAAATCATGACCTTTACTTCGGAATTTCGACCAATAGCAATTTTTGAATAATTTTTTTGATTTTGATATTATCTATTACACTAATGCATCTATCATCTCAACAATTCTCAAGTCAGTTTGCTTTAATTTTGAAGAAGTTATTCCTTTTTAAAGTGAGTAACAAAGATAAAGTTCAAAATCGTGACCTTTACTATCCTCGTCATAATTTCAAATACTAACAATTTTTAAATAATGTTTCGCACATCTACATTGTCTATTACATTAATCCATCTATCATCTCAAAAAATCACAAGTCGTTTGCTCCAATTTTGAAGATGTTATACCTTTCTAAAGTAACAAACATAACACTGTTGAAAATTGTGATCTTCACTCCTTTCTTCACAATTTCGGCCAATAGTAATTTTTAAATAATTTTTTGCAGTTTTACATTATCCATAACATTAATCCATCTATCACCTAAAAAAATCTCGAGTCTTTTGGTCCAATTTTGAAAAAGTTATTCCATTTCAAAGTGGGAAACTTTTAGACAGCACTGTATTTCGTTTTCTTGTCGCACTTCTCGGCCGAAAATCCTGGCTCCTCTCTGTCCTAGCATCTCTATCTCGTTCTCTCTTATTGTCTGCTCTATATGTAGCGTGTCTAGCAGCCTATTTCTTCTGCAACCTCTCTAGGACCAGTCTAGCGATGGCCTTCTTCGATTCCAGCCTTCCTACCTTCCTTCCTGCCGATGGCCGAGTTTCTGAACACAGACGCGATTTATGCTGTTTTCTACGCTATACTTATCAGCCCAATGTATCGCACTATATCCGAGGATTGCTTTTGGCTGACCCTCCGATGCAGGAAGTGTAATAGTGGTAAATAACTGCACCGAGGATTTTTATGCACAATTTTCTGCATCTATACCGAGGCGAATTTGGTGGAGAATTTATTTGCGATGTTAAGGATTTTAATATTGTTTGTTATAATATGATAGTATGATGACACCTTTCTGACGTTTACAGTGGTTGTAATTCGAAATAGAAATGTACTGTTGCATTATTCAATCTACGAGATTTAATAGTTTAATTGGGTAGTTTGTATTAATAAGTAGATTTAGTTGGCAGTAGACAGCCTGCCTCTGTCGCATTGAATTATTTTAGTGAGAATTTAATATGTTTGATGCTGGTTCCTTTGACTAATTAATTAACAGTACTTTGAAAGTCAGTTCTTGTTGTAGACGTAAATTGTTTCAGTGGAAATTTTTAATTGTGTAATGGTGACTTGATTTAATAATTGATTTAAGTTATAATTTAGCAGCCGGTACCTGTTGTATTAAATTACTTTCATATAGAAGTTTAACAGTGTCGTGGTTTTGCTTTCATAATTGATTTCAGCAATAATTTGACAGTTTTTCTTTGTTGTATTAAATTATTCCAGTGCAGATTTTCGATAGTTTTATGGTAGTTTATTCTATCAATTGATTTAAGTAGTTATTCGTCCTGGACGACCAAGAGCGTTTAAAATATTCAGTAAAAATATGTATCGGATGTATGTAACTGTATGCAACTGCACGTCAGTGTATGTGACTGTATGTAACCATATCCCGTACCGAACAACTTTGTGAAACACAAACTTCAAAGGGGCGCAACGAACAATCTGATAAATTTTATTTTCGATTCAGTGAAACCAGCACTGCAGGCAACAGAATTTTATTTATTTCGTTTCAATTTCCACTGCGCATGAAAGCAATTTGCATAAAGTTCCGCAATTTACTCGTTAGTAATTAACGAATTGCGAGACTTCGCACAATGCAAGGTCTTACAATTGGATTTATGCGTTTGTCTTCCTTGAACCGAAGGACCTTTGTGTAACGTTCTCTAACAGAGTTCCTACCTGTACGGGAGCGTGCGTTCTGTTTGTAGATATTATAAACGTTGTAAATTCAAGGAAACAGTCGGATTCTTCTGTTTATACCCACGTGTCCCCTTTTAGTTGTATATTTACTCCCGAAGAAGATGTTCACGGACTGCGCACGTGTTTATGATTTTCCGGACGATTTTCCGGACGATTTTCTTGTTTGAGTACGAAAGGAAGCTGACACGATTCTGAAGTTTTCGTTATTTGTAGTCTTGTGATTTATAGTCATCTCTCACGTTTGTGCATTTTTATTCATTGTAGAAGAACCTCGAATTATCCAAACACACATATTCTACATACTAACAGCTACTTCAACAATTTTTTTCAGACGCAGCAAATGAATATATCTTTACAAAAAAATTCTGGAACCCTCCTTGAACATCAATTTAAGAAAAAAAAATATTCTTCCATCAAACGAACGAGGAATTAGAGAGTAAGAAAAATTATTCTCAGAAGAACAAATACTCGAACAGCTCAAATATATTGTATATACGGCGAACAACTTCAACGGTTTTTCTAAATGCAATGAATGGAACAATTGTTACAAAAAAAATACGGAAACGTTCTTTAACCCTTAATTCAACAGGGAAAAATATTATTTCACTAAACGACTGAGGAAACAGACAGTAAAAAATTATTCATAGAAGTATAAATAGTCGAATAGCCCAAGCATATTGTACACACGATAAACAACTTCAACAATTTTTTTAAATGCAATGAATGGAAGAATTGTTACAAAAAAATACGGAAACGTTCTTCAACGCTTCATTCAACAGGGAAAAATATTATTTCACTAAACGACTAACGAAACAGACAGTAAAAAAATTTTTTGATAGAAGTATAAATAGTCGAATAGCCCTAGCATATTGTACACACGATAAACAACTTCAACAATTTTTCTAAACGCAATGAATATAAGAATTTTTACAAAAAAATACAGAAATGTTCCTGAATCCATTATTGAACAGAGAAAAATATTTTTTTAGGAATATCGGATTTCACACGCTCCAAAAAACTGATTAACGGGATATTGGACGAAAATCTCGATTCCTCCGCAGCGCCAAGGATTACCATAAAAGAATAAACAGTCGCAGTATACTAATCAGAATCGCAAGCACCAGAGCAAGTAGTTTCACGGGCCGACGACGGTGCACTCCCTGCGGATGCAGTGCGCTATAAAACAGCCCGTAAAATGCGCCGAGCACGAAACCATCGCTAAAGTTTCCACGGTGGTGCAAATATCAAAATTCTGACTGCCGACAACAGTGGCATTCAATAAAGGATTCGGTAGGAATATGGCTGCAGTATCGACGTGCTATCTTTTAAACAATACTGGGGACCTCGGCGCAAACATCTGGCATATCGTGAATTTAAAACTTATTTCATTCCTTCATCTAACAATGTACAGTATTGTATATAAGTGTACAAAATCGATGGGGAACTTTTTAGGACCGTATGATTATTATGTTTCGAATATTAAAATAAATTTCCCGAAGCAATTTGTACAGTGCATGTATACGATGAACTTGTAGAATCAATTTGTACAATGAACGTGTACAATGAATGTGTACATTCTATGTATACAATGAATGTGTGCATTCTATGTATACAATGAATGTGTGCATTCTATGTATACAATGAATGTGTACATTCAATGTATGCAATGAATGTGTGCATTCTATGTATACAATGAATGTGTGCATTCTATGTATACAATGAATGTGTACATTCAATGTATGCAATGAATGTGTGCATTCTATGTATACAATGAATGTGTGCATTCTATGTATACAGTGAATGTGGACATTCTATGTATGCAATGGATGTGTACATTCTATGTATACAATGTACTTGCACAGTGATTGTGTACAATGTACTTGTACAATGAATGTGTACGATGAACATGTATACAATGAATGTGTACGATGAAGTTGTGTACAATGAATGTGTACGATGAACTTGCATACAGTGTACTTGAACAATGAATGTGTACAATGAACTTGTACAATGTTGTTATAGATTGTACTTGAACAATGAATGTGTACAATGAACTTGACCAATGAATGTGTACAACTAAATTGTGTACAATGTACTTGTACAATGAACTTGTATACAATGTACTTGTGCAATGAATTTGTATACAATCTACTTGTACAATGATTGTGTACAATGAACTTGTACAATGTATGTATACAATGAATGTGTACAATGAACTTGTACAATGTATGTATACAATGAATGAATGTGTACAATGAACTCGTACAATGTATGTATACAATGAATGTGTACAATGAACTTGTACAATGTATGTATACAATGAATGTGTACAATGAACTTGTACAATGATGTGTATCATAAAAAAGTGAACTCGCCTGGTTATTGCACTGCAATATTTAATTCTTCTTTCAGACGAGTAAAAAGTCGTTGCAGCATAGTGTAAATTCAAAATAGCGGGTCTCGTAATATCAGGATTCAGTCTGGCGACGACAGTGTCTTTCAATAAAGGATTCAGAGTAGCAACAGCCATAGTATCATGGTATTTCCGCGCTTTTACGCGAACGGTACGATACGGTTCCGCGGCAATTCCGCAGCCGGCGCGTTTCTGATCTTATTACGTTTCGCCTAGTATAGTATCGCAGACTCTCCGTAATGGCGGCAGCGGGGCCATCCCTCGAGGCCAACGTTCACGCGTATTCATTTCAATCCGGCCAGCAGCCGGCGTGAGCACATGTTCGATGGTATTCAAGGACCGAATCCGATATTGGCCTCGAGCCGGCAAGGAGCTCTCGGCTATCCTGATTCGCGAAACTCTGCGCCACGGTGAATTTCAATCGCCTCCCGTAACGAATCTGTTGCGGATGAATAATGGACCAGCTCGGAACAAGATCTACACGACAAATGCGACGCGCATCCTTCTCGCGGGATCTATCGATCAGACGATTTTGACGTATTCTCACCATTAATCGGGCCTTGCCTAATTGGCTTCTCAGACAGCGAGAGGGGAGGGTGGGCGGGGGGGGGGGGGGGAATTCAGCTTGGACTACGGAGCTCAGAAAATGTTTTTGTGAGTAAACTCGATGTGAATTTGTAGAGTAGAGTCCCCTCTTTATAATCCTGCTGGAAATTTTAATGTACGATTTTTTTTTTGTGCAGTTCTCATGCAATTTGAATGAAACATTTGCCATATAGTAGGTCTTTGAGCCATTTTTCCGATTTTCACCATTTCTACGATGCTCCAAAAATTTTTTGGTGGATGAAATTAATGTAGATTTGTCGAATAGAGGTTCTTCTTTATAATCATGCTGGAAATTTTAATGTACGATTTTTTTTGTGCAGTTCTCGTGCGATTTGAATGGAACATTTGCTATATAGTAGGTCTTTGAGCCACTTTATCAACTTTGCTCATTTCTACGGAGCTCCAACAATTTTTTCGTGCATGAAATTAATGCGGATTTGTAGAACAAAGGCTCCCCTTTATAATACTGCTGGAAATTTTAATGTACGATCTTTTTGTGCAGTTCTCATGCAATTTGAATGGAACATTTCCCATATAGTAGGTCTTTGAGCCATTTTAACAACTTTCCTCATTTCTACGGCGCTCCAACAATTTTTTCATGCATGAAATTAATGTAGATTTGTAGAATAGAGGCTCCTCTTAATAATCCTGCTGGAAATTTTAATGTACGAATTTTTTTGTTCCGTTCTCATGCAATTTGAATGGAACATTTGCCATAGAGTAGACTTTTTCCACCATATTCTCGATTTGCATAATTTCTACGAAGCTACATTAATTTTTTTCGAGGATGAAATTAACATGTATTTATAGAATATAGTCTCTTCTTTATAATTCTGTTGGAAATTTTTATCTACGATGTTTTAATGTAATTTTAATGCAAATTTTAATGTAAAGTGGTACGTGTTTTATAACAGAGGGCGTTTCGGCCATTTATCGATTTCAATCGTTTCTACGGAGCCTAAAAATTTGTTCTCGTTAATAAAAGTACAAAGGATTCGAAGCTCAGTGCATTCGCTTTACAATGACACTGGAAAATTTAGTGTACAATTTTTTTTATCCATTTTGTTATACTTTGAACGACGGTGTGCCATTTAATGGTCCCTTTTACCATTGCATCGAAATTAATCATTTTTTTACAAAACCTAACAATTTTTTGTCATTAATAAAATTACTAAGAATATGGAAAATAGAGTTTTCTCTTTGCAGCAATCTCTAAAAATTTCGTGTACGATTTTTTGTTGGCCATTTTGTAGCAAATTGATCAAAAAGAGTGTCACTGGTGTGAGGATACAACGTCCAACAACTTCGTACCGCAAATCACTGTCAATTTACCAATTAGAGAGATATTGTTCGCAAATAGCAGTATTGCGATCAATGGGATTTATTGTTTAACGAAAACAATTGGAGGGAATTAGCAGCTTTTGTTATGGCAACACGGTTGGGCCAGGCATCTTTAATTCGTAGCAAGTTAATAATATGAAACGTGGAGAGAGCGCGCAACCCGGATGCTCGGATGTTTGCCTGCTGGAATTTTCAAGCACGCTAGGAGACTCTTCTCGTTCGTTAGAAAAAAAATTTTCTCCTTCCCCGCATTCACCGAGATAAAGAGATACCTCTAACTCTGTTACATTTCCACAGTCCGAGGGAATTTAATAATAATAGCGGCGCTTGTTAGCTGCTGAATCCCATTCTTGCATACTTTTGTTTCGTTGTGTCACTCATTTTGTTTCATTCCAGTGTAAACATTTATTCCTGGCCATTCATTCACCGCTCAGAAAATCGGGTACCCTTTAGAATAAAAAAATATTATTTACACAACGAATTATTTCAGAAGATTTTATATGATTAGTGAATTATTGTAAAATTTGTTTAGAATGCAGATAATCTATAATCTGTGTATGTGGTACATCGTTTCAACATAATTTTGATGAATTTGTTAATATTTTGCGTGTTATTTAAAAGAATATAATTTGTCCTATGTTTGAATTAATTTTGATTCACAGGGGTGTGGTAAAATATTATTTCAAATTGTAATTAGTAAAAAGGCTATTTTATTTGAAATCATACGTGTGCTTTCAAAAATAAAATATTGTTCGTGTTAGAGAAAGTTTTTAAAATAGTGCTTAAGATAGTATTATGATTCTACGTGCGACAATAAATCGAAAAGATGGAATCCATTTTTTTTTCGTTTGACGCCTCGTTTTTGAGAAAATCGATTTCGAAAAATGTTATTTTCATCGTCGGCAAATATTTTAAATACCATTTAACGAAAAATATTTATTTTTATAGTTTATATCATCAAAATCAAAATAGTTTATTTGTAGAAATATAACTGTTTATTCAAAATAGTATTTTATTTGAATCGTGGAACAGCGACTATTTAAATTACTTGTTCTCCAAAATTTAACTCAGCGCTGTTGATTCACTTGTTACATTTCTCTTCTCACTGTGCTTAAAAACCATGTTTTTCAAAGACAATTAATTGAGACAGTGCACACTCAACCAATATTTTAATTATATTGTGTGCTATTTAATTTTTCGGCTGCTCCATTTTACTCTTTCCGCTGCACTTTTGGTCTTTATTAAACACACATTGCACGCAATGAAAGCGTTATTATAATGTTTACCGCTCAGAAAATCTCGCTTCTGTTCGAACCACCAAGCTCGCGTTAACGCTGTTGTTGCAGAAATTTTCTGCTCATTTCAGTTATATTAACGTGCTCTTTACGTATAATGTCGGCGCATATATGTATACCACTGGAGCAAATATTTGCACGTTTTTTACGTACCTATGTGCATACGCGATGTCTGTAGGTAATGCCTGTAACTGATATTATGGTTGACAATATCCTATTACCGTGTCCTATTTCTACGATATTACCGTGCTTCGATTCTTAGGCCTGTGTTGGCTTTTGTAATTTTATCTAACCCTCACTTTCTTCATTTCTCTCCTGCCCCCACCCCCCACCCCGCCTCACATTCTCTCTCTTAATTTTCCTGTCTCCCATTTTGTCTATGTAATGCTTTCACCAAAATTAAAAGTACTAGCAAATTAAATTAAACATAATCAAACAGAGCCAAATAAAACAGTACTGAGTCTAGTAAAATTGGTCAGAATAAAAACAAGTCATACCGAGCCAGGTCAAACCAGTTCAAACCAAAGGAAACTATAGTGATCGAGCCAAACAGAATCCATCAGAACCAAAGAAAACAATACTAAGCCAAATAAAATTATGTGTAATAAAAACACATCATACTGAATCAAACAAACACATTCAGAATAAAACTGAACCATACAATACCAATTCAAATCAGTCATTATAGAAATAAATTACACTGAAATCAGTTCGAAATGCAGTTCTAAGCAAAGAAAACTATACTGAACTAAATCAAATCGTTCAGATTAAAAAGAATGTCATACTCGACCAAACCACGTAAATCGGAATCAAACAAGATCATACTGATCCAAACCAGATCAGCCAGAATAAAAAAGAAATCATATTATACCAAGCCAAATCAGTCTAACTCCAACACCATCAATCACAACTAAAGAGAAACGATACTCAACCAAGTACCATCAATCACAACTAAAGAGAAACGATGCTCAACCACGTACCATCAATCAGAACCAAAGAACAACGATACTGAACTAACTCGGACCAGTCAGAATAAAAACAAACCATATTCGCCAACCAGAATCAGTCGGTACCAAAAAATACCATATTGAACCAAAAGAAATTAGTCAGAACCAAACAAAACCATACCGCATCAAACACAATCAGACAGAACACAATCAAACCATTCTCAACCAAACAAAATCAGGAAGGTTCAGAAAAAGACTCATGGTCCAAAAAAAATGAGTTAGAACTAAATAAAATGATTCTGAACCAAACAAAATTAGTCCGGACCAACCAAAACCATACCGCATCAAACAAAATCAGCCAGAATAGGATCAAACCATTCTCAACCAAACAAAATCGATCAGAACCAAAGAAAACCATATGGTCCAAACAAAATTAGTCAGCACTAAATAAAATTATTCTGAACCAAACAAAATTAGTCCGGACCAATCAAAACCAAACTGCATCAAACATAATCAGCCAGAACACAATCAAACCATTCTCAACCAAACAAAATCATTGAGGATAAAAAAAAACTTATGGTCCAAAAAAAATTAGTCAGAACTCAATAACATTATACTAAACCAAACAAAATTAGTCCGGACCAACCAAAACCATACCGCATCAAACAAAATCAACCAAAACACAATCAAACCATTCTCAACCAAACAAAGTCGGTCAGAACCAAAGAAAACCATATGGTCCAAACAAAATTAGTCAGAACCAAATAAAAGTATACTGAACCAAACAAAATTAGTCAGAACCAAACAAAACCATACCGCATCAAACAAAATCAGCCAGAACACAATCAAACCATTCTCAACCAAACAAAATCAGTTCAAACCAGAAATAATCATACTGAATCAAACAAAATAGGTGAACTCAACATAAAAGCATTTTTGTAGTTTCAAATTGTTCATAAGCAAATAGTAATTGAGCAGAATGAAACAAAAAAATTTGACAATTGTTATTGTGCAAGCCGATCAATCCAGGGGATTAAAATTTCATAGTAAATTCAGTACGAATCAGGCACGACTTGGCGACGATAGTAAATAGCAAGGTATCGACGAGTTTTCGCTAGAGATTGACGAAAGAAGCTCGAGGGAAGGTGGCGACGGGCAATTTAACGGTGGGGATTTTCGTCGGCAACGATCTGACCGGAATCGGATTATCCAGTGAATTGCGGATGCTAATTACAGGGCCGAGAGTGGGCTGCGACGAAATTGCGCTGGGGATAGGGCTGCTTATTGGCTTGGGACGAGCAGGTTGCTTTCAGATTAAAGAGTGTCGGTTGATTGCCTGCTCAGTCGCCATCAAGCTTCTTCTCAGAGGCTACACTTTCGGATTCAACACTCGCTTGGATTCGATACGTTTCAATTTATACGTCGAGATTTGTGCAAACAGTGTGCATCGATTTGTGGAGGATTGAGCAAATGCGGGGGAATATTTGCATCGTGCATGAAAGAATTGCTTACAATAATAAATGACTGGAAATCGTTCTCTTGTGGACGATACATTCAACAATTTCATGAATGCATAAAAGTTTGTTTTCAGATCAAAATGAAACAATGTTACTTTGTAACTTTGTAAAGACTCATTCAATTTTATGCATTTATGACAATAATGAGTAGGTGTAAATTAAAACAGTGAAAACATGAAAAGAATGTAAAAATACTGTTACATTATTTTCAACTTATTAAACATATTGAGGGAAAAAATAAATATCTATGTCAATTGTTTGTTGAAAATGAGGTAGAAGATTTTTATTTTGCATAAAGAGCCCCTGTCTAGTCTTAATACCCGGAGCCAGTATGGCGCGTAATCCAAAAATTGCGCCACGCCTACTAACAGTGTGATTTCATATTCCTCGATGCGACAATTATCATTGAGCGATGTCTAGCCGACTCTAGACAATTAATGGTTTGACGACATTTATCGTACAGATGTCTAGACGACTCTAGACAATTAATGGTTTGACGACATTTATCGTACAGATGTCTACACGACTCTAGACAATTAGTGGTTTGACGACATTTATCGTACATTTATCTGTACGATAAATGTCGTCATACCATTAATTGTCTACAGACGTCTAGACCGCTCAATGACAATTGTCGCAACAAGGAATATGAAACGTTTGATTTACGTTTACATACGTTCATGGAAAACTGTACGATAAATGCCGTCGAACCATTAATTGTCTAGAATCATCTAGACATGCATTCACGTTTACTTTACAAAAAGAACACGAAATGCGCCGAGAAGAGCCAGGCAGCTATTTAAAAAATTCCCGTGTAACTTCTGAAAGGTCAATTGAACGTATCAAGTTAAAAACCACGTTCGACCTGTTACTAGGAGTGCGCATTATGCAGCTCCCGTGCGCTTCCGCTCACTTCCGAGCAGTTTCGAACAGATCTTATTCCCGGGTCCCAGGGATTATTTTCGCTGTTCTGAATGGGCCATTGTCCGAGAACGAGGGGTAGAACGAAGAAGAGAAAGAGCAAGACCAAGAGAAAGTAGCAGGTACGCGCGTACGGGGAATTAATTACGGGATTAAAAAATTAAAGCCGTGCTCCTATTAACCTCGGCTGTAATTCCCGGGCCGCAGGAACTTTTTAATAAAAGCCCGGGAGAAACGGGCGATGGGTTGAAAGGATCCGTTCAGACAATCGCCCGAGGCCGACGCTGTGCGCTGCCAACGTTGGCAACGCTCTGGCAACGGTCTAACGCTGCCCCATGTCAGCGAACGTGTGTCCCGTTGTCAACCCAGAACCTAACCCCTTTTGTCCGGCAAGTTTCCCAGCGATTGTGATAACGGCTCAAGGCCGTGGGGACTTTAATACTTAAGCTCGACAAAAGAGACTCGACGTCGTCGTGACGGCACTTCTGTGTGCCCGTTAGCGAGCAACGAGCAGAACGACACGGACACCGTCGCCTCGTTTCATACCTCGTTCGACCATCTACGACAAGCTTTTTTTCTTTCCACGACTTTATGGGGATTGTGCTTGTCGATTGTTCTCGTACTTTACCGGTATGGTTTTTCGGCGAGAGAACCGTTTAGGTGGATGAGATGATGCTGGAAGAGGTGAGGGGTTTGGATTGGATTCGGAGAGGGGTTCGTTTAAACTGCTCTATGGAGCTTGGAAAATGCTTTCTAGGAAGTTCATGTGAGTTTGTAGATTAGAGTTTTCTGTTTGTCACGTTCTTGGAAATTTTTGTGTGATTGTTTGTGTGATTGTTCTATGCTGTTTTATTCCACTTCGAATGCAACCTGTTCCATGTAGTGGTCATTTTGAAATCAATGTGGATTTGTAGATTAGAGTCTCCTCTTTGGAATTCCTATCTTATTTCATTTTGGCTTGATTGATACTGATTGACTCGGTTTGACTCTGTTTGACTCTGTTTGATTGAATGCGCTATTGTTTGATTTTCCTCGGTTCTGTATCACTTCAAGTTAATTCTACACATTATATTTTGAGTATGTTTGATTCTGTTTGCCTCCATGTACTTCCCTTTGTCTCTATATGAGTCTATATATCTTGTTATTTTGTTGCTTCTGACTACTTTTGTTTGACTCCGTCTGATTCAGTTTGCTTCTTCTTGAATTCCATCGGTCCTGTATAAGTTCAAGTTAATTCTGCACCTTACATTTTGATTATGTTTGATTCTGTTTGCTTTCATCTACATCTGTTTGTCTCTAATTGAGTCTATATATATTGTTATTTTGTTGCCGTGGATTTTTGTTGCTTCTGACTGCTTTTGTTTGACTCCGTTTGATTCAGTTTGCTTCTTCCTGAATTCCCTCGGTTCTGTATAAGTCCAAGTTAATTCTGCACATTATATTTTGATTTTGTTTGATTGTTCTTGATTCTGTTTGCATCTGTGTGATTTTGATTTACTCTGTCCGTTTCTTCATATTGTTCTCTGGTTTTATTCGCTTTTGTTTGCTTGCGTGTCTTTCCGTTTGATTCAGTTTGTTTCAATCCGTTTCTCTTTGATTTTCCTCCTTTCTACATAAATTTACCTCAACGAAATATATTGTTCGTCGGCTCCGTTTGTTTCTGTTTGACTCAGTTTGGTTAAATTTGCTCCCATGGTTCAACAAGGGCGGTTCAAGTACGGCCATAAATTCCGAGAGCCCAGATCGTTTGCGTAACTCGTCGACGAAGAAGAAGAGGCTTGGAAGAGACCTCCACCGGTTTATCGAACACGATCATCGGGAAACGTGATGGCGGTTGAAAGCAGTTAAAAGAACCGGAAGAATAATTAATGCCTGTCACGTACTTTCCCCTGAAGCAGACCGATACACGTGCTACATCGAAGTTCCATCGCCGTCGGCTGAAAAGTTGCGAACTTCGACGACGTACCCTTCGTTCCGACCATGTTGTATCTCGAGCTAGTATCTTAAGGATTGTGGACACTATTTGCTGTTTAACTCCCTGTGCTCTAACATTTGTTACAACAATTCCTCGCGGATCAAACTAGGTCAAAATGACACGCAGATACATCTCGTAAACTCATTTGTTAGTACTGCAATAATTTTTTATTGCACACAATAATATCTAATAAAATAATATACATTTTTCTGAGCAGCTACATTTTCGTTGTCAACAGTATAATTTTGTATAATATTTATAATATATAATGTATTATATATTTATAATATATAATATATAATCAATTATATATTTATAATATATAATATAGAATGTATTATATATTTATAATATATAATATATAATGTATTATATATTTATAATATATAATATATAATGTATTATATATTTATAATATATAATCTATTATATATTTATAATATATAATCTATTATATATTTATAATATATAATCTATTATATATTTATAATATATAATCTATTATATATTTATAATATATAATCTATTATATATTTATAATATATAAGCTATTATATATTTATACTATATAAGCTATTATATATTTATAATATATAATGTATAATATTTATATTTATAATATAATATTTAAGATGATTTTTTCACAGTCCTGAAATACAAATTGTCAACAGAAAAATTGTTCTTGCCAAGAGTGTAGTTGCAACAGGGATTGAATAGATGGTGGCATGTAGAACGACTTTTATATACTGTCTCGGCGTAGAAGTAATGGGATTTTTAAAGATCTCGCAGACTGTTAAAAACACTTATAGCAGGGGATCGATGAGGAACTTAATGCGGAAAGTTTGAAGTAACTCGGTCGTAAGTAATTTTATAGCTATTTTCTGTATGATCGTACGCGATCATTTACAAAGTTCCAAACTATACTAGTTTTCAGCATTACTGCTTCTTGTATGGTCTGGAAGGAGTATTGATTCCTCTATGTAGTTTATGGTGCAGAAATATGGCGTTGTTCCAGTGATTGACGTTACGATTGAGTTTATATAGACTCGTTTCTGTTTTATTATTGTCATTAATAGACTGCAGGTTTTATGTATTTATACTAAAAACGGGTAAATGCAATTTAAAGCAGCAGTTGGTTTAAAAGAATTCAATATATTAATCCCACCTTATCAAACTTATTAAAGTAACAAAAAAACTTCTGGTTCTCTACTGTACATATTGTTATCAATAGAAACAATTTTTATTTTGCATAGAAATCCGCAACCTAGTCATTCGACTGCGAATTCTATGAGTAGTTGCAATATCATTTTCAATTTACTGGAACTGTTAGGTTATTCCAAAAGTTTCTTTTGCAATGTGGAAACAATGTATGTGTTTGACAGTGTTAGACACTGCGAGCATGTACAAGAAGGGCAAGAATCTCTCCGTTAATGTTCTATTACATTAGTGTTGCGAAGAATGCAAGGACATTGGGTCCGAAGCATTGCATTCTACGCGACGGACACGATTCCTCGAGATTCCAATCGGCACCAGCGCGCTGCAGCGTGTCGGTGAGCCAATACTAATGCAATGACAAAACCTTTTTGTTTTTAATCATTTTCCCATGAAAATTTTACGAACACATTCGTGACATTTTTGTGATTAAAATTGAGACGATAGTAAGTTTTTAAAGTATATATTTACAAAGGCAAATATCCACCGAATTATGTCGTATTTGGTCTCATTTTAATCGGAAAAATGTTACGAATGTTTTTGGCAAAAGATTTATGAAATTTCAAATAGTTTTACAATTGCATTTATTTGTTTCAGCGGTGTATGCTTTCGATGCTATCCGACTAGTCGACATGTAGTCTCTCTTTCTTTTTCATTCGCTGTCTTCGTTGCGCCGGAAACTTATTATCGCCAATTCAACATGTAAATATGATTCAAATTATATCGCGTTTGCTATCATTTTAAACAGAAAAATGTCACGAAAGTATTGGTAAAAAGTTCACGAAAAAAATAATAAAAATCAAACAAGTTTTGACATCATGTTGCAATCTCTCGGCCGAGACGAACGGTCGAGTTTCTCAGCCCCTCGAGGGGTACACCCGGTAGTAGGGGGATAATATCATTGCGCTTAACCTATACGGCTTTGTAGCGTTCTTCGCGACACTACTGTATCCTGTAAGCTTTCACTCGATTAACTGTGCTATTCGTTTACTTGCAAAGCTGTCCTTATTTTGCATTGGTTGTGTTAATTCAAACGATATAATATTAATAATATATTAATAATGTAATATTAATTTGAAACGTAATTAATACAAATAATAATCATTAATATAAAACATCTTTTCATTCACCGCAGAATCAAACATGGTGTCCATTCGTTGTTAACGCAGGAAATGATTATAACAAATTCCCACGAGAACTATCATCAAAAAAGCATACAGATTTACAAGCAGACAAAAGTTTGCACAGTGTAATAAATATAAAACATAGTCTCTGATTGAGGAATGAAAAACAGAGCCTTCCACAGTTTTTTAATTTTGCGGAAAATTTCATAGTGCAATTTTTTAAGAGACGCCTGTTTCATCACGTTTGCTATACGTCCGGATAATGAACCATACGTCCGTTAGTTTCGTTGCGAATCGTTGTTGAGGAAATTTTCGCAAAAAAGTATCACGGGCCTCCGATTAAATCCTTTGTCTATCGGCGAGCAGATTCGGCAGAGTTCAGCTAGCGTTTCGAATGTTTAAACATTAAAAACGCCGGGGACATTCCTTCAGCTACCGTTTCTACCGTTTCACCGTGCATCGATCTAAAACGGCGCACCATGTGCGCTGGGTCTGGCTCGCGAATCATCGATAAGCCCGGTATTAAGCGGTCCCTATGAATAATGAAGATGTTTTTGCCGGGTCGACGGAGTCAAGCTGTCGCAGCGGCTGCGTGGCGCACTATGCGACGGGAAAAAGTGGTACTGAAAGTACAAAAATCTGTACTGTCAGTCGATTCGGAACTAGCTCATACCTCAGCGGAAAAGTAGGAGAACGCGTTTTGTTAAAAACGAATGAATTGAAATTAATTGGAATATTAGTTTAACTCGATTTTAATCTCGCTGACCTGTCGATTAATTTAATTAATCCTGTTTAATTCACCTGTTTTATACAAACTCTCTAACAAGTCTTCTTTAATCATCCCTTTAAGTCAGTTTCTGTTAATCAATTTCATTTATTTAGCTCCCTTTAATCAACCTACTTTAAACAATTCTCTTGAATGAACTCTTCGTAATTAATTTCCGTTAAACAACCTCTTGGACCCACACTTTTCGATCAGCGCCCTATAATCAATTTTCTTTAACCAATTGTATTTAGTCATCCATCTTTATTTTCAGCAAACTCTGACAATCATCCCTCTTGAACCAACCCTTTTCAATCAGTTTCCTATAATCAATTTTCTTTAATAAATTGTATTTAGTCATCCATCTTTATTTTCAGCAAACTCTGACAATCATCCCTCTTGAACCAACCCTTTTCAATCAGTTTCCTATAATCAATTTTCTTTAATAAATTGTATTTAGTCATCCATCTTTATTTTCAGCAAACTCTGACGACCATCCCTCTTGAACCAACCCTTTTCAATCAGCGCCCTATAATCAATTTTCTTTAACCAATTGTATTTAGTCATCCATCTTTATTTTCAGCAATTTCTGACAACCATTCCTCCTGATCCAACCCTTTTCAATCAGTTTCCTATAATCAATTTTCTTTAATAAATTGTATTTAGTCATCCATCTTTATTTTCAGCAATCTCTGACGACCATCCCTCTTGAACCAACCCTTTTCAATCAGTTTCCTATAATCAATTTTCTTTAACCAATTGTACTTAGTCATCCATCTTTATTTTCAGAAAACTCTGGCAAAGAACCCTCTTGAATCAATCCTCTTTATTTAACACCCTTTAACGAACCCCCATTGATTAACCTACTCTAACCGGTCTCCTTGAATTAACCCACTTTAATTAACTTCTGTTAAACAATCCCCTTGAACCAACCCTATCAAATTAGCTTCTTTTAAACAATCCCTTTAAACCAACCCTATCCATTTAACTTCCTTTAATCAAATTCCTCTGAACCAACCCTTCGTAATCAAATCCTTATAATCAGTCTTCCGAGACCAACCTCATTTAGTCAACCTCCTAACAAATTTAGTTTCACTAACCTGTTTTACCAACCCTCATTAATCAATCCGCTTTAAACAATCTCTATTAATCAACCTCTGTGAATCAACCTCCTTGAACCGACCACTTACTGCCAACCATCTTGAACTAATCCCTTTGGATCAACCCCCAATAATTAGTGCCCTTAAAACACCTTCATTAATCAGCCTATTTAACCAACCCCATTAATCCACCACCTTTAACTAATCTGTTTGACCTAGCCCCCATTAATCAACATTTTTTTAACAATCCGCATTGATCAATTTTTTTGTTTTAATTTCTGCTTTAAGAATATTATACTGTTACATAATCGAACGTGTCAAATACATTGAAATATGTAATAGAAATCTATAGAAATATTTTTAAACATACAGGGTGTTCCTTTTTAAACCGAACATCTAAACTATTTCCGTTACTATTACAGATAGAACAAAAAGTGACGAAGATGGATTTGAATGCCATGCATCTGATGATGACTTTATGACCTTGAGATGACCTTGAAGATGAGAAAATAAATTAAATTTCGCAGAATGTTGAAACGAAGTAAGTTGCCACTTTATTCTACCTTTAATAGTAACCGAAATACAACATAGACGTTAAATTTGGAAGGAGCATCCCTATATGTTCACTAAATATTGTTTTTTGTCTATAATTGATTTGTATAAATAGATATGTATATATTCTATATAAATGGTACATCAACGTGTTGATATCTAAACACAGCTGGGTAAAATATTATTTCACGTAGTAAATAGTATTATATATTAATTCTTAAAGATTAGGAACTTCAGGTGGTTAATGCTCCTTGCCGAAACCAATATTTGATGGTTTATTCTATGTTCTTCACCAATGTTCATGTTAAATCGATTTGTTCCAATTCCTCTGTTCTGTTGTTTTAACATTACATTAATCTTTCATACCGTTATCCCTTGTATCACATTACTATTTTTCTACACTGTTAATATAATAAACTTTATTATAACCACAATATTAATTTTATATTAATATTAATGAACTAAATTATATTAATAGTCTACTTCAGAGAGTTCCAACGTATCCCCTCCGAGAGCTGCAAGGTCCCCTCCATCGAACCTCTTCCCACTACTACGTACAGCCGTAAAGTTAGTGAGTGCTGCGCGCGCCGCGCGGCTCTAGTGCTGGGAGCTTCCCACTACTATACATTATAACGTTGAAGTCTAAGAGTGGGGGAAGATCCTAAGCGGGTGCCTCATATAGCTCCGGAGCTACTGGTTGGAAGTGCCTGGTTTATTTTATTAGACATCGTACGTGCACTTTTAAAAAAATATATTTTACTTGTCAGAAAAAGTTTTTAAAATTGTATTTTATTTTAATCGTAGAACGGCTATTTAGAATAGTATCTAAAATTTTGTTTTACTGCATTATTTTACCTATAACTATGTATATAAAACACATTGAATATTTTAGCGCAATGAATTATAATCCACAATTGAAATTACTATTGTCATTAAAAAATTCATTATGAAATCCTTAGCTATGAAACGTAGATTTTTGAAACTTTGTGAAATAATCACCGTTGAGTAATGTGTTAATAGAAGAAGAAATATGGACATCGCATTGAGATCTCGAGAGTAAAATGTCGCGGAACAATTCCGAGGAAACCGAATGTTGAAAACCACGGGCACGATTTATGCGAGTGCGGACCAGAACTCGCCGCACGTTTGCTTGAGGAATTAACCGGCGGGTTGCCACGGTGAAACGCGCTATCTATTAGCCTGTACGTAGCCTAGCCTCAGCGAGAGAAGTATTCATCCCCCTGAGTCACGGCAGTAGAAGCGAACCAGGTAATCCCGCTCGTTAATTTCCTAGGGAATCGATGAATAAGAGCCGAAGATTTACTAGGCCCCCTTATGGTGACGCGATAGAACACATGGGCCACCAATGCAATCCCTCTGCTATTGATTATCGTACAATCCACTGATATCTAGCTCGACAATAAAATTATTTGAAACGCCCATTTGAAATTAGTTGTTCTATACTTGGCGTTACAAAGAAAAAGTATTTTGTAAGATGTTCATTTTAACCGATGTACGATATGGACAAGTGTGAGATGGAATGTTTGTTTGCATTTTTTAATTAATCTGCTTGGATACAAATGCTGATACATTATTCAAATACAAAAAGATTTGGACAAAAATGTAACTACCATTTTATAATACAGATAAATTCGTACGAAAATGTTCGTACATTTTTATAAGACAGAAAAATTGGAATAAAAATGTTCCTACATTATTAATATTCAAAGATATTTGGACGAAAATGTTCGTACATTTTTATATCACAGAAAAATTGGTACGATAATATTCGTACATTTTTATAATGCAGAATAATTGGGATAAAAATGTCCCTACATTATTAAAATAAAACAATATTTGGACGAAAATGTTCGTGCATTTTTATATTACAGAAAAATTGGTACGATAATATTCGCGCATTCTTGTAATTCAGAAAAATTGGGATGAAAATGTTCATACATTTTTATATTACAGAAAAATTGGTACGATAATATTCGTACATTTTTATAATGCAGAATAATTGGGATAAAAATGTCCCTACATTATTAAAATAAAACAATATTTGGACGAAAATGTTCGTGCATTTTTATATTACAGAAAAATTGGTACGATAATATTCGCGCATTCTTGTAATTCAGAAAAATTGGGATGAAAATGTTCATACATTTTTATATTATAGAAAAATTGGTACGATAATATTCGCACATTCTTACAATTCAGAAAAATTGGGACGAAAATGTTCGTACACTTTAATAATTTAGAACAATTAGTATAAAAATGTTATTTCATTCTAAAAATACAAGAGCATTCTGGCGAAAGTATTCATACATTTTAGAAATACAAAACTATTTGGAGAAAAGTAATCTCGTACACGATTGGAACACAAGACGAAGTTAGTTTTCAGTAAAATCTAACGAAGTTTCTTACGCACGTTCAGCGGAATAAAATGATAATAGTGCACGTACATTGTATTTAAGCAGCGGCAAGCAAACAAGTACAAACAAACAAGTCCTCTTATTTCTGCTTGAAATACAACTAAGACAATTATGACATATCTAAAGCAATTTTAAAACACATAAAACAACTTCAACACATCCAAAGCAAGTTTAGAACAAGTAAAACATATTTAATACATTGATCGAAAATGATTTTTCAATATGCACAAGCATTTTTGAACATCTAATATGAATTTAAAACATGTAAAGCAATTTTGGAAGATCTAAAAGAGTGTGTAAAACATGTGTAAAATATGTTTGATAGATCTAAAACAATTTTGAAATATGTGAAAACAATTTTAGAACATCTAAAATGATTTTAGTGCATCTAAAACAATTAACAAGCATCTAAAGCAATCTTGATAAATTTAAAATACAAGTATATGACAATTCCGAGAAGAAAATTATACAATATATAAAAACAGCTATTTATTTACCGGTATACTCGGTAAAAAGTTACTGAAGTATTCCTACTAGAAATACTAACAATAAATAAAAAAATCTCTTCTCTTACAAGCAATACTGACCCAAATTCGAAAATTCTCGAAGCTCGATTTTGGCAAATTCTCCTAATGAAAATCCCCATTCCCTAACCCATTAACCCCTCACATCCCCAAACGCACCAGCCCCATAAAACTCAAAATTGTCACAGTTCCCCTAATCCGTCGCATAAAACTGAACAGTTATATCACTCGAATCGTTTGCGTTACCCGCGTCAGCCAAGGTGTTAGCAAAAGACTACCACTGTCGCAGCGAGGACAGAAGACAATGGAAACAGTAAAACACTCGGCACCGTTTTAACGACGGGGTTTTCATGGCATACACTACACAGGTAGACTAGCAATAAGACTGCAACGACACCAGACGGCAGAAGACTAAGACTAACATGTGACGACTGATGACTAAGACTAAAACGTGACGACAGAAGACTAAAACTAAAGGTGCGCGTCCACTAACTAGTAACTTGCGACACTTCATGCGAGAGCGATTTGCAGAAGGGTGTATATTTAACAGCAAATGTTGATGCAACTCACTCTCTGCAATAATTGGTGGTAGTAGTCTCTGAACTTTTTTACTGCGTGTTGTTTTTTATTTTGCTACGACAATCTTCACTTTTAACGTCCCAGAGTTCTAGTAAGGGGAAAACTTTTTTTTAGTGGACCACTTTTTTTTAACTGTTTCCTATGTAAACTTGTAGATTTCAACGAGGAATCTTCGAAAATGTAAGTTTTATTGTTAGGAATTCACTGAGTTTGAAGTTATACGCGTATAAACTTAAGCGACTTCAAGCGTTCTTGACAGGTTAACGCGCCGCCATATTAGTACAATTTTAGCGTGACACATTCAAATGACGCACATAGTAGCATCTATTTTAAGGTACTTCCAATTTAAAGGTATTTAATCATGTTTGTTAGGGTTAGGTCTGGCAATAATGGAATCAAATTGCCAATTAATTGTGGATTTTTCTGAATTTTATCGTTACATATTCCAATTACCACTTTAAAATGGCTACTTCTACGTGCTTGTGATGCCATCTACCGGATCCACTGACTACTACATAGCCGATCCTACGTCTACCACCTAGCGAATATACGAATATGACGTCGCTTTAACCTGTCGCAAAGTTTGAAATCGCTCGAGTTTACACACGTATATAACTTCTAAACCAGTGGATTCCTAACAATAAAACTTACATTTCTGGTGTTTCCTCATTGAAATCTACAGGATAACATAAAAAACAGTTTAAAAAAACTGGTCCGCTAAAAAGAAGTTTAACCCGGCGAAGCATTCCCACCGAGAAATTAACAGAGACATTTCTTCTTGGACCAGCATTTCTTTGCTGCCATGTTTTCCTACAAACTCTCGCAAAATATTTCGAACGCGGTTCGAGACTTGAGATTACTTGTATCACTCTCCGCATAGCTTGCCGGTAATTATTTCGGACGTGTCTACACACGTCTTGAGAGCCGGTCTCGCAGCAAGTGTCGCAAGTTACTTGCTCGTGGACGCGCACCTTAAAACATGACGAGAAAAGGCTGGAATACAAGAGGACTCACCAGGTTCTCCGCGAAGAAGGTGTCTTCGTGGTGCTTGGTAGGCAGGTCCAGGAAGACGGACGACCTGGAACGATCGTAAAGATCCACGTCCACGTAGAAATCGAATAGAGGAGCACCGTTCACCCTCAACAGCCTAGACACAAGCGGCGTGATGTCGGCGGGCGCGATGCTCTTCGGGGGTAGATAGCCGCCGAGTTCGCGTAGAAGCTCGTAAACTGGAACAAGCAGTAGTAAACAAGTTTTAACGAGGCTCGTCGGACCGCGGTACGTGTCGGGATGTCGGATAACCTGCGCCGATAAGAAAATCGGACGAAAAACGCGATCGGTCGAACAGAAAAGAAAGAAAAAGACTGCGAGACAACCCTTTGAACATCCGACGTTTCTTTGCAACTTTTTGAAGCACGCGTCTTGCACAATTTGTCTATTAACAGAATCACGAAATTATGGATGTCTGAAGTACGTCTCTGTGCCGGATGTTTAAACAATGTTCAAAGAGAGCAGGACAGTTATGAGACATCCATCATCGGGTAGGCAAGAACTTGGGAATTTTTTCTGGTTTAACTGTAAAATTTATGTATTGTTGAATATAACTCTTGAATATAACTATATATTTATTTGTAACATTATGGACATTTAAGTGTGTTCAAATAATGTTTGAAAAGAGCGAGACACCTAAGGCGCACACGTTGTCGGATGGACAAAAGTTAGGAATTTTTTCTGGTTTAATTCTGGTAGAATTTATACGAATATTTTTCACGTAGAATCATTCTGTAGACTCTTCTGAATATAATTATATATGTATTTGTAACATGTGGACATTTAAGTATGTTTAAATAATTGTTTAATAGAGCAAGACATTCTGCGATGCACCCATTTTCTAGGACATCGGTGAAGGTATCTTTAAGATTTATTTTAAAAATTGTGTCGCATTTAAAATAATTGTTACACAAATTCGTATATGCAGAAGTTAGTATCTCTCTATACTGAAAAAGTTTTGAAGTAACAAATGTACAGCATCTAATTTTATATATCTGTGTGATTGAATTATAGAAAAGATTTATTCTTCGATTGATTGTCGACGATATTAAAATGCAATAATTTCTTTAATAATGCACAAAGATTGGAATCCTAAACAAATTGGGAGTATAAAATCTTTGTACACATTCCGATTGTTTTATATTGTTTCATAAAAATACACTGTATTTTGTAAACAAAACCCCTTTAAAATCGATGATGATAGCAGGGAGCGCTGAATATGACGCAGCTTATAATGAAACGGAGACATCCACGGAGATGTAGAGTTCGAATCGAGATTGCTTTTCTATTTGCGAGGATTTTTCATTTGGGATTGACGGGGCTCGTTGATGAGGACGTATCGTAAATTATAAATGAGACAGATAGTTTCTCGGGCTGATATTTTATCGAAAAATCAACTATTGAGGAATCAAGATATTTCTTAAAACAATGATTTTTCGACATGCATAGGTTAATACTTTTTTTTATTGAATATCGAGCTATATCGATGAGTACATTAAAAAATATATGATTCAATATTTAAAAAACTAGGTTAACCTTCATATGTCCTTGACTTCTTCGCGTATAAAAAAGGGTCAATATACAGTAAAGGTTACGCTTGATCGATTTCAATAACCTTGAAATGTATTGTCAAGGTTACCAATCTGAACAAATTTTTCCTATACATATTACCGCCGTTCGGCCTTCGTTTTCTAGAAATTTACAAAAATCTACGGACCCCCACTACAGCGAATTCTACCGTTTTTTAATTGTCCGAACACGTGATTGGTGGACCCGCCCATTTTGAAGGGTACCCCTCCATTACACCCCCACCCCAAACCCAACCAAAATCTAACCAAAATGCGTTTAAAATGGCGGAATTTGCTATAGTCATCCAGAGTTTTTTGCGAATATCTAAAAATCTAAGGCCGAGCGGGGGTAACGTGTGTAGGGAAAAGTTGTTTAGAATGATAACCTTTGACGACATAATTCAAGGTCATTGAAATCAGTGAGTTCTACCTTCTTCTGTATCACTACCAGAAGAAGTAAAATGATGAGCCCCTCGATACCAAGTAAGTTAGGTCTGATGCATTTTCTGGGGAGATTACGATTTCCGTGGCCCCTTATTTAAAGGTTAAATTTGTGTTCTTGGGGTCATTCTAAGAAAAAAGTGTATATGTCACAGGTATCGAGCGGACCTGGATTAGCCGGTATAGTAGATTTCCTGTTTTTTATAAATCTGCAAATATCTCGGTAACTATACGAAATATGGCAAAATATCAAGAGACCTTTATTGTAGAAAATTAAATTTCCAACAATTTATGTCGTATGACATTTTTTTATTAGCTGCGCAGTTTCCGAGTATATTTATATTTCGGTGAAGTTACAGAACAACTGCCTCTCTCCCGGAATGATGGTCGGAAGGAACGTAAGGGCTCCGTCCACAACTGCTTATACGAAACCCAAGAAATGTCTATGTATTAAAACTCAATTAGCAGTGAGTATTATTGATGTACTAGGTTAGGTTAGGTTAGTTTAGGTTAGATTAGGTTAGATTAGGTTAGATTAGGTTAGGTTAGATTATATATTTAAATCCGGCCCACGTACCGAAATTCAATTTCTTACAAAAGAGGTCTGTATATACATATTTTGCCATATCTCGCATAGTTTCCGAGATATTTGCATGTTTACAAAAAACAGGAAATCTACTTTACCGGCTAAACCAGTCCGATTTGGTACCGATAACCTATACAGTTTTGTTTCTTGAAATGACCTCAAGAACACAAATTTAACCTTCAAAGTAGGGGCCACGGAAAACGTAATCGTGCCAATTTTCTTCTATCTTCGAAAGCGAGAAAGCTATTCAAGTGACATGTTTTAAATGCCCCCACCCTGTAGTTGCTGCAACCGTGAAATAAATTATAGTGCAGAGTGCATTGTTGAAGGGGATGTTGTTAGCGTTTGTTAGTGTTTGCGGTGGTGATTTCAGGGCAGTCCATTCTTCACGCGCTATTGTCGAAGATGGTAACGGACGCACGCTCTGTAACCTAATAAATTCCATTGTTTATCGAGCGAGTGCCGTGCCCCCGTAATTCCCGAGAGCCAGCTATTTCGGTAAACACTGATAATTGCGATTCGACCGGGTTTACCCGCGAGTAATTGCCGTTTATCCGTAACCGTTCGCTCGTGCGCGCTTTAAACCAAGCCGCCCTGACACGATAAAACGGAAAAAACAGGAAAAAAGAAGGGGCAAAGAGGGGGGAAAAGAAGGGGAAAAGAGGGGTCACGGAGAATCGGCAGGGGAAATGTCGCGCGACCATTACACATACTGGTGGTCACGCAACAAGCCCCGCTTAAGCAAATGGCAGAATTCAATTTGAACTTCCCTGAGTATTTCGAAGAAACAATCAGTTCCACCTGAGTTATGGGCCATCGGTGGCGAGAAGCTAACAAACCACCACTAAAATTCGAATTTCCCGCGGTACAACACTAATTTTGCATTTTGACAACTAGTAGACGATTTTTTATAATATGTTGAACATAAATTTGAAAGTCTATAACTTCCCTGAGTATTTCGAAGAAACAATCAGTTCCACCTGAGTTATGGGCCACCGGTGGCGAGAAGCTAACAAACCACCACTAAAATTCGAATTTCCCGCTGTACAACACTAATTTTGCATTTTGACAGCTAGTAGACGATTTTTGATAATATGTTGAACATAAATTTGAAAGTCTATAACTTCCCTGAGTATTTCGAAGAAACAATCAGTTCCACCTGAGTTATGGGCCACCGGTGGCGAGAAGCTAACAAACCACTACTAAAATTCGAATTTCCCGCGGTACAACACTAATTTTGCATTTTGACAACTAGTAGACGATTTTTGATAATATGTTGAACATAAATTTGAAAGTCGTTTTAATTTGCAAGTAGTTACATTCTGTTATTCTAACTTGTCTAACAATTATCTTCGATGTTTTCGTTGTTTGATTACTAGCCAGGGGGTTTTATCCATTCATGACAGTAGGTGTAATTTAAAACAATATATGTATACATAAGAGAAATTTGAAAATACTGTTCTATTACTTTCGACCTAATAAACACATTAACCAGTTAGCTATTAAGACCTCTTTGAGAAATGCGTACCTAAAATGTGTCGCAAAAAGTACGCGTATTATGTTCACACTATATACAGTTTTTCTTCATAATAATTATTTATATTTTTTTGTTCTTTCGTTTTATTTCGCCTTGGCCTCTAAATATTCAAAATATCTTAATACAAATATATTTTAGTTTTCACTAATATTGCAATTTAAATAGCAAATTTTTTCATGCTCTACTTTTTACGCATTACGAGTATACTCGTCATAACAGAAAAGCTTGTCATTTCTCCATGACGAGTATACTCGTCGGAAACAGCTAAGTGGTAAAGAAAGAAGATACAGTCACTACCATTAATATTCGTACACTCTCAAAGACGATCACGTTTTTAATATTGGATCATGTGACTGGGATTTTTTTTGAGAAGTTAGAACAATTAGTACACGTTGAAAAAAAGAAATTTTGAAAAAATTGTAATTGGTCGGAATTACAAAGAAAATACTAAAAGTTGTTATTTATAGCTGTTTTATGTGTGTCCATATTGAAAATTCAACAAATACGTTTTGTAGATCTGTGTCAACTGTATACACTCTGAATATTTCACAAAAATCGGCAGACGTTGCAATGAGCTACAACTGTTTGAAGATGGTAAAAATGGCAGCTTTTCACAATTTTCGGCCTTAAACTGTAATAAATCGAAGGATTTTTACGTCATTCAATGCCGATCGCCGTTTTCCACGTAATCCAAATTGGATAAAAATTTGAAAATATATACAATTGATACAGATCTGCAAAATGGATGTTTTAAATTTTCACTATAAGCCACATAAAAAAATTGTAAAACACAACTTTTAGTATTTTCTCTGCAATACCGACCAATTGAAATTGTTTTAAAATTTCTTTTTCACGTCATGTAGTAAACTAATTATTATAACTTCTCAAAAAAGTCCAAGTCGTATGGTCCAATATTAAACAAGTTATCGTCTTTTTAAGAGTGTCCGAATATTAATGGGAGTGACTGTATGTATGTACCAGGTCGTTAAGTATGAAACTTGACAAATGTCAATGTCATTTCTGTTATATTTGTCAGGTTTCATACTTAACGACCTGATACGTGTACAGTAAAAATTGGACCAAACAACTTCACTTTCTTCTAGGCAATTAGAAATATTGATTAACTAACTGTTGTGCTAAAAAATTTCTAGAAAAAGATTGCAATTAGAAAGAATTATATCAAAATATAATAAAGCCACTTTTTAAAACTTATTCTAATCCGAAATTTAAAATATACATCTTGTGAGCCTATGTTAGTAGAAAACAGCTTTTCGAGGAAGAAAGAAACATCAGCATTAACTGGCTCACTGTCGGACCGTGTTTCCGGTGCTGCGCCGCATGATCGTTCGCAACGTAGACGATATTGCGGCGAACAATCCAAAAGTAGCGGATTATTTTCTCCGACGGAGGGTGCGCAGTCATTCGTCATCCGTCTGATTTCTGTAAAACGTATCACGCTCGGCAAACTGCAAACTGCATCGCGGGTTCAGCACGAGCGAAGAAACCGCGGCAGAGAAGGAACGAGCGAGAAAACAGACGAGAGAGAGAGAGAGACAGAGAGAGAGAGAGAGAGAGAGAGAGAGAAAGAAAGAGAGAGAGAGGGAAAGAGAGAGGTCGGCGATTGTAGCTAATAAAAACGAAATACCGCGCAGAAAATAAAAAATGGGGAAAAACAGTCGCGCGAGATCGCGTGTCGCTGGCGATAACGATCGCAATATAATACGGTCGCTTATAATATCATTGGCGCGGCTTATCCGGCCGACCGATCACTTCAATTCATAATACAATTTATTTTCTAACGCGAGAATCGAAGTGGACGCGTTTAGTAGAAGGAGTGAAGGAGCGTTAGAGAGGGGGGGAGTAGAGAAATTGCGCCCCTTGAACGAAGTTTTCCCCTTACGGGAGGGCTGTTAGCGTCACGAACGCGCTTCATGGGAAATAAAGCACCTCGAGTGATCTCTCGAGTCGGAGATTCACTCGTGTGGAACGACACCGCGTCGAGTGGCTGCTTAATCGACGCGTTACTCGGCCTTGAGGACAACGCTTCCCCTATTATCATAAATTTGTCCTCATTGCCCTTTTTTTGGAACACTTCTGATAACCCCCTGACCCATTATTGCGCATGGTTTGAGGCAAAAGTGGGGTAAATTAATTAATATCACTGATTTTGTGTTGTTAGGCCGGAGGAAACAATTTGTTTTCGGGGGCCTTGCCTTACGATTTATTTTACAACCTCAGTGATTAGAACTTCTTTGTAGTTCATAATTTCCTAGAAAAAGGAGAAAATGCATATCTATTGTATGTCTCTATGTTCACCAGTGGCTGTACATTGGCAACGAGAAAATAGAATTTTATTTTGGTTTAACAGAAATTAATAACATTAAACTCTGCTCAGAATCTTCATCACGTCTCTCACACGCTATTGTAGGCGAAGGGGTTGAAAGCGGAGCAATTTTGTCTCGTTTTTCATTGCACTTTTTATTTAGGTTTAACGCTAGATTTACGGGGCCCGTTAAAATGACGGATTCCAAAATTTTTAATTTACGGTTATTAAGAGTGTAAGGAGGCATTCTTGAGGAATTATTAAATAGATTTATTTTTTGTGTACATATCACAATAAAAATCGCTGAAGATCTAAGTAAATACAATTTTCTTATTTTTATAAAGCAATGTAAAATAATCAATTTTAGTGCTCCGTAAACCTAGTGTTAAACACAAAAATACGACTGTGAATAAGCAAAATAGTTGCTCGCCCCATTTCCGTTTAATCTGTATCAATTATATCTCTTAAGACAGAACATTTTCTAATTTTATATGAATTATATTTTATATATTGTTCTGTGAAATCGATACCTTCAGTCCCCAGACACTGACATAGTGTTTAACGTGTTAATAGGCTTTTCAATCACTGTGCTGTACGAGAAGGAAGCTTGACAATGTTCTTTTACATAATAATCTCAAACAAAGTAATTAGATTACGTTAAGAAGACTTGTTGGTTCACGATTGAAATTGCTATTCCGTTGAAAGATATATTAAAATATCCAAAAACCCGTAGCCATGGACCATAGACTTTCAAAATTATGAGACAATCGCCGGCAAATAATGTGTTAAAAATGATTAATTTAGCAACAGTAAAATTGTATAGAATGAACATTTTTATCTAGAAATTTAGAAGGCCTAATTTTGACATTCTTCAACAAATTTTGTCGCGGACAGTTTGGTTTTCATTTATGTGAGTGTAGATCATTATTAGACTCCGAGTGTTTGTGCAAAATTAAAATTGTTTGCGTCAATTAGAAGATACCTTTCACGCTAAACCTACCAAGCATTAAAAGCACCTGGTGCCTATAGCCTTGTAACAATGGCAGCAGTATACAGGGTGGAATTTATAAAGCGTCACATACGAATATCTTCAAAAATATTGATTATACGCAAAATTGTTTTTTGTTCATCGAGGGCGGACTTTTATTTTTCCCGTTGGTCACACCAAGATGCGGTGAAGGTCAACTTTCCTTTTTTAAATGGAATGATATGTTTTTTTATCCACCATTAAATAGAGCGATTTATGATAAGTCCAATTACCTATGGCTCAAGGTCACTCAAGGTCAAACTTGCAGGGAAATGCAGGGAAAGGTGTGATCGTTTTATTTGTACTTTACATCGCGCCTTCGAACTTTCACACAAATAAAATTGTGCAATATATTCAATTTGTGGGAAGCATCTTCAAAATTTAATTCAGGAAATGTGGAAGTACTCACAAAATTTAAGCAACAAAATACTAAATGTATGGAATACCACTGCAATATTAGAAACACACAAAATTTAATCTGTGGGAAGTGTCTTAATTATTCATGACACACAATATTCAATTTGTAGAAACTATCTGTAATAATTCATTTTGTGGATTGAGGAGGGTCCACAATATTGAAGGAGCACAATGCTCAATTCATGGGAAACCACTAAAATATTAGAGAGACACAAAATTTAATTTGTGGGAAGTGTGCAATACATTTAATTTGTGGGAAGCTTCCTCAAAATTTAATTCATGAGAAGTGCAAGTACTCACAAAATTTAAGAAACACAATACTAAATGTATGGGGAATCTCTAAAATAGTAGAGACACACAACATTTAATTTCTGGGAAGTGTTTTCATAATTTATCACACACAATATTCAATTTGTGGCAATGTAACCACAAAGTTCGATTTACGAATAATGAAAATATATATTTAAAATATACTCTAAATCTTTATGGGACACAATGCTCAATTTAAGGGAACCAAATTTAATTAGTGGGAAGATTACAGTATATTTAATTTGTGTAACGTGTCCACAATATTTAGACTGTGGAAAGTATTCACATTATGTGATTTGTGGGAAGTATCCACAAAATTTAATTTCTAGAAAGTATCCACAAAATTTATTTCATGAAAAGTGAAAGAGCACACAATATTTAAAAAAATACAATAATTTGTATGCATAAAGTGTTTAGATAATTTAAGACCCACAAATTCAATTTGTAAAAATTGTCCACGTTGCTCCAACCTCTCAATGTTTAACATATACAAAATATATCCAATCAACATCATCTATGGGAAATTCGTCGTTCCTCCTGTAGCAATCTGTATTTTCCAGAGGGTCGTTCGTTAGGGATGCAGAGTCGCATCATGGGGATTGTTGCATCGGCTGATAACTTGTCGCGGAACCGTTCCGAAAATTAGAGCTGCGTCCAGGACCTGGACATACTGTTGCACCGGGTTGTAATTCTTGCGAAAGGATTGTTCGTCGTCCTCGAGACACTGAGAGGCGGGTTTCACCCTCATTTCGGGGCTCGATGCGCCGGCCGAGGGATTTGTAGGTCTCCCGAGCGACGAATCACCCGGTTTTAATAAAGTAAATGTGTATCGATTCGCGCCGAATGTTCGGCACAGATAAATAGCGGGATCGGCTTTAAGTGCGGAATGTAATTTGATTGCGCGCCGCGAGATATCCGAGTGCGACTGTCGGTTCGCGATTATTGTTTATATCTTGTTGTAATCTGGGCGATTTGTACGTTGAAATCGCTATTGAAACGAGGGCAGTACTGGAAATTTGTTGCGAGGGTGTAGAGGCAATATGGGTGGTTTGTTTAAATGTTTGATAGGAGAAGGATTTATGACAGTAACACTGTATGAAAATATCAGGCAATACAAAAATTGCAATTCTACTATTTTTGAAAGACTATTTTATAATTTTTTATGGAACAAGATATGGTTGGAAGTCGACGGAAAATAATTATTTCAAGAGAAAATTATTTTAATATATTGACAAATTACAGGCTGATAGGGGCGAGTGTAGATCTCGCTGAACACAAAAATAGAAGGGACGAAAAACAAGATAATAATTATTCGAGAAGAACCACGGAAACGCTATTCGCGAATGTTAAAAACATCGTTCCCCGGAAAACGGCGCTGATTATAAATTCCATGAATTCCATCAAAATTCCATTTACGTTCAGAATTGAATAATGACACAAATGTTTGAAATAGACAACTAAAATAGGATGACTTGTTGCTAGACAGTTGGTAATAACTTGGTGAACGGTCAGACAAGTGGAATAGGTGAGTCAGCGATGAAACGCGTGGAACATAAATGATCAATGGTCAAGCAAGTAGAATAGAGCCGGTCTATGGTTAAACCAGGAGAATGGAGTTGATGTATGTATGCCTACACAAGTAGAATGGAATTGATCTATGTTTGGACACGTGGAACAAGCTCGAGCTACAGTGAAACAGGTAGAATAGGAGTGATCAAGCAAGTGGATTAAGATAGCTTATAGTCAGACAGCTAGAATAGGTATGGTCTATGATACTGTAAGTGGAATAATGTTATTTCATGTTTATGCAAGTTGTATTAGGGTTGACCATTGAACATTCAAAGTGAACATTCATATTGTGCACCCGCCTCAATCAACAAATGGAATATTTTCGACACGTCCCATAAATTACGTAATGTGGGTTCTTTCTAGAAACGAAATATTGGGGGAAACTTACCGCACATTAAATATATTACAAGCATCATACAAGCAATCTAATGAATTGAGTATTGTGTGTGATAAATAATGAAAACACTTCCCACAAATTAAATTTTATGTGTCTCTCCTATTTTAGAGGTTTCCCATATATCTAGGATCGTGATCCTTAAATTTTGTGAGTGCTTTCATTTTTCATGAATTCAATTTTGAGGACGCTTCCCATAAATTGAATATATTGCATACTTCCCACAAATTAAATTTGGAGTGTTTTTAATATTTTAGAGGATTGCCATTAATTGAGCATTGTGTTACTTCAATATTGTAGGCCCTCCTCAATCCACAAATGAACTATTACAGATAATTTTTATAAATTGAATATTGTATGTCATGAATAATGAAAACACTTCCCAGAGATTAAATTTTGTGTGTTTCTACTATTTTAGAGGTATCCCATACATTCAGTATTGTGTTCCTTAAATTTTGTGAGTACTTCCACTTTTCATGAATTCAATTTTGAGGACGCTTCCCATAAATTGAATATATTGCATACTTCCCACAAATTAAATTTGGAGTGTTTTTAATATTTTAGAGGATTGCCATTAATTGAGCATTGTGTTACTTCAATATTGTAGGCCCTCCTCAATCCACAAATGAACTATTACAGATAATTTTTATAAATTGAATATTGTATGTCATGAATAATGAAAACACTTCCCAGAGATTAAATTTTGTGTGTTTCTACTATTTTAGAGGTATCCCATACATTCAGTATTGTGTTCCTTAAATTTTGTGAGTACTTCCACTTTTCATGAATTCAATTTTGAGGACGCTACCCATAAATTGAATATATTGCATACTTTTCACAAATTAAATTTGGAGTGTTTTTAATATTTTAGAGGATTGCCATTAATTGAGCATTGTGTTACTTCAATATTGTAGGCCCTCCTCAATCCACAAATGAACTATTACAGATAATTTTTATAAATTGAATATTGTATGTCATGAATAATGAAAACACTTCCCAGAGATTAAATTTTGTGTGTTTCTACTATTTTAGAGGTATCCCATACATTCAGTATTGTGTTCCTTAAATTTTGTGAGTACTTCCACTTTTCATGAATTCAATTTTGAGGACGCTACCCATAAATTGAATATATTGCATACTTTTCACAAATTAAATTTGGAGTGTTTTTAATATTTTAGAGGATTGCCATTAATTGAGCATTGTGTTACTTCAATATTGTAGGCCCTCCTCAATCCACAAATGAACTATTACAGATAATTTTTATAAATTGAATATTGTATGTCATGAATAATGAAAACACTTCCCAGAGATTAAATTTTGTGTGTTTCTACTATTTTAGAGGTATCCCATACATTCAGTATTGTGTTCCTTAAATTTTGTGAGTACTTCCACTTTTCATGAATTCAATTTTGAGGACGCTTCCCATAAATTGAATATATTGCATACTTCCCACAAATTAAATTTGGAGTGTTTTTAATATTTTAGAGGATTGCCATTAATTGAGCATTGTGTTACTTCAATATTGTAGGCCCTCCTCAATCCACAAATGAACTATTACAGATAATTTTTATAAATTGAATATTGTATGTCATGAATAATGAAAACACTTCCCAGAGATTAAATTTTGTGTGTTTCTACTATTTTAGAGGTATCCCATACATTCAGTATTGTGTTCCTTAAATTTTGTGAGTACTTCCACTTTTCATGAATTCAATTTTGAGGACGCTACCCATAAATTGAATATATTGCATACTTTTCACAAATTAAATTTGGAGTGTTTTTAATATTTTAGAGGATTGCCATTAATTGAGCATTGTGTTACTTCAATATTGTAGGCCCTCCTCAATCCACAAATGAACTATTACAGATAATTTTTATAAATTGAATATTGTATGTCATGAATAATGAAAACACTTCCCAGAGATTAAATTTTGTGTGTTTCTACTATTTTAGAGGTATCCCATACATTCAGTATTGTGTTCCTTAAATTTTGTGAGTACTTCCACTTTTCATGAATTCAATTTTGAGGACGCTACCCATAAATTGAATATATTGCATACTTTTCACAAATTAAATTTGGAGTGTTTTTAATATTTTAGAGGATTGCCATTAATTGAGCATTGTGTTACTTCAATATTGTAGGCCCTCCTCAATCCACAAATGAACTATTACAGATAATTTTTATAAATTGAATATTGTATGTCATGAATAATGAAAACACTTCCCAGAGATTAAATTTTGTGTGTTTCTACTATTTTAGAGGTATCCCATACATTCAGTATTGTGTTCCTTAAATTTTGTGAGTACTTCCACTTTTCATGAATTCAATTTTGAGGACGCTTCCCATAAATTGAATATATTGCATACTTCCCACAAATTAAATTTGGAGTGTTTTTAATATTTTAGAGGATTGCCATTAATTGAGCATTGTGTTACTTCAATATTGTAGGCCCTCCTCAATCCACAAATGAACTATTACAGATAATTTTTATAAATTGAATATTGTATGTCATGAATAATGAAAACACTTCCCAGAGATTAAATTTTGTGTGTTTCTACTATTTTAGAGGTATCCCATACATTCAGTATTGTGTTCCTTAAATTTTGTGAGTACTTCCACTTTTCATGAATTCAATTTTGAGGACGCTACCCATAAATTGAATATATTGCATACTTTTCACAAATTAAATTTGGAGTGTTTTTAATATTTTAGAGGATTGCCATTAATTGAGCATTGTGTTACTTCAATATTGTAGGCCCTCCTCAATCCACAAATGAACTATTACAGATAATTTTTATAAATTGAATATTGTATGTCATGAATAATGAAAACACTTCCCAGAGATTAAATTTTGTGTGTTTCTACTATTTTAGAGGTATCCCATACATTCAGTATTGTGTTCCTTAAATTTTGTGAGTACTTCCACTTTTCATGAATTCAATTTTGAGGACGCTACCCATAAATTGAATATATTGCATACTTTTCACAAATTAAATTTGGAGTGTTTTTAATATTTTAGAGGATTGCCATTAATTGAGCATTGTGTTACTTCAATATTGTAGGCCCTCCTCAATCCACAAATGAACTATTACAGATAATTTTTATAAATTGAATATTGTATGTCATGAATAATGAAAACACTTCCCAGAGATTAAATTTTGTGTGTTTCTACTATTTTAGAGGTATCCCATACATTCAGTATTGTGTTCCTTAAATTTTGTGAGTACTTCCACTTTTCATGAATTCAATTTTGAGGACGCTTCCCATAAATTGAATATATTGCATACTTCCCACAAATTAAATTTGGAGTGTTTTTAATATTTTAGAGGATTGCCATTAATTGAGCATTGTGTTACTTCAATATTGTAGGCCCTCCTCAATCCACAAATGAACTATTACAGATAATTTTTATAAATTGAATATTGTATGTCATGAATAATGAAAACACTTCCCAGAGATTAAATTTTGTGTGTTTCTACTATTTTAGAGGTATCCCATACATTCAGTATTGTGTTCCTTAAATTTTGTGAGTACTTCCACTTTTCATGAATTCAATTTTGAGGACGCTACCCATAAATTGAATATATTGCATACTTTTCACAAATTAAATTTGGAGTGTTTTTAATATTTTAGAGGATTGCCATTAATTGAGCATTGTGTTACTTCAATATTGTAGGCCCTCCTCAATCCACAAATGAACTATTACAGATAATTTTTATAAATTGAATATTGTATGTCATGAATAATGAAAACACTTCCCAGAGATTAAATTTTGTGTGTTTCTACTATTTTAGAGGTATCCCATACATTCAGTATTGTGTTCCTTAAATTTTGTGAGTACTTCCACTTTTCATGAATTCAATTTTGAGGACGCTTCCCATAAATTGAATATATTGCATACTTCCCACAAATTAAATTTGGAGTGTTTTTAATATTTTAGAGGATTGCCATTAATTAAGCATTGTGTTACTTCAATATTGTAGGCCCTCCTCAATCCACAAATGAACTATTACAGATAATTTTTATAAATTGAATATTGTATGTCATGAATAATGAAAACACTTCCCAGAGATTAAATTTTGTGTGTTTCTACTATTTTAGAGGTATCCCATACATTCAGTATTGTGTTCCTTAAATTTTGTGAGTACTTCCACTTTTCATGAATTCAATTTTGAGGACGCTTCCCATAAATTGAATATATTGCATACTTTCCACAAATTAAATTTGGAGTGTTTTTAATATTTTAGAGGATTGCCATTAATTGAGCATTGTGTTACTTCAATATTGTAGGCCCTCCTCAATCCACAAATGAACTATTACAGATAATTTTTATAAATTGAATATTGTATGTCATGAATAATGAAAACACTTCCCAGAGATTAAATTTTGTGTGTTTCTACTATTTTAGAGGTATCCCATACATTCAGTATTGTGTTCCTTAAATTTTGTGAGTACTTCCACTTTTCATGAATTCAATTTTGAGGACGCTACCCATAAATTGAATATATTGCATACTTTTCACAAATTAAATTTGGAGTGTTTTTAATATTTTAGAGGATTGCCATTAATTGAGCATTGTGTTACTTCAATATTGTAGGCCCTCCTCAATCCACAAATGAACTATTACAGATAATTTTTATAAATTGAATATTGTATGTCATGAATAATGAAAACACTTCCCAGAGATTAAATTTTGTGTGTTTCTACTATTTTAGAGGTATCCCATACATTCAGTATTGTGTTCCTTAAATTTTGTGAGTACTTCCACTTTTCATGAATTCAATTTTGAGGACGCTTCCCATAAATTGAATATATTGCATACTTCCCACAAATTAAATTTGGAGTGTTTTTAATATTTTAGAGGATTGCCATTAATTAAGCATTGTGTTACTTCAATATTGTAGGCCCTCCTCAATCCACAAATGAACTATTACAGATAATTTTTATAAATTGAATATTGTATGTCATGAATAATGAAAACACTTCCCAGAGATTAAATTTTGTGTGTTTCTACTATTTTAGAGGTATCCCATACATTCAGTATTGTGTTCCTTAAATTTTGTGAGTACTTCCACTTTTCATGAATTCAATTTTGAGGACGCTTCCCATAAATTGAATATATTGCATACTTCCCACAAATTAAATTTGGAGTGTTTTTAATATTTTAGAGGATTGCCATTAATTGAGCATTGTGTTACTTCAATATTGTAGGCCCTCCTCAATCCACAAATGAACTATTACAGATAATTTTTATAAATTGAATATTGTATGTCATGAATAATGAAAACACTTCCCAGAGATTAAATTTTGTGTGTTTCTACTATTTTAGAGGTATCCCATACATTTAGTATTGTGTTCCTTAAATTTTGTGAGTACTTCCACTTTTCATGAATTCAATTTTGAGGACGCTACCCACAAATTGAATATATTGCACACTTCCCGCAAGTTAAATTTTGTTTTCATCTAATATTTTAGAAGTTTTCCATGAATTGCGTATTGTGTTACTTCAATATTGTGGGCCCTCCTCAATCCACAAAACGAACTATTACAGATAGTTTCTACAAATTGAATATTGTGTCATGAATAATTAAGACACAGATTAAATTTTGTGTGTTTCTAATATTTCAGTGGTATCCCATACATTTAGTATTGTGTTCCTTAAATTTTGTGAGTACTTCCACTTTTCATGAATTCAATTTTGAGGATGCTTCCCATAAATTGAATATATTGCACACTTCCCACAAATTAAATTTTGTTTTCATCTAATATTTTAGAAGTTTTCCATGAATTGAGTATTGTGTTACTTCAATATTGTGGGCCCTCCTCAATCCACAAAACGAACTATTACAGATAGTTTCTACAAATTGAATATTGTGTCATGAATAATTAAGACACAGATTAAATTTTGTGTGTTTCTAATATTTCAGTGGTATCCCATACATTTAATATTGTGTTCCTTAAATTTTGTGAGTACTTCCACTTTTCATGAATTCAATTTTGAGGATGCTTCCCATAAATTGAATATATTGCATACTTCCCACAAATTAAATTTGGATTGTTTTTATTATTTTAGAGGATTGCCATTAATTAAGCATTGTGTTACTTCAATATTGTAGGCCCTCCTCAATCCACAAATGAACTATTACAGATAATTTTTATAAATTGAATATTGTATGTCATGAATAATGAAAACACTTCCCAGAGATTAAATTTTGTGTGTTTCTACTATTTTAGAGGTATCCCATACATTCAGTATTGTGTTCCTTAAATTTTGTGAGTACTTCCACTTTTCATGAATTCAATTTTGAGGACGCTTCCCATAAATTGAATATATTGCATACTTCCCACAAATTAAATTTGGAGTGTTTTTAATATTTTAGAGGATTGCCATTAATTGAGCATTGTGTTACTTCAATATTGTAGGCCCTCCTCAATCCACAAATGAACTATTACAGATAATTTTTATAAATTGAATATTGTATGTCATGAATAATGAAAACACTTCCCAGAGATTAAATTTTGTGTGTTTCTACTATTTTAGAGGTATCCCATACATTCAGTATTGTGTTCCTTAAATTTTGTGAGTACTTCCACTTTTCATGAATTCAATTTTGAGGACGCTTCCCATAAATTGAATATATTGCATACTTCCCACAAATTAAATTTGGAGTGTTTTTAATATTTTAGAGGATTGCCATTAATTGAGCATTGTGTTACTTCAATATTGTAGGCCCTCCTCAATCCACAAATGAACTATTACAGATAATTTTTATAAATTGAATATTGTATGTCATGAATAATGAAAACACTTCCCAGAGATTAAATTTTGTGTGTTTCTACTATTTTAGAGGTATCCCATACATTCAGTATTGTGTTCCTTAAATTTTGTGAGTACTTCCACTTTTCATGAATTCAATTTTGAGGACGCTACCCATAAATTGAATATATTGCATACTTTTCACAAATTAAATTTGGAGTGTTTTTAATATTTTAGAGGATTGCCATTAATTGAGCATTGTGTTACTTCAATATTGTAGGCCCTCCTCAATCCACAAATGAACTATTACAGATAATTTTTATAAATTGAATATTGTATGTCATGAATAATGAAAACACTTCCCAGAGATTAAATTTTGTGTGTTTCTACTATTTTAGAGGTATCCCATACATTCAGTATTGTGTTCCTTAAATTTTGTGAGTACTTCCACTTTTCATGAATTCAATTTTGAGGACGCTTCCCATAAATTGAATATATTGCATACTTCCCACAAATTAAATTTGGAGTGTTTTTAATATTTTAGAGGATTGCCATTAATTGAGCATTGTGTTACTTCAATATTGTAGGCCCTCCTCAATCCACAAATGAACTATTACAGATAATTTTTATAAATTGAATATTGTATGTCATGAATAATGAAAACACTTCCCAGAGATTAAATTTTGTGTGTTTCTACTATTTTAGAGGTATCCCATACATTCAGTATTGTGTTCCTTAAATTTTGTGAGTACTTCCACTTTTCATGAATTCAATTTTGAGGACGCTACCCATAAATTGAATATATTGCATACTTTTCACAAATTAAATTTGGAGTGTTTTTAATATTTTAGAGGATTGCCATTAATTGAGCATTGTGTTACTTCAATATTGTAGGCCCTCCTCAATCCACAAATGAACTATTACAGATAATTTTTATAAATTGAATATTGTATGTCATGAATAATGAAAACACTTCCCAGAGATTAAATTTTGTGTGTTTCTACTATTTTAGAGGTATCCCATACATTCAGTATTGTGTTCCTTAAATTTTGTGAGTACTTCCACTTTTCATGAATTCAATTTTGAGGACGCTACCCATAAATTGAATATATTGCATACTTTTCACAAATTAAATTTGGAGTGTTTTTAATATTTTAGAGGATTGCCATTAATTGAGCATTGTGTTACTTCAATATTGTAGGCCCTCCTCAATCCACAAATGAACTATTACAGATAATTTTTATAAATTGAATATTGTATGTCATGAATAATGAAAACACTTCCCAGAGATTAAATTTTGTGTGTTTCTACTATTTTAGAGGTATCCCATACATTCAGTATTGTGTTCCTTAAATTTTGTGAGTACTTCCACTTTTCATGAATTCAATTTTGAGGACGCTTCCCATAAATTGAATATATTGCATACTTCCCACAAATTAAATTTGGAGTGTTTTTAATATTTTAGAGGATTGCCATTAATTGAGCATTGTGTTACTTCAATATTGTAGGCCCTCCTCAATCCACAAATGAACTATTACAGATAATTTTTATAAATTGAATATTGTATGTCATGAATAATGAAAACACTTCCCAGAGATTAAATTTTGTGTGTTTCTACTATTTTAGAGGTATCCCATACATTCAGTATTGTGTTCCTTAAATTTTGTGAGTACTTCCACTTTTCATGAATTCAATTTTGAGGACGCTACCCATAAATTGAATATATTGCATACTTTTCACAAATTAAATTTGGAGTGTTTTTAATATTTTAGAGGATTGCCATTAATTGAGCATTGTGTTACTTCAATATTGTAGGCCCTCCTCAATCCACAAATGAACTATTACAGATAATTTTTATAAATTGAATATTGTATGTCATGAATAATGAAAACACTTCCCAGAGATTAAATTTTGTGTGTTTCTACTATTTTAGAGGTATCCCATACATTCAGTATTGTGTTCCTTAAATTTTGTGAGTACTTCCACTTTTCATGAATTCAATTTTGAGGACGCTACCCATAAATTGAATATATTGCATACTTTTCACAAATTAAATTTGGAGTGTTTTTAATATTTTAGAGGATTGCCATTAATTGAGCATTGTGTTACTTCAATATTGTAGGCCCTCCTCAATCCACAAATGAACTATTACAGATAATTTTTATAAATTGAATATTGTATGTCATGAATAATGAAAACACTTCCCAGAGATTAAATTTTGTGTGTTTCTACTATTTTAGAGGTATCCCATACATTCAGTATTGTGTTCCTTAAATTTTGTGAGTACTTCCACTTTTCATGAATTCAATTTTGAGGACGCTTCCCATAAATTGAATATATTGCATACTTCCCACAAATTAAATTTGGAGTGTTTTTAATATTTTAGAGGATTGCCATTAATTGAGCATTGTGTTACTTCAATATTGTAGGCCCTCCTCAATCCACAAATGAACTATTACAGATAATTTTTATAAATTGAATATTGTATGTCATGAATAATGAAAACACTTCCCAGAGATTAAATTTTGTGTGTTTCTACTATTTTAGAGGTATCCCATACATTCAGTATTGTGTTCCTTAAATTTTGTGAGTACTTCCACTTTTCATGAATTCAATTTTGAGGACGCTACCCATAAATTGAATATATTGCATACTTTTCACAAATTAAATTTGGAGTGTTTTTAATATTTTAGAGGATTGCCATTAATTGAGCATTGTGTTACTTCAATATTGTAGGCCCTCCTCAATCCACAAATGAACTATTACAGATAATTTTTATAAATTGAATATTGTATGTCATGAATAATGAAAACACTTCCCAGAGATTAAATTTTGTGTGTTTCTACTATTTTAGAGGTATCCCATACATTCAGTATTGTGTTCCTTAAATTTTGTGAGTACTTCCACTTTTCATGAATTCAATTTTGAGGACGCTTCCCATAAATTGAATATATTGCATACTTCCCACAAATTAAATTTGGAGTGTTTTTAATATTTTAGAGGATTGCCATTAATTAAGCATTGTGTTACTTCAATATTGTAGGCCCTCCTCAATCCACAAATGAACTATTACAGATAATTTTTATAAATTGAATATTGTATGTCATGAATAATGAAAACACTTCCCAGAGATTAAATTTTGTGTGTTTCTACTATTTTAGAGGTATCCCATACATTCAGTATTGTGTTCCTTAAATTTTGTGAGTACTTCCACTTTTCATGAATTCAATTTTGAGGACGCTTCCCATAAATTGAATATATTGCATACTTCCCACAAATTAAATTTGGAGTGTTTTTAATATTTTAGAGGATTGCCATTAATTGAGCATTGTGTTACTTCAATATTGTAGGCCCTCCTCAATCCACAAATGAACTATTACAGATAATTTTTATAAATTGAATATTGTATGTCATGAATAATGAAAACACTTCCCAGAGATTAAATTTTGTGTGTTTCTACTATTTTAGAGGTATCCCATACATTCAGTATTGTGTTCCTTAAATTTTGTGAGTACTTCCACTTTTCATGAATTCAATTTTGAGGACGCTACCCATAAATTGAATATATTGCATACTTTTCACAAATTAAATTTGGAGTGTTTTTAATATTTTAGAGGATTGCCATTAATTGAGCATTGTGTTACTTCAATATTGTAGGCCCTCCTCAATCCACAAATGAACTATTACAGATAATTTTTATAAATTGAATATTGTATGTCATGAATAATGAAAACACTTCCCGGAGATTAAATTTTGTGTGTTTCTACTATTTTAGAGGTATCCCATACATTTAGTATTGTGTTCCTTAAATTTTGTGAGTACTTCCACTTTTCATGAATTAAATTTTGAGGATGCTTCCCATAAATTGAATATATTGCATACTTCCCACAAATTAAATTTGGAGTGTTTTTAATATTTTAGATTATTGCCATTAATTGAGCATTGTGTTACTTCAATATTGCAGGCCCTCCTCAATCCACAAATGAACTATTACAGATAATTTTTATAAATTGAATATTGTATGTCATGAATAATGAAAACACTTCCCAGAGATTAAATTTTGTGTGTTTCTACTATTTTAGAGGTATCCCATACATTTAGTATTGTGTTCCTTAAATTTTGTGAGTACTTCCACTTTTCATGAATTCAATTTTGAGGACGCTACCCACAAATTGAATATATTGCACACTTCCCACAAATTAAATTTTGTTTTCATCTAATATTTTAGAAGTTTTCCATGAATTGAGTATTGTGTTACTTCAATATTGTGGGCCCTCCTCAATCCACAAAACGAACTATTACAGATAGTTTCTACAAATTGAATATTGTGTCATGAATAATTAAGACACAGATTAAATTTGGTGTGTTTCTAATATTTCAGTGGTATCCCATACATTTAATATTGTGTTCCTTAAATTTTGTGAGTACTTCCACTTTTCATGAATTCAATTTTGAGGACGCTTCCCACAAATTGAATACATTGCACACTTCCCACAAATTCAATTTTGTGTATTTCTAATATTTTAGAGGTTTCCCATGAACTGAGCATTGTGTAATTTCAATATTGTGCACCCTCCTCAGTCCACAAATGAAATATTGTAGATACTTTCTATACATTCAATATCGTGTGTAGTAAATATTGGCGACGCTTCTGACAAATTGAACGTTGTGTGTCTGTAATGTTTTAGATTGACCACAGATCTAATTTCCAGTTTCCGTGACGCTTCCGCAACGAATTATCAACCCTTGGGAAGACATGCTGCTACAGGAGGAACGATGAATTTCGGGCGTCGTCGATCGAAAGCAATCTGGCCAGCGCGTGCAGTTTGCGTCATGCTCGGAAATATAGATGTAACTGGAAGGGGTGTAAGAGGGGGAAGGTGGTAGGAAGAAAGGGGTTGGAGGACGCGGTGGCTGATGTCGATTCCGTATATATATATAACGCGACCCACCGGCGCGATTGTTCGGCCCGATTGAAATCACGCGAAGCTTTACTTAACGGCGAACTTGTGGATTTCGAGAGCACGGATACACTACTCGCCCTCCTTCTAACCCTCTAACCATCGACCCGACTCTTAATGGCGGCGGGGATGCTCCTCGAGCCTCTAATCGAAATTCTCCAGCGGCGTTTCTCAGACGAGAGCGTCGTTATAATTTCGTCTGATATATCGTCGCGCCGACCAGGAAACGTTTCACTCGGCTGCGGGATCATGGTGGATTATTTATGGGACCCAGGGGTGCTGAAGAGTTCATCTTTTTTTATTCTGTATGGTGGTTTGTAGCCTGAAGATTAAATAGGGTGTTCAAATAATTAAAAGTATGGAGCGATGAGGTAGGATTATGTATTATCAGAGAAGAGAGATATTTAGAGGGTAGAAATGAGTGATATGGATAGTGTATGGTTAGACATGTGGAAGAAAAACGAAACGTCTCTGGCTAGATAATAGCATATTGGGTTCGTTTATGGTCGTACAGATGGAATATGGAATAATTGTAGACAGTTAAGTGGAAGAGTTATACTTACGCAAGTAGTAAGACAAGTTTTAGTCGAAATTAGTAGAATAGGGTGGTTTATGGTCAGACAAACACACGGAAAATGATTGTTGTACAAGTGGAATAATAAAATAGACTGGTAAGTACTTGTGAGTACGTGAAACAAAACGAAAATAAATACAGAAGTGATGGAAAGATTCTTGAGTTGAAATTAGTAGAACAGGCAAGTAAATGGTCAGACATCTAATGTACTTAATACGATTGTCATACGAGTAAAATAAGACAATATTTTATTCATATATATATTAAAGGTAAGAAAAAATAACTAATTAGGATGTACATGGCTTTAAGGCGTGCATCAAATGGTAATAAAAAAATCCTTCGAAGTTTTCTTTCCTTCATTTTAACGATTTTTTCAAGGTCACCGTATTTCTTTTGCATAGTAACATGTATTTTTCATAATGCAATGTGGTAGTCGGCGTCAAGATGAGTACAACGGCCTACACACCATGACCTTGAAATGACTTTGAAGGCCAAAAATTCAGTTTCAATTTGAAGAATGGAAAAGTAATAAAACGAAAAGGGTAATATCACCTTATTTTATTAGTTGCTCAAAATGATGGCCGTCCGCATATTTATATATATATATATATATATATATATATATATATATAAATAAATGAAACCAACCAAAAATGTGTAGGTACGTGGTACCGACATACTTAGATGAAAATAGTAGAATATAATGACCTGTGGTCAGACAACGCGTAAGCAGAATATGAAATTATACAAATTATATGGAAAGGCCAGTTTCACTTAAGTATAACAAGTTCCTAATCTTATCTATAGAATATAATTGCTTACACTAGTGGAATAGGAGGGCCTATAGTCAGACAAATACACTAGATATAATATCATGAGCACATGATGTGTTATTGGTATGTAACATTAGGACCACTATTCGCAGTAAAATAAATAAACAAGCAATTGGATGAAGCATCCTTCGGGTTACACTATTATAGTAGAATGAGGACGTTACTGTAGAATAATAGTGCTCTATGATCAGACAACAAGTGCAATGAAGGTGTACCTCGACGGAACAAATTGGATTGAATTCGAAATGGTCAAACAAGTGGAATAAGATCGCGATCATGCAAGTAAAATAAAATTGCTTCCCCCAAGTGGAAGAGGAAGGTACATAACGCGACAAATAGAAACAAGATCCTGAGAGAATACACATTATGCAAAAGCAAAACATCCTTGTGCAGTAAAATAAAAATAAATGTGGTGGTTGAAAAGACAGACGTTAGTTGAAAGTATTGCAGTAGTATGAGTCTGGTGGCCAGACAAGCAAATTACACATGAATGTCCGTTATTCGAATTGACTACATATTGAACTACAACCAAAATTCAAAAAATAGAACGGGATTGTAATCCCACAACTAAAATGGATTTATTTATACTGGTGAAATAAAACGTCAAATATTCAGGCAAAGAGAATAGTAATATTAACAGCTAATAAGAGGCAATAAGAGAGCTCACTCTATCCAAAAGTAGAACTTCCTCATGCAGTAAAATGAATAAATAAGCTAGCGAAAAAGATAGGCGTCGGGTTAGAATGCTGCAGTAGAATCAGGATGGTCTGTCGACCGACAAGTAGACCAAGGATGAGCTTCAGCTATTTAAAATGACTATGTTGGCCCTGAGTCAAACAAGTGGAATAGGATCGGGATCAGGCAAGTAGAATTAAATTGCTTTCGGAAGTAAAATAGGGAAACCTATAGTCAGACACCAACATTAAAGATAATATGTGGACACGTGGCGTGAAAAAGTAAAACTTTCTGGTGCAGTAAATTGAACACCTGAGCTACTGAAAAAGACATACTAAAATTCCTAAAATAACACCTGCAATTACGTCAGCAAAATAATGGCAGTCTGTAGTCAGACAAGTGGGCTACAGATAAACCTCAGCAATATAAATTTAATAAACGTATAATTAGCTTATTAGATGCATTTATAATAAAAACGAGTAGATGACGATTAAAATAGTGTTGAACTTAAAAGAACTTAAGAATGTCTATAGATTACGGAACGCAGAAAAATTAACAGAAATCAGTAAAATAAATAGAGAATACTCAAATAAATGCATTTATGATAAAAATGAGTAGATGACGTTTAAAATAGTGTTCAACTTAAAAGAACTTAAGAATGTGTACAGATTACGGAACGCAGAAAAATTAACAGAAGTCAGTAAAATAAATAGAAAATTCTGAAATAAATGCAGTCAAGTAATAAGGGAAGTTCTGTGCCAGTTATGATATTGATTCTAATTCATGCCGGCAGTAATTAGAAGCCGTAACGAGATACAGAGTGCGGCGAGCGTACAAGGCACGGCTCGATGGAATATCATGAGCTAGAGCACAGAGCCCTGGAAGGGGATCGAAAACGCGTGAACTCCGGAACGTCGGGAGAGTGCCGCGCGATGGAAACAATCCGGAACTTCCATTTCCGGTGGCCACAGTCTTCCCCGACCGCCTCGGCACAGGAATTCAATCGAGATACGGCCGGCCCACGACTGCGAAATTAACCACGGACGACCGGATTAATTCGCGTCTTCGACACCGACGAATTTCCGGCAGACGACGACGACGACGACGGCGACGTCGCTCGAGGGACGATTCTAGATAAGATAGGACGTGGACGAGGGATGATTCTAGATGAGAAAGTAAGAAAAAAATATAGAACAATTTTTTTTCATCCGGGGCTTCGTTTTTGAGAAAATTGAGTTCGAAAATGCAACGAATGCACTTGCTATTACATAGGAATCGTCTGACGTGTCTGATCATGACCAACCAATTCTACTGCCAGCATTTATGAAAGCATGCAAACCCAACTCGATCTTGTTGAAACAATTCCTCTTTTCGACTTATTATTACATGTAGAATCGCCCACTGCCCACTTGTATACAATTTGTGGGAACCGTCGCTAACGTTAAAATCAAACTGCCCACAATATTTAAAAAACACAAAATATGATGTATTAATGTAATTTAATATCGTAATATCGTAATATGTAATATCGACAAAATGTAAGACCCACAAACTAATTTGTGGGAGTGGCCACATTATTTGAACTCGTCAGTACATAACCTACTTACACAAAAAGTATCTACAACACCTAAAACGAGACTATCCACAACATACAATTTGTGGGAACCATCGCTAACATTAAAATCAAACTGCCCACAAACTTTAAGAAACATAATATGCGATTTACCTGCAGTTTCTATTAAATTTGAGACTCACAAACTATTTTCTGGCAGTGTCCACATTATTTGAACCCATCAGTACATAACCTACTTACATAAAAAGTATCTGCAACACCTAAAACAAGACCATACATAAGATACAATTTGTGGGTACCGTCTCTAACATTAAAATCAAACTGCCCACAATCATTAAGAAACATAATATGTGATTTAGCCGAAGTATCTACAAAATTTGAGACCCACAAAGTACTTTGTGGGGGGGGTCCACATTATTTGAACCCGTCAGTTCACAAACTTCCGCAAAAAGTATTTACAACAGCTAAATCATGACCATCCACAACATAAAATTTGTGGGAACCATCGCTAACGTTAAAATCAAACTGCTCACAAGGTTCAAGCATCACAATCTGTGAGTTACGTGAAATATCGATAAAATTTGTGACCCACAAATTAATTTGTGCGAAGTGTCCACATTAACGAACATGAAGGTCAAGGTACCTATGCTTTCTTAAAATCACATGTATCATTCCCAACCCTCGATCTTCAATCCCTATGAACAACGGAGGCCTATAAACACGATCACAACAATTCCAGCCCACCCAGCCTCGTCTCACAAACCGCTCATAACACTGGAGGAAGTCCGCGAGCGTGTCCGGTGTTGGCCATCACGTTATGAGCGTATGTCGGTAGTTCTCTCGGGCCGGTTGATGATCTCTCGGTGTCGTTCTAGGGTCGAATAAAAGATTTTCAAGGCGTACTAGAAGGAGCCCATTGTTCCGCGCGGTAGGAGAGTGCAGCGAAGCAGAGCGAGGCAGAGCGAGGCGCAGAAGAATCTTGCAGGCAGAGCGAGGCAGAGCGAGGCGCAGAAGAATCTTGCAGGCAGAACTGGCTCTATGTATAGACCGGACAGCCAGCTACATTAGAGGGTTAGAGTCGTCGAGCAGCTTTTTTTAACCGGGCACCGATGTTAACGCTCGACTCGGATCCGTGTCAAGGACAATCCCGATCGGTCGACACTTCCGTGACTTTGCGCGGCCCGTTCGAAACCAGCTCGTCGGGTCGCTTGGAATGATCGATCGATCATTCGAAGGGTGAAGCCACCCCCCAGAAAATGGCCAACTCCCAGAGCAACGTCGTCGTTCAGTCGACAGAATTTGAACAAAATTTTGCTCGTGAACTTTTTTCGTATTTTGTATTCAATCAACTCTCTGTGATTAGATTCAACTTAATTCACTGAAGGTTCCTTTTTGGTCATACCAGTATTCTGAACATTCAGTTAATACTTTCACGAGCATAAGCGACTTCTCCTTTAAGTTTCAACTTTTTTTCGAAGCGGGAGTCGATCGATCATTCGCCTCTTTGGTCCAAACGCACCAATACGTTTGTATACACTGTACCTACGTCATTATCATTTTCCTATTTGTCAAGCTACAGGCATTCGCGTTCAACTTGTAGAGAAAATTTTAACCCTTTGCGAACGCGTGTCTGCTGACAGTTGCCGAAACAATTTTACCGTTCTGCGACTGTTAATAATTTTTAAAGCAATTAATACTCCCGAAAAATATGAAACAAATTTTTACCGAACATAACACGTTTCTTTTCATTTAATTCATACACCAAACTCCTCAGCAAACAATTTTGTTTCACAAAGAAAATTTATTCGACCAATCAAAAAAAATGCTAAAAATAATCCCCGTCCGCTAAGAGTTAATCTGTAGTTGGTCGGATCGCTGGGAAAGATCGATGGATCTAAAGGTGATAACGTCTCCCAGAAAAACCGGATACTGCCAGAGCTTCGTCGTCGTCGGGACGACGAAATCTACAAGAATTGTTCGGCCCCGAATTTTTTCGGTTCCCCGGGGGCGTCGACGCGACGGTTCGACGCGCGTACAACGTCGCCGCGACGGGTCAAGAACGTTGAGTCTTCGTCAAAGTCGTTCTCGTCGCGGAAGAGCGCACTTTCCACTGAAAGCCGGAAGTTCGCGTCTCTCCTCGTCACGAGCGAACTGAATAGCGCCGCTGAAGAGCAAAAAGCTGCATGGTCCGCATCGGAGCGCGAGTCTCCCTTTGTGTGTATGCGTGTGTGTGTGCGCGGATGTATTTCTGTTTGTGTGCGACCCTTTTTGCGCACCACCCGCGCTTTAACCTCCGCGCAATTGATTTCGCGCGCTCCTGCGTCCCCCGAGACCCGACTGCGACAAAGTTTATTTTCGGGGCATGATTGAAGGCACTTTGGCCGCTGCTTCCGGCGTCGCCATTTTTAATCGATCGATCCCTTCGCGTTTGATCCGATGCTTAATTCCTGGGATCGATCGGTCGGAAAAAATTACTGGTTTGCTGTTTCGTTTGGTATCCTAATTTTTTGAAGTTGAGTTACGATGAATGGTACCCTCAAGCACTTTTAATAAATACACTTAATAGTTCTTAAGTACTGTGGGACACATCTCATCTGTTATTACATGTTAAGTGCATTCAAGAAAAATTCAGTATTGTGAGTCTTAAATGTTTTAATCACCACTCACAAATAAAATATTCAGTGGTTTACATGTTGTGGATACTTCCCACATATTCAGTGTTGTGTTCCTTCAATATTGTGAACCTTCCCAATTTCACGAAATAAATATTCTAGATAGTTTCCATAAATTCAATATTGTGTTCCTTAAATAGTGTGGTCCTTCCACAATCTAGAAATTAAATATTGTGTGTCTCTACCATTCAAGATATTCCCCACAAATTCAACATTGTGCTCCTCAACTATTGTGAACCATCCACATTCCACGAATTAAATATTGTAGATACTTACCATAAATTCAATATTGTGTTCCTTAAATAGTGTGGTCCATTCACAATCTAGAAATTAAATATTGTGTGTCTCTAACATTCAAGATATTCCCCACAAATTCAATATTGTGCTCCTCAACTATTGTGATCCATCCACATTCCACGAAATAAATATTGTAGATACTTTCCATAAATTGAATATTATGTTCCTCAAATAGTGTGGTCCTTCCACAATCTAGAAATTAAATATTGTGTGTCTCTAACATTCACGATATTTCCCAAAAATTCAATATTGTGCTCCTCAGCTATTGTGAACCATACACATTCCACGAAACAAATATTGTAGATAGTTACCATAAATTCAATATTGTGTTCCTCAAATAGTGTGGTCCTTTCTCATTCTAGAAATTAAATATTATGTGTCTCTAACATTCAAGATATTCCCCACAAATTCAATATTGTGCTCCTCAACTATTGTGATCCATCCACATTCCACGAAATAAATATTGTAGATACTTTCCATAAATTGAATATTATGTTCCTCAAATAGTGTGGTCCTTCCACAATCTAGAAATTAAATATTGTGTGTCTCTAACATTCACGATATTTCCCAAAAATTCAATATTGTGCTCCTCAGCTATTGTGAACCATACACATTCCACGAAACAAATATTGTAGATAGTTACCATAAATTCAATATTGTGTTCCTTAAATAGTGTGGTCCTTCCACAATCTAGAAATTAAATATTGTGTATCTCAAAAATTGAAGACACTTCCAAAAAATGACGATGAATCATTCCTTCAGCGATCACAGCATTCATCAAACACAGCCAACATCATTTTTCCCAACAACCTGCAACACCGTCGAAAGTCGTCGCCAAGCTTTTGCTCTCATCGTTCATCCGCAATACTAATCTTTCTTCTTCAAATTGTTTTCTTACCACCGCAAAGATCCGGGAACAGGAAACTGTATCAAGGAAGAGCCGAGGTAGCTTATCTACGGAAACGAGAGTCTCCAGTTCATTAAATTCATTATCGTCATCCTGTGGCTAGCGAAAAAGAGACACAGACCGGGGCAGAGTAATGGAAGATATCGATTATTACCGTGTGGCATTTCTGCTTGTCGTTTCGCGCGAGAGACAATTCATTTTGTCAATTACGGAGGAAAATTAATGGAATTAAATTTCTTGTGTAAGTGTAGTGGGAAGACCTATAGCCAGACAAATAGAATAACAATAATAAGAGGAGATACAGTGTCTGACAACACTTTATCAAATTGTAAAATAAATAAATTAGGTATAGTAATAAGCAAACTTCAGTTGAAATTTTATCAGTAGAATAGGTCGTCAGACAGTCAGACTACCTATAAAATTCAATCATTGGAATTGAATGTAAATTGAGGTCACAGTCAAATAAGTGGAATAAGGTTTCTACCACAGAAGCAAAATAAAAGTGTCTGTGCATATCGAATAAGAAAACCTGTAGCCAGACAAGTAGAAAAATAATAATTATAGAAGAACACTGTATGCAACTGTGAGGTTTCCTCGTGCAGTAAAATGAATAGATGAGCTGGTGGAAATGACAGGTTTCAGCTTAAAATATTACAGTAGAATCCGTGTAGACTGCAGTCAGACAAATAAAGAAATGATAAACAAAAGTGTTCTACACTTTCTCTAAACGAAACGTATTAATAAGGCTTTTGAAGTACTGTGCTACATGCAGAAGAAGCTTTAAAAATAAATAAATAAACCAGCTAGTAGAAAATATCAGCATCAGCTCAAAAGATTGCAGTAGAATCAGTATAGTTTGTGATCTAAACATCAGTGATCTAAAATTTATATAATCATCACTATCAGGACACAGTCAAACACATTGAAAAGAATTTCAATCTTACGCGTAAAATAAAATTGTCCAAGTGAAACAGGATTGCCTGTAGTCAGACAAACAGAGCGAAGACAATAAGAGAGTACATGGACGAAAACGCAAGTCTCCTCATACCCTACAATAAATTATCGAAACGGTAGAAAATACTAGCATCAGCTGAAAGTGTTGCAGTAGAATCAGTAGTCTGTAGTCAGACGAATATACCAAAATCAACCTTCAGTGATCTAAAATAAATACAATCATCCACAGTCAGACACTAAATTCAATATGATTCCAATAGAACAAGTGAATCAAAATTGTGCAAGTGAAACAGGATCGCCAGTAGTCAGACAAACAAAGTGCAGACAATAATAGAACACACTGTACGCAAACGTAACTCTCCTGAAATCCTAAAGTAAACTAGCGAGCCGGTAGAAAATACCAGCATCAGCTGAAAGTGTTGCAGTAGAATCAGCACAGTCTGTAGTCAGACGAATATACCAAAATCAACCTTCAGTGATCTAAAATAAATACAATCATCTACAGTCAGACACTAAATTCAATATGATTCCAATAGGACAAGTAAAATAAAATTGTGAAAGTGAAACAGGATCGCCAGTAGTCAGACAGGCAGAGTGAAGACAATAAGAGAGCACACTGTATGCAAACGCTAGTCTCCTCAAACTCTAAAATAAATTAACGAGCTGGTAAAAAATACCAGCATCAGCTGAAAGTGTTGCAGTAGAATCAGCACAGTCCGTAGTCAGACGAATATACCAAAATCAACCTTCAGTGATCTAAAATAAATACAATCATCCACAGTCAGACACTAAATTCAATATGATTCCAATAGAACAAGTAAAATAAAATTGTGCAAGTGAAAGAGGATCGCCAGTAGTCAGACAAACAGAGTGAAGACAATAATAGAACACACTGTACGCAAACGTAACTCTCCTGAAATCCTAAAGTAAACTAGCGAGCCGGTAGAAAATACCAGCATCAGCTGAAAGTGTTGCAGTAGAATCAGCACAGTCTGTAGTCAGACGAATATACCAAAATCAACCTTCAGTGATCTAAAATAAATACAATCATCCACAGTCAGACACTAAATTCAATATGATTCCAATAGAACAAGTAAAATAAAATTGTGCAAGTGAAAGAGGATCGCCAGTAGTCAGACAAACAGAGTGAAGACGATAAGAGAGCACACTGTATGAAAACGCTAATCTCCTCAAACTCTAAAATAAATTAACGAGCTGGTAAAAAATACCAGCATCAGCTTAAAGTGTTGCAGTAGAATGTGGCCCGTGGTCAGACAAGTAAAAAGAAGAATGGGAGAAATTGATTATTATCGCGTGGCATCTGTACCCGTCGTTTCACGCGGTAGACGATCCGTTTCGCCAATTACTGGGGAAGATTAATTGCGTGGTCGGAAGGAACCAACCACCCACCAACCCCGTGTGTCTCTTCGTCCTCTCTCTCGCTCTCTCTCTCACTGTCTCTCTCTCTCTCTATCTATCTCTCTCTCTCCCGCAGTCTCGTATCCGAGAAGAAAACGACGAAAACGTGGCGCGTTGCGAAAGCCAGAGAGTCGAAAGTCCCCAAGGGTGTCAAGGTTGGCCAATTTGGCCTCGGGCTGAGCCCGGGGGATGATTTACTCGCCCGATGGTCGTGAAACTATTCCGCGAACGGAGCCCAGCAGGAAACTATGCCGGTATACGGACCTGGGCTTCGCTTGTTCCGTTTTGTGTCCTTTATCCGAACTTCGGACCGAGTCACCTTCAGAAAGAGACATTTGTCAATATTATGCTCGATCTTTCTCGGGTGGAAACACTTCTGCCGTAGCAATTCTGTTTCTGATACTGTTTCTGAACTTATGGTCCGAAATGGTGGTTCCATCAATAATGCAAATATGCGAATGTCCTTTCATATTTTTGAATGCGATCATAACTCAATGTTTTCTGTATATTTTTCTTTATGCTCTACGAGTTTGCAGAATTATGTTTGGAAGACTAACGGTTCTGATCACGTTCTTGTATTGCATCTTACTAAAATTAAATGGAAGTCTGCATTACTTGTAGAATGACTAAATACAATTGAGTTTAAAGTACTTAATTGGTGGGAAGCATCCGCAATATTTAAGAATCTTCAATATTTAATTTGTACGACGCATCTACAATATATAATTTGTGGAATGGCTCCAGAATATTTAATTTATGTGTATTGTCAAGAGTATTTAAAGCAGACAATAAGCTACATTATTATTCAGTTTCAAGTTTAATTGATATTAATACTGAATATCACGATGAGGTATTGAAATGTTGTGACTATATTACTGCGAGGGGGATGACAATAGGGAGTGCTGAAAAATTTCTTGAACGTCTGGAGATGATTGAATGCTTCGTGGAATCGATTTTCAATTTTCTTGTTAGATAGTTTGTACGGGAATAAACATCTCGCTTTTATATTTCATATCGATTTTCAATTTTCTTGTTAGATAGTTTATAGAGGAATAAACATCTCGGTTTTACATTTTATATACGAAGAGTACAATCATTCCTTCGCCATTGTCGGTGAAATAAATATTTTCTGCAATACCGATTTGTATTAACAATCCTAGAACACGTGGCAAAATTGTTTTCAAGACAAAACAAAATTTCCTCAGGAAACCGTTTTTCCTTGTGAGAAATAATCATCATCAAGGCTTAGGTTGGCACTCCCGAGCCGATATAATAGATATAATAGAGTTATAATAGAGTTATGTGTTTTACTTTATACTATTAAAGATTATATTAATAAATCAGTGTTGCAGTAGCTTTAGCATTGGTTTACTAAACACTCGAGCGCAAGCTAATAAATGAATTCAACATTCTTGCTGTAAATAATTCTACCGCTAAGGATTAAATACAGAAGCTTCAAACTTTGAACATTTCCTCACAGAAATCCATCACTATGGGTACAAACAACTGCAGCTCTGTCATTCTTCAATGGCACAATAGGAGCCACAAGAGTCACGGGGAACGTCAAGTGGAAAACGAACGGTGGAAACAAAACCTGTCGAAAAATTCTGGGTAGGACACGTTGGAGATTGGAACGATCAAACATAGTGAAACAAGAAGATCTATAGCCAGAGAAGTACAATTAAAAACAGCATACGTCATACAGAATTAAAATGTACTCGTGCAGTAAAATTCATAAATGAAGTCGACAGGCTTCAGCTTGTAGGGAAACGCAAGTCTCCTCATAGTCTAAAATAAATTAACGAGCCGGTAAAAAATACCAGTATCAGCTTAATGTGGTGCAGTTGAATGTGGAACGCAGAGTCTATTAAATGGACTGGAACTGTGATGATTAGACTGCAATCTTTACGCATTTATTACAAAACACATAAATAAATAATCAGTAAAATAGTAATAACATTTGTGGAATGAAGAAATACTGTAATATTACATTCAATTTTGTAAACATATTAAGAAGGAAAATAAATTCTAGAAAATTTTGATTTTGCATAGAGATCCGCTGTCTAGTGATCGTAGAATCAAATTGCCAACGGAAATAGAATAAGCAGACCTGTATCCAGATGAATAGAAAAATGACAATAGAGAGGAACAGAAAGTACAAAGTGACACAATGGACGCCACAAAAGAAACTCCCGAGGACCGTCAAGTGGGAAACGGTGGAAACAAAAATACACCGCCAAAAAATTGTGGAAAGGACACGCGTCGTTGGGCGGTCGGAGTCGATCGAAGATAGTGGAACACAGTGGAGCACAGTGAAACACGAACGACGCGACCTTCCGAAGGATCGAATGCTGAAGACGGAGGGGGTCGACTCCTGCGAACTGGGTCACGGGGGTGCTGTTCCACTCCGCGGGGTTGAAACGCACGCGAGCAAACCTTTTCGTCCCGTTCCCGGTGCGTGTACGCCATTTTTGCACCGCGTTATCGTCCCCGGCACGCACGCGATCGCTCGCTGCGCAAAAAAAGCACAATCGCCGCACGCCGACCAACCCGCTTAAGACAACGAGCAGAGAGAGAGAGAGAGAAGGCGCGAACGTTTCAAGGATGCGGGCACGGGTGACGTCATCGGCTGATGCGCATTACCGTGCGTTCGCCTGCATAATTACGCACCGGGGGTGCTGCGTGCGCCAGCAGCCGCGTTTGTTCGAGCCTGGATCAAACACCGAGGCTTGTTCACTGATCTACGCTTGTTCGAAGCCTCGCTAATTCCTGCTGACATTATACTCGCCGATGGTGGTGCCCTAAGCGCGACGCCAGGCAATATTTAAGGGACCTTCTGATTGAGCACCTGGAGAGTGGGTGATGTTTAGGAATTTTTTAGGGGGAGACGTTAAGAGGTACCGCTTGAATTCTTTTTCGAGGTTGTTTGTACATTTTTTGAGATTGCAAAAGTATTTTTTTCTTGATGATTTTTGTAGAGAATGCTTTCTGCAGCTGGAGTTTTTGACTGGATCTTTGTTTTGGAGGATGATTGGTGTGCGATGGGTGACTTGTTCCGTTAAAAAATTCGTTGAGCTAGTTTAGATGTTTGGAATGTTATTGAAATATATATGGTTGTATTTGGGAGGGTTTGTAGCATTTTTTTCCACTGAGAAATGTTTGCGTAGATTTCACAGTTGAATCGGAAAAAATTCACGAAGTTTCGAATGTATCGTAGATAATTATATCAGCTGTGCCATTCGCTTAAAAAATTATTCCATACCTTTAAAACGTTTACAATAGTGGAAAAAATAGCATATACAACATATCATTATACTCGGAAGAGTCTATAGAATCGGATGCATTATGATTTATTTCCAAAGCTTTTGCAGTTTACGCAACAAAAATTCTCAAAATTTCAAAATTAGACATACAAGGAAACCTTGATAAATTATCTGCTGATTTCAAAATTTATTTAAAGACATTTAGCTAAAGATAATATTATAAAAATATACACCACTGTATTTGGAAGAGTTCACAGAATTTTCTCTGCTAAAACCAAATTTTACAGCTTTTTATAGGTGGTAGATAAACAATTTCTGGAAGCTTTCATAATGTACAGGAGAGTCGCCATGATCGACTTGCTCGCTTTAAAAATTATTTTAAAAAAATTTACAAGGTGATAATGGTATAAAAATATGTATCGTTGAATTCGGGAGAGTTCATAGAACCTTTACTACTAAAAATCATTCTTGTAGCTTTCATAGTTCATGCATAAAAAATTCTCAAAGTTTTCAAAGTATTCCAGAAGATTCCACTCGCTCAAAAAAATGATTCCATACCAATTCATAAATGTACAATAATATTTTAAAAAATATGATTGGTATATACGAGACTGTATAAAATCGTTTCCACTAAGAAATTTTTTCCCAGCTGTTACCGTTGAAGCACAAAAAATTCCGCAAAAAGTTGAAAATACAGAATTTTCGTCCCGAGATAGAACGTTTTTAAAAACTGAGCATGAGAAGAAGTAATATTTAAATTTATATTCAGCATATGGAAATCTATGGAAATTATTTATTGATCATTAGTTCGATCAATGACTGATCAATTTATCAAGGAGCGTTGAGTTAGATACCGTAAACAATTTTATTCCGCCAAGCGATTGCAACATGCAGTACAGGTAGCAACGCGAATTTCAAGTTTCCAAGGCTGGCAACGCTTTCAACATTTATTAAGACGAACCACAACTTCGCTCGAGATCCTGAAAATACTCGAATGCTCCTCGGGCCCGTGAAACATTCAAAGCGACTTTAATCCAGACCCCCGTCACAGCAACTTAGAAGTGGCTGAAGAGCGAACGGAATATTTATGGACCTACGAAGGTATACACGTAGAATGCTCATCTTAATGAAGCTAATACTTTCAGGATGCATCGGTGGATTATTTCCGAACACATGTTCTCGAGCACGTCCGTTTTATACAGGGTGTTTGCGAAATCGTGGTACGACCAGCAAGGGGATGATTCCTCACATAAAATCTAGTCGAAAATAAGAAATATAGATTGTTGAAGTGAAACCTCTTTAGGCGCGTTAGGCGCAAAATCTCGACGCGTTAGGCACAACGCGGTAGGAGTAAAATCAATTCGGCGATGAAACGATGAAACGATTTAGTAAAACCACGGTAGGCGTAAAACATCGATGCGGCAGGAGTAAAACCAATCTGCCGATGAAACGATGAAACGATTTAGTAAAACCTCGACGCGGTAGGCGTAAAACATCGACGCGGTAGGAGTAAAACCAATCTGGCGATGAAACGGTGGAACGCTGAAACTATGAAACGATGGAACGATGAAACAATGAAACGATTTAGTAAAACCTCGACGCGGTAGGAGTACAATTGTATTCCTTCTTTTCGACTGATTTTTACATGTAGAATCACCTCCTAATCGGTTGATTATATCTGGATTAATACCTCATTTTCATAGTTGATTTTCTAGAAATTGAACTGCGAGACAAATCTTCGTCTCTAATTGGAAGATTCATGATAAGAAATTTATACCAGATGAAAATGTTCTAGGTGGAAATAAGTGTCTTTACTTTGGAATTAAAATTGCTTCGAGTGCAAAGGGTTAAACTAATACCGTTCTAATATTTTAATCAAATAAATACCTCCTTGAGTCTCACAAATTTGCAGTTGTCAGAAATGCATCAAATCCACAGTCAACTTATAACGGAATGATATTAAAGGATTAAAGAAAATATTTAGTTTTCCATTCTCACAAGCACTGCAGGTAACGTTTATTTTACATAAATATCCGCAATGCATTAATAATCTTCACACTTTGCAGTGCTATCGAGAATTTCTTCGTCCCGCAATAAATTTTCCCGATGTTCATGAACGATTCCACAGAGACGCGAATCTGCATGAAGATCCACGGCTCAGTTCTAGGTCCGCAAATATTTGCAAACGCTATTGTGCACGTTGAGTCCAACAGAAATCGCGATCGCTGTCGACTCGTGATTCAGTACAACCATGAAATCGCAATTCATTTATTTATATATTTATTTATTTATTTATTCATCGACGGGATAACGAGCCCGCGCGCATCGTTCTCGCCGACTATTCCATAATGAAACATTATGGAAAACAGATTCGATGTGGTTTTAGAACGCGTCGGAATTAACCGCAGTTCGATTCTCGATGATTTATTGAAATTTCACGGTCCGACGGAAAAATTCCGGCGGAAATATTCGCTTTTCATTGCCCTGGGACCGAGTCGAACGTACCTGCTCGCTTGTTTTCTGAATTAAAAATGGCGGTGGGTGTTGACAACTTCCGGGGGAAAAACGAGCGAAAATTGAATCCATGGGAAAACTCTTGTCTTCCGATGGGGAACACGATGGAATAACAGTGGTTAATTCCACTTCTCTCTCTCTCTCTCTCTCTCTCTCTCTCTCTGCCTCTGACCGTCAGTTGGTTCGACAGTCTTCGTGATATTTTTTATTGCATACAACGTACGCTTCCTGAAACATCACAGAATGCGGTTAACGTGGAGAAGAGTTGCTGCCTTTTACACTGGTTTACGAATTTTTGCACAATTTTCTGTAGAATTTATAATTTACACACTAGAAATTCGAGATATTGAGGTGATGTAGAACTTCAGATATTTTTGTGGATTATTTTGTATGAGCACACTGTGTGCGGTTTATAAGACTTAGTTGAAAAATAATTAATTAACGAACCAGTGGAAAATAGAGGTGTCAGCTTCAATTACTAGTAGACTGCGGATTTGATGCATTTATGTGGAAAGTGAGTGGGAAAAATTTAAGACCGTAGAAAAATTAACAAGATTAGAGAATATGGACATGTAATTATACGCGTATAACTTTTGAACCAATTAATTCCTCACAATAAGATTTTCATTTTCGGCGTTTTCTCGTCGAAATCTATAGGATTGTATAAAAAAACTTGAAAAAAAAGAGTTCTCCAAAACGCAACTTACCCTACATTACTTTGAAATTGTTGAGGAAAGGAAGATATTCGTAAGTGACTCCTGCATGTTGATGCAGACAATTTTGCATAAATTGCAAGAAACAGGTGCCAATTAAAAATTTCTTTCATACTTGATTGATTTTAATAAGCTGATATTAATAACTAAATATTGTTCAATTCTTTTAATATGTCCATTGATTTAAATTGTACTTAAAATTTGTTTGTCAACTCCCCGAGTGGAAAAAGGAAGTATATAGCCAGACAACTAAAATAGAGATAATAAGAGAGCATATATCATACAGAAGTAGAACGTCCTCACGAAGGAAAATAAATAACTGATCTAGTGAGAAAGAGAAAAACTTTTTCAAAAAATGGTAGTAATACTTCGTATAAAAATTTAAACTAATTGCACAGACTAATACCTCAATCTTGGTTTCAGACGACAATGCTAAATAGGATACATACTAAATCCAGTATATCATGCTGACAATCGAGATTTTTAAGACAAAGAATCTTCTGGAGGACTCATCAGGGTTCTCATCGAATCTCTCACGACCCCAATCGAGAATCGAGATACGAGCTATCGAGGTACCTGTTCGTCTAAACGACTCCTAATCGATGCTGTCGAAACGATACACCGTATCGCCGATAACCTTGGTGGCCGACAATCGCGCGGATAATAATGTCAACAGCGGATTAGCGTGGCGTGCGCGGACGGCCGCGTAATTAATCGCCGGGCAATTAGTGGATATCACGGTGGTCGATGGGCCTGTGTGTAACGACGACTCGTTTACAGATCTCTCCGTACGGGCCGCTTCCAATTACCACGGGTGCCGTTTATACGTTTGTACATCGTTTGGAAATCCATTTCTATATTCCCGAAAATTCGTTTCTGTATCCCCATTTTCACGCTCAAGAGCTGTCCGCTCGATCACTTTACCATTGGGTAAAATTGATAAAAATAGTCCTCCCGTTACCAAACGAGAGTCCATTCCGATGGAAATACGCTAATCCCTTCGCTGTTGAATACATTTGACGAATGGCTTCTGTATGCGCCGACCAACTCACTGTTTCAAAATTCAATGGACGTTTGAATTCTGTCCACGTCGAAACCGTGGAAATTGCAGGATTTTATGGTGAAACTGTATACAGAAAAGAGAATTTCGGGAAATTTTGCAAAGATGAACCATCAACGATACAAATTTAATACAATTACCCAGGATCAAGTAAGTGGAAGAAGATAGCGAGCATATAAACAGAATAAAATTGTATATACAAGTGAAATAAGAAAATCTGTATACGGACAAATAGAAGAATAATAAAAATACGTAAGACTTCTACAGATAGTCAAGTAATTGAATGAGCTACTGGAAAAAGACAGATTCTAGTTACCATTATTGCAGTAGAATAAGGATGGTCTATGGTCAGACAAGATGTAGACTGCAAATAATTTTTGACTAGATATTTCGCAAAATGATGGAAAACACGTGGAATAGAATTGCGACCATAAAAGTCCAACAAAATTGGCCGTTCAAGTGGAATAAGCAGACCTATATCCAGACAAATTAAAACATGGTAAAAAAGTAAATAATAATAATACTTGACCGCAGGGTATAATGAATAAGCTACTGGGAGAGGCAGACTTCAAGTCAAATTGTTCCAGTAGAATCAGGACAGTCTGTAGTCAGACAAGTATATCAAAGCAGATCTACAGTGAATTATAATTGAATAGAGTCACACAGTCAATTAAGTAGAATATGCTTTTTATGATTACTCCAGCAGAATAAAATTGTCTGTCCAAGTAGAACAATCTTACCTGTAACCAGACGGATAGAAAAATTATAAAATAGAGATACACTTTATGCAAACATAACACTTGCTGATGCAGTAAAATAAATATATAAGCTACTAGGAGAGGCAGACTTCAACTAAAATTATTCCAGTAGAATGAGGGCAGTCTGTATCCAGACAAGTAGATCCAAGCATACTTACAGAGAATTATAAATGAATAGAATGACACAGAGTCAATTAAGTGGAATATACTTTTTGTGGTTGCTCCAGCAGAATAAAATTGTCTATGCAAGTAGAATAACCTTACCTGTAACCAGACAGATAGAAGAATTATGAAATAGAGATACACTTTACGCAAACATAACACTTGCTGATGCAGTAAAATAAATATATAAGCTACTAGGAGAGGCAGACTTCAACTAAAATTATTCCAGTAGAATGAGGGCAGTCTGTATCCAGACAAGTAGATCCAAGCATACTTACAGAGAATTATAAATGAATAGAATGACACAGAGTCAATTAAGTGGAATATACTTTTTGTGGTTGCTCCAGCAGAATAAAATTGTCTATGCAAGTAGAATAACTTTACCTATAACCAGACGGTTAGTGCAATTATAAAATACAAATACACTTCGTGCAAACATAACACTTGCTGATGCTGTAGAAGAAATAAATGAGCTACTAGGAGAAGCAGACTTCAACTAAAATTGTTCCAGTAGAATGAGGAGTCTGTGGTCAGACAAGTAGATCAAAGGAGAACATAAGTGGATTAAATTGCATGCAATTACAATTTAAGTGTACATCCGGACAAATAGAAAAAAATTAAAGAAGGGAAAGCTGTATTGAAATTTGATTCCACCAAGCATCCAAAAAGAAAATTCCTGGAACCATTTCTTAATATCGCCTCTAACCGATAACGTAATCGATGGCGAGGGTTAGGGTGCTGTTCGCAAAAGAGAAAAATAATTTGGCGCGTCTGGTGTCACCGGATGCAAATCGGCTTGACAAAAAGGCACCAGGGAGACCGCCAGTAAACTGTCAAACCCCACCACCACCACCATCACCATCAACACCGTCGGTCAAGCACAGAGAACGTTGCACACGTTTGCGTTGGTGCATTCGAGGGTGCTTGCTTGCGGAACATCATCCGCGAATCAACCCCGCAAAACCAACCGCACGACCCCGCACCCGGTTGTCGGCGAAAAAAACCGAGGGCGGCTGCGGTCTTTCAGCGGCGACAAGCTAATCGATCCCCATCGGCCAATCTCGTCGTCCACCGCGCAATTTTTTCACGGTTTTTTTCCCCGATTTTTTTACCCCCGTCCAGAATTTCAATTATGCATTTTTTTTTTTGACCGCGCAGTATTCTTTGAAGCCTTGACGTCAACGGTGATTTCGACGTTCAATTAAATCCGCGCTGTGGCCCAACGTCAGAATTTAAATGTTCAGAATATTGATACATAAGTTACGATACATTTAACAGGTTGATTGATTTATGAAATGAAGTACGACATCATGGGCATGTTAATTTTTTGAATTCTTATGAATATTTTCAGTCGATTTAATTGATTTTGAATGGAATAAAAAGTATTGTCCTTGATAAGCTGCTATTATATATTTCTCGAAATTCGTGAGACAAACGTACGCCATTTTAAAGACAATAGATGAATGGTTGTAATGCAAAAATTGTGCATGTCTGAACATCTAATTTTTTGTTTCATGCAAACCACTATTTTTCTTTTAACTCTTGCCGTACGATTTTCTTCATGGTTACAATAATTACATTTCACTGATTTATATTTGCCACTGATGAGAAAGGAAAATTTATATTTATCGTATACCTACATTTGCTTCAATTCTTTAAATATTGATTACTAGACAACGGATTTTATGCATTTATTTAAAAAATGAGTAGGTGTAATTTAAAATAGTAAAAACATAAGAAGAATTTAAACATACTGTTGTATTATTTTCAGACTATGAAACATATTATACAAGAAAATAAAATTCTACTTCACTCCAGTTTGTTGCAATTCAGTTAGAAAATTTTTATTTTGCATGAAGATCCGCTGTCTATTGATTATAATATGATTAAATTTTATTTCGTCTTGAAAGAAGGACATGACATTTATATTTAACAAGATTACGTTTCAAGTGGATTTCAGTCATCTTTTAATGGGTGGAAGATTATAACGTATCAATAATGCTGTACCATACTGCATTTTGTAATTTTAAAATACTGACAGCAATATGAAAATTATGTTAATATGTTGTTCACCATTCCCCATAAAAATCCCCATATATTTACATATACTGAAAAAAAATGATTCACTGAATTTGATCTTAATTCAAGATTCGAAAATGCTTGGGTTGCAAAAAGTGGTCGTTCCTAAAACGTAAGAAAATAAATACAGAAGCGGTGCAGTGTGAAGGAAACAATTACGAACACGTCGAGATACAGAGAAATGAAAATAAACGGTGCATGGGTGCATCTTGTATCAATCGGAGCGCCGAGAAAAAGAATCGATGGAGTTCAGAGAGGCGGTTTAGCAAGCGGAACAGCGGAAGACCAGTTCATTTCTGATTAATAGTACCGGCCGACGATTCGGCGCCGATACTGATTGATTAATCGCATTGGCGGCGGCGCGGTATCGGATACACGGTGGCCAGCATTGCTTCGTTTCTATTCTTAGACCGCCTACATTGACTTTCTGGGTTACAGCGTGCGGTTGTATTGCAATGACGTGAGAGTCCGTTGCAGCGGCTACCTCTCCCCCAACCAACGGCCTCGATATTTCGGCTTTTTTTCCGGCCCCTAGTGCAGTCGCGGTCTAATTCGACGCCGCCGCGCTGTTTCAACCCGATCTCGCGAGAAATACATTTCTGCATACTTGTCACAAAACAAGCCTACTACCTTGACGATGCATAAAAATCGAGGAGGGTTTAAAAAAATTTTTTGAGGCTTCAAAATATTAAGTACAAGGGAGAGTCTAATTAGACGCCGATTCTAGCGAACCTTGCGAGAAATGCATTTCTTGACACCCATCACAAAATAAACTTTATATCTCCTTGATGCATAAAAATGGAGAAGGGATTAAGAGAAACTTCTGCGGCTCAACTAATGAAGTACAAGGGAGAGTCTAATTAGACGTCGATTCTAGCAAACCTCGCGAAAAATGCATTTGTTGACACCCATCACAAAGAAACATTATATCTCTGCGATGCATAAAAATTGAGAAGGGATTAGGACAATTTTCTGCGGCTCAACTGATAAAGTACAAGAGTGAGAGTCTAATTAGACGTCGATTCTAGCAAACCTCGCGAAAAATGCATTTCTTGACACCCATCACAAAGAAACATTATATCTCTGCGATGCATAAAAATTGAGAAGGGATTAGGACAATTTTCTGCGCCTCAACTGATGAAGTACAAGGGAGAGTCTAATTAGACGCCGATTCTATGAAACCTCGCGAAAAATGCATTTCTTGACACCCATCACAAAACAAACATTATATCTCCTTGATGCATAAAAATGGAGAAGGGATTAAGAGAAACTTCTGCGGCTCAACTAATGAAGTACAAGGGAGAGTCTAATTAGACGCCGATTCTATGAAACCTCGCGAAAAATGCATTTCTTGACACCCATCACAAAACAAACATTATATCTCCTTGATGCATAAAAATGGAGAAGGGATTAAGAGAAACTTCTGCGGCTCAACTAATGAAGTACAAGGGAGAGTCTAATTAATCGCCGATTCTATCGTACCGCGCGAGAAATGCATTTCTTGACACCCATCACAAAGAAACTTTATATCTTCGTGACGCATAAAAATCGAAAAGGGATTAGGACAATTTTCTGCGCCTCAACTTATGAAGTACAAGGGAAAGTCTAATTAGACGCCGATTCTATGAAACCTCGCGAAAAATGCATTTCTTGACACCCATCACAAAACAAACATTATATCACCGTGATGCATAAAAATCGAGGAGGGATTAAAACAATTTTCTGCGGCTCAACTGATGAAGTACAAGGAAGAGTCTAATTAGACGCCGATTCTATCGAGTCTCGCGAAAAATGAATTTCTTGACACCCATCACAAAACACACTTTATATCTCCATCAATTTATATGAATATCTCCCATGTGAACAAAAATTTGAAACCATTCGCCTTGACCGACAGTGACATGTTTAGCGTTAAATGATGGAATAAGTAACAGTTTGGAAGCATTGCAACTGTTTGTGAACCTCCTTTATGAACTCCTTAATTCTGCTTATCAACATGCACTAGCAATTATTATCGTTCATTAATGTTCTCAAGTTTGCTGTTTTAACCTTGCTGTTTTAACACTGACACGTCCCTTGTGACAATTTAACACAAGAAGGAAGAGGAAAAGTAATTTGTACTGTACACTGATTTACAATTTGCAAAAAATGTGGAAAATTTCACATCATTTTTAGAACTTCATTTTTATCATATTGAGTGAGAGTATGACTGTAAGTATCGTCCACCGCTTCAATGTACCGATTTTTCACCAATCTGTCAATTTGACACAAAGGGACTCACTCAGTTGACGAAATGATGGACTAATGACGGTTAAATACCACCCATCATTACTACCAGAAATACATATCAACCTAATAACTATTTGAACAGTGAACGCAACATTCGAATTTGTTCGTACGAATAAAAATTACTTATGATTAGACTGCGGATTTTATGAATTAATGGCAAAAATGGATGAGTGTAATTTAAAACAATAAAAAGATTACAAGAATTACAGATTATCAATACATTCCGCGCATAAAAGCAAAAACTTCATAAAAGCACTAAGAATAGAAATAGATTCCTATTTGGTTTGGTTTTTATTTTGCATAAAGATCCGCAGTCTGCTTATGATTCTACTTTTACGATTTGAGTGATCGACGATGAATAGTTATGTCCAGTTAGGAAGCTGATCATGATCGGTAAACAGGGACTGCATAAAAATTAATTTTCATTCGGGGTGGATAATGTGGCAATGTAATTTGTGGTAATGGCAAAATTACAGCAGCGAAGGAGTCGCGCGAAAATCCTCTCGCGCACTCGCGAGATGAGGCAGCAGAAATCTATTTTCAAAGTATAATAGGCGTGCGCTCTATGTCGAGAACCGTGGCTGACGTTTGGAAAAAAGACCGGTTAAGCGTGAACCGTGTAAAGGATAGCTTAAGAGAACTGACCTGCAAAATTCGCTCGCGTGCAACGTGCAACGTGCACAGAGACGCTCTATAGCGCGAGCTGCTGCTACTCTACCTGCATTGTGCGACTTTATTCTCCAATTTAAAGGCTAAATATAATATTCGCCTGCTTAACCCGGTTCGAAACAACCTGCGGATTCTTTCCGACCTGTAAAATCGATGATATTACCGATGGAGTCCAGAAACGATTCAATGTTTTAAAGGATCTGAGGGAATTTATTATTTGGCCCACTGCCATTCTGTGATTTTTTGGAAAATTTAATTTCGTTTCTGGTGGTTCCGTAACATTTTTGTAAGCTTCGAGAGCTTTTTTATGAAATCTGTTGATATATTATTTACTGATATTTATATTGACGCATTAGAGGATGATTTGTAGTATTCTGGGGATCTCTGATTTTTATTTAGAGACACCGGCTTGGTCTGAACTGTCTTTTCGAAATTTTGGGAGGGTTTAATCATATTTTGGATGGCCCTTCAATTTTAAAGGAAGCTTTAATACTTCTCTGTAAGAAATCCATCTATATCTTATTTTTTAATATATTCTATTTCCTACCACTGAAGAACGATTAACAGTCTTCTGAGGCTCTAGAATTTTTATTTCAACCCCCATCTCCACCTGAACTGTCTTTTTGAAATTTAGGGAGGATTTAATCATATTTTGAATGGCCCTTCAATTTTAAAGGAACCTTTAATGATTCTCTGTATGAAATCTATCTGTATCTTATTTTTTAATAAATATTTCCTACTACTGAAGAATGATTAAAAGTGTTCTGAGGCTCTAGAATTTTTATTTCAACCCCCATCTCCACCTGAACTGTCTTCTTGAAATTTAGGGAGGGTTTAATCATATTTTGAATGGCCCTTCAATTTTAAAGGAACCTTTAATGATTCTCTGTATGAAATCTATCTATATCTTATTTTTTAATAAATATTTCCTACTACTGAAGAACGATTAAAAGTGTTCTGAGGCTCTAGGAATTTTTATGTCAACCCCATCTCCTCCTGAACTGTCTTTTTGAAATTTAGGGAGGGTTTAATCATGTCTTCGATGGTCCTATAATTTTTCTTGTATTTGTATTTGTTTTCTTGAATATATCGTATTTTTTAATATTAATCTTGTCCTGCTAAATGACGATTTGTAATTGTTTGGGGGTCTAGGGAGTTTTATTCGATACAGAAACTCCACCTGAACTGTTTTTCTGAAATTTTAGGTGGATAAAATCCTGTTTTCAATGGCCCCACAATATTCCGGTAGGCTTAAATGCTTATCCTTATGAAATCCTCCTATGTTTTATTTTTCAATATTTATTTTATATCGTTAACGAACGATTTATAGTGTGTCGAAGCTCTAGGAATTTTTATTTCAACCATCATCGCAATCAGAACTGTTCTTTTTGATACTTTAATGGATTTTAATCCTATTATCAACGGTTCTACAAGTTCTTCTAAGCTTGAAAAGTTTAAACTGAAAATCGACTATTATTCAACGACGATTCGATCGTATAAACGATCGCAATAACTTTAAATAAATTCAATCAAATTCAAGTATATAATTCAATAAATTCAAGTCTGTTTTATTAAGCGAAACATTTCAGTAACGTCTCAAGAAATACACGATAGAAATAACACACATAGTTATTATACATATTCACACTAGTTTACAATTTATGCAACCAGCAAAAGACAGGTAGAAATTGCTATGACTTCAATCTGACGAATAAGAGGATAATCTACTTGAGCTATTATAAATAAAATTTTCCATTAAAGCACATACCGTACGCAAATCTTTAAATAAACTAAAATCTGTTATTTTTTAAAAGCGAAACATTTCAATAGCTTCTCAACAAATACATGAAAGAAGATACACATATTAATTATACATATCCACACTAATTTAAAGCACATACCGTACACAAATCTTTAAATAAACTAACGTCTGTTATTTTTGTAAAGCGAAACATTTCAGTAAGTTCTCAATAAATACACGAAAGAAATTACAAAGTCTGATTTTATCTATACAAAATTCACTTGCCACAATCCACCAGGAAGGAACGAGAATCAACAAAATCTAGAACATCTCATTTCGTCCAGGCAGATGATATCAGTATCAGGATATTAATTTCTAGCCCGCTGCGCAAGGAACGGACAGCCTCCCACGCAACAATTCCCACGCTTCCCACGTATCCCATGTATCCACGTGTCGAGCGATCACGAGCACGCTCAGGGGTGTATCATCCCGATCGTTATTCGCTTTATCGCGTGAAACGTGGGCAGCTACGTCCCGGACGTCTCTCCGCATGATGTCCAACGCACACGCAATCGAAACGCAACGCGTCACCTGGATACCGGGTCAGCCGACGGCCGTGCTCTCCAATTTTATTATACAATTCGACAATGTTGCTTTAACATTTCAAAATGTTTGTCTGTTCTACACAGAAGTGAATTCGACGAAATTGACTTTGAGATCAATGAATATCAATGTACAGGGTGTATAAAAATTATATGTCACTACTACCATAGCGGGATTCTATGTCTCTCAATCGGTGGAGATCTATTAAAAAAAATCGTCCGCAAAATTGACCTTGACGCCATTTTCAAGGTCAAAAATTTTTTTTTATTTCATTACATTAACAAATACACAACTCTTATTTTCTGATATTAAAAAATCAATATAATGGCGAGATAAAAAGTTTCCAATTATCTTTTAAGACAGGAAGTTCCAACCAGTAGCTCCGGAGCTATTCGAGGCACCTTCCCCGCTTAGGTTCTTCCCCCACTCTTCGACTTCATCGTTATAATATATAGTAGTGGGAAACTCCCACCACGAGAGCCACGCTCTCGGGACGGTGCAGTTCTCGGAGAGGATACGTTGGATCTCCTTGTTTTAACACTAGATTTACGGGACCCGTCAATTTGACGGACTTCAAATTTTGAAATGAAATACCCCAAATACCATAGCATTAATTTGAACCATTTTGCATCGTAAATTAATCACTTCATCCAAAGAATATATACACACAATTATTTTTTCCTGAAGCTTTCTAATCTTTGAAATTTCTATGAAGTATACCTATCTCTACGAAACCTACCAAATTGACGGGCTAGCTTATTTCATGAACAATCCTTATATGTTTGCTTCGTTCGTCAAATAATATATATATATATATATATATATATATATATATATATATATCATGACATCGATCCCATCCGGGGAATCCCAGTCCGATTTCGGTTCGCTTCTTAACACTCGAATCGATAAGTTGCATAATCATGACCTGATACGTCGTGACCGTGTTTGCCTGAGAAACATAGTGCTCGATTGCCTTATTCCACGGAAAAATCGATGGCCAGCCGCGATTTCGAGGCGCATAAACCCTCTCCTAGAAAATTGACTACTGGACTACCTCGGTCCTTGGTTAACACTCGCCAAAATCTCGTTACATTTATCGATTAGCTGCCGTGCCAAAACGTCGCGGAGAGAATATTAGATGTTTGGCAAGTTCTTGCACTCGGAATGCTAGGATTTCCGGCGAACTGGAAGAGAAACGCGTGTGCACGGCTCAAGGCCGTTGTCACGAGGATGACGATAACGTGGAAGCTTGGAAGTTGCTCGTGGCTTAGCTTGAAACGTCCAACAAAAAGCCTGTCGAGCTTTGTGCACGCAAAAACCGCGTTTCGATCGCTCGTTTCGTGCTACCGCGAAATGTATGTCTACTATTGGCGTTGCTTAAACATGGGTGGTCCGTTTTAAAACAATAATCTGTTCTTTATCTCTATAAACATTTTCAGTAATGTTTTTCTATAACCATTTTCAGTAATGTTTTTCTATAACCATGTTCAGTCATACTTTTTGTCTGTGACCATTCTTCGTAACCATTTTCTGTAGCAATTTTCTATAATAACGTTTTCTAGAGTGTGTCCCATTTTATTCAATATATGCAATTAGCTTCAGAAGTATTCGTTATTGAAAAAAATGTTTCATACGAAAGTTTTTTGTTTCAAAGGAGACGTAATCTAGTGCCGCTATTTTGTGTTTGAGTGTGCGCGTGAAGGACACATGAAGGTCATATTTATTTTTTTAATGGAATCATATAACATTCTATACACTATTGGATGCATCTCGGTATTGTGAATGAAAATGTATTAACTTGTTTATGTCGAAAAACTATTACTTTGGGAGATATTTTAATATTAATATTGCGAATCCCTATTATTAGTACACGAGTGTACATTGGCGTAGCATTCAAGACACGTGGCATTTTTGTTCGTAAGAAGAGAGGATAATGCTCGAATGTTTTACGTTCCTTTTTATATGAAATATTGCAAGATATAAGATGTTGAAATAATATCTTTCTCCTCTAATAAGTGTACATTGGCGTAGCATTCAATGACACGTGGTATTTTTGTTCGTAAGGTAGAGAGGATAATGCTAGAATGTTTCAAGTTTCTTTTTATATGAAATATTGCAAGATATAAGATGTTGAAATAATATCTTTCTCCTCTAATAAGTGTACATTGGCGTAGCATTCAATGACACGTGGTATTTTTGTTCGTAAGGTAGAGAGGATAATGCTAGAATGTTTCAAGTTTCTTTTTAAATGAAATATTGCAATATATAGGTAGTTGTAATAATATCTTTATCCTCTCATAAGTGTACATTGACGTAGCATTCAAGACACGTGGCATTTTTGTTCATAAGGTGGAGAGGATAATGCTCGAATGTTTTAAGTTTCTGTTTAAACTTTTATCAATTATGAAAATTATCATAAAATACTAGCATATGAAATTAAATAGAATTTGGTACGAATATTATTAATTTTTGATTTTCAAAGGCAATTACCAATGAGAATATGTTTTTATTTGATTCCACTTCCTTAAAATTTCTCTACAAACATTGGAAATTGCATAAACATTTAATTATAACTATGAAAGCTGTAACGTGTTAACGAACTGTACCTTATATGGTACGGCAGATCTAAATGGTTTAACAATTGGATAAATGAACGTCTATTATCGTGAATGTTAACACGATTCTCATTAACTTGTATCGTCAGCATTACCAATTCCTTCGGACAGGGACAGTTTCAGATTTACTCCGTCTTTTCTCCAGCACGGCGAAGTGTCTCGTCGGGCGACAGAAAAGCGAGCAACGGGGGACCCATTCAAGAACGTCCAACACCACCAACGCCCGGTTCTTTTCACGGCGATCGCCCGCCGTGAAGCTTTTCTCCCGCGATGCGCCCCGACAAATTCTTCGTTATTATTTGCGGGGCTTGGTCCACGGGGTAGTATTGTTGCCGTTGCCCGCACCCGTTAGTCCGAACACCTCTTTTTACCCGCCCCTGTATTCTTCGGTGAGGTTATTTCTCCGAAAGAAACAAAACAGAAAAGAAGAAAAAAAGAGATTTCGACGTTCCGCGATTGTGATTTACAAAAAACGACCTGAAACGATTCCGGTCGCGGTCACATGATCCTATCGCCAAGAACTGGCGTCGTCGCTGAACGCAATGTTCTTACCACGACTCCTTTCTCCAGTAGTACGAGACAACGGTTCCGGAGACAATCTACTAGCTCGCCGATTTGTTCTTGTCCTGGAAACTTGCTTTGCGAATTTGATTCTTGCAACTTTCAGTTCGGAAAATCTGTTGGAAATATATTTCGCAAGGTTGGATTTGTATTCTGTCGTTCATAGATCGTGGATTTTGTACTTTTGTTCTAATGCACTGTTTTGTGTTGATAGAAGATGCCAATAATTATTTACATTTTGCGTATTCGTTTGAAGATTGATAAAACTATTGTTGGTTATACAGGGCAAGTGCCGTTAATTTTATAATTTTATAATTTTCAATGTAGAATGTCACTGTGACAAGAAAAATTATTATCTTTATTTTTCCAAGGTTATTTCAAGGTTACTTCAAGGTCACTCCGTGATTTTTAAATGGAATGTCATATTTTTGTTTTGATATTGTAAACATATAGAAAGGTTACTTCAAGGTCATTCCATGTTGTTTAAATGGAATGTCATATTTTTGTTTTGATATTGTAAACATACAGAAAGGTTGCTTCAAGGTCATTCCGTGTTGTTTAAATGGAATGTCATATTTTTGTTTTGATATTGCAAATATAAAGAAAGGTTACTTCAAGGTCATTCCATGTTTTTAAAATGGAATCTCATATTTTTGTTTTGATATTCTAAACATACAGAAAGGTTACTTCAAGGTCATTCCGTATTTTTGAAATGGAACGTCATATTTTTGTTTTGATATTATAAACATACAGAAATGTTGCTTCAAGGTCATTCCGTGTTGTTTAAATGGAATGTCATATTTTTGTTTTGATATTGCAAATATAAAGAAAGGTTACTTCAAGGTCATTCCATGTTTTTAAAATGGAATCTCATATTTTTGTTTTGATATTCTAAACATACAGAAAGGTTACTTCAAGGTCATTCCGTATTTTTGAAATGGAACGTCATATTTTTGTTTTGATATTATAAACATACAGAAATGTTGCTTCAAGGTCATTACGTGTTGTTTAAATGGAATGTCATATTTTCGTTTTGATGTTATGAACATACAGAAAAAAAGCAAGTTCAGTATACGTCTATGAAATGAACTTGAGGTAATCCAAGATTACAAAAATGCAACCATAAAGAATCCTGCAAACTGTAATAGGTTCACTGTGATTAACAAAAAGTGCAACTTAATAAAGATTTACTATATATAAATTTACTTTCAGTATTAAAAACAATTTTCTGTTAAAGTATTTATCGTACCAACGATCACAAAAACTAAATAAATTCACTCAAATTCAAGTATATAATTCAATAAATTCAGGTCTGTTAGTTTTTATTGAGCGAAACATTTTAATTACTTCTCAAGAAATACATGATAGAAATTCGACGTATTAATTATACATATTCATACTAATTTACATTTTATACATCCATCAAAAGATAGGTAGAAATTGCTCTGACTTCAGTCTGACTAACAAGAGGATAATCTACTTGAGCTATTATAAATAAAATTTTCCATTAAAGCACATACCGTACGCAAATCTTTAAATAAACTAAAATCTGTTATTTTTTAAAAGCGAAACATTTCAATAGCTTCTCAACAAATACATGAAAGAAGATACACATATTAATTATACATATTCATACTAATTTACACATTATACATCCACCAAAAGATAGGTAGAAATTGCTCTGACTTCAGTCTGACTAACAAGAGGATAATCTACTTGCACCATCGCGAGTTTCTTCCTCGTGTGCAAAGCCGCCATCGGTCTTCGAAATCGGAAGTCCACTGCCACGTTTCCAGCCGCGATGGATACCTCAAAATATGGCGGAAGTGGTTGACAAATAGCGCTCGCTGAATAGCGTGAAGTGGACGCATGTATCGTCGAGCACTACCACTTCCTCCTGGCGCGGCGAAGTAGTACCAGTCAACGATTTCCGACAGTCAGACGTAGGTATCCATGCCGAGAGCTTTATGCACCGCAATTACGATCAATTCGAGCAATCCTGTGCACGTCAGACTACTTCCCGAACCATCTGTCTTTGCTCATCTCACTGAAGAAACGCTTTGGGACGTATGCGAACAGAAAACTCAAGGCAAACACGCCGAGGACCATTTGCCGACGGCGACAAAGCACGGAAAGTGGCCCGGGAACATAATCGATCTTGACGATTGTCGTGAAACATTTATTCTCAAAGGAATTGCTAAAATCACATTCGTGGATATATATATATATATATATATATATATAATATTATGAGAATTGTAATTGGGTCTGTCGTGTAATGAACACTTTTATTTTAATTTGACAGGGGATTTTATTGGACAGTGAATTTTTATATTCATTTTTATGAAACTCGTTCGTTTTTATGAAAGTTTTATTTTAAATTAATCCAGATAAGCTAATTGAATGACAATTGTAGTAAAACATTTTTAGGACTCGTTCTGAGATAGTATTATAGTAGACAGCTGATATTAAGTTAATCCTGATAAGGTAATTGAATGACAATTTTAATAAAACATTTTTAGGACTCGTTCTGAGATAGTATTATAGTCAACATTATATTTTAAATTAATCCTGGTAAGGTAATTGAATGACAATTTTATTAAAATATTTTTAGGATTTCTTCTCAGATAATATTATAGTCGTCATTATATTTTAAATTAATCCTAGTAAGCTAATTGAACGACAATTATTTTAAAACATTTTCGGGACTCGTTCTGAGACAGTATTGTACCGAACATTTTTATTTTCAATTAATCTTGGGATCCTATTTGAACAGCAATTTTAATAAAACGAACTTACATTATTCGTTCTGAGAGAGTCTTATACTGGACATTTTATTTTTAATTAATTCAGGTATGCTAATTGAAGGACAATTTTATTAAAACATTTTTAGGATATGTTCTGAGATAGTATTATAGATAGTATTTATTTAAAATTAATCCAGGTAAGCTAATTAAATTAACAATTTTATTAAAACATTTTGGGATTCGTTCTGAAATAGTATTGTAGTGTAAAGTAAATTGTAAGATGACAAAGTTAAGTGGTTCACTCTGTTCGAACAGTAATATCAATGTACAGATATTTATTGTTTAGAAAATTTCAGAAATGTACTGCAGAATTAAAGAACATATTATCCACTCCAAAATGATTTCAAACGAAATTTGTAACAAAAACGAATTTTGGAAATTAATTATAACCGTAAGGGATTTACTTCGATATTAAATTTGAATAGAGCTTGTTATACGAAAGAATGATAAAAATCAATAATTAAATATCAACTTGGGGAACTTAAAAATAGATATAGACATCAAACAAACTGAAAATTAGAAATAAAATATATTTAAAAGTAAAATAGATATATATAAAAATAAACTAAAAATAAAAATTGGCGTGAAATAAAAATGAGGATAGATGAAAATTAACATGACGAACACGTTTCTTCAAAATTAAATGTTAACAAAATTCGTTATAGGAAAGAATCGATAAAAATATGAAAAAGTAGACGTCGGAATTAATTAACATAGAACGTAATTCGATTATGCTGAATCTAAAGCAGCAAAAGTAGTGAACAGTTTGTTCTTTTGTTACGAAAGCGTCAGTTTCGTGATTTCCACTGGCATATGAATAATCGATCGACCCGTGGCATGTTTCTGTTCGAAACGGCCTTAGAAAAGTGGGCGAAGAACGAAGAGGCGCTACTGCACATACTGCCGAGACGATTGAATAAATGAATGAACGCCGCTCAGCGACAGATGCATTATGGTTACGTTGCCGCGGAACCTGTCTCCTATAAAGCGGAACAAACTGCACACGATGCAACACGTGCACCTTTGTCGGCAGACGGTTCCATGCTGGACGGAAGTCGCAGAATAAGTTTCCCAGATAGTAGAAACCTGTCCATAGTACTCGAGCGAATAGCTGAAGCGTCAGCCGAATTGCCAGTACTGCAACCAGACTATCAATCTTTATATGGAAATCATTTTTCGAGGTGAATTTTCCACGACGACAATTTTAAAAATTCATAGATTCCTGTAGTTGCGTAAACTGTTCGCTAAGAAATTGTTTTACAATTTATAGATGTCAGAGCTAAATAAATTCTTCGTTACAGAGATTTTAAAAATTTACAAATACCGCAAATACATATAATTTTTTGCGTAGAAATTTTAATAATTCGTAGGTGATACAAATAGACTATTCCCTAAAAAAGATTTGAGTATTTGTAAATGCTATAAATACATGCTCTCTGCAATGAAACCTACAGAATATATAGATGGTAGTGTATAGTTTAAAATGTATATTCTCATTTTTCAGTAAGAAAACTTTTTCCTCCGGATAAAAATTGTCAAAGGTCACCTTATTTTGCCAGTACCTGGCGATACGTGACTATTTCAGGGAGGAATAATCGACATTAATTGCACAAACTTTGCAATGAAACTTACGGCGTATATAGACAAATGTATACTGTTTAATACGTATATCTTCATTTTTCAATAAAAAATTACTGCGTCTATGAAAAAATGGTCAAATCCCGAACTCTATCTCTTCATATCCTAGCCACACGAGTGTTTTTTAACTTAGAATCAACAAATAGTAATTCTACCAATTTTGCAATGAAACTTACTGCCTATATAGACAGATGTATGTAGTTTAATACGTATATCTTCATTTTTCAATAAAATATTACTGCGTCCACAAAAAAATTTTCAATTCCCGAATTCTATCTTTTCACATCCTAGCCACACGAGTGTTTTTTAACTTAGAATCAACAAATAGTAATTCTACAAATTTTGCAATGAAACTTACTGCGTATATAGACAAATGTATATTGTTTAATACGTATATCTTCATTTTTCAATAAAAAATTACTGCGTCTATGAAAAAATGGTCAAATCCCGAACTCTATCTCTTCATATCCTAGCCAAACGAGCGTTTTTAACCTGCAATCAACAAATAGTAATTCTACAAATTTTGCAATGAAACTTACTGCGTATATAGACAGATGTATGTAGTTTAATACGTATATTTCCATTTTTCAATAAAATATTACTGCGACTATGAAAAAATGGTCAAATCCCGAATTCTATCTTTTCACATCCTAGCCACACGAGTGTTTTAACTTAGAATCAACAAATAGTAATTCTACAAATTTTGCAATGAAACTTACTGCGTATATAGACAAATGTATGTAATTTAATACGTATATCTTCATTTTTCAATAAAAAATTACTGCGTCTATGAAAAAATGGTCAAATCCCGAACTCTATCTCTTCATATCCTAGCCAAACGAGCGTTTTCAACCTGCAATCAACAAATAGTAATTCTACAAATTTTGCAATGAAACTTACTGCGTATATAGACAAACGTATGCAGTTTAATACGTATATTTCCATTTTTCAATAAAATATTACTGCGTCCATGAAAAAATTGTCAAATCCCGAATTCTATCTTTTCACATCCTAGCCACACGAGTGTTTTAACTTAGAATCAACAAATAGTAATTCTACAAATTTTGCAATGAAACATAATACGTATATCTTCATTTTTCAATTAAAAATTCCTGTCCCAAAAAATATTGTCAAAGCCCACTTTGTTCTATACTTTCGATTAAAACATTTTTCGAGAACATAAACTATGGTTTATAACGTGGTTCATTTTCCCATAGACACGGTGCTGATACGTATAAGCAGCGAGCATTTCGAAATCGTCAAGCGGCCGAATTCCATTCGGTCGCATTTAAATACGGAGAGCCGTGAAAGTTTAATCAGTCCGAGCGTATTTTGCGCGAACGTCTGATCGATTTCGGATTAAACGAACTTTGTTCGGGACAGAAGACCGGAAGAGAAAGCCCGTCGATGAAAGTTCCGACGTGCACGCGACCACCGGACGATTACGTCCGCGTCTATGCGCGTAGGTGTTTTGGCGACCGATATTTATTGAATCGAATTCTCCCATGATCCTCTCCTGTTGCGTCGCTGGAAAATTGTTAGCCAAACGTCGGGACAATTGAGCGAAACTCTAGGATCCGAGATTTTCGCGACGGACGGGACGGGTGCGAATTACTATGGGCATGTCGAACGTGTTCGCGCGAGTACGCGTGCACCGGAAACTGTCTTGCACTGACACGGGTCGTACAGTGAATATTCGGTACTTACAAAAAATTGTATGATTTTACTGATTATCTATAGATTATCTCTAGATATTTACAGCATATCATTATGAAAAATAAAAATTCTTTAAATTAATTACTCGAAACAAAGGTGGAATAAAAAGTTCTTTTTTCTAAAAGGCCGAAAATAGTGCGTTAATGCTTCTACATTCTAGTAAGATTTGTCTTGTTTATTTATTTATTTATTTATATATTTATTGATGCCGTAAACCATGTTTGGTTTATATAGCATACATTAGTGTAACACTTTACAATACAGATTTGTCTTGTTTTAAATTGCACTGACTCATTTTTGTCATAAATGCATAAAATCATAAATGCATAAATAAATTTATTTCTTTTCTTAATAATGTTGTTGGGTTGAAATTGATACCCCATTTATTTTATATTCTTTAAATATTTTTACTGTTTTCCATTCGATCTAGCCATTCTCATGATAAATGAATAAAATTAATTAACGTACACACCAGCCACAAATTGGCATTAATATTGCTGATGTTTCAATGAGACTTAGAGAATTAGTAGACAAATGTATGTACTTTTACACGTATATATTCATTTTTTAATAATAAATAGTCTCCGTGAGAAAAAAAATCGCCAAAGCTCCCCTCACTGTTCCATTGCCCAACTGCAATACGAGCATCTTCAAATTGTCAATAAACAAGATGAATTCTACCAACATTGCAAGGAAATCTGCAGCATATATAGACAATAGTATGTACTTTAACATGTATGTATCCATTTTTTAATAACAGATATTCTCCGTTAGAAAAAGATTATCAAAGCTCCCCTTACTGTTCCATTGCCCAACTGCAATACGAGCATCTTCAAATTGTCAATAAACAAGATGAATTCTGCCAAAATTGCAAGGTAATCTACAGAATATATACACAAAAGTATGTACTTTAAAATGTATATATCCATCTTTAATAATAAATTTTCTGCTCTAAAGAAAAATTGTGAAAACCTATATTCCGAAGACTCCCGAACTGTCCAAAGCGAAACTCCAAGGTAAATCCGCTAAAACCGCAACAATACCAAAGCTAACGCGCGACCAACAACGAGTCCCGTTTTCCTCTGCATATCAAATATTCACGATGCATCAGAAACTGTGCATCCCCTCGTTAACATCCCCGTAGGCGTCACTACGCAATATCCCGCGACAACTGTTCAGCTGTCTGTCACGCGATCCTTGGTATCGCTTCAGAGTGGCGTTCTCGGTTTTTCCCGTGCCGCGAGAAACAGCGATAAATAAAAATGGAACGGAACGAATAACAAAACAATAGAGTTGGCTGGTAGGCTCGACTTACCGGGTGTAAAATTGACGGGTTTCTCCTTGAATTCCAAACAGTCTCTGTAAAACATGCCCAGCTTCTCGAACACGCCGACCATGTGACCCGTCTTGTTCGCCAGCAATTCTGTAACATCGGGGAAAAAAAGAAAAGAGATATAAAGAGGAACAGCGTTTCCAACCGGAGTGAGTCTGGGAATCCAGGTTGAGGTTTTAACTGTGCTGCGGTTCTCTCTCAGAGAGAACCAGAGAGAGAGAGAGAGAGAGAGAAGTGTATCACTTCGATCGCGTCCGACAAAAATATTTTCCGTCCCCGGAAATGTTCGAGCCCGTCACGGCCGGGCATAAATCACGGATTCATGCTGCTATAAAAAGATCGACGAACAGCACCCGAGTGCTCGACGTCGAATAGAGCCAACCCTCTCCATTCACTGCCTCGAAATGGCAAAGGTTCCGTTTCGACGGCGCGTTAAGGGACGATCGAACTGCCTAGCTAGAGATCCTACGTGGAGAAATATGTACATACATTCGATTCTGATTTGGAGCACGACGTTGCGGCTATTAAAATACCGGGACTGGTCAGACGATTTTACTAGATGGATTTTATTATTTTATTCCGGATGGTCTATTGACAGGGGGAATGAAAAAAGAAGGGCGAGAGAGAAGGGTGACTTTGTGGAAGTTTGGGGGTTTTTGGTGGGGATTGTTTAAGGAAAATTTTCAAGTACTCTGCCTATTTTTGTTTTATTAGAATTTTGTAGTCTCGCGATGGTGAAAATTTGAGGTTAGAGTCTAGAGAAGGGAGAAACTAGAAAGAGAGGTGATTTTTTAAATTTGAATTTGATGGGGTTTTTGTTGGGGATTGTTTAAGGGAAATTTTCAAGCACTCTGCCTATTTTTGTTTTATTAGAATTTTGTAGTCTCGCGATGGTGAAAATTTGAGGTTAGAGTCCAGAGAAGGGAGAAACTAGAAAGGGAGGTGATTTTTTAAATGTGAATTTGAGGGGGTTTTGTTGGTGATTGTTTAAGGAAAATTTTCAAATACTCTGCCTATTTTTGTTTTATTAGAATTGTGTAGCCTCGCGATGGTGAAAATTTGAGGTTAGAGTCCAGAGAGGGGGAAACTAGAAAGGGAGGTGATTTTTTAAATGTGAATTTGAGGGTGTTTTGTTGGTGATTGTTTAAGAAAAATTTTCAAGTACTCTGTCTATTTTTGTTTGATTAGAATTTTGTAGTCTCGCAATGGTGAAAATTTGAGGTTAGAGTCCAGAGAAGGGAGAAATTGGAAGGGATAATTTTTTACGTTTGAATTTGAGGGTGTTTTGTTCGTAATTATTTAAAAGTGCCCTTCTGGATTTTAACGAGTAGACAGGTTTAATGGCGTGCAACGATCAATTTGTTAATCCTGTTCATCAATTTGTTAAACATTTTCACCTCGCTGGGGTCCGAAATGAGAACCAAGGTAAGCATGTATTTGTCACTTGATACGAGACTGTCGCGCGCCTCTATGACGTACGCAACGTACACCTCTGCTGATCGGGTTGCCACATTTCAGGCGGATATTTAATTGCTAATAACTAAACAACGATGCCGAAATCGCAATTCTTTTATTCTTCATTTTCAACTAATATTGTCATGGAGAACTACCTTTTAAATTTTCTCCCACCTGTAGTCGAACACCCGGTATAACACAGAGGGCTCTTTCAATCTTCTTGAGTTTTACAAGCCCTAGCCAAGTTTAGTACACATGTTAGTTTAAAAATGCATATTTATATCAGGCCAAATAATTCCATCACCCATATATGAATAACACTATAGGCAACACGATAAGTAATTTTTAAAAATCACTCACGGTTCACACGTGATTCATACACTATGGTATATCAATTTGTACTGTTTTTCAAAGACATTCGATATTGTTCAGACCTTCAGAATGTCTTCTCTCTTTACAACCACGGTTTCGAGCACCCTAAAATACGGAGAACGCCAAAGATCGCTTCGGTGTTGGCTCTCGCCACTGCATTATACATGCGAGCCGTGACGTCACCGTTGATTGCATTAAACGTTAATTCGTTTTACGGTCGCGCGAGCGAAGAACGCCTCGTATAAAGCGAGGCCCGTCGTGGACGGCAACATCGATTTTCAATCTACGTGGCCACACGAGCCCCTTGCGGAGTATTAATCGAACATTCGCCTCGTCCTTTCAGATGGGTGAACCTCTTTGAGGATCTAAAAAGGACCGGAACGCTCGAACGTTCGATCCTACGAGCAACCATAAAGAATCAGAATCCAACAAAAAAGTATAACCTCCTTGCAACTTGCAAACCACAACCAAATTCGTAGAAAAATTTGTAGAAAACTTTCCCGAATCATTGTTGGAACACACTGTTCTAGACTTTCGATTAAAATAAATGAACTCGGAACGAGATATTTAATAATTAGACCGTGTAACTTTATGCAAAATAAAATCTTTCTACCTGAATCGCAATAAACTGGGGTGAAATTAAAATTTAATTTCTTGATTACTATGATTAATAGGTTGAAAATAATGTAAAAGTATCTTTAAATTCTTCTAATAATAATTTTACTATTTAAAATTGCACCTACTCGTTAGTGACATAAATGCATCAAATTTGTACTAATGTACTCAAGGAAACGATACGGTGTATTATAATAATTATTAGACAGTGGATCTTTATGCAAAATAAAAATTGTTTGTACTAATGAGAAGACGTAGAAATTAAATAGGAATTTCTTCTCTTTTCAGTGGGTTTATTAAGTGGTAAGAGAGGTGTTCGTATTGTTAAATTCTGTTCATCCTTCCGAACCGATTTCGATAAAATTTTCAGCATGTATGTAACTAACATAAATCTACAAGGAGCATATTTTAAATTTTCCTGACGGTATCAAATAAGAAAGTTTTAGAACGTGCTTTCTTTATTATTTCATGTAACTCATACCAATTGCAATTTTTTCATAAATTTTTTGCACGTAGTTTAGTCAAATCGTTTGGACTAATTTTAAATAAGCTATTCTGATTTGCAAGGCGTTCGAATATTATTTTGGACTACTGTATATTTACCGTACCTTTTTATAACCACGCTGAAGGAGACCCATTGAATTATTAAAAATTGATATTGATTTTGTTGATATTTCAGTGAAACTTGGAGAATTCCTAGATCAAAGTATCCAGTTTAAAATGTATATACTCGCTTTTGGATAAAAAATTATTTTCTCCAAAAAAAAAAATTGCTAAAGCCAAATCTACTATTTTATAACCAAGCTGCACGAGGCTGAATAAGTTACCAACAAATGAAAATAATTCTACAAATTTTGCAATGAAAGTTTCAGAATGTACAATGAAATATATACAGTTTAATATGTACATGTTCATTTTGCAATTAACAACTTTGTCTCCAAGAAAATCTGATCCCAGTTTCTCCCTAGTCAGATGCAAAAAGTCCTTCAGAGGGATGTAAATAAATATCATTAATCTTATTCATTTTACAACGACACTTCGAAAATTCATAGATGAAAGTATCTAGTTTAAAATGTGTATACTCGTTTCTTCATAAAAAATTATTTTATCCAAAAAAAAAATTGCTAAAGCTAAACCTACTATTTTATAACCAACCTGCACGAGGCTAAATAAGTTACCAACAAATGAAAGTAATTTGATAAATTTTGCAATGAATCTTTCACAATACACAATACACAATATACAGTTTAATATGTACATGTTCATTTTGCAATTAACAACTTTATATCTATGAAAAAAATTCTCAGAATCCATCCTACTTTCCAAGTTACTTTAGATATCGAATTTTAGAAATGATATGCTGATTTAAAGTGACGTTCGAATTCTATACGGGCACTGTACGTGACTATCGTGTCTCGCGAACGACACGAAGGGTGTTTGTTTGGCACCAAGATCCTCATAGTCCAGTAATAAAAGCGAAAAGGGAGAAAGAGACGCTGGAAGTCGAGGACGTCCCGCGGGAGGTCAGCAAATGCCTCACGGAAGGCCGGATCGGCCACTTGGCCTAAGCTCGTACTATAAATATTTCATGTTAATCGATATACGTGCACACGGAAGTATGTCATACACGTTGTCCTATGACTCGACACAATGCTCCACATACGTCCTGACCCTCCAACGTCCTCCTGCTACGGGGAAACTTACTAATTGCATAGAACCCTGACCCACCTATCCCGTCGCTACAATTTTAATGACCCTGAAACCTGCAAAGTTCGACGCCCTAAACGATTTTGCTTTCATCTCGCTCCGAAAACTTCGCAGTTTTTGCCGATGGACTTTCGAGCACAGTGCTGCAAGTACGGGTAATCGCTGTGCAAAATAAATATTTTCCATACCTGGTGGAGGATACAGAAGTTAAACTATATTTCCTGCTTTGATCATTTTAGTATGTTGATAATCATGTAATCATGTCTTGGCATGTTCGCTGATGAACTTTGAAGTGCAGGTGATCGTTGTGTAAAATAAATATTTTTCAGAACTAGCGGAGGAAACAGAAACGAAACTATATTTCCTGTTTTGATAGTTCTAGTATGTTGACAAGAATGTAATCATGTCTGGGCAAGTTCGCTGATGAACTTTGAAGTGCAGGTGATCGTTGTGTAAAATAAATATTTTTCAGAACTAGTGGAGGAAACAGAAATTAAACTATATTTCCTGATTTGATAGTTCTAGTATGTTGACAAGAATGTAATCATGTCTGGGCAAGTTCGCTGATGAACTTTGAAGTGCAGGTGATCGTTGTGCAAAATAAATATTTTTCAGTGCTAGTGGAGGAACGAAAAATGAAATGAAACAATTTTTCCTGTTTTGATAATTTTAGTATGTTGACTAAAATCATGTCTTGGCATGTTCGCTGATGAACATTGAAGTGCAAATGAATGTTGTGCAAAATAAATATTTTTCAGTGCTAGTGGAGGAACGAAAAATGAAATAAAACAATATTTCCTGTTTTGATAATTTTAGTATGTTAACTAAAATCATGTCTTGGCATGTTCGCTGGTGAACTTTGAAGTGCAAATGAATGTTGTGCAAAATAAATATTTTTCAGAGCTAGTAGAGGAAACAGGAATTAAATGAAACAATTTTTCCTGTTTTGATAATTTTAGTATGTTGACTAAAATCATGTCTTGGCATGTTCGCTGGTGAACTTTGAAATGCAAATGAATGTTGTGCAAAATAAATATTTTTCAGAGCTAGTGGAGGAAACAGAAATTAAATGAAACAATATTTTCTGTTTTGATAATTTTGGTATGTTTAAAATCATGTAATCATGTTTTGGCATGTTCGCTGTTGAACTTTGAAGTGCAGGTGACCGTTGTGCAAACTAAATATTTTTCATACCTGGTGGAGGATACAGAAGTTAAAGTATATTTCCTGCTTTGATCATTTTAGTATGTTGACAATCACGTAATCATGTCTGGGCATGTTCGCCGATGAACTATGAAGTGTAGGTGATCCTTATGCAAAATAAATATTTTTCAGAGCTAGTGGAGGAACGAAAAATGAAATGAAACAATATTTCCTGTTTTGATAATTTTAGTATGTTGACTAAAATCATGTCTTGGCATGTTCGCTGGTGAACTTTGAAGTGCAAATGAATGTTGTGCAAAATAAATATTTTTCAGAGCTAGTGGAGGAAACAGAAATTAAATGAAACAATATTTTCTGTTTTGATAATTTTGGTATGTTTAAAATCATGTAATCATGTTTTGGCATGTTCGCTGTTGAACTTTGAAGTGCAGGTGACCGTTGTGCAAACGAAATATTTTTCATACCTGGTGGAGGATACAGAAGTTAAACTATATTTCCTGCTTTGATCATTTTAGTATGTTGACAATCATGTAATCATGTCTGGGCATGTTCGCTGTTGAACTTTGAAGTGCAGGTGATCGATGTGTAAAACAAATATTTTTCAAACCTGGTGGAGGATACAGAAATTAAACTACATTTCCTGTTTTCATCATTTTAGTATGTTGATAATCATGTAATCATGTCTGGGCATGTTCGCTGATGAACTTTGAAGTGCAGGTGATCGTTTTGCAAAATAAATATTTTTCAGAGCTAGTGGAGGAACGAAAAATGAAATGAAACAATATTTCCTGTTTTGATAATTTTGGTATGTTGACAATCATGTCTTGGCATGTTTGCTAATGAACTTTGAAGTGCAAATGAATGTTCTGCAAAATAAATATTTTTCAGAGCTAGTGGAGGAAAGAAAAAGGAAATGAAACAATATTTCCTGTTTTGATAATTTTGGTATGTTGACAATCATGTCTTGGCATGTTCGCTAATGAACTATGAAGTGCAGGTGATCGTTGTGCAAAATAAATATTTTTCAGAGCTAGTGGAGGAAACAGGAATTAAATGAAACAATGTCGTTCCAAAAAAGTGATCTGCAATTTTTTTTCACGGATCGATTGTAATTTAAACGAAAGTTACGCCGTCCACATTTTGTATGTGGTACTAATTTGCCAACACGTTAATTACGTTGTAGATATTTTTTGGAGGATTGATTTAAATGGGACGCCCAGTATATACGTATGTACAGTAGCGATTGAGCGTACGGAACGTTTATAAATGTTGAATAAAAGTCCGGCAGGAACGTCAGAGCGGAACGAGTTTGGCAACGCTTTCAGATTCACGGTGATTTAGCACTTCGCACTGCCGTGATAAATTCGGGGATCTCTTACTCCGGACTGGTTTCGGATGGTTTGAGCACGTTTCGTGTTGCAGTGAATCTACCGTGTTCAACGAAGAGCTGGCATAGTTCTGTGTAACTGTACTTTTCTAAAAAGAATGACAACTCTTTTGATGAAACAATAACATATTTAGGCCAGAGAAAAATCTGGTCATATTTTTCACAATAAACTGTTTTAAAAAATGGCAACACTTTTTTAGAAAAATGAAAATACATTCGGTTCAGAGAAAAATCCGTCTGATTTTTACACAATGAGTTTATGTAAAAAAAAAATGATAACACTCTCGAAGAAAAAACAACACATTCAGGCCAGAGAAAAATCTGATCGTTTTTTTCACAATGAACTTTTATAAAAAATGGAAACAGTTTTTAAAAAATGAAAGTACAGTTTGTTGGAGGAAAAATCCGACTGATTTTTTACAATGAATTTGTCTTAAAAAGAAAAATTAATTCTTGAAGTAATAATAACACATTTAGATTAAAGAACAATTCGACTGTATTTTCCCGAATTAATTATTTGAAAAAATGGCAACACATTTAAAGAAACAAGAATATACAATAAGAACCATACATAAAAGTACGTTTAGGTTACAGAAAAATCCGACCATGGTCCGTGTTCGAACACATAAATCTTGTCTCGTTTGTTATTAATGATAATAATGTCATGTTAATTTCGTATTTTACGTTTGGTTTGTAAAAGTACCATATTATAATAATGTTTATTTATTATTAATTACAGCCAAACATTAATTTATTTATTCCTGTTGCAAATGCATAAAAACAAATTAATGTAGATGCATTTCTGTGTCATTAATAATTTCGAAATTAGAGCTTTGAAATTATTGTGATCGTTTCAGTGGTACAAGGTTTTGCAGGTTAACAATTTCGTTGGTAAAACTATGCGAATCGATCTACCCCGCGAGCTAACCGTGCTGCAAATCGGAGTTTTAATCAATTTGCCAGCAAAGTTGCCGATCTCGAGGCCGGGTGTCGTCGGAGGAACTTGCCAACAAATCTTTTTCGAGTCGTCTCGAGGCGTGGGCGTAACTTCCGCGCGTTTTGTCCTCGTGGATTTCTTCTGCGCGGAAATTGAATCCGCGAACCACCGTTCGTAGGTTCTTTAGCGACCACTCGGCGATTATTCAATCGAGAAAAGTTTCGTTCCCGCACGACTGGGATCTGTCGGAAAAATGCAAACTGGGATTCCGGCCAGAGCCTGGCTTGAAATGTTAATTGTTCGTTAATGAGGACGACCAGAACACTGTTGTTCGATTACAAGTTAAATAATAAAAATGAAACTCGTGAAGTATTAATCTTGAATCGAGTGATAGATGTCATTCAAGGTAGGCGTCATTATTTAATTTTTTTTTATATTATTTAGTTTATCTAAAACTTTGTTAAAAATTTGTGACATAAAGAATAAATGTATCTATCAATTGCAATTGATATCATTCAAATATTTTGGATGGTTTTGGAAGAAAACATTTTTGAAGTTAGGAGATGTTTGCCAATATAAAAACTGTATTCACGTAAACTAATTAATTTTATTCAAGCTTACATAGTTGATCTAAAATTTTGGAAAAAATCTGTGAAATAAAGATTATAAGAATTTATCGATTGCAATTTGATCCCTTCAAATATCTGTAATAGGTCTGGAGAAATACATTTTTAAAGTTAGAAATTGTTTGTCCATTATAAAAATTTTGTTCACGTCAACGGAATTCAAAATTCATTTTTCTTCAAATATAAATAGGTGACCAAAAATTTTGGAAAAAATCTATGGAATAGAGCTTGCGAGCATTTATCAATTGCATTTTGATTCATTAACACACCTTCAATAGTTTCAGACTAACACATTTTTGAAGATAGGAATGTTTCTCGAACACACAAATTTTGTTCACGTCAACTTAATTCAAAAAATAATTTTTTAAAGCATAAATTAGATGACCAAAAATTTTGGGAAAAATCTATGGAATAGAGCTTGCGAGCATTTATCAATTGCATTTTGATTCATTAACACATCTTCAATAGTTTCAGACTAACACATTTTTGAAGTTAGGAATGTCTCTCGAACACACAAATTTTGTTCACGTCAACTTAATTCAAAAAATAATTTTTTAAAGCATAAATTAGATGACCAAAAATTTTGGAAAAAATCTATGGAATAGTGCTTGCGAGCATTTATCAATTGCATTTTGATTCATTAACACATCTTCAATAGTTTCAGACTAACACATTTTTGAAGATAGGAATGTTTCTCGAACACACAAATTTTGTTCACGTCAACTTAATTCAAAAAATAATTTTTTAAAGCATAAATTAGATGACCAAAAATTTTGGGAAAAATCTATGGAATAGAGCTTGCGAGCATTTATCAATTGCATTTTGATTCATTAACACACCTTCAATAGTTTCAGACTAACACATTTTTGAAGATAGGAATGTTTCTCGAACACACAAATTTTGTTCACGTCAACTTAATTCAAAAAATAATTTTTTAAAGCATAAATTAGATGACCAAAAATTTTGGGAAAAATCTATGGAATAGAGCTTGCGAGCATTTATCAATTGCATTTTGATTCATTAACACATCTTCAATAGTTTCAGACTAACACATTTTTGAAGTTAGGAATGTCTCTCGAACACACAAATTTTGTTCACGTCAACTTAATTCAAAAAATAATTTTTTAAAGCATAAATTAGATGACCAAAAATTTTGGAAAAAATCTATGGAATAGTGCTTGCGAGCATTTATCAATTGCATTTTGATTCATTAACACATCTTCAATAGTTTCAGACTAACACATTTTTGAAGATAGGAATGTTTCTCGAACACACAAATTTTGTTCACGTCAACTTAATTCAAAAAATAATTTTTTAAAGCATAAATTAGATGACCAAAAATTTTGGGAAAAATCTATGGAATAGAGCTTGCGAGCATTTATCAATTGCATTTTGATTCATTAACACACCTTCAATAGTTTCAGACTAACACATTTTTGAAGATAGGAATGTTTCTCGAACACACAAATTTTGTTCACGTCAACTTAATTCAAAAAATAATTTTTTAAAGCATAAATCAGATGACCAAAAATTTTGGAAAAAATCTATGGAATAGAGCTTGCGAGCATTTATCAATTGCATTTTGATTCATTAACACATCTTCAATAGTTTCAGACTAACACATTTTTGAAGATAGGAATGTTTCTCGAACACACAAATTTTGTTCACGTCAACTTAATTCAAAAAATAATTTTTTAAAGCATTAATTAGATGACCAAAAATTTTGGGAAAAATCTATGGAATAGAGCTTGCGAGCATTTATCAATTGCATTTTGATTCATTAACACACCTTCAATAGTTTCAGACTAACACATTTTTGAAGATAGGAATGTTTCTCGAACACACAAATTTTGTTCACGTCAACTTAATTCAAAAAATAATTTTTTAAAGCATAAATTAGATGACCAAAAATTTTGGGAAAAATCTGTGAAGTACAGCTTGTGAGTATCTATCAATTACATTTTGATTCATTAAAATAGCTTGAGTTGTTTCAGAGAAATACATTTTTTAAGTAAAGGGTTGTGAACCACTCTGTACACATTTATCACTTATATTAATAACTGCTGACAGGTATAATTAACCGGTCAATCGATCGACCGACAAATTACAATTATGACGACGTATTTGCCGGTAAATAATTACACGATGTAATTAATTAAATTTGTCAGTAGTAATGAGAGAATGCTGAATTGCAAAATTACTCAAAAGCAATATACAATTTGTGCAAGCATGCAAACAATGATTCAAACGCAATGGATCAGTCAGTAACAGTGATCGCTATTCAATTTCCACGGTATTACAATTTTAATCGCCTTAAGTAGTGCGCAATCAGATTACAGAGTTCCCAGTCTCTACTTCGAAAGACTCACGAACTGTTACTAACTTTTCAACAGAAGGTTCTCACTGGTTTAAAGGGTTCGCAGTTTTGGAAAAGCAACGGGAACGGTTCGAAAGTAGAGCACGGGTCAGAAACTGTCAGATTGAAAATGAATGGCTAAAGTGAAAATCTAGGTGCAGTCGAAAAGGGGAAGATCGAGGACTGAAAAAAGATGGAGAGAGTGGATGAGAGCATTTTCTGATTTACAGTGCATTCAAAGCGTTCCCTGAAGAACCATGCAAATTCTGATTTAAATCAAAGTGGTTAGTTTCATGATTTTTGAAGTGGAACGTTAAAATTTATTATATTTTCGACGACGAACTTTTATGCAAAATAAAAATTGTCTACGACAATTTCAAAAGACAGGAGCCAGGTAGACATTTCAATGTGAAATCTATTGGAAGAACAAAGTTTCGAACAAATTATATTACATATGTTGTTCTTCCATCGGCTGTGCTGTGGCTTGATAATGCGCTAGCATTGTGGGACTTCCCTAATCAAACACAGCATGGCTTTAAATAAATTTTTTTCAAACACAAATAGATGACTTAAAATTTTTAGAAAATTCTGAAAGATGCAGCTTGTGATTATCTGTAAATTGCATTTTGATTCATTAAAATATCTTCAGAAAAAATGAAAGGCGCGGGAAAAACGAGACCAGGGGACGCAGATGACGAATAAAAGTGAATGTAAGGTAGGCACAAAAGTGGGAGTGGCTGTTTAATTTTGTTGACATTAACTAGTACATCGAAAATTTTAATAAAAACCTGTGAGATAAAGAATAAATGTATCTACCAATTGCAATTTGTTCCACTCAAATATCTACAAGAGTTTTGGAGGAAAATATTCTTGAATTTAAAAATGTTTCCCCCAACATAAAAATTTTGTTCGCATCAACTTCATTCGAAATTAATTTTTTTCAAACACAAATAGATGATCTAAAATTTTTAGAAAAATCTCAGAAATGCAGCTTGTGAGTATCTGTAAATTCCATTTTGATACATTAAAATATCTTCAGAGAAAGTGACAGACGTAGGGAAGAAGATGGGATCAGAAGACGAATAAGGGCGAAAATGTAAAAACAATCAACAAATACAAGAGAGTCAAAGCGTTTAAAAGTTGCTTAAAAAGATTCATAATGCATTCGACCAACTCACCAAATCTCAAAGAAAAATTGTTACAAGAAAGGATCTCGCTCTACAAGATGAAAGTAAACAAACCGAACAGAAACAAAATAATTCTTCAAAGGAAAAGTTGCGGAAAAGGGTGGAAGCAGACGAGAAAAAGTGAAAGGCGCGGAAAAGACGAGACCAGGGGACGCGGAAGACGAATAAGGGCGAAAATAAAAATAAAGCTTGCACCGTCCCGAGGTTTCCGACAAAAGCCGGATGGCTCTGTGCGAAATTTCGAGTTTCTATTTAAACAGAGCCGCGGGGGTGGACGTAGAGGGGGTGGTAGAGAGACGGATGAACGAAGAAGGGGACCAGAAGGGAAAGAATCAACGACGGCGGACTTCCGGCGGCGGTTCGGTCGTCGAAGCGCACGTCGGTTCGCGATACTCGCCTCGGAATGCTCTCTACTCCACAAACCAGCCTGCAGATAGCGGTTTCGACCTATTTCTCGTATCCGGCAGTTTTGTTCTTCCCTTGTTCCGTGATTCCGGACTCTCTGGACAACAGTCGGCCTGGACACGCTGTTTAGCGCTGTCCCATGACGAGATAGCGTTGCACCGTCGAACAAAAACATTAAGATGGCGCTACAATCTCTATAGTATATGTATTTACTATACTATAGAGTAGACTTGGAAAGAAATTCATCCTGTTTATTATTTTGATGTTTGATTGCTCAGACTTTATGGTTTATCGACTGACATTCAAACTGTTGCACCCTTTGGCGTAAAAAAATCGTACGACAATCTGTCATAGCTCATTATACGGAGTGAAACATCTATTTTTATTGCCTAAAGTTGTATTTTTCCAAAGTCACTTTCATAATAGCATACACAGTATTTCATCGTTAATTGTCGTGAAATTCTGAACTATAATCGTCGCAAAACAATCCCTCCTTCCGCGAGTTATACTCCGTGTGGGGCCTCCCGAGCTTCGCTGTCCTTTTCTACGTTCGGCATAAGTCAAAGAATAGTATTATCTGAACGTTAATTGTCGCCGGTCGGACCCGTAGTGATACTAAAAATATCAATTTAGAATTCAACCAAAATAATCATTTAATATTATTATAATATTATTTCTTAAATAATATTTGGTACTTGTTACCGTTTTTGAGAATATTTTTAATATCAATTAAGAAAATACGTGTTCCTGTTATAGAAAAACTTTTATCTTTCAATTTTATTAACCCTTAGCACTCGAATGGCGCCTCTGAGGCGCCACTACAAATTGCTATGCCATTATTCAAAATATTGTTTACACTATTAAATTTGTTTATATTTGATAAATTACTAAACATTTAAAAATGGTACGAGGTACTATATCAGTTTCATACGTATAAAATGAAAAAAAATTATGTACAATTATGTACAATTCTAGATCAAAAGAAAAGTTTGATTTTTGAGTTGAAATAGCTCCGAGTGCAAAGGGTTAATTCTATTCAAACCAAAAACTTTAATCTCAGGAATTCTTTTATACCTGTTCTCATTGGAAATTATATTACGAGAACTTTGTTTAAAAAGTACCACATGCAATCAATTCAAATGTAGCTGATGAAAAAATTCCAGAATTTTTACCAACCCTGATTAAAATCATCTAATTAATTTCTAAAAGAATCACCCATGAATGTGTTAAGAAATGACATCCCACTTCGCGAGCCAGACTCATCGATACTCGAATAATTTCAATTGCGAGAAAAAGAATAATTTCGTCAGCAACCTCGACACACAACGTCTTAATCGCGACAAATCTCCTATAATGTAGTAACTATACTGTACTAAAAGAACCGCGCGTGCACACCGGCGAACAATTAAGAAAGTTGTTCAAGGTGGCGCATGGCGTCTCGCCTGCGGAGGAAGAAAATAATTCGCCGGCAAGGTCTCGGCGATTTTGCAAAGAGGGGCTTTGGTTCGCGGACTCGGCCATCAGGATCGCATTTACCGCTCGGCTTTTCTGCGGTTCCGATCAGATAAGCGGTAATTTCTGGCCGCGCGTGACGCCTTAATTGCGTGGCCGTTCGGATGACATTCCGCTAATTAGCCTCGGCGAGCGGAGTCGACGTTGGAAACGGCTGAAAGAAGATTAGACGAAGTGAGGAAGAAGAATAAGAATAAGATGGGGTGGGGGAAAGGCTTTAAAAGTTTGCAGCAGACGCCACGGTATTTAAGAACGAACCTACCCGTTCCCAGATTCGTTGCGCCGCGTCTGTTTTTCGTGGAACGCATTTACTGCTCGGTAGAGGTGTGCAAGAACTCGAAATATCGGGTCGGGTCGGGAACACAGAATTTTTTCGGGATCGAAAAATCCCCAGGACTTCACGGTTGAGGGGGGGGGGGTCAAAGTGCGTATTTTGCGAAATCTATTATGTGCTGTAACTTTTAATAAAAATACAATAAGTTTGCAGCAGACGCCACGGTATTTAAGAACGAACCTACCCGTTCCCAGATTCGTTGCGCCGCGTCTGTTTTTCGTGGAACGCATTTACTGCTCGGTAGAGGTGTGCAAGAATCCGAAATATCGGGTCGGGTCGGGAACACAGAATTTTTTCGGGATCGAAAAATCCCCAGGACTTCACGGTTGAGGGGGGGGGGGGTCAAAGTGCGTATTTTGCGAAATCTATTATGTGCTGTAACTTTTAATAAAAATACAATACCGACGCGGCACTGATACCACAAAATCATAAAAAATTCAAGCTTTCCAACGGTGTATAAGTGTATGTAATTTATTTATCGCTAACATAATTTTTTCACCTTTCTCGTGTTTTTCAAGGCGTAAAAAATGGCCGCCTTTTTCAACACGTAAGTGAACCGAGGTTGTTCAATTATTTCTCCCAGACCTGAGTTTATAACAAAGATGTTAGTAGTTCTTAACGTGTGCTAGTAGCTCCACTTAATATTGTCCCCAACTGTATATGCCGCGCTGTGACGGTGAAATAATACGCGTCATGCTACGCTGGCGACGCGTTTCAAGGGGTCTCGATGTTTGTATGTGTGATCGTAAAAATTTTGCCATTACGCGATCCCACTATTTGCATTTTACCGGCGCGCACCTAACTGCCGAAACTAAATGCGGAACCGACTATTCCGAACAGAACGCATAAAACCGATCATTTGAATGTCTATTGTTTCTTTTTAGAATAACCCTTTTGATGTTTATGTGGACTACACTGAACAATAAGAGCTGAGATTGATTGATGTACGATATTTTGTTCAGAATGTCACAATGGTTTAAATTGAAACAGAGGGAGAGAGAGTAAAAGAGAGATAGAGAGAGACAGAGAGAGAGAGAGAGAGAGTAAAAGAGAGAGAGAGAGAGAGAGAGAGAGAGAGTAAAAGAGAAATAGAGAGAGAGAGAGTAAAAGAGAAATAGAGAGAGAGAGTACAAGAGAAATAGAGAGAGAGAGAGTAAAAGAGAAATAGAGAGAGAGAGAAAAGATAGTCGACCGGAAAATATTCTCCGTTCGTAACGAACAACTGATGGATATTTCCGAACAATTAGGTCAAAATCGAACAACAATAAGTCCGATTTTTGTCCGCAGCGTGTCGTACTGCGTTACCTGTCCAAAAACCAAACAAGCAAATAAATTACCCAGATGCAGGAATCAACGTTTTCGAAGCGACGGGACCGTGCGAGCGTTCTCGAAAGAATGCAACAGTAAAACCAATCAAATAGGCGCGAAGCAAGAGACTTTGTAGAACAAAGGAGAGAGAATCGAAAGCGCTCTCTCTCTCTCTCTCTTTCTCTGTCTCACTCGGTCGTACTCGGTCGGATTCAGAGCTATCAATGATCCATCGAGAAGCATCGTCCCGATCGATCGATCGGCTGGCGTGACGAGCGAACCGTTCAATAGGGAGCCTCCGTGGCCCGTGTTTAATCAATCAGTCCGATTCGCCGATTATTCGAGCCCGCATCGGTGCCTCCGATTTACCGCGGCAATAGGATTCCGTCGGATGATCGCGATCGAACGCAACAGTTGCAGTTGCTGTTGCAGTTGCCCGGAACAGTGCCGGGCCCGGGCCTAGACCTCCAGCCTATCCCTTTTAGGAACAGGGCTAAATCGACCCCTTTATAACCCTCTCACCTCCAGCCCTTTACTGGGAGGATTAAAATTGCATTCACGGACGAGCCCGTGTTTCTACGTTTCCGTAAGAAATTGGGGATCCGTGTCCTCGAAGAATTATTTATCTGGCGTGCAAAAGTATCCGGACACTTTTTAAAAACGAATGACTTTTTTTAAAATTAGTTCAAACGGCTTGAGTTTTTTTTGAGATGTTAGAAGGATTAGTTTACTAGGTAACGTGTAAATAATTTTTTCTAAAAATTGCTATTGTTTGGAATTGCGACGGAAATAGTAAATGTCACGAATTTTAACTTTTTAATCTGTCCCTGTAACCAAACTTTAAAAGACACGTTTTATAGGTCTAAGTGAGTTATGCATATGTACAAAGTTTCATCGAAATCGGTTAACGTCGTTATGAGTTACAAACATTTAAAGGTGATTACATAAGGACAAAATTCCCTGGAAAGACCGAAAATCTACGACTTTCACACTTAAGCTCCCATCTTGCAATGTTCGTAGCTTATAACAACATTAACCGACTTCAGATGTAATTTCTTTCGATCGAAATGAAGTATATTGATAAATCTTATGATTTCGGCGCAAGGTTCGATCCTATTGAAAAGCAGCAAATTTGCAGTTAGATTATTCTCTCGACGTTTCTATCCTTGTGTGTATCATTTTCAAGAGGTTTTAATGCGTCTGAAAAAATTATATATACAGGGTGTCCCACATAAATGGGAACACCTAAATATCTGTCGTATTTACAGTCCTAACAGAAAACTTCAGAGGACAAAGTGGCACTATTGCAGGGGGCAAATATGATGGTATAGAAAAAAATGGTTTATGTCGTGTTTTTTAATGAAATTTCAAGGTCACCGATGTTTTTTTAAATGGAATAGTATATTTTTTTAAGATAGCATGGTAGACAATAAAAAACTGAATTTGGTGGATACCACCTTTTTGACCTTGAAATGACCTTGAGCAAGAATAATCATGTCCGAGCGGATAAAATATGGAAGTTTAACACTTGGGAATAGATATATAAGAATTTCTGAGATTAAAGTTTTTGGTTTGAATGGAATTAATAAAATTGAGAGATAAAAGTTTTTCTATAACAGGAACACGTATTTTTTTAATTGATATTAAAAATATTCTCATAAACGGTAACAAGTACGAAATATTATTTAAGAAATAATATTATAGTAATGTTAAATGATTATTTTGGTTGAATTCTAAATTGATGTTTTTAGTACGTTATTTACTTGTGTTATGCAGTAAAATAACTCTCAGTTCAAAGCTTGTTTATGTTTCTTTGTGAACTAAGTAGATATGTAGTTAGATCGGCCCGACAATACATACAGAAATCCATGTGAAATGCGGAACATTGTACGCGTAGTCGGACTGGCCTGACGGCCGGCACTCTCCGCTCCCTCGACGACCTAACCTCAAAACAACTTGGACTACACTATCCAAAAACTCTACAAAGAAAATCGCTTTCCCAGACTGAATTGAACGTTAAAAACACAAAGCCTGCGAGAGTAATACAATCGTCAAAATCCCACCAGGAAATTTCGAATGCGTAGTTTCAACGGTTTCCGATGGAAAGACATTATCGTCCATCTTGAATCCCAACAGAGACATATCCGTGCAGTTCCCCGTTCCCCGTGATTAAATCTTGGCGTACGCGGAATGGTTTTAGATCCATGCTCGAGTCTATGTATACGGGGTGCACAAAGGAAACCGTTTCAAGCAGTTTCCTCAGAATCTAATAAAGATATCGACATTAAGTTTCTTTTTTAATTAAATGATTAAGGAGGGCCAATATTTCAGTACGCAGTAAATGTTTGTTGTGGTAGCTGCTAGAAGGAAAAGGGTGCTCTCTAACATTTTTCTACATGGAAAGCATTATTGATCGTGTGTTATTACGACAGTTCTCATTAAACTGAATATTTACTTGACCATTTTTTTCTTATATTGTTCATAATTACAGAGTTACAGCGAGATACTGGCAACTGCTCAAATCATCTAAAGAAGATATAAAAACGAGAATACAAACTGCATGTTCATCGGTTATCTATTTAACGTCATCAAATGTTTGACAGAGTGTTTGTATAAAATTTACAAAGTGCTCAGAAGTCCAAGGACATCGTTTTCATAATTTAATAAAATAGTACGCAATGCTATTATAATATTTTTCGATTCTTCAAAGTTTCAATTCAGAACAAAGTATTCGCTATAGCTTATTTTTGTAACTATAGAAAAAAAAGGTTCACATAAATGCTGTTCAGGAGAGGAATCACAATAACAAAAAATCAATACTAATACTTCTCATTTAAAAAAAAATGTTGGGCAACCCCTCTTTTTCTTCGAGTACCTACCACAACAAAATATTAAAGAAGTATTAAAGTATTAAAATATTCGCCTTCCTTAACCATTTCATTAAAAAGAGAATAAAGTCGATGTTTTCATCCATTCTGAGAAAGCAACTTGTAACGCTTTAGTTGGTACACCCTGTATACATAACCGTGGGAGACGGGGTTTGGAAATTCTCGACCGTCCCGCGACGCCGGGCCGTTTCGCGAGGTTTTAAAACATTGCGATATCACTCCGGAAAAGAGGGGTAAAACGGATTGGGGGTTGGGGAATAAAGATGGCGGAAGAGGGTAGAGCAGGTTTAATAGCGCAGTTCCAACCCGGCTAACGGGTCGAAACGGGTTGAAACGGGCCAAGAAAAAACCGGAGTAACATCAACCCCCTACCCTACACGGCCATTACAGTGAAATATAAACCGACCCGGGGAGGTTTAACCCTTTATTTCCCAGTAGTACCATCCTTAAAATTTTTCCATCGCTTTGCTTCGGCCTCAGCTCTGCCTGGGTCTCTCGTGACCCGGCGTGAAACCATTTCCATTATCATCCCCACAAATTTTTATAATAAATATTAATTCTTTCGTTTTGTATACGTTTTTTAATAATAGCAAATTTAGTGTGAAATTGCTTGAAAAAGAATTTTGTTAATGTTTCTACTGTGATCATGCTATGTGCAGTTAGCTGAAAATGTTTATCTTTAATTTTAATTTAAGTTGTCTTTAATGCAACGTTTTAATCATAATAATCTACTACATTTACGTTTTAAAAATAGTATATAGAATTTAAAATTGTCCGAAAGATTGTTTAAAATACATGTGCAATGGTCAGACAATATGCAGTTGGAAGAAAATCATTACCTTCAATCTTAATCTAATTTGCCTTTAATTTGACGTATCCATTTTAATATTCTACATTTACCTTCTGGAAAATAAAATATAGAATTTAAAATTGTTCGAAAGATTGTTTAAAATATTTGTGGAATGATCATACAATATGCAGTTGGAAAAAAAGCATTATCTTCGATTTAAATTTAAATTGTTCTCAATAGGAAGTATTAATTACAGTATTCTACATTTATGTTTTAGGGACTAGAATATAGAATTTAAAATTGTCCGAAAGATTGTTTAGAATATATGTGCAATCATCCTACAATATGTAGATAGAAAAAAATCATTATTATCAATTTTAATTTAATTTGTCTTTGAGTTAGAGTAGTAATTATATTATTTTATATATGTATTATAAACTGCATAAAACACAGAAAACATTCAGATTGTAGATATGATGATGAACAAAAAATTTATATTTTAACCAACCGAAAAGGTAGCACAATATGAGACTAATTTAGATAATATGAAAAAAACTGCGTACTTTAACAATACCACAGTAATTACTACATTAACTCAAATCGTATCAAGCACAAAATGTGTCTGGTATATGTCGTTTTATTAAAATTGCAAAACTGAATTTGTTTAAAACTCTCTGAATTTTTATAACAATATATTCTTGAAGGTAGGAATTTATTTAATGATTTCTAATGGAAGCATCTTTGTAATTACAATAATTATAAAATAAAAAATGTGTAACCGGTCGTGGTACGGTTAGTATTAACTCGCAATATACTTAGGTTTTGAGTTAATCAGTATAAGGTACACGTTGTTTTATAAAAATTATAAGACTGAATTTATTTAGCTTTCTCGCAATTTTTATGACAACACATGTTTGAAGGGAGAAATTTATTTAATGATTTCTAATGGAACCGTTTTTTGTAATTTCAATAATTACAAAATAAAAACTATGAAACCGGTCGTGGTACGGCTAGTATTAACTCCCAATGAAATTAGGGGTTGACTTAATTAGTATAATTAACATTGCTGTACACATTGCTGTATTAAAAATTACAAGACTGAATTTATTTAGCTTTCTCGCAAATTTTATAACAATATATTTAGTTAGTATTAACTACCAATAAAATTAAGGCTTAATTCAGTCAACACTAGTATTAAGTTTCATTTAGTATTAAATCCCAATTAAATTGATCTAACTCGATCACAAGAATACTTAATTTTCAAAGACTGTCTCATGCATGACTAACGAGAGCATGTTAATTTCAATGATGGACAAATATGATCGCCTTCGAAGGCAACCATACTCTAGGCAAACCGAATAGTCAGTGTTAGGTCAAAGTGCATCGATTATAAGGAAACTACAGCGAAATTAACGGTCTCGAGTGTCCCTCGGCCGATCTCCACCATCTATAGGCATTGTCCTAAACAATCTATAGTTTCGCGGAACCTGACCTCTTGTCATCTCGCAAATTGTCCTGACGCGTGTCCGATCGGAGTCAAGAAACTGCTGGACACCGTGGCGGATCCTCTGTTCTCCAGTGTTTGTTCACGCGCGAACGTTATATTGATGATACACGTTGCTTGTTAATAGTGCATAGTATCGATTCAATGACAAGGGCTCGAAATGTTAATCGTCTTCGATCCGGCACGCCTCGAGCTCCCCAGCTTGCAATTTGCGAGTAATTGCATGCCTACAATATTTAATCGCAAATCCGACGAACCAGACGTAACTGTGCATCTAGAAAGCCGGATTGGCTGGATTAACCCTGTGGCACTGCGTCCGATCGTGTTTGCACGTGATCCTGTCTTCACACGGGGCAGGAGTGACCCTGGAACGATTTTCTAAAATCCCGTTTTCCTTCGGTAGTAAATCCGTGTTGATTTATAGAAATTTTTATTGAAATCTGATCAAGTTCCGGCAACAGATCTTTGTGCCAGATGAGAATTGTCCGTGTCAATGGCAAGGAATATGGACAAACACGGAGAAACATGGACAAACATGGGCAAACATGGAGATACATGGGAAAACATGGAGAAACATGGACAAACATGGACAAACATGGGCAAACATGGACAAACATGGACAAACATGGACAAACATGGAGAGACATGGGCAAACATGGACAAACATGGACAAACATGGAGAAACATGGGCAAACATGAAAAGATAGTTACATGAAAGTGCATTTCCTCTTCTAATAATTTTAGTAAGTCGAAAATACTATACTAACATCTGTCAATTCTTCTAATATCCTGACAGGTTTTTAAATATCCATTTCTGTGACATATACATAAAATCCGTTTCATAGAAATGCATATAATTAAGTATAGTGTTAAATGACGTTTTTGAAATTGTTAGTCGCTCAAAAATTACCGTATTATATATTGAACGAACGTGAACAAACCTGGACAAACTTGAACAAACATGAACAAACCTGAACAAACATGAGCCACCAGTTACACAAAAATGCATTTCCCCTTCTAATAATTTTAGCAAGCCCAGAATAATATCCCATTATTATTCAATTCTACTAATATCCCTACAGATTTCAAATTAACAAATCCATTTCTCTGACAAGTGCATAAAATCCGTTCAATAATTCATAAGTAATGCATAAAATGCAGAAAATTGTGCAATGCATTAAAACAATTTTGACACTCTGTTAATGTCTCAGAATCTAATTTTCCTGCTCGCTAAAGCTCTCCGTTCAACGAGAAAAATTCCTGGAAGACATCTGTTAATTAGACTATCGAGTTCGCCGAGCAGTCGAGTTATTCGTGGTTAATCCAGTTCTGCAGGAAAAGGGGGAGTTTAAGTAGGATTCGCAGCGACGCCGGAAGTTTCGTTTACGATCCCGGGTAACTTCCGGGGAAGCTCCATAAATTCGCGTTATCGAAAGTTTCGTAGCAGAACGCGAGAATAGGAACGATAAAAAGACGAGCGAGCTCGCGCGCACTGGTTGCAATAACTATCCGGCCCGAGAGAAAGAAAAAAAACAAACAAACGTGTTAGCAGTGAATGAGAATCGACGACTTTCTGGTGAGAATAGGGGGAGATGCAGTGGTGCAACGGGGATCCACTCGAGGGTGCAACCGGGGGTACAGACGGAGGCCGTTTTGGTTACCCTAGGACAATGAAGAGAGCTCTAATTATCCTGGCGCTGCAGTTCGATGGTCCTTGAAACTCACCTCGCCCGGTCGAGTCTTAATAGTTTGCAACAATAAATTTCTCGAATTACGGCGGGAAATTGCCCTGCCCCCACCACAGGCCCGCTTTCGTGTCGCCTTCCACCGCGAAAATAATGACAGTCGAATCCGCTAACGTCTCGCAATTCGATCTCCCAGTTTGTCTTCGCAAAACAATGCGTTTTTTATTTGGCGGGCTAAGGATGTTTTCGAGATCTGAATATGCTAGACTGTCAGCCGTAAATGTACTTGCTGCTTCCAATTCTCTTATACGGCAATACCGAATAATTTGTATCCAATACCGAATAATAATTGCACGCATGTTAAATCGATTGTATTGTTCACGATTCGGGCACGGCTCAACAACATCGCTACCGGTCAGTAAACCTGGTGAGAATAGGTTTCGCCTTCCACCGCGAAAATAAGAGTCGAAACCGCTAACGACTTGTAATTCGATTTCCCAGTTTGTCTTCGCAAAACAATGCGTTTTTTATCTGGCGGGCTAAGGATGTTTTCGAAATCTGAATATGCTAGGCTGTCAGCCGTAAATGTACTTGCTGCTTCCAATTCTCTTATACGGCAATACCGAATAATTTTTATCCAATACCTAATAATAATTGCACGCATGTGAAATCGATAGTATTGTTCACGATTCGAGCACAGCTCAACAACATCACTACCGGTCAGTAAACCTGGCGCTGCAGTTCGATGGTCCTTGAAACTCACCTCGCCCGGTCGAGTCTTAATAGTTTGCAACAATAAATTTCTCGAATTACGGCGGGAAATTGCCCTGCCCCCACCACAGGCCCGCTTTCGTGTCGCCTTCCACCGCGAAAATAATAAGAGTCGAAACCGCTAACGACTTGTAATTCGATTTCCCAGTTTGTCTTCGCAAAACAATGGGTGTTTCTTACCTGGCGGGATAAGGATGTTTTCGAGATCTGAATATGCTATGCGGCTATCAGCCGCAAATGTACTAGCTGCTTCGAATTCTCTTATACGGCAATACCGAATAATTTTTATCCAATACCTAATAATAATTGCACGCATGTGAAATCGATAGTATTGTTCACGATTCGAGCACAGCTCAACAACATCTCTACCGGTCAGTAAACCTGGCACTGCAGTTCGATGGTCCTTGAAACTCACCTCGCCCGGTCGAGTCTTAATATTTTGCAACAATAAATTTCTCGAATTACCACGGGAAATTGCGCTGCTCCCACCACAGTCCCGCTTTCGTGTCGTCTTCCACCGCGAAGATAGTGACAGTCGAATCCGCTAACGTCTCGCAATTCGATCTCTCAGTTTGTCTTCGCAAAACAATGGGTGTTTCTTATCTGGCGGGATAAGGATGTTTTCGATATCTGAATATGCAATAGTGCATATTTAATCAGCTTTATAATATGTATTTAATGTGCCAATTATTTGGCTTTATTTTATAATCATTATTACGTGGTCTACCTTGGATTATTTTATTGTCGGCGGTACAGTGTTTGTTCAACGGTCAATAAAACGGTAAAGAAAAATCGTAACGCAAATTTTAAGAGTCGTAAAGTAGAGACATCAATCTTTAAATCCATTGTGGTTCTAGATTGTTAAAATAATGTTTGATGTCTTTAGAGTCATTTAAACCGAGCTCGTCCCCTGGCTGGGAAAGATAATATTAACGAATAAAATTATAATAGACATAGAAAAGGTACTGTAACTTTTTAAAGCAGAGATTTCAGGCTTTAAAATGAGCCCGGTGTGATGGTTCCACGATTCCTTGTTACAAAGTTATATCAATTTAGAGATCAATAACTCATTGGCGAGAGAATTTAGTGAGCCTTTAATTTTAAACACCAATGTATATTGTTAATATTATAGCAGATTGAAAATTTTATGCATTTCTGGCAAAGATTGACAGATGAAATACAGGGTGTGCCCAAAAAGTTCGAGTTCTTTGAAAGAAGTGATTTCTGGGGTTATTGTAACAAGCTTATTCCTTTCCTGCTGGATACGACGCGGCAGCCGATTCTACTGAGCGGTAGCGATGTTGTCGAGCCGTGCTCGAATCGTGAGCAAGAGATGGAGTAGCAATTTATTTAAATATAACTCGCATTGTCAGTCGTAAATGTACCTGCTGCTTCGAATTCTCTTATACGGCAATAACGAATAATTTTTTATTATTAGTTGGGAGATGATTGGAGGCGCGGAGTGGTAGGAAAAGTGACCGGTGACAACCATGAATAGAAGGTATATTTAATAATAATACATATGCGTAGCTACGCAACACGATGTTTCGGCTATAACGACTGTCGAAGAACTGAGCGTAAAGACGCATAGCGCGGCGTTCGGCTGGTCGACTCCATGGAACTCGTGCTGGTCTCCTTTTACAACATTTTTATCCAATACCGAATAATAATTGCACGCATGTTAAATCGATTTTATTGCTCACGATTCGAGCACGGCTCAACTACATCGCTACCGGTCAGTAGAATCGGCCACCGCTGTAGGTACAATCTTGTTGGCTCGTGTTTTTCGTTGATAACTCACAAACGAAGTCGCGTATGGGATTTTCGCCAAATTGCTTTATAAAAATTACAAGAATTAGTTTATGCAGACTTTTTGCTATTTTCATAATAGTGTAAATAGTAAAAGTTTGATTTAAGAAATGTCTCCAGTCACTTCCTATGAAAGCCTTTATAATTTCAACAATTCTAGAAGAACTAATCTGGAACAGGTCAATTTGACCGGCGATGGTTAGTGTTAAAAATCCTGTATGCAAAAACAATCACAAAACAAACTATTGATCACGTTTCAGGAGGTAGCTTATTGCTTAAAGCTTAAAATTGCCATTGCTGTTGAATATATTTTTAAAAAATTCCCAGCTATAGACCATAAATATTTAATATCTATCAAATAGTCGCCACTAAGTGATGTATTAAAATACTTGCAAGAAGAAACAATATATCTTCAGTTCCCTGAAATTAAAGTCAAAGTTTTTATTTTTGCGTAATGAACCGCAGTGAAACTGTAACTGTAAGCAGATAAAAATTGTGAAAAGCGGTTCGTAACATGACGAGTGTATTTTTGTACTTTTTATTGGGCTCAGTCGCCTGAATAGATGAGGGTAACTGCACCATGGGCGCACCTCAGCACATGTAGCTAGCCTAATGCGGCGCGCCGCAGTAAAAAACGACAAGAGTCGCCGCCATTTCCGACGCGAATCTTAATGCCTGCAAATGTCTTCAACACGACACACGGTGGCGACGTTGCGCGTCCCAATTTTACCGCAAGGAATCCTGTGCCAGGACAAGGCTGCGCTTCGCATAACTTACGTGTGCATTGTTCGCAAATCCGTCGCACGGAAAATCAGAGGAATCTAAGGAAATTGTTACGTACACTGTCTTCCTTGTACAGGGTGTATAAAAATTATATGTCACGACTAGCGGGATTCTACACCTCTGGATCGGCGGAGATCTGTTAAAAAAAATGGGCTGTAAATTTGTCCTTGACACTTTCTTGAAGGTTAAAATTTCTTTGTATTGCATCGTATAGTACTTAATATAACTACTATAGCGGGATTCTACGTCTCTCGATCGGTGGAGATCTATTTAAAAAAATGGCCCGCAAAATTGACCTTGACCCCTTTTTCAAGGTCAACATTTTTTACTTATTTCATCATTTAGTACTAGTCACGAGGAACAAAGGTCTCAAAGAAATCATGGGTCTCAAGACAACCATTCTCTTAAGAAATGACTTTAAAGTTTGATAAACTATTTTATTTCACATGTCTACTGGGTGTCCCCAGATAGTATAAACGTGGAGAGGGGTGATTCTACAAGAGAAAAGAAGTCTAAAATGTGGAATAATTTTTTTTTATTCGACGCCTCGTTTTCGAGAAAATACAGTGCGAAAATCCGTCAAGTTTGCATTCCTAGCGTTTGTAAGAAGTAGATCAGGTAGACCATGAACAGACACGTCAGACGATTCATATTCAATATCAAGCGTATTCGCCAATTTTACACAGTCCAAGATAACATCTTATAAGATTATTTATCACGAGGGGTTAACGAGTTAAATATAATACAACAATATTTCCAAATTCCTTAAATATTTTTATTGTATCACAGTTGATCTACTCGTTTTTATCATGAACGCATAAAACCCACAGTGTAGTAATTAATTATATATTTCCCATGGTTTTTAAACCCTGTAAAAATTTTACACACTCCTAGTTAACATCGTATAAAATTATTTATCACAAGGGGTTAACGAGTTAAATATAATACAACAATATTTCCAAAATCTTTAAATATTTTCACTGTTTCACAATTGATCTACTCGTTTTTATCATGAATGCATAAAACCCACAGTCTAGTAATTAATTATATATTCCCCATGATTTTCAAACCCTGTAAAAATTGTACACACTTCCAATTAACATCGTATAAGATTATTTATCACAAGGGCTTAACGAGTTAAATATAATACAACAATATTTCCAAATTCTTTAAATATTTTCACTGTTTCACCGTTGATGTACTCGTTTTTATCATGAACGCATGAAACCCGTAGTCTAATAATTACCACTATATTCCACTGGATTTTTAAACACTGCAAAAATTTTACACGATCGCAGTTAAGATTGTGTGAGACCATTTACCGCAGTGTGAAGATTTTATCAGTTTTTATGGACTATGAGAGCAGTATGAGCGCACGGAGGTGCATATTTCAGTGACCAGAATAAAAAATACAATCTCCGAATGTATTCGAAATAGGTCATAACGTTTACTCGGTAACGATGTAGCTAATTTCTACCCGGCCAAGGTAGATTATCGAATTTGCGGTTTGCCAGCGTGACGTGTATTGGTGTACAAACTCGCGATAGTCGGATTCCATTCGTAAACCCTCGGGCGTCGTACATCTTGCAACGAAACAACCAACGAATCAACTTTCTCGCTTAATCAGAGCGGATAGTTTCGCGAGCCGAGGCTTCGAACAACAGACGACAGGTTTGTTAAACTTTCCCGGTGAGAATGAACGCCGCTTAAGAGCATTCGGTCTCTGCTCTCGCGAAAAGAAGTTCCTTCAGGAATTCTGCCTATCAAACATGCAAATAAAAATTCTGTTAGATTTAGTGGTTCAGGATATTTATCAAGGATTAGAATCAGTCTTATTTAAATAAACACAGACTTGTTAAATGATATTTCACAGCTTTATTTTATAACGCACGTGTCGCGATTCGAGACAGAGTACAGCAGAATTATATATTATATAAATGAATAGAAAGAGGGCGCGGAGATCGTTGAGTGGGCGCGGTGAATTTAAAAATATAGAATTTATTTCTAATAAATTCGACTTGATGTAAATTTGAGAAATTATTTCTACATTTAGACAGGACTTTAAAGAGCACAATATAAAATTTTCAGCTCAAAATATTAATTATTGGACTCCAAATTTCAAAGACACGATGTCCAAATAAATTCTTTTTAAAATTGCAAAATAATTCAGTCTAATTTAAAGGAATTAAGAAATTCGAATTATTAGTTAAACGACTGGATATAAATTTGTGAAATTATTTCTACATTGCGACAGCATTTGGAAGAGCATGTAATTAAATTCTCAGTTAAAAATATTCACTGATCGAATTCTATGCTAAAATTTGTAAGACACGATGTCCAAATAAATTCTTTTTAAAATTGCACAATAATTCTGTCCAATTTCAAAATAATAAAGAAATTAGAATTATTAGCTAAACGACTGGATATAAATTTGTGGAATTATTTCTACATTCAGATAGCATTTGATGGAACATATAATAAAATTCTCAGTTTAAAAACTTCACTCTTCAACTTCTATGTTAAAATTTCTAAAACACGATGTCCAAATAAATTCTTTTTGAAATTGCACAATAATTCAACCCAATTTCAAAAAGATAATGAAATTAGAATTATTAGCAAAACGACTGGATATAAATTTGTGAAATTATTTCTATGTTGAGACAGCATTTGGAAGAGCACATAATAAAATTCTCAGTTTAAAAAATTCACTCTTCAACTTCTATGCTAAAATTTCAAAGACACGATGTCCAAATAAATTCTTTTAAATATTGCACAATAATTCAGGCCAATTAAAAAAAATTAAGAAATTGGAATTATTAGCTAAACGACTGGATATAAATTTGTGAAATCATTTCTACATTCAGGCAGCATTTGGAAGAACATATAATAAAAGTCTTGGCTTAAAAAAATTCGTTCTTCAACCCCCATGCCAAAATGTCAAAGACACAGAGTCCAAATCAATTCTCTATTAAAATTGCAAAATAATATTCTGCGAATCCAAAAAGATTAAGAAAATTGCTGTGACGTGGGAGGTTCTCTACATACTTCGCATCCGTTTGATCTACACAGGCGACCATAATGCAATTACAAACACGAAACACACCCACTATATCATCAGATTGCCAGCGTTCTCCACCAACTGTGATTTGTTAGTTAATGGAACGACTGTAAAGCAAGCCTGAGCGACCTTGCACCCGCTCGGTGCATCTATTTTAAGAAACCCGAGTCGATCGACTTTATAAAGCCGACTTTATAAAGTCAGACGCGACGGTAGACTTAAATCGCCCTTTAATTCTCCATCGAATCGAGGGATCTCCAAGATTGCCGTTCGTCAACTCTAAAAGCCACAATTCTCAAACATTGTGAACAAAAAATTAAGAACAAGTTAATCGTGTTAAGGCTTTGCAGTTTATCTTATATCATTGCAAACTTAGCGTTAAATTTTACATTCGAAATTCAATCAGATAACTAGCAAAAATCATAAATAAATTTTTAAGATATCATTGTAAAGGGGATGCTTTATTCTTCAAGTTCGTGGTTGTGATTCAGTAACGAAATAAATTTTGCAACGTCTTTACAGATGTTTTTTCAAACCCTCGTGGTGTAATTTATATTGTTGTAAGAGTTAGCTATGCAATTTGCATTCAAATCTCAGTAAAGTGACTAAAAAAAATCGTACATCAAGTTTTAGGGTGTCATTGTAAAGGGGAAGCTTTATTCTTCAAGTCTATGCTAAATTGAGTTATGAAAAAAATTTTGCAACGTCTTTACAGATGTTTTTTCAAGCCCTCATGGTTTACTTCATATTGTTGTAAGAGCTAGCTGTACACTTTGCATTCAAAGCTCGGTAAAGTGACTAAACAAAAATCGTACATCAAGTTTTAGGGTGACATTGTAAAGGGAAAGCTTTATTCTTCAAGTCTATGCTACATTGAGCAACAAAAAAAATCTTGCAACTTTTTTAAAAATGTTTTTTCAAACCCTCATGGTTTACTTCATATTGTTGTAAGAGTTAGCTGTATACTTTGCATTCAAAGTTCAGTAAAGTGACTGAACAAAAATCGTACATCAAGTTTTAGGGTGCCATTTTAAAGGGGAAGCTTTATTCTTCAAGTGTATGCTACGTTGAGTTACGAAAAAAATTTTGCAACGTCTTTACAGATGTTTTTTCAAGCCCTCGTGGTGTAATTCATATTGTTGTAAGAGCTAGCTGTACACTTTGCATTCAAAGCTCGGTAAAGTGACTAAACAAAAATCGTACATCAAGTTTTAGGGTGACATTGTAAAGGGAAAGCTTTATTCTTCAAGTCTATGCTACATTGAATTACGAAAAAAATTTTGCAACGTCTTTACAGATGTTTTTTCAAGCCCTCTTGGTGTAATTCATATTGTTGTAAGAGCTAGCTGTACACTTTGCATTCAAAGCTCGGTAAAGTGACTAAACAAAAATCGTACATCACGTTTTAGGGTGACATTGTAAAGGGAAAGCTTTATTCTTCAAGTCTATGCTACATTGAATTACGAAAAAAATTTTGCAACGTTTTTACGGATGTTTTTTCCAGCCCTCACGGTGGACTGTATATTGTTGTAAAGACAGCGATACAGTTTACATTTAAAATTAAATAACGCCACCAAAAACAATCCTACATCCAATTCTGAGGCGTCGATTAAAAGGAAATAATTTAATCTTGAAGTCCATGGTAGATTCAGTGACCCAAAAAATTGTTCAATGTTCCTAGACATTATTATTTACACATTTAAATCTGTAGGATTTACGACGTGATATATGTATCAAGTTTTCCTCTCTCAGTATCATGCAAAAATATCCTAGTCAACAATAAACGATGGTCTACAAAAATAGAAGCTTGAGCCTTTAAAATGAGACCAAGTTTAATGCTGTACTATTTCTTTTGACGAAATGACAATAGTTTAAATATTAGCAGATTTTCAAATATTTTTTTTGGAGCCACTGCGATTGAAAGTAAATTATTATAAAGTTCTTTGATGCAGACTATTGTGTTGTGACCAGAAGCGTGTCGGCTCGTCTTGGTCACCGGAAGCCGTAGGCAATGCCGGAATTTACGTAAGAAGAACGAAGGGGGTCGCAAAACTTGATTAATCCGGGGCTGTTTAATGGGTCAAGTTCGTCCCGATAAGCCGCGACGCGTTACGTCGATGTTCCCCATCATCGAATGGCTCGTCGATCAGCCAACAATCGCGTGGAATACAAGCTCGAACTACCCTAACTTCCTAATGAAACGAAAACACTGGTTCGATGGTGATTCGCGAGCGCAATTGTTACTCTGTTTTCATTTGTGATCACTCCACTTCGACTGTTTTCGAGTTCTAGGCATTATTAATGAGAATGAGGCTTCGCGTTCAACCATTTCCCCTTTCTACTCGACCTAGAAAAATCATTATACTTCATTAACACTTTGATCGCCATGTCGCTATAACCTGGGTGACAGAGTCATTTATATAAAATTGAAAATAAATTTTTACGTTAGTAGATTTAGTATACCAAATTTGCTTACTATCTGCGAAATGGGTGAGGCTTATAACAGTAATTAATATCAGAAAACAAAAAATTTAAGTGTTTGCTTTGTTAAATAAATTGCTTGGATTTTGTGTAACTTTTGTGATTGTTGAGTGAGCGATCAACGTGTCAATCCGTGCACGTAGTTTAAAAAATTCATACGTTTTAGAATGACATTGTTTCTCTTGATTTATGAATTAATATTTATGCTGTTATGAAATATTTGTTCAGGAATGTTCGAACATTTTAGAATCAAATTATTTGTCTAGATTTAAAGATTGATTCTTGTGATATTACGAAACGTTTGTGAAAAATGTTGATACATTTAATCCTCGTACTGTTGCGAGATGTTTGACCAAAAATTTATACATTTTGGAATGACATTGTTTGTCTGCATTTGTGAATTAATTCTTGTTCTATTATGAAATATTTATCCAAAAAAATTGACGTTAATTAAATATTATATTCATTAAAACGTTTTCCACATCTTTATCAAAACTCCGACACTCCTTCCCTTGAGAATTGCAATTCTCCAACGATCGAGCTCGCCAAAACCGAGGAACCTAAACGAAAAGCAACAGATCCGCCGAGAGAACGGTGATCCAGGTGATAAACAAGATGTTCCCGGGAAGAATGGCGGCAAGATCGAAGGGGATGGCAGCGAGCCCGAAGGAAATTGGCGAAACAAATCCCCGGTTGGCAACGCGTCTAATCCCTCGAGACGGATTGAACGAAGAAAGCGTATCCGTTTGAAACCTGTGCAAGGATCAGCAGCAAGGAGGTAAAAGGAATCGAGAAGTAAAAAAATTCTGGCGCCAAGTGTTTCGCTGGGAACAAAGCCCAATTGACTTTCGACTCTCTGGCAAGCTTTTCTTCCATCTCGTTCTCGACCAAAAAACGTGCTGCACAGATCCGTGCTCTTCCTGTTCGAGTTTCAACCGCCGAAAAAAGATCAGCGTTTTCGCAGAGCCTGTTACGTACAGAGAACTCTCTCAGCGTTTATCTCGATCAGAATTTTCTAATCTCCTGAGCACAAAGAACGCTTTATTCCAACCCCTTTGCATGTAAAAAGGACAACTGTGCTCCAATTGGACGCAGCCGGCACAAAGCATGATTCAGTACACTGGCAATCCCATAAGATTTCAGGATATACCAAGAACATCGTCAAAATTCACCCTCAAGAGCGGCAGCGATGTTGCCGCGGCGGGGTCGAATCGTGAGCAAGAGAAAGAGCAACAATTCATTTAAATGAAACTCGTATTTACTTGGCCGGAAATGCACTTGCTGCTTCGAATTCTCTTACACGGCAATACAGAATTATATTCGTCTAATAGCGAACAATAATTGCACGCGTGCCAACTCGATTGTATTGTTCACAATTCGAGCACGGCTCGACTACATCGCTAACGCTCAGTAGAATCGGCCGCCGCACAGAGTCGGCATCCGTCACCTGTAGCTGCGCTCTGGTTGTCCCGTGTTTTTTATTAATAACTCAAAAACGAGGACATTTTCCCAAAGGAAAAAAGTTACTTAGAATAACCCCAGAAATTACCACTTTTAAGGAACCCGAACATTTTTGGGACACCCTGTAGAAATCATAAATCGCTCGCTCGCCACGTGCTCTACCGCTCCGGCTCAGGCTCGTAACAAACTAAGAGAGAGAGAGAGAGAGAGAGAGAGAGAGAGAGAGAGAGAGAGAGAGAGAGAGAGAAAGAGAGAGTGCGTGTTTGAGAGAGAGAGAGAGAAAGAGAGAGAGAAAAAGAGAGAGTGCGTGTTTGAGAGAGAGAGAGAGAGAGAGAGAGAGAGAAAGAGAGTGTGTGTTTGTGAGAGAGAGAGAGAGAGAGAGAGAGAGAGAGAGAGAGAGAGAGAGAAAGAGAAAAGGAGAGAGTGTGTGTTTGTAAGAGAAAGAGAGAGAGAGAGAGAGAGAGAGAGAGAGCGTGTGTGTGTGTGTGTGTGAGAGAGAGAGAGAAGCATTTTTCCGCGAAACGGTGAAAGAGAAATATTTCACGCGACAACGAGGATGTTTCTCCATCTCCTGTGTGACTCCGGGAAAGCGTTCCCACGTTTTCATTCTCGTTTATTTGAACAGCGCGGCTAGCTTTCGTCGCGTCCCGCCGAAACTGGCATTTTTTTCCTACTGCCTTTGTTTTTCTCTGTGGGAGACGTTATAAGGTCGTTGTTTATTTTACAAAGCGGAAGAGGGATGATGGAATTGCGAGGATTCGGTGACGTTTAAATTTCCCGCCGATGGAGTGGCGCGCGATTTGAATTGAATGACGCGCGGAAAAGTGAGCAGAGCGAACGATGAATTATTAAATAGCTGGCAAGCTTTGCGAACGCCGCGTGTATTTAGTAAGATCATACCCTTGGACCTTTATTCGTGGTGACCTTGAGCTTCTTTTTATTTCGGCAATGCGGAAATTTACGTACTGACGAGAACCTGTCTGTGTCTCAGAAAATGTAAGGCCTAAAAAAATCAAACTGTGTTTTTCCCAATGAACCACCTCGGATACAATAAATTTCATTCCAAACAATTTTGTTTGATAAAGTCAATAAATAACAAGCTATTTAAGGTGGTAATTTGTATTGACTAACCTTGTATATTACTTTAGTGTGCAAAGCTGATCTTAAAAGTGCTATCTTCAATTTTTATTTTGAAATTTAATTTTACTTTTGGTTCATAAGTCATTGAATTCGTCTTTTTAAGGATTAGAATGTAGTAACAAAAACCATTGTACGGTGCCATAACAAAAGCTCAAGGTCACCTTGATATCTCAAAAAATGTAAGACCCACAAAAATCGTGCAGTGTTTTTTCCAATGAGACCCCTCGGATACAATAAATTTGTTTGATAAAGTCAATAAATAACAAGTTATCTCAGGTGGTAATTTGTATTAACTCATCGTGTATACTACTTTAATATGCAAAGCTGATCTTAAAAGTGCTATCTTCAATTTTAATTTTGAAATTTAATTTCACTTTTGGATAGAGGTCATTTCAATGTCGATTAAATGCGACTGTTGTGTATTGTTTTTATAGTGAAGGAGCTTTCCAGCGCAGAAAGAATTGTGTGACAATCTTCCCGCGATTAGGTGACGGCAGCTGTTGCTCGAGGGGAATTATTTAGCCGCGTTCAACGACCGTGGTCGCGCGACAGAGCGGAAAAGCCGCTGTGTTAAAAGTCGAGCGAGTTTACGGAAAGTCGGCCGCAAGTTATCAAAATCCTGGAACCGGACGGCGAACCGTGGTTTCCGGGGCGTTGCGCGTGAACAAAATGAGAGAACCAACGCGCAACGGTTCTATTCGGTATCAGTATGGAACGTTTCGTGGGACATAGTAGCCGGCAACTTGTTTTTCAAGGCCCGCGCCACCTCGCCGTGTGACGTATGCATCGTCCGGCGTTCTTTTAATCGCGTGCGACCTACATACACCGAGGTGGCTCGTCTTCTGTTTACCCGAACGGTCGGTCGGGGCAACAGGAAATTCCGGAATTTCGATAATTTCAACCCCTTTCCTACTCTTCTGCCACCAAATCGCACGCCCACCCCTTGCGGGAGTTGCTCTAATTCGGCAAAGTACGCTCCTCCCGTTTCCCAAACGCAGCCGCGGAAACCTTTCATTTATCTGGCCGATAGACCGGAAAGTTCTGGCCGCCGTCGATGGCCCGGCAACCATTCTCAGTACTCTCCCAGCCTAATCTCCACTGCCTAATGCGATCCTAACTGCAATCCTAAACGGAACGCCGTTTAACCGCTCGAAGATCGATAGCAGATCGGTTTCTTCGTCTGCGTTCGTTTTCTACGGCTCAATGTTAGACTTCTTGCACTTTCTAGATTTTGGATTTTAATACCAGAAATACTCTACACTAAATACAATGTGTATTGTTTTATAAGACAAGATTGCATTTATTCAGATTTTTATCGATCAACATAAAAAATGATCAACATCAACAGCACATCAACGTAAAAGTTCACTTAAGAGTTCTGTTAGTCTTCTTTCACTTTGTAGATTGTGGATTTCAATACCAGAACTATCCTGTACTAAATACAATGTACGCTGTTTTATAAGACAAGATTGCATTTATTCAGATTTGTATCGATCAACATAAAAAATGATCAACATCAACAGGACATCAACGTAGAAGTTCACTTAAGTGTTCTGTTAGTATTCTTTCACTTTGTAGATTGTGGATTTTAATACCAGAACTACCCTGAACTAAATACAATGTACATTGTTTTATAAGACAAGATTGCATTTATTCAGATTTTTATCGATCAACATAAAAAATGATCAACATCAACAGCACATCAACGTAGAAGTTCACTTAAAAGTTCTGTTAGTCTTCTTTCACTTTGTAGATTGTGGATTTCAATACCAGAACTATCCTGTACTAAATACAATGTACGTTGTTTTATAAGACAAGATTGCATTTATTCAGATTTGTATCGATCAACATAAAAAATGATCAACATCAACAGGACATCAACGTAGACATCAACCAGAAATACCCCACACTAAATACGATGTGTATTGTTTTATTAGACAAGATTGCATTTATTCAGATTTTTATTGATCAACATAAAAAATTATCAACATCAACAGCACATCAACGTAGAAGTTCACTTAAGAGTTCTGTTAGTCTTCTTTCACTTTGTAGATTGTGGATTTCAATACCAGAACTATCCTGTACTAAATACAATGTACGTTGTTTTATAAGACAAGATTGCATTTATTCAGATTTGTATCGATCAACATAAAAAATGATCAACATCAACAGGACATCAACGTAGACATCAACCAGAAATACCCTACACTAAATACAATGTGTATTGTTTTATTAGACAAGATTGCATTTATTCAGATTTTTATCGATCAACATCAAAAATGATCAACATCAACAGGACATCAACGTAGATGTTCACTTAACAGTTCTGTCAGTGTTCTTGGACGTTGTAGGTTGTGGATTTTAATAACGGAACTAGAATTGTCGTCAAAATTTTCGCTGAAGAATTTGCTAAAACTTTCGGAACCATTTATTTCAAATGCATAGAGATGTGCAGAGTCCAATTAACCGCAGCGTGATCACGCTACTAGAAAGAGCAAGCTAAAACTATTCCACTAGCACTAAAGCAACACCTTCCACAAGCTAAAGAACACTCGCCACGTTTGAAACAATGCAATTTGCAGAAACGCAAGCTATCCTCTCTCTCTCTCTGTGCTTACAATTAGGAACGGTAGAGCTTTTATTGCTCCAACAATTCCGCGTGTTTCACACCTGCTTGCGTTTACGAGTAGCCTGTGTGATTGTGTGTTATGTACACCAGTTTGCGAAAACAGCTTGAAATTAGTAAATGTACGAATTAATTCGTGGCTGTTGAAATTAATCAATTTGTAAGATTGTTTTAATGTCAAACTATTCTATCGATCATAATGGAGATTCATGAATTACTTGTGAGATGCAATAAATGCATAGAAAATTGTGTAGATTACATTCTAGAGGAGAATGTGTTTTAGTTGTTTATCAATAATCAATAAATTCACGAATAAAGAAGAATCAATTTGAAGATTTTACTTTGCACACTTAAAATCCTCTGGAGCAATAAATAACAAATTTAGTGTACATTGAAAGGTGCTAGGAGCTTTTTCAGTAGGAGTATTTAAATATTTTTACTCAATCCAAGTATGTATTACAAAAATATTCAATTCCACCTAAATCTTCCATTTAAAAAAAAACTGTAGCGAGAATAATAAAATCTAGATCAATCTCAAATTAAATCAGGTTTAATTTTAAGTCCAATCGAGTCATATGTTCGAATGTTTGAATACATTCACGAATTGCTGAATTTCCACATTCTTAAATTCTCACATTGCTACATTTCCACATTCCTAAATTCTCACATTGCTACATTCTCACATTGCTACATTTCCACATTCCTACATTCTCACATTGCTACATTCTTACATTGCTACATTCTCACATTCCTACATTCCCACATTCTCGTACACCCGCATTCCTGCATTCTCCTATTCTTACAATATCACACTCCTACATTCCCCCACTCCTACATCCCTACATTCCCCCACTCCTACATTCCTACATTTCTACATTCCCACACTCCTACATTCCCACATTCCCACACTCCTACATTCCTACACTCTTAAATCCCTACATTCCGACATTCTCACACTTCTACATCCCTACGTACCTACACTCCCACATTCCTACATTCTCACATTCCTGCGTTCCTATATTCCAACAGTCGTATGTTCCTATATTCCCACATTCCTACATTCCTATATTTCCACATTCCCACATTACTGCATTCCTACATTCCCACATTCCTATATTCCCACATTAATACATTCTTATATTCTTAAATTCGGCCTCACACAAAAAACAAAGAACATTAATTTTTCCTAAAATTCCACAGTCGAACCATAAGACCAACCATCCTCTGTCACTACCACAAGTCAGTATAGCTGTCAGTATAGCTCGATGAAAGTTCAGAAACGACTCGCGGTCAGTTAGCTCCCTATAATTAGCGATATATGAAGCCGGCATCGACTCGGCTCGCCACAAATCATTGGTGTGCCGTCGAGGAACCCAAAAGAGCGAGCGAGAGGCAGAGAGAGAGAGAGAGAGAAAAGCCCGTAAAAGCGCGATTAACTTCGGCTCAGCATTCAATTATCCGCGGCTCGTTAACGGGGCCATAAAAAACGCAGCGAGCAACAGATTGCGAGAGCCCCCCGGAGGAAACGGCATGAAAAGACGGGGAGGGGGGCAGCTGACGCCACCTCTCGCCCCCTCTCGCCCCCTTTTACACCCTTTTACACACCGCACGACGGAAAATCACCTACGGGCGATCTTTCCTCTCGCAGAAAGGAGGGATTAGTCAAAGGCGGAGTGAGCTCGCTCGCGAACGAAATTTTCAAGAGCGATCTTTTGATCCACGGCCGGGTGTGCTCCACGCTTCCGAGGACACGGCGACTGATTTAGGTCGTCGAAGGGACCGAGATGGCGAAATGAAAGCAGGCTAACTTCGTCGGAATGGAAAAGCGACCGCCCGTTGATCTTCTGCGGATCGTGCGTCTCGAAATCTGCGAACTCTTTCACCGTTTCTATCATTTTTTCAAAAGAAATGCTTGCGAAAAAAGGCGCCTTAGCTGCCTTCAATGCAAACGATTAAATCTTGCCTCGATCGATTGTTACGATTTTTGACGTAATTTTAAATTTTAAAGATTTGGTGTCTAGAAATCACACTGTGATTTGTAGACTCCGAACATCTTTATGCATTTATCACAAAAATGAATGAAGTACATTATTATGAAGGCGTTAAAATCATTTAAAGAATACATACATCGTTATTTAACTTGCATTGTACACAGTCGACTTAGAGAATTTTTAATTTCCATAATAAATTTTCTGCAGTCTATTAATTTATAATTATACATACACGTCTATAATTTATTTATTTCCCTAATCTGATTTTTATCTAAACTTCACACATAGATTTCATACCTTACAACCAAAGCAATCACTTTTGTTCACTTACTTAACTTTATTTAAAATCTTTACATTATTTAATGAACTTTATTTAAAGCATGCAAGATTTATAATTGTTTATGAAGATTTATGAATGTATAAATATAATTGGCGTCGACTTTAACTTCGTTATAATATTTTAAGCAGACAGGTGATGGATTTATAGAGATATTTAGTTAATAAATTGAATTGATGAAGTCGAGATTACGGATTTTGGAGTCCCGCGAATTAATTTATCATCCCATGACGTTTTTGAAATGTGTTTCCAGGGATATTATCGATCATAGTGACCAAATTATTCACCAACCCCGAAATCCTATCGAGATCTCAGTGAAACAAATTCCCGCAGTTATTTCCCGTTTATTTTCGCCTCGGATTAATTGAAGCCATGGATCCCACGATGTAAAATGCTGGTCCATCGATCGCTTTAATTGCTGCGAACCTGTCTGCGTTCCGTTAACAATACGGGCCAATATTTTTTTTCGATTTCGAACGGACGAAATCAAATACTTTCGGAAAATTGCAGAACAGTCGGCCGATGGGCTCTGGGAAATTTCGGGAAATATTTTTACCACTAAATTCATGAACATTTCATTCCCAGAGCATACCATAATCATATATTCTAGTTTAGGAGTATGAAAAAGAATTGCATGCCATGGTATAGTCATCAAAAAATGCAAAAAGTGGGTATGCAAAATGGTGACTATAATCCCACAGTTTCTCGAATTATTATTTAAAACAAATGACAAAGTTACAGTGATGTTAGATGTAAAATGTTAGAATGTTATACTTTCCATTTTCTTTGTTAATGTTGAAACTTTCAAATAAATGTTTTTCTCCAACCTGTTTTTTAATAATAGAGTCTCAAAAATGTATATGCATGACTGTGCCTTTAAATTCCAAAAATTGACAATTTTCATCTTTTTTTATTATAGCACCTTGAATCTCATTTGAGATTCATTACTTTTCATATTTAGTTTATTAAAATTTGTTTATTGAAAATGTTTCTCAGGACTTATATGACCAATTAACTTCAAACTTCATCTGCATTTTACGCACGCCCGTGACTATAGTTGGTGCCATAATCAATTCGAAATAATTGTTAGTTTGAATTTTATAGACCGCGAAATTTGAAATTAAAAAGGTAGGCAAACTTCTCAATATTCAATCTATGGAATATCATTAATATTTCAATTGGTAATTTTTTCAAATTATTGCAGAACTGTTCGAACTAATGGCTTCACGTACAGTTGAAGTACACCTGTGGCTACTATCATAATCAAGTCAAGATAATGTTGACGATAATAATAATTTTAAGATAATGTTCCATACATCACAAAATTTAAAATTAAGAAATAATAAATCTTCAGACTACCATCACCTTTTTAGATTTTCGTTACTTTAAATTATTGCAGATCTGTCCAAACTGTTGCAAATCGAAGGATTGAAATCTGAACAATTTCTTACAATTTTCATTATTTCTCTCTCTTCTTTTTTTATTTTCTTGGCATAATTTTTAATTCCAATTTTACAACCCGCGAAATTTAAAATTCGGAGATTTTCAATATATAAACTGCCATCAAATGTTTAGGTCCCAATTTTTCTAAATTATAATAGACCTATTCAAACAGATGCAAACTAAAGCATACAATTCTATTTGAAACTAAAGCATACAATATTTGCCTTTCTTCTCTGCCTATTTTCTTTTCAGGAATTTGATTTTCAATTTTATAGCCCGCCATATTTAAAATTAGGAAATATTCAATCTTCAGACTGCCATCAATCTTTAATATTTGCCTTTCTTCTCTGCCTATTTTCTTTTCAGGAGTTTGAATTTCAATTTTATAGCCCGCCATATTTAAAATTAGGAAATATTTAATCTTCAGACTGCCATAAATTTTTAGCTACTGATTTTTCTAAATTATAATAGCCCTATTGAAACAGATGCAAACTGAAGGATCTGTGACTGCATAACTTTTTACTGTCTCCAATGTTAGTCTCTCTCCTCCATTTATTTTTGTGACAACCGGAGAATTCCAACGAAAGGAAAATATATTTCCGCTCTATTATTATCGCGTCCGATTTATGCGACTCTCGAACGATATATCGCAGCCTCGGTGACGTAATTTCCGTCAGGTTAATCCAAGTGAAAAAAAAAAAGAAAACGGTTCCGTCGTCATAGCGGCTGTACTCACTGTGAAGATGATCGTCGATCCTCGCCTGGAGCATGTTGAAACTCGAGCTCGGCTGATAAGGCTGCTGATCGCGAATACCGCCGCACGCGAACTGATAAAAGTCCTTGCAAGGATCCGCCCCCTTCTTCATGAACGCCACCATCCGCTTCGAGGCTTCCTCGCAAGCTTTCGACTCGCAAACACCCTCCGGACCGTCCCGCTCCCTGATGCACGCTTCGTCCTGGAAAATTCAAAGTCGTTTCCCATCTTTATCGTTCCGCCATTCTTCGGGGACCCCTTATGGGATTGAATCGAATCCTGGCTCTCTAATTGCGTTCCGATTCCTCCAATTATTTTACCACCCCTTTTTCTTAGTCACCCTCTCTTTCTCTCTCCCTCTCTATTTTTCTTCCTAACACGTTGGCTGCCAAATAACCGACATACAGGGTGTCCTTCTATAAATGTCAGAGCAAATATTTCGTAACTAGTTGAAGTTACAAGAATGGTTAACAAGACAAATTTACACGGTTTTAAGTCCCCAATAAAGTGCATGTAAAATAATTGTTTTTACTTGTGACCTTTGCGAATTATGAAGGTCGCCATCGTTATTTTTAAATTCGTACCTACATTTTTTTACATATTTATGAACTAGGAGTCATTTTCAGTCAAAATCATATTTAGTAAAAAATTGATAGTATGCATTGTTTTCGAGATAATCGAACTTCAACTTGTAGACTTAACGTGTGATGAAGTTTGACACACAGAGGCGTTCGTATTTCCCGCTATAAGTGCGATACATATAGGTGGCGTAATATTCATGAGAGTGCGTTGTTCCTCCGACGTTGTATGACTGTTGTAAAGTGTGCATGTATGTAGCCCATTTAGATAATTAATCAATCACACCATTTCTGTCTTTGAATAAACTCAACAACGTGTAATAGTCAAACAATTAGAGCAGTCAAAAACTCAGGTAATAAATCAATGTTCATGACAAATAAAAATTACCACGTCTATATTAAAGAATTATGACAGTAAAAGTTAACACAACAGTCAAAGAATTAAAATAGTAAAAAAGAAATCAACCTTATAATTTGAACAACACCGTTAATCCTTGCATTCTAGCAACAACAAGCCCATAATTTTGTGCTTGTACAAGAGTAAAACCTGTCAAAAAATAAGAACAAATGAGTCAATGCTCATGACGTAAAAATTACCACAACAGTCAAAGAATTAAAATAGTAAAAGAGAAATCAAGCTAATAATTTGGACAGCGTTAATCCCTGCATTTTAGCAATAACAAGCCAACAATTTGCCTTCGGTTATGGAATGTTCGCTGATTTTCAGAGTCTTTGGATGTTTTCCCCGCGATTTCTCTGTAATTTTTTCGGTTATTTATCTTCGAAGGAGTTTCCTTGATTCGCCATTCGCCTCTTTCTGCAGAGACACGCGGTTTGTGGGTTCCGAAAGAAAGGATGTCATCGCATTAAACCGGACCAGAGGACCAACTGCGACCTCTAACTCCTTTCGGCAGAATTGAATGAACCGCGGGAAAAACATTCGTTTCTTCGGCCGGTTTAAAGTCGAACTCCGAGCGAGCGGCGTCGTACGAAGACGAATCACTGAAAGAAAACGCGGAATGGGACGCTTTGAAGGGGTCGTCGGGCAAATGCATTTGTTATCGGTGAAATGGGGACCTCGTTCCGCCGAAGAAGCCGCCTGGAAAACGTCCCCGAGTTAGCTTTCGAAGTACGAGATACCATATCTTGAGAAATTTCGAAAAGAACGGATTTGCTGATGCTTCGCTCGGCAATGAATGGACGGTTAAACTCCACTTCGGTGGACCAAAAATGTTGGACTTTTTTAAATACGATCTCGTAGATTTTGACAAGATAAACTCAAAAATTTAAGTTTCTATTTTAGGAATTCACTGGTTCGAAAGTTACACGTTTATAAGTGTTAAACAATTTGAACGTTTCCCATATACAATTCTATTTGAAATATGATTGGTCGTCCACATATGTGAGCATCAACAATTCTCATATTTCAGCTTACTTTATGTAAAAGCGTATTGCATTCGGATCGATTCCACCATATTTGACCGGCAAACTCATTATTATGGGAGCTATCTCTTCTCAGCATCGAATCTTTCGCGGGACGCTGAAGCAATTCTATTTTTTGAATGCGGATGCCATCGCTTCCTGTAAGTAAATTGTGATTTGATTAACTTCTACATGAGAGTATAATCATATAATTTGGTTATTAGATATTTACTTCAGCGATTCCTCGCGGATTTCAAATCAAGTTAAATTTAAGACCAAACCCGGACTTTATCTGAATTTAACCCAGATCTAACTCAAACCAATGCAAATGCATATCCCAAGCATAAAAGTGACGAGTCGCTATAGCAAATAAGGGTCATTTAAATTTATCAATATTATTAATTACTAACGAACCTAATACTGTGGTTTACCGTTTTGTGAATATAGCTTGCAGAAGTGATACTGCGTAACTGCGAACGCTTAAAATCGCACATATTTTCACACATGTAACTTTACAACCAGTTAATTCCTGACCTTAAAACTCACATGCTTGGGTTTATCTCGTCACAATCTACAGGATTATATAAAAAGTGTCTAAAATTTTTTGGTCCCCCGAAGTGAAGTATAACCGAACAGACACATGATCATTTTTACACGACATGGACCTACCGCTTCATTTATTGACTGTTTTAATTGTTCGATTGTGTCGTAATTTTACAAATCAGAGATAGCTGCTGCTGAGAAATAACTTTTTTGTGTATTCATACTGGAGCAATAGTAATTCGGGATTGGAAGAATTCAACAATTTCTTGACAAATTCTATTTACGATATGAACCGTGATACTATTTTGGAAGACGTTCTAAATTCTTCAATTTCAATAGAACTCGATATTAAAATATTCTAAATATCTTTAGACTTTAGACAGGAAATTGAACCACAATCTCATTAATAACATCATCAAATATCCCATTAGAACAATTTTTCATTCAATTCCTAAGAACAAAATTCTTTCCCATAAGAATTCCACACAAACAGATATTTTCTGGCACAAATCAAGCTCGAACAAAATATTTTAAGTAAAGTATTGACACCAGGATTAAATAAATTATTTTAATCTGATCGATCATCTATAAAGTGCACAATGAGTTTTAACAGAGATTGCAGGTCTGGCCATAGGAAAATTCTTGATCTGTCACAGCCAGATTTGGAAGTGTCGTCGATCGCGTACATGGTGCATAGCGTTTTTTGACGGAGATAAATGATCCTCGGAAGCCGAAGAAGCGTCGCAGATAAGTGAAATTAATTCCAACGTGATCTTCTCCTTCTCTTATCGGTATTAAGTTCTCGGTGCTGATGGAACCAGCTCGCCGAGAAAGAGAGCGCGGGAAATAGACATCTATCCTCGAGGCGCCGCCGAGTAAAATAGATGACAGCCAATGCCGGGAAACTAGTTTCATGGAGTTCCGCCAGATAAGCTTCTACCCAGTTACATTAAACTAGAAAGATCGGCCCGGAGAGTTCAACTTTCGGATCGCGATGCCTGCTCGCACAATAACGACCAGGATTTTCTCCTCGAAGTACGAAAATCGGTCGTACCATTGATTTCAGATGAAAGAGTGACGACTTCCAAACAGATACACTGACTCCCATTAATATTCGGGCATTTTTAAAAATACGAGAATCTAATAGAATTTTTGGAAACATATACGGGGTGGTTCACGCAACTTGTTCACCCTCCATAACTTCCAAAGTATGCATGAAAAAACTTTTTCTAGAAAATTTGTACGATTTGAAGGGATACATTATGTAATTCATATATTTTTTTGTAAGTGGATGCGTTTCAGAGATTTAAAGGTCAACTTCGTTCTTTTTTTAAATTGAATGCTATATTTTTTATGCCAAAATATAGAAGAGCGTTAAATTTTTAGTGAAAAAGTACTGACCTTTATTGGCCGTAAACATAATACAGTATTTAATCGATGAATGTCACAACCACCTGTCCGACCGGCGACAATTAACGTTCAGATAATACTAATTCTTTGACTTGTGTCGAACGTAGAAAAGGACAGTGAAGCTCGAGAGATCTCGGTCGCCGAGTATGTCGGTGTGAAAACAACACCTAACCCAGTGACAAAACTTATTTATTTTTTATAATTTTTTTATGGAACTTTCACGAACATATTCGTGGCATTTTTCTAATGAAAATGATACCAAATAAGATATAATTCCGATGGTATTTACTTGAGCAATGAGCTTCGCTGATCTTTTCTACGATCGGCACAACTCAAAGAATAGTATTATCTGAACATTAATTGTCGCCGGCCGGACCCGTCGCGTCGACGATTATCGATGGAATACTGCACTGTGTTGTTTAAACATTTATAGAGAACAGAATTTTATTTCAGGTTAGAAGAAGAGGATAAGGTTCATACTTAGCAGATTTTGTCTGATATCTTTGTTTTCGGATTGAGTTTTGATATTGTATGGTAAGAGGGTAGAACCGATCATTGAAAGCCATTTAAGAATTACATAATGTATCCCTTCAAACCATACAACTTTACTAGAAAATGTTTTTCATGCAATGTACACTTTGTAAGTTATTTTGGATGAACAAGTTGAGTGGACCAACTTTATATTTGAAGATAATTCTTTTTGACATGTCAATCTTCATTCCCCCCCCCCCCTCCCATGTAACAGCAGTCTATTTAATTTGATCAGCCAGAAATGAATAATTAACACGTTCAGCGCCCACTCCACAATCATAAAAATTACACAAAATCAAAGCAATATATTTATTACAACAAAAACTAAGAAGTTGTGATATTAACTACTGTTTCAAACCTCTTCTATTCCTCAGATCGTAAGGAAATTTTGTACACTCAATCTACCAACGTAAAAATTAATTTTCAATTTTTTTATAAATAATTCCGTCACCCAGATATGGGTGACATGGCGCTGAACGTGTTAAATGTCGAGTTTGATATTTTCTAGGTAAAATAAAAGGCCTAGGTTCCACTATGATTTTAGTTATTTGCCTACAATCCAGGGGATGTCGAATCAGAATCGCGAAAAACGCGTGAAGGAGGGCTCGTCGAGCATCAAGGTCGAGAATGAACGCCCTTCAGGCGCCGTGATAAATGATAACCCAGCGATAACACGGTTCCATGTTTACGGGCCACCGAAATAGCGGTGGGGGGTGGACCTCCAATCAGAACGACTCACAACGGACTCGTTTAGGGGCTCGAGCGTTTCTCTCGACAGGAATTTATAGCCTTTGATCAGAAGTTCCGTGGCTGGTGGACGGGACTTTGCCATACGATTTCGTTTCGCTATTCAAAGCAAAATGTGATTTACTGCGACGACGAGATTCGATCGCTCACTCTCCAATAACAAAGCGCAAGAAATCGGCCTGTGACGACTATTTGCTTCTCTCTTTGCTACGTAACATTTACCATCAATCTAATTGTTATATTTGAAACATGAGAAAGAGCGCAGGAACTGCGATCGTTCTTTGGCAAATTATTATTACTAAAGCAAGACGGTGGTGAAGAAGGAATTTAAACATGGCGCATATTAAAATGATATTGCTTCAAAAGTATCGATTCAATCTTAACAAAATTTTACACACATCCTACTGAATAGTTGACGAAAACATTGCAAAAAGAATCTCAGTTTTAGAATGTTCTATTTCATTAGAAAAATTCACAAATTTACCCGGTTTTATCAATTATCGAGGCGCCTGATGGCATTAGAATATGGCACAAATAAAAAGTATCGATTCGATTTGAACAAAAATATGTATACATCTTAGAAAATGATTAAAAAAAAATACTGCAAAGCGGATTTCAGTCCTACACTGTTCCTTCCCATAAAAAAAGTCACAATGACCGCTTTTTTTATAAATTATCGAAAATGAAGAAAGAACGATAGAACCATATATTAATACATGGTGCAGATCACAACGGCATTGTTCCAAAAGTATCGACACAATTTTAACAAATATTTGCATGCATCTTGGAAAATGATTAACAAAAATACTGCAAAGAGGATTGCAGTCCTACACTGTTCCTTCCCATAAAAAACAATCACAATGATCGCTTTTTTATCAATTATCGAAGATGAAGAAACAACGAATATTAAAATATGGTGCAGATCACAACGGGATTGTTTCAAAAGTATCGTCTCAATTTTAACTAATATTTGCATACATCTTAGAAAACGATTAACAAAAATACTGCAAAGAGGATTGCAGTCCTACATTGTTCCTTCCCATAAAAAAAATCACAATGATCGCTTTTTTATCAATTATCGAAAATGAAGAAAGAACGAATATTAAAACATGGTGCAGATCACAACGGCATTGTTTCAAAAGTATCGATTTAATTCGAATTAATATTTGCATACATCTTAGAAAATGATTAACAAAAGCATCGCAAAAAGAATTGCAGTCCTCTATTTTTTCTTCCCATAAAAAAAATCACTATGATCGCGTTTTTATCATTTATCGAAAATGAAGAAAGAACGAATATTAGAACATGGCGCAGATCAAAACGCCATTATTTAAAAAGTATCGATTCGATTTGAACAAAAAATATGCATACATCTTTAAAAATGATTAACAAAACCATCGCAAAAAGGATTGCAGTCCTCCACTGTTCCTTCTCATAAAAATAAATACCCGAAGATCCTCTTTCCATCGAGGCGTCCGAAGAGCGACGAAAATCATCCTTGATGAAATCCTATCGCTCTTTTCTTTTCGCAGTTTTTATTAGATGCGTGGGTGGTTTCTCGACTCAATCACCAATTGGTTCGCACGCTATGCGACGAACTTGTGAAACTCGCCTAACGTTCGCAGAGTGTGCCGGCGTTAATGGAAGTTCCTTCGCGACGTCGATCCCGATCAAGCATTCGCCTCGAACGACCGCGAGACCCTTGGAAATCGAATCTTCGACCTAGCTTTCACAGCCCTCAGGCCGGATTTCCATGTCAGCCGCGGGAATGCGCACGGATTCGCAGCCTCTGGAACGCATCGAGATCAACGAGCGGATTTATTCTGCCTACAGGCTGATTCATGACGCGCGCGAACATTCTCATTCGGTTTCTCGAACGATTCGTTGTTGATTTCTCTGAGATGACAATTTTTAAAACCAGAAAAATCTGAAGACGAGAGAAGAAATTTAACAAATTATTTAACGGCGACTCTTCCATAATTTTTGGAAGTCTCTGGCTCGTGGCTGAGGATTTTTTAACACTTTTCAGGTGAGAGACTATAATCGCAGTTGGGAACAGAAGAAATGTTGAAAATAGATATTTTACTTTGATAATGTCGGAACTTTGGATCTTTGCAACGTAAAAGAAAAGAAAATAGTTTAAGTAATATTTAATAATGAATCACACGACATTACAGAATAGACGTTACAAAAAAGAAACAATAAACATAAGACATAAGAAAAACACATAAGAAAAACATAAGAAAAACTAATAAAATTCTTAAAGCACACAAAATTATTCAACCGAATCTAAATTATAAATGACCACCTAATTGTACGCTTGTAGTTGCTAATAACCCTTGTGAGGTTGATGCAACTTAAAAAATAAAAAAAAATTTAATATTATACCACGTTCATTCAGTGAACGACCGAATGAATTGAATATACTATTTGAAACTACATTCAATGGATAAAAATGACATATACATCTAAATGCAATCAGTCAATCTTTTATTTAAAAAATTAAGTACCTCCAAGTCAGTGCATAGTAACCTACCTGCACTATTAAGTTGATACACATGTGAAATCACTAGATTTTCCCACTGCACGTTCAAAAAATACGGAAAATGGTGCCCGCCGACAAAGTATTAAGAGATTCTTCAACAGCTACAGAAACAGCAATCATGAACCAACAATTCACACTCGATAACGTTATCGAATAATTCCATACGGGATTATTGTATGAACGAAGAGTTTTAAGCTTCCATTTGGTACAGCACAATTATTGAAAAACGTATTAATAGCTCTTCCGGTAGATATAGTATTAATATCGAAAAGTACTCTAACCTACCTAGAAAGGATAAAATCGAAAAACGGTTTTGGTAGGCACAAACACCGAGAAACAATGGCAAAACATTGAAACGAATATGAAAATCTTCAAAAGAGTATCAAAAGGAGAACCTAGCATGTACAAAAAGATTGTACAAATCACAAACATCAGAACACAATTGCAGAACACTGAAATAAATATCAGAAACTTTAGGAGACTACGAACAAAAAATGTTGCAACATAAAGAACAACTTTGCAAAGCACAGTACCAAGAAACAATGGCAAAACATTGAAACGAATATGAAAATCTTCGAAAGAATATCAAAAGGAGAACCTAGAATGTATAGAAAGATTGTGAAAATCACAAACAACAGAACACAATTACAGGACATTGAAACGAATATCAGAAGGTTTAGGACACTACGGAAAAAAATTTGCAACATATAGAACAATTTTGCAAGGCACAAACACCAAGAAACAATGTCAAAACATTAAAACGTGTATAAAAATTTTCAAAAGTGTATCAAAAGGAATACCTTGAATGAAACGAACGTCAGAGCCTTCAACGGATCACAAGTAAGAAAATCTGCATCGTAAAGAACGATTTTATAAAGCACAAACACCAGAGAACAATGGCAGAACATTGAAACAAACATGAAAGTCTTCAAAAGGGTGTCAAAAAGGTAATCTACAAAGTCCAGAAAGATGGCACAAAGCACAAACACCAGATCACAATTGCAGAACATTGAAACGAACATCAGGGGACTTCGACAGACCACGAAGAAGAAAATCTGCAATGTAAAGACCGCTTTTGCAAGGCACAAGCACCAGGAAACAATGGCAAAACATTCGAATAAAGGACAAAGGCTGAAAGAAGATCGCATACAAGAGGAAATCGATCAGCGTTAAGAACAAAAGTCGTAACTTGAACGATCATGAAAGTTCGAGGACTGTGTTTTGGCAAGCTCGACTTTCTTGAGCGGTACATATAAAAGGGATTATACGGAACGAGTGTAGCGTCAATTTTCGAAGTTTCCCGCGGGGCGTAAAAGTGCATCCCCGTTACAGGGAATTGAATTACACCGGCGTGTTTTCAATTTATATTCCGAGCACGGCCTACCGCTCTATCTAAATCACATCCTGGGCCAAGATGGCTGTGAGCATGGGTACTTCGTTCCCACTAGCGGCGTGCATTTACCTTGTTCCAACCAGGAATATTCTGATCAAGAGAAAAAGATAGCAGCAGCACGTGCGCGTCGAAGATCGACGCGAAATTGCGGTCAGAGCGAAGTGCATAATGCAAATGAAATTTGATCACGTTGCGTGGCGTTGCGTTGCGTCTTTCTTTTTCTCTCGCACAGAATGCACAGAGACGGACACCCATGAGATGTTGATGAATTGCATACATTATAGGTAAAAATATTCTTAAAATGTACCGGGTGATTCACGAGAAATAGGCCACCTAAATAGCTCCGTTAATATGTTAGAGAGTTGTACTAGGGTCATTGTATGTCAAATCCATCACTTTTTGCGGGCACCGTCGTCGATTTTGTTCTAAATAAAATATGTTGCAGTCCATGTGAAATTAGGTGGGGTTTAAGTCATAATATTGCCTGTTTCGAATTTTTTTGGAAATTACAGATCTTCGAAATTTGCAATTTTTGCCTATTTTGGCGAAAACGGACCTCACTTGCGAATTTTTATCTCGGGAACTGTTCGTCCGGTTGAGCTAAATTTTTTTGTTTCATTCGAAAAGGATCGGGCTATTACAAAATAATTTTTTAAACCTCGACAATCGACTTTATAATGTTGAAAAATTTAATCAAATTCTTTTTTTACGTTTTTTTTATGATAGGGCATGGTTAGTTAAATTTTGGAAAAAATATGGTTATATTCCTTGATGTTTCCCCTTTAAAATGAGCCCTTGCAGATGGTATGCTAAAGATGGTATGTTAAAAACCGGCAAAATGATGATTTAAACCCCTCCCCCCCTAATTGCACATAGACTACAACATATTTCATTTAGAACAAAATCGACTATGGTGCCCGCAAATAGTGATCGATTTGGCATGGAATGACCCACTGTTAAAGGAGACAAATAAGGTGATATAAAAAAATGTTCTGATTGTTGTCGTTTTCAAGGTCTTTTGAAGGTCATCGATGTTTTTTTAAATATCACGATATACAATACTTTAAGTTCAATGATGTGGTACATTATGACCTTCAAATTACCTTGAACTAGAAAATGTAGTCAAACTATACCTATTTATAAGTACAAGGTCCTTTGATAGTCATACTGTACATCATTAAACTCGTCTTGACATCAGCTATAACATTATGAAGTTAAAAATATATGTGCCACTAAAAAAAACAACGATGACCTTCAAATGACCTTGAACTAGAAAATGTAGTCAAACTATACCTACTTATAAGTACAAGGTCCTTTGATAGTCATACTGTACATCATTGAACTCGTCTTGATATCAACCATAACACTATGAAGTTAAAAATATATGTGCCATTAAAAAAAAACAACGATGACCTTCGAAAGACCTTGAAAACAACAAAAATCAGAACATATTTTTTGTATCACCATAGTTAGCAACGCCTCGCATTTAGAGGTAAACGAATGACCGTAAACATTGTGAATTGTCGCAAGATCTATTAGTTCATTACATGAAATTGTTTTCAATTTGGCTCCGTATAAAATTGGTTTTTCGTGAGTTAAGTTCTGATGCAATGTTTACGTTTATTTGTTTACCTCCAAATGCGAGGAGTTGCTATTACGTACCGTCGAAATATTTCAAATATTCTTGCAATTGATTCATGGCGATATTTTCCTTCAAGGTCATCTGAAAGTCATCGTATAGCAGGTCGTTGAATTCGTTTCGACGTCGCCTACAATATTATGAAGTTAAAAATACCCAGTTCCATTTAAAGATATGACAACAACGTTGATTTTTTGTTGAAAATTGGTTTCTTTTTTAATTTAAAAAATTGCAATTTCTTGTCGGTTAAATACTGATTAACTTTGGTACGAAACACTTTTACCTGTCCAACCATCCGAAGGGACTGAAAAATCGTGGGGACTAATTTGTGCCGCACCCTGTATAGTGTTTCTCCGTTTTGGAAACGCATTAAATTAAACCATTGTAAATTTAGTCTTTCCCATCGGGAGAGTGGTCCTTCGGTTTTAGAACCTACTCGTCGGCACACGCGGTACGAATACATTCAAAGTCCGAACGATCATCGGATCAAGTGCGGACAATGAACACGGAGAATAAAAATCTTCAGACAGCCACTTCAGTTTTCGTTTCGCTTGTTTTCCAAGGATGTTCACTCTTTTTACGGAATAGATTACGATCCCGACAGTGTGCGACGCGTGCAAATTTATGTGCCTTCCCCCGGAGTTGCGAATACATAATTAATTAGCGGCGGAAAGAGGATTTGGATGAAATCGCTTTCAGGGTGGTTTCGGTGGTCATAGGGATGGTAACGTGACTGATAAATAGGTAAAGTGGATTCTGGAAGGTCCATTTTGTTATGTTAGTGTGTATCCGGCAACTTTGGGAATTTTTAGTGGAGTTTTAGGGGACTGAGCATTATTTACATTCATGTGGATGCGAATATTATTGTGTCCCAGACATTTATTCACATAATATTTGAATAAATTTTTAGTAATAATTATAATAACAATAAATCATGGATTGATGAAATGATAACAACGTTGAAACTGAAATTGAAGTAGAATAGCTGAGTGATCTGTCAGACGCGTGGAAATGTTGTGGATGCGAATATTATTGTGTCCCAGACATTTATTCACATAATATTTGAATAAATTTTTAGTAATAATTATAATAACAATAAATCATGGATTGATGAAATGATAACAACGTTGAGACTGAAATTGAAGTAGAATAGCTGAGTGATCTGTCAGACGCGTGGAAATATTGTGATTCTTTTTTTACGAATGCTTTCAATATTTTTTTATTGCGTCTACGTAACAATTTTGAGTTAGATAGCAAATTAAAAATCTTAAATACTGAATTATTAATGAGACAACAATATAGAGGGCAAGTAGTTTTAGTGTAGGATTAGTCAGACACTAAGAAACCTACTGATAAATCTGGCATATAATGGAAAACAAGTCTGGGTATGAAATTAGTCAGACGCGAAAATGTTTCATCTGAAAAATGGATTGCATAAAGGACAAGTAGTCTGATTGAAAAATTAGTCAGACACCCAAAAATTTTTTAATTCTTCTGTTTAAATATTCCACTATTCCTTTATTGCACTTTTCTAATACAGAAATTGAAATAACAGTAAATCAATTAAACATTTATAACGTTTCATTAAAGAAAAAATAGTAGTATATTCGTACGATTGGTCAGACACGACCAAATTTCCTAATTTTCATAAACCCTTCCCAACATTTTCCAATTATATTCTTGTAATAAACATAAGACAATTAATAATTCAAAACCAACTATAAAAATATGGTCACTGTAAAGAATAATACAAGGAGAACGTAGTCGAGGCAAAAAAGTAGTCAGACACATGAAAATATATTCTCCTTTAGAACGTCTCCATTCCTATTACAGATTCGTACTAAATATATTAAAAATAATAATCGAGACCCAACGATACGACCGCTGTCATGATTAAGAACAATTCCAAAGTAGTCAAGGTAAAAAATTAATGAGGCAAAAGAAAATTTATTCCCCTTAAAATGTCTGAACTATTTTCTTCTTAAAAATTCCTACTAAATACATTAAAAATAATAATCGAGACCCAAAGATAAAGACCGCCATGAAGATTTAGAATAATTCCAAAGTAGTCGAGATAAAATAATAGTCAGAGACAAGAAAATATATTCTCCTTTAGAACGTCTCCATTATTTTTCTATTACAAATTCGTACTAAATATATTCAAAATAATAATCGAGGCCCATCAATAACGACCGCTGTCACGGTTAAAAATAATTCCAAAGTAGTCGAGGTGAAAAAATAGTCAGACACGATGATCCATTGAGATTTTAAAGAGCCAGGACATCGGCATGTAGGAAAGGGATTTCAGCTTTGTTGGAAAATCGCGAGACTCGCAAGAGATAAAGTCAGGATGAAGGGTGAAACCGTGACCCCACCTAAGGGTTGACATTCGCCTCGAAACCTTACCTTGGTGAGTACGGCTTCATCGGGGGTCGCTGTACGTGCCGCGTCCCGACGCGATCCGATTGAGCCGTCGCATACGACGCGTCGCTTCGCGGCCAAACGACCGAAGACTTTCATTCGAAATCCATCGTCTGTCGTCGGCTGAATATTGGATATTGAATAAATCATCGAAACCCCGAGTCAATCGCGGATACCGTCCCCACGGAACAAAAATCGTCTGTGTCCCACGTCTGTGTCCCACGATTGCCACGTTCTTCTCGCAAACGATTTCAAACTGGAAAACACTTCACTCGAAAAATCCGTGAAAGTCAGTATATCATACCCATCTCTCGTAATAAATAACAAATAGACAGCGAATCTATATGCAAAATAAAATGTTTATACATCATTTGCAAGGAAACTATTGGGTTGGCAACTAAGTGGTGGCGGATTTTAAATAAAAAGGAAATTCATAGCTTTAAAAGTATCGATGCAGTCTAAACAAAATTTTGCATACATCATACAGAATGTTGAACAAAAATATTGCAAAAGGAATTTTATTCGCAAGGTGTTCCTCTCCGTTAAGAAAAAGTTCACAAATATTCCCTTTTTAGTAAGTTACAAAGGCGCTTGGATAAATGAATGAATGGATTAAAACATGATGCAGATCAAATCGTCAGAGCTTTAAAAGTATTGATGCAATCATAACAAAATTATGCATACATCATACAGAATGTTAAACAAAAATATTGCAAAAGGAATTTTATTCGCAAGGTGTTCCCCTTCGTTAAGAAAAAATTCACAAATACTCCCTTTTCAGTAAGTTACAAAGGCGCTTGGATAAATGAATGAATGGATTAAAACATGATGCAGATCAAATCGTCAGAGCTTCAAAAGTATTGATATGATCTAAATAAAATTTAACATACATCATACAGAATACTTAACAAAAGTAGTGCCAAAAAAATTTAAGTCGTATCACATCCCTTCTCATTACAAAAAAATTCACAAACTTCCCCTTTCTATCAGTTACTAAATCGCCAAAACGAATAAATTGAAACATGTTGTTGAACAAATGATCATTGTTTCAAAAGTATCAATTCAACCAAAAATTTGCACACATCTTACAGAATAGTTAACGAAAACGTTCCAAAAAGAATTGTAATCGTGCCACGTTTCTTTTCATTAGAAAAATTTCATAAAGATCCCCTACTTCCAGATAATCATGAATACTTTGATCCACCGACGAACCACGAGTCCATTACCATAATGAGTAGTTTCACATGCCACTTCCGGCGCTATCGAATGTTAAAGCGGCAATCAGATTGGACCCCCTCTAACCAGGTGCACGGTAATTACTGCAAACTTATTAACACTCCGGAACCAGGTAGATGACGTGCCCGAAAATCTCCGCTTAATTGATCACAGATTACCTCGGAGCTTCTGAGGTTGATTAATCGTCGAGATCGATCCTCCAAATCGACTTTTAACGCTCGAAAGAAGACTCGAGACACGAGGTTTCATTACGCATCTTTTTCCCCGACGAATCAAAGCTCCAGAGAAACTTTCAAAGAAAAAGAATCGAAGAGGATCGAATCTAATTCAGACCAGAAAATGGAACGTCGAAGGTTCCGTGTCTTGGGATTCGCATAAACGAGAGTATGGCTGTTAAAAGGCTTTATGGGGTAGCAAGCCATCTTCGATTCGAAACGTTCGCGCCCCGTAAATGTGTCCGCACACGGATTTTTATGCGACACGGCTGACCAGGCAGATTGAACCATTGTTTAATTGGAACACGAGCGACCATAAGCCCGGGCTTCGATTTTGGTCCGGTGAATAAATTCGACACCTTCGCGGTGCTTTGATTTTGCTGCAATTACGTTACTTCCGCCATTTTACGAGTTCGCACCTTTTTCAATGCTATTCGACTGTGAAACTCCATGCGAATTCACATCTTTTGAAATTAGTGTTAGCAGAATAGGAATTTTTGTGGCAATTGCTGGAAACAGGATTTTAGTAGAAATTTATTTTTGCTTTTTATAGTTTTGTATTTTATTTGTTGATTTTTGTCATAAATACACAAAAATTCATAGCCTAATTGCAATAAATACACTGCGGATTCCCATGCAATAGAATAATTGTATTAATTGCCAGATGCAGGAGTTACGTAGACATTAATTTCTTTTCTTAATCATTTTATACAGTAGAAAATGATAAAACAATATTTTTAAATCTCTTAAATGTGTTCATTATTTTGCATTAGAAATGCATAAAATCCACAGGCTAGTATTAAATCTAGTACTAATGTTAAATCTTAAGTATTTAAATACTGATTGTTAAAAATCTTTGTTATTCAAATTTGGTGTAAATATTAGTTGTTTTCTTTGTGAACACTGCTTGTTAAAAATCTCTGAAACTACTTATCCGATTTTGTTTAAATTTAGTGAAAATATTCTGCAAACAGCATTCTACAATTTAGCTATACTAATTTTTCAATATCAAAATTATTTGCTTATTTATGAACATTCAAAGTTGCTTTCTCTAATCACACCTATTTTAAACTACGTTTCAAACTTCTTCTCATAAAATTCAAAATTATAGGGAACCCATACACCAAGTATTAAATAATACATTTCTATTTGTAAATTAATAACAATTTGCTATTTTAGACATTCCAATTCTGTGAAACAACGGTGTCCTTCGAGCGATGTTACGAAAAATTCAAAGCTGTCGAAACCATCGAATAACTTCGTCATTTGGTAACATATAGACATAAAAAAAATTTCTCTACAAACCCAAATGTCACATCTATACACCCTTAAAATACAAGAATTTTTCATTCAGCAATCACCTCCCAAAAGAAATCCATAGTTCCCCTATTTTCAGTGAATCTCACCGCTCAAGTCAATTTTTCTACAAAAAAAAATCAAATAAACATCAAACAAACCAAGTCCAGACGCAATAAATCTCAGCAATGTTACAAATTCAAACTTAAACCCTTTTCTCAAAAAAGAAAAAAGCCTGGAAGCACGGAAAACGTTCCCCGAGTATTTTTATCGATTTGTTCGCTCGAAAGAGTAGCAGCCATTTAAACTGCAAGCCCATCTCGAGTCGACGGAGTTTACGAGCAAGAAGATCGATAGATCCTTCGTCGATCGAACTTTTCCAGCTTTCGGGATTCATTTCCTTCGATCCTGGATCAAACAGTTCGTCCACGAAGCGAAACCGAGTTCCCGCGGGCTCGCGGAACGGAAGTTGTCGCAGGGCAGCTAAACGCGCATCGATTACAAACTATCGGGCGACCTGTCAGCGGTAATTAAACCATAATTGATAACGTTACCGTGGGAACGTCGGCCATCCAGGTTCCTGATAATTATACACGCGTTCGCCGTATGGAAACGCAAATTTCGACTGTACCAATTATCCAGCACAATTTTACGAACCCAGAGACATAGCTGGTTTCTTTCGCTGCCAATTTCTTTTTTCAGTGACAGAACGAAACGCGGGATAATTGAACACTGTACAGCGTATCCTCGAACCCGGCGGCGCTGCAGCTGCTAATTAATCACCGGTACGACGAAATTAATAAATTCACGTCGAACAACGACGCTCGCCGACGCGGCGGATGTATTTTTGCACGCCCTCGGTCTATTCTCGCGGTAGCCGCGAGACGATCGATCGATCCCGTGCTCGCGATTGATCGGAACCTGGCCGTTAACCTCCTTTCGAATTCGCAAACATCCATTTTCATCTGATTCATTAAGGACCGTTTGATTGCGGGATTCATCCCTCGGATCTTGATCGAAAATTCTGCGAATCGTTCACCATGTTCGCGGTGCGATTGGGTTCGCGAATACAAAGTGCTGTTGGCTCTAAGTTTTTGAAGTAAAACTTCTTTGCTGAGGGGGCTACAATTTTCTAGCGTTACGAAAGTCGAGCGTTACGGACATCGAGTATAACGAAAATTTTGAAGGGAGTGTATCGAGCGTTGTTCCGTTCAATATTGCCGCTGGTTCAAGGCAATTAACGCTCTAGTTTAAAAACAGTAAAAAAGGTATATTTCACATTCGTAAAAAATACACTTAAAGTTCGATATCCTAAGTAAAATGTTCAAAAATGCGAATGTCCTATAATTCGTTCAGTTCAAAAGGTCGTAAAGTTCTACCGTTATTTCAGATATAACGTTCGTTCTATATACAGTTCTAACGTTCGATGTGTTCCGATCTAAGGTTCGATATGTTCTGTCCTAATTCCCTACCAAAGTTCAGGAAGAGATCATTCCTTTGGTAGGGATAAAAAAGGGAACGAATCACCAGGTCGGAGCGTAATCCTAAATTGTGCAACGCCTACAAGCTCCGTGAATTCATTTTCCCACGTAAGCCTCGCGTTGCACAGAGCACCCTTGTTTAAGGATCCTTTCCGCTGCTTGTGAGCCTGCGATGCGTCAATTGTCATTGAGTGGAGTACGGCTGGTCTGTTTTCCCGTTTCAAAACAAAACACTTAACTTCCAGCCGTACCCAAGTCCGTAACGAATTCTTAGGGCCAAGTATGCGAATAAATATCTCAAAAATGACAGCGCCCCACTCGATCGTAGCACAAGCCCAGACACGATGTCTAGACAATTCTAGACAGGGAGAAAAAAACTTTCTTATACCGACGGGATTTGAACCCCGATCTACCGCTTGGCAGTCCAACTCCTTAACCGCTTGGACAACCAACGATCTTGGAGCCACAGCGCACATTTTGGTATATCTCGGAAAGAATAAAATGCTCCAGCGACAGAATTTTTCGTTTAAGACGTTATTTTTTTATGACAATTTGGCATTCATCACGAAAGAACCGTTCCATTAATAATATGCATATTAATAATAATTTATTTATTTACGACAATTTCGAATTTATCACGAAAGAACTGTTGCATTAATAATATGCATATTAATAATAATTTATTTATTTACGACAATTTTGCATTCATCACGAAAGAACCGTTGCACTAATAAAGGCATACTTATAATAATTTATTTATTTATGATAATTTCGCATTCATCACGAAAGAACCGTTGCACCAATAATATGCATATTAATAATAATTTATTTATTTACGACAATTTTGCATTCCTCACGAAAGAACCGCTGCACTAATAATATGCATACTTATAATAATTTATTTATTTATAATAATTTCGAATTCATCACGAAAGAATCGTTGCACTAATAATATCCATACTAATAATAATGTATTTAAATATGACAATTTTACATTCATCACGTTCGCTATGATTCCAAGATCGTCGATTTTCCAAGCGGTTACGGAGTTGGACTACCAAGCGGTAAGACCGGGGTTCGAATCCCGTCGAGGTAAAAAAGTTGTTTTTCCCTTAAAAATTTTCGTTACATTCGACTTCCGTAACGCTAAAAAATTGTAGCCCCCTCAGCAGAGAAGTTTCACTTCAAAAAATCTGAAACACGCCGAGTGCAGAAATTGAAATGATCAATTTTCAAGTATGAGAAACTTCCTAAAAATATCCTATTGAAAAATCGATCATGACGCAACATAAAATTTTCAATCGACTCGAGACACTTTCGGGAAGCCAATCACAAATTACATCACATATGTTTTCAACCCTAACCGGAGGATTGACCTTGTCCTTCGCAGGGGAACCTCCAATCGCGCGAGAGGGACCGAGAAGCGATTCGCGTTTGTTTCCCTCGTAATGGAGTGTAATTGGTATCAGCTGTCAGTGATGCTGTTCTACGGCTTCCCGATAAACATTAGGCAACTGATAATTCAGTTAAAGGTCCTTGGACGAGGATAGTGGATCGCCGGGCGTACACTTGGACGCGTGTTGGATCGTCATCGAATCGATCGAGCTTCGATCAATCCGTTGCTAGACTCTCGGGGATCAGTTTCAGCGGATTCGCACGTGTTCACAGATTAACCTCTTTAGGTACGTATTTTCTAAAGTGGAAGAAAAATTGTTTAATCCTGTGTTCGATTAGAAAATCATCAATTCTTTCGTGCGAGTCGTTTGTTTTTATTGTTGAGAGATTCTACAGTGAATTGTTCCCTAACAGACTTTATTTCGTTTTTAAGTTACCTTTTCCGTCAGTTACAGAGACGTTTGAATAAATGAAAGAATGAATGAATTAAAACGTGGTGTGGATCAGGAAGTCTACACATAGTAATTACTCCTCCATTGCAGCCAAATGAAAAATACAATTTTACTTGCAAATACGGAATAATAAATCATTTATTCCTGGTACCATTTAAATGAATATTATTTAAATAAAACAATTAATACTTATTCAGAAATTAAATTTTACTTATTATTTGATATTTATTAACACTAAAACTACCAAACCAGTAAAAGATTTTATATAAACAATATTTTATGCAAGCGAAATAAACGTCATTGCAGGTCAAGTATCTTGGACATGTTCATAACAATTTAACAATTTTTTACGCTTTATCTATGAAAGCTACGCAAATAAATTCTGAAAGTAGACGATTCTACAGACTCTCCCAAGCACGTCGATATATATTTTTGTAACATTACAATCAGTGAAACATATCTAAACAATTTCTAAAGCAAGCTGTGGCGGCTACTTCCCATGCTCGTCAACAGAGCAGAGGGATATTACGACAACACCTTTCCCGCTACTACCTGAATCATCCTCTGTTTGTATATATACCGTCCTAAACTGTCCTTACGACATCCTGCGTCTAAGGCACGGGTCCGCTAGATTGCCTTACTGATGAGTCCTCTAGCGGGCCTAGGACGAAACGCTTCCTTCTCCTTTTTCCTCCTCTCACACACTTTTCAGCCGCCATAAAGCCAAGCATCCACCTACACACGTGACTTCCTACATATAAATTCCCCATAAAAATCGTGATCAAAACCAGACAAGTTGAAAATCATTCTATCCAAATTTGTGTCTCCTTCAGGACACAATCTTCGAATTTCCAGTCACAAGGATGAAATTCAGCGATTTACATTCTCTGGTCCGGGGATTAACAACTCGCGGTATCTCTGCCCTAAGTTATCCCTATCAAACGAATGCATGGAGCATCTTGATCTTGTCTACATATCAGGCAGCTCGAGAACGCTTTGAGCGAGACGCCTAGGAAAAACGGATGAAAAACGCGAAAAATCTTCTTCGGAATATTTCTCGTTCCTGCGCGTGTGCCTCGGGCGCTGCCAGAAACGTTTTCTCTGTCGTCGTGCTTGATCCTCCGTCGTTCGCAACCATCTTACCACCAAACCGAGTATCTCAACCGAGAAAAATGCTTCCGAGAGAAATTCAAACTGTCCAAACCTTCCCATCGCTTTATTCGTTCCATTCGTTTTATTCACTTCGGCCGTGACCGTATTGTCAATTTTATTTTCTATCCAGCTATTCCTCTCATTTTATTTCCTTTGCATATTATATCTATTCTGCTTGCGATGAAATGCTCACAATGTACAGTCACTCTCATTAATATTTTGACACTTTTAAAAAGACGATAACCTTTTAACCACTTGTCCTACCCGCTAACTCCCGATTGCTCGGGTTATAATAAACAAGAAGGTCGGTCACGCGTCGAGCCATTTAGCTATTTAGCCGTGTGATTGAACATGCGCAAAATGTATGCGTCTTATGACATGTATATTTCGACGCAACGGAAGGAATTGTGAAATAATAAACACGTTTGGGCACAACTAATACTTTTCAGATGTCTGGGAAGAAATTATGATCAATTCATCGGTGAACAAAAATGATTTATAATGTATTATAATGTATCAGTAACAATTTGTAAATTAATACTTAATTTAAATTAATAATGTTTTGAGAAAACTCGTAGAAAATTAGTAATCTTCGTGTTAGCGTTGTTTACGTTTATCACGAATGAAGTACCACGAGCCAGGCTCGCGTTGTTCACGTTTGGTCCGAACGAAGTACAACGAACCAGGCTCGTGTTGTTTACGTTTGGTCCGAACAAAATACCACGAGCCAGGCTCGTGTTGTTTACGTTTGGTCCGAACGAAGTACAACGAACCAGGCTCGTGTTGTTTACGTTTGGTCCGAACGAAGTACCACGAGTCAGGCTCGTCCTTATTGTTTTTGGCCCCAATTTCTTATCACGAGCTTCACTCATTGTTGGAGGCCAAGGGGTTAATTATACAGATAAATTAATGTTACGTCTCTTGAAGACGAATGTTGGATTTGCGTGTGTGTGTATATATACAGGGTGTCCCAAAAATGTCTCGGCTTCTTCAAAGAGGAGGTTCCTGAAGCCATTTGAAGCGACATTTTCCTTTGCAAAAATGGCCGCTTCGGCTCTGTTAAGGAGTTATTAACGAAAAACACGGACCAATCAGAGCGCGACCTAGAGGCGTATTAGCAGAGACGAACCGTACCCCAGTGACGCACGAGGAGGATCCGCGTGTCCCAGAGAGGTGTTGTCGTAGCAGGTAATAAACGAGGAAAGCGGCTTGACTTCTTCATTAAAACGGTTAGCATTTTATTGACCTACTGTACACATTTGGTAACCTGAAGTGGAGCCATCGTCAAGGTCGAGCTTCGACACAAGGCGCTGGTTTATGACCACGCTCGGGAGTAGAAGCGTACCTGAATGACCCCCGATTTCCCATTGCATTTGAAAACACGGTTCCATCGAACAGTTGCTGAAATGAAAATCGGCAGTGTGCTGTTGAAAGGCCGTTAACCTCGTCAGCTGTTCTGAACTAGTCTTCCTACGATCGCCAGCATGGACGGACGGTTTTTCGTGTACAGTCGAAATAGTCGATTTACGTGTATCAAATGTGAACTAGTTGTGCGTGATATGTGGACTTCTGTGAATCATTTGTGTGGATTTCATTCAACGTTTGTGGACCCAATGGATATATGTGAATAGTTTTACTGTTATCGTGAATAATTTAACAATGTGGCCGGATCGTGCAGTGATAGGACATTGACCCCTTCTGCTCGATAATTTTATAGAGCGAATAATTAAAATGCTCTTGTGAATTTAACGAGTAGGCACGTTCAGTGTTGCACACAGAATAATTTGTGAATACAGGAATCATTTTCACCTCGCTGGGGTTCTACAGGAGAACCAAGGTAAGCAAGGTTTTCTCAGTTTTTAATATTAATAATTAAAAAGTGAGTTTTACCAGTATTTATTGACGGTGTTAGAGTGTGCGGTGCTGTTCGTGCCGCGCGCCTTCGGGGCCGCGCCTCCGTAATATCGCGGTGCAGCGTTCGCTTTAAATAATTTTAATTCCGTTAATTTTAAAGTGCCTGCCTTTTAAAAAATAGGTCAGTAAAGAGAAGACTTGAAGCTGTCACCACGTTTTTTTCGAATTTTTAAAACAGTCCCGGCTATAGGAAAATTGCATTTGTTTAAAACATTTGCAAAATAAATGGTGAAGAAACTAATTCTTCCAAATCGAAATATTTTCAATAGATACTCTTCTGTGTTCACTACAAGCTCCTGAAAACTCATTTTCCTCAATACGTTAGTTCTAGTGTTATAATTTAATGAAAAAAAGTTCTTTACACGTCTGTAAAACCAACATTTTTTAAGATTTCGAAAAATCCTTCGAGATTCGTTCATAGGTTACTAAAGACTACAACATATTCAAATTTGAACTATCCGACATAGGACTCGAAAAATTTTCTTCTCTTGTTTGTTTCTTGCTTTCGACCGCGGTGTATCACCACCGCTCGACTTCTGTCGCGCGCGGCAGTCTCTGCCAATACGCCTCTAGGTCGCGCTCTGATTGGTCCGTGTTTTTCGTTAATAACTCCTTAACAAAGCCAAAACGGCCATTTTTGCAAAGGAAAATGTCGCTTCAAATGGCCTCAGGAACCTCCCCTTTGAAGGAAGTGAGACATTTTTGGGACACCCTATATATACTGACCGTCCATCAGGAGATGGCAGTGAGAAACTTGTAGGTACCACGTGATCTCCCTTCTACGCGCTATACGTCTACCGCTATTGGCCGAATCACGCGACAAAGACGGAAACGCGCATATTAGTGTGACTGCTACAGAGAGATGTGGTGACGCTGAGCGCTTACGTCGACCGTTCCCGCCAGAACGTAAGCGGAAGAGTGGGGTCCGCAGCCTGGCGTCTAGAGTGGGGTCTCGCAGTCCCCCTGCACACCACTGTCGAAAATCACTGCCATCTCCTGATGGACGGACGGTATATATATATATATATATATATATATATATAAGTGTTATACATTTACATATGTACACAGAAGTTTCCACTTAAACAAGTTGTTCAAAATTACAGCTCCCAACACATATCCAAAAATTATGAACCCTTTGCATTCGAATGAATGACTCAGGCGCACCAGTAAAAATTGCCATACCATTATTCAAAACAGTTATTATATTATTGAGTTTTTCTGTATTCCATAAGTTCCTATAAATTCAAGTGTTGTATCAGAAGGCCGGGTTTAATTTCACATGCATAAAGTAAAAAAGATTACATAAAGTAAAATTATTATACTTTGAAAGAAATGTCTTCATTTTGGTATCAAAATTCCATCGAGTGCAAAACGTTGAGATCGAAGTGGTGGTTATACTTCTAAATAATTACTATTAAGTAATAAAAGCAGCACACGATAAACATGAAAAGAGGATTTTGTCCATTTAGCACCTTCAATCGTAACCGTTCGGTCGAATTTGCGAGTTTCGGTCGGTCATCCTGCGGATTCAGGCCACGGGTAACTATGAATGGTGCCGGGACGATTTGTAGGCTGTCCGGTCGCTTGCCACGGTGTAACAGGTTTTGTCCGCGCGAGCTAGACCGTGAGAGTTTATGTCCTTTAACGTCCGTGCTACCTGTATATCATGGGCTCTCGCGTCCGTAACGTTGCACGTCACTAACGAAACGCAATCCCGCGGAGCCTGCCAAGAGCTTGTAGCCCCATTATGGGCTCGGAAGCGCCCTTGAACCTCTCGATAACTTTGTATTCAAATCGGGCTGCTACAATCTTCCATTCGGTTGCGTTTATTCGATTCTCGGAATACGAGGCGAACCTCGAGAGCTCTTGGATTTATTAACAGATGCGCTATCGAATTTTCCAGTTCGCGATTATTAACATATTGTATGCGAAATGTGTGCTTGCACGTTTCACCGTGTACTGTTGGCTGGCTTGAGGATGTTTCTGTTGCGGCAATATTACGCAGAATTTTATTTATTCCACTCTAGTACTACCGAGTAATAAATGCTGTTAATGTACACCCATTAATATTCTGTAGTTATGCGCAATAAAAAAAGTCAATGACTTTAATGAGAGGTGTCACAATAATAGAAACTCAATAATACTTTCCAGTTAAAAAACTGTTGGATGCCCACCTTTCTCCCCTTAAAAATTACCCCCAAAAAATTTAATGCGTACTAAAATATTAGCCCTCCTTAATCATTTAATTCGAATCGATAGGACTGCATAAAAAAAGTTTTAAAAAAATTGGTCCTCCAAAAAAAGGTCACTTAGAAAATTTTTGTTTTACATAAAAATCCACAATTTATTAATAATGATCGAGATAAAAGCAATAATACAAAAGATGTAAATAAAAAGTCTGTCTGATTGTATTTTCCCTGTTCTCGTCTAATCCAGATGAAATATTATATGCTTTTTACGTTTCAACCGAAATAATTTATGAATATATTACTTACAAAGCAGGATAATAGAACGAGCAAACGTATAGCCAAGATAAAGACCAAATATTTACATCCTTATATTTTCACTGTAATACCATTCTCGTTTACTTGATCCAGATAAAACATTTTTCGCTCTTGAAATCCCAACAGAAACCAAGAGTTCTTACATTAATGAAAATACCAGCTGAAAACAGGACAAAGCAACGAGATATTACGAACTAGTAAAAGCAAAAATATCACTGATGAAAGAGGAAGATCGAATCTCGTAGAAAAGCCGATTCATCATCGAATTAACGGCGAAACCATAGTGAAACGTCGTAAAACGGCACGTTGATCTCGATCGGGAAGATCGGGATGCTCGCGATGTAATAAGACCTCCAATAGCAATAGATCCACCTCCGTTACAAAAGAACGCCGATAAAAGCAACAATATCCGCGCCCTCGAACGCCGCCATTCCCAGGGCCCGATCCCATCCATCGGTTTACGGTTCCACTTTTATTTTACGAGGCAGCCGAGAACGCCCGATTCTTTCCACCATCCGGAGAAAATACGTTTCTAGAATTTCGGTTTTCCATTCGTTCGCAATTTTATTCCGCTCGTCCACGCGATCAGTCTTGCGCATGCGCGCGCGCTCACGCCCGCCATCTTGCGAAATATCCGCAGACAACCGAAGAAGAGATCTTCCCTGATGTTTCCGGAGTCCGGAACGACAAGACGGGTTATCAAGGGACTTTTAATGCCGCTGTCTCTCTCTAAGCTCCTCGGGAGACATTAAACCCGTCGCGACAACGAGACGAGCGCGCTTCCCGACTGCTTAATTCTGTCGAGCAGAGAAAAAGGTGCGCTGGAAAACGACGGAAGCTGCGAACCTCTTAACACACTCGTTGTCGCCTTCGTTGTAATTAAGGGAACAATATCCGAGTCCGGATTCTGTATACGCGTGGTGAAACAAGTAGCGATGGGTTGAAGTATGTTACAAGCATTCCTCATCCACGAAAAGATGGCGCCGACAAACTTGTAGGGATCTACTGCCCACTATCTGATATCCTTAATTCGTGCTACACGTTTTTTTAACACTAAACCTATCAAGTACAAATCATATAAAACTGAAATGCCATATAGAAGTGAAAAGATTTAATTTACTTTAACTTTTTACGATTTCCATTATAATCTGCGTTTAAATGAAGAAATCAGTTGAATAATTTCCTATAAAAGCGTTTTCATAATTTCAATAATAGTGAAATGGTGAACCGGTCATTTGACCGCGGTGGGTTTAGTGTTAAAGGGTTAATAGTTTAAAGGGTTAATAAATAGATTAGTGTTTATCTTGTGAAATTTTTGAGGGATGGTTACGGAAGAAAATTTAAGGGGTGTAATGGAGATGGTTTTTCGTGACTTACCAGAGGCGAGCATTCACGCGGCTGCTCTCCCTCCGGCAGCGTGGTGATGAGGAAGAGCACCGGACTGGTGACGAGCAAACTGGTAACCAACAACATCGCGAACGTGAGCAGAGCTTTGTGCACCGCTTTGCTTCTTCGTAACCAGTAACACGGAACACAACATATCCAGGTGCCTTGTTGCGCTGCCCTTTCAACTTGTACCTGAAGCACACACCACACAATTGATTAATTCCTTGCTACCAATGCTGTTCCCATAATAGAACCCTTGCATGTCCATTCTAGCCATCCGAGGCAATAATCATGCTCAAACAATATCATATTACTCTCAAAACAAAAATTGCACCGCTGACTCACAAAATTTTACTGACGAGTGTTAGGTGATTTTCAATACGACGTATAAATTACATGGAGTGAAATAGTGAACACTGAATATGGAAACTCAGTGGTCAGTCCTAATGGTACCGATCAGTCCCATGTTTCTTTTCACTAATATACAAACCCTCGAAGTTAAAAAGTACTATACACTTATCGTACTATGGAAATGAATTGCTCAACTAAAAAGGCTTTGGTGGCAGACGTACACACAAGTCGAGATACTGTGAACAGAGATCGTAAGTTGCTGCAAAATAGATGCCACAGGGACAAGGGGCCTAGGCTGTTAGCTTCACCTGACCTACAGGGATGCTAGATCTATCTACTAGCTGCACCTAATCTACTGAAGGAGATGCTAGTACCACTAGGTGACTAGCCTGTTAGCTTCACCTGACCTACGGGGATGCTAGTTCTATCTACTAGCTGCACCTAATCTACTGAATGAGATGCTAGTACCACTAGGGGACTAGGCTGTTAGCTACACCTGACCTACGGGGATGCTAGTTCTATCTACTAGCTCCACCTAATCTACTGAGGGAGATGCTAGTACCACTTCCTAGTCCCACCCATTCTACTACACAAGCCAGTTCCACCCTGCTAGTTCAACCTAATATACTAGAGAAGGTTCCCCAGAGAGAATACTAGTATTACCTGTAGTAGTTCCACCTGTGCTATTAAATGAAGCTCTCGGAAGGTATGCTAGTTCCATCTTCTAGATCCACCTAATCTACCAGATGCGACTGCCTGCAGAGGATGCTAGCTACACATACTAGATATGTCCGTTAATTCTACCCAGTCTACTACGTGAGAATCCCTGAAGGGTATGCTAGTTCCACTAACTAGGTTAACCTGATATACTAGATAAGGAATCCCTAAAGATACTAGAGGAGGCTCCTCAAAGAGAATGCTAGTTCCCCGTACTAGTTCCACCCATGCTATTAAATGAAGCTTCCAGAAAAGGATGATGCCAGTTCCAATTTTCTAGCTCCACCCAATCTACTAAATCAGCATCATGAGTTCTCTACCTAATGTGCCAAATGAGGCTCCTTAAAAGAGAGGTTAGTCCCACCCGCTATTTCTACCTGCTTGCTTCAGCCATCCTACAACATTAGCCTCCTAAAAGAGGAGGCTACTTCCACCCATTTTACTACGTAGGTGAGGTTGCCAGAAGAGGGTGCTAGATTCACCCATGAGGATTCCTGAAGTGAATGTTAACTCCACTAACTATAGTTTCACCTGATATACTAGATGATCATCTCTAAATGGTATGCTAATTCCACCCATTCTACAACATCAGGCCATCAGAAAGCCTATGCTAGATTCACCTGCATTCACCTGAAGCTAGCAGCCTAGTCCCGTTACTACTGTATCGTTCAGTTTAAACATGCCTAAAAACAACTTGGGGTCCCTACACAGTAAGCCGAGAAACGAATGTGTTGAAATTAAATTGAAAACGAAACGTACCATGGGCTCGTCGGGCAGACCAGACCCCTCCTCGCCGGCAGGGTTGTTCGCAGTCCCAGCAGGGCCGGTCGCCGCAGTCGCAGCCGCGGCGGGCCCGGTGCCCTGCGTGTGAGCATGTGCGCCTCCTCCGGCCCCAGGGGCGCACAGAGTGCGAGGACTCAGGGGTAGCCTCACGCTTGCTTCGCCACGAGATCTACCCCCACCGCCACGGGCCCCGCGGCCCCCGTAACCCCGGCTCACCGTACACAGAGCCACATTTGCCGGGTCCCGTGGAACACCCGCTCCCTAAAGCCCGCCAATCTATCGAACCTCCCCCGTGGGAGATCTATCGACGGACGACACCACTTCACCGACTAGATACTCTACCCCGACCCCCCCTCTACCCCGATTCCTCCACCAGCACTCAGGCCAACGAGTGCTGGGCGGCTGGATCAGCCCGCCAGGACCCACGACCTCCTCTTCCACCTCCGCATTGGTGAGCGTTTCTTGTTTCCTCGGCTTTGCTATCTGTAATCACATGGTAACATCCTTTCATTAGTTTCTTCGAAAGTCTTCGAACGTCTTCGTCTAATAGAGAAGATGTTCAACTCCTTCTCCTTCTCCTCCTTCTCTTTTTCCTTCTCCTTCTCCTCCTTCTCCTTCTCCTTCTCCGTCTTCTCCTTCTTCTTCTTTTTCTTCATCTTCTTCTTCATCTTCAGCTTCATCTAATGTAGAAGGTGTTCTACTATACTGAACATCTTCATTTAATAGAGATGTTCTACTACACTGAACATCTTCAGCTTCTAATAGAGAAGATGATCTATTCTTCTCTACATCTACTTCTGACATCTTCTCGATTAGATGAAAATAAAGCTGAAGACGTTCAGTATAGTAGAACATCTCTATTAGATGAAGATGTTCAGTATAGTAGTATACCTCTATTAGATGAAGATGAGTAATTAGTAAATTAGAACTTCTTCTCCATTAGATAAAGCTAAAGATGAAGCTGAAGATGAAGAAGAAGATCAAGAAGAAGATCAAGAAGGAGAACGAGAAGGAGAAGGGGTACGATTGTCTACGAAGTACTGAAAGATCACGTGACACCAACAGTTAACTAACTTCACTCCTCTGTTTTTGTAAGTTCGTCTTTTGTTTAATCTCATCATTATACCCCAACATTCCTAATCTCATACTATAGATCTACCAAAGTCCCCTTCGTTTCCAGATTTCTACGGAGAAGTCCCATAGAAGACACGCTCTACTTGCTTGCTAATGATCCCATCGATATACTAGTCCCGTAATTTGTCATTGTCTAAACCACCGACCGATTATCGCTGCTGTTAGAGCAATTGAGTACCCTAAACGTCAACTATAACGAAGAGATTTGTGTGACTGCAGGGAGAAAGAGCGAAGTTTCGAATGAATCGAAAGCGGTTGTTTCTAACGTTGTTGTACACAATGTTACTCAATATTTATCTAAGTTTTAGTGTTACTTCTATGGCATAGCTTTCACCGATTTAGTAGATAAAACCATTCGGCTGAAATTCGAGACGCAAAAACCGACGACTGAAAGTGTCTGCGCTGGAATCCGCTAAACTTTTTTAGTTCGCAGATCCGGTGCCTCTTTCCGGAAATGTTTTTTTTCCAACGGTTTTTCCGGTGGAAACCGATTGCGGAACTTTATGCTTTTATCACGAATAAAATACTGGCGACACTGTCTGCCCGTGGAATGACTAAATTTTCATTACTGAATAAATAAAATGTGAATGCTGTTTTGCTGAAACTCAGACTAAATATGCACTGGACAAATAAGCAGTTTCAAATTTGTGATTTCACAATAGTTTAAATTATGAAAACTTTTTTAGGAAATATGTCAATAAATATTTTGATATTCAGGCACATGATAATACAATTAAAAGTGTAGAGAATCTGAATCAATTTAATCTTGCAATTTTTATGAGACAACATTGTATCGGCATGTTGTGAAAATTTTTATTCGGGAAAAGCGCCATTTAATATTAGCAGACCAAGACTTATTAAAACAATAACAAAACGTTTCCCTACAAAATTGGATGATTCATCAGAGAATTGAAAGAAAGACACCTTTTGTTATTTACATAGTCACATTATTTATTTTACTTTAGGAGTTACATATGTAATCCTGATGACCTAACCTCAAAACTTTAAGGTTTCAGGTTATAGTTCAATATATACGTTTCAGAAATCAATAATTTATAGAATATTATGAGTTTTAAATTTTACAGAGACGATTCTGAAGGGTTGTACTACAAAATTGCGCAACGAAAAATCGATTTTTTTGGACAAAGAAAAAGAAATTTCCATTTTGAGCGATCTAACTCAAGATCTTACAGAGACAATTTCAAAAAGTTAAGCTACAGAACTCCACAACCAGAAATCGATTTTTTTTAACACAGAAATATAAATTCCCCCATTAGAATTTAACAGAGACACATATAAACGGACGACCTATAGGAATCCGCATCTAAAAATTCATTTTTTTTTAATAGAATGAAAATACAATCTCCTATCAAAATTTTACAGAGACAATTCTGAAGGGTTGAACTACAGAACTGCGCAACTAAAAATAAATTTTTCTGACAGATAAAAATAAATTCTCCGCCGTTCGAATTGTACGGAAGCAATTCTGGGGGACTGAACTACAATTTCGTAACTAAAAATACATTTTTTGACAGAAAAAAAAAAGTCTTTCCATTGAAATTTTCCAAAAACGACGTTAAAGACTTAGGGTGCGGAATGTCACTACCAAAAGTCGGATCTTTTAGTACAGAAAAATAAATTCTCACATTAGAATTGCACAGGGACAATTCTGAGTGGTTGAACTACAGAATTGCGCAACTAAAAATAAATTTTTCTGACAGATAAAAATAAATTCTCCGCCGTTCGAATTGTACGGAAGCAATTCTGGGGGACTAAACTACAATTTCGTAACTAAAAATACATTTTTAGACAGAGAAAAATAAGTTTTTTCATTGGAATTTTCCAAAGATAATGCTAAAGGGTTATAGTACGGGTTGTCACGACCAAAAATCGATTTTTTTCGCAATGGGAAAAGAAATTGCCATATTAAGAGGGCACAGCATGCAGCGTCAACGACCCCGAAAAAAGGTAAGAGCTTCGAGTCAACCCTCGAGGCCGTCATTGGCCGCGTGTTCTGTTTGCTATGCAAATTTTCGGCTCGGCCGGAAAAAAAGTAACGGAACTGCTCGTTAACTTAATCGCGGCTGTTGCAGATAAATAACGCGGATAAAGTCCTCCGGTCGCGACTGTAACAGGCACGTGTAAGTGGACGGTTTCGGGCTAGAGCCGATTATCTCATCGATCTCGCCGGTTTTTCTTTGCTACAACCGGACTATTTACGACCGTCGGGATTTCGATCTGACGGGATCGTTGTCCAGCTTTTCTCGAATTATTCCTGCTCACGATTCTCTGGTACCGGTCGATTTATCCTAATATGTTGATGCCAATAAGATGATTTACTATGATTTACTAGGCACGATCGAAAATAATACAGAAGAAACAAACTATAGTTTCCTTCTGAAACTCATCTGAATTGTTCTGGAACTATTTAACAGTTTATTTGCTTGAAAACCAATTTTTTCATGTTAATATTTGTTGAATATATATGTCTATTTATGTCTATTTATCTATATATGTCTATTTAAAATTATATATATAATTTTTTCAGAAGCATTAAAATCTCTTGAAAATGATCCACACATGGATCGAAACGTTGAGAGAATAATCTAACTGCAAATTTGCTGATTTTCAATAGGATCGAACCTTGCGCCGAAATCATAAGATTTATCAATATATTTAAAAGTACATTCAAAAAATGATAGAAACGATACAGTTTGAAGAATACCACCATTACAACAAATATTCGAAGATAAATATTTTCTAGATAGCATTTTTCAATGAGAAAATTGATTTTCTGCTTATCAATATCCTGAACAATCTACTTAATATTTTCTGACAAAATTTTTTCTTAAATGAAAAGCATTCTTTAACCCCTTCGCTTACAATAAATCGTGTGAGAGACCTGATGAAGAATCTGATCAGAGTCTAATAAAGATGTATGTTATTAATTTCCTTTAAACCGAAATATAATTGTATTTTGTTGTTGTTAATGTACAGCCATTTTGGAGAACATATAAACATGCAATGGATATATACATTATTTCCTTTTTCTAAGAAATTATGAACTACAAAGAAATTCTAATCACTAAAACCGTAAAATAAATCGTAAGGGGTTAATGTTAAATTCACGTACTTTTAGTGTAAAATTACAGTTTATAATTTATTAAAAAATAATTTTAACTCAACGAGTCTTTTACGTGACCTGGAAATTCGTATGGGTTATTAACAACGATTATTAACTTTCTAGAATATGACACTCGTGTGACCGGTGCCAGATCAAATTTAATGACGGGTGACTTGTTTATGCCCTTGTGTATCAGTCTGCCAATTTTTATAGAGCTGCGGATCTTTTAACGTTCGCTACGAGCAATTTAGCAAGAACTATTCGTGTGCTGAATTTCCAATTCTCTAAAAATTATTGGCCATTGATATGTCATGATTTGCTATAACTTTGTGAAAAAGAATCGTATGACAATAAACCTGACCTCGTTTTAAAACTTGAAGCTTCTATTTTCACAAGCCATTGTTCATTTTTTCCAGAATGTTTTTACAATGATGTACATAGGAAAACATATAGGGGGTAGAAAACAAAAGACACAATTTTCTCAAAATCGATACAAATTAAAATGTGTGTAAAATCATTAAAAAATTTATTCTTAGTTGAATCTAGACTTGAAGATTAAAGCCTCCTCTTTACGAATATTGCTCAAAAATTGATATACGATTTTGTTTAGTCGTTTTATAGAGCTTTGAGTGAAACGTGTATAACCCGCGCAACGAGAGTTGGCACAGAGAAACTTGTGGGTACCACGTGATGCTCCCACTACGCGCTACACGTCTTACGCGATTGGCCGAATCGCTTGAGGGAGACAGCAAACGTGCGTATTGAGCGTGACTGTAACAGAGAGATGTGGTGACCATGAAGTAAGATGGTGGTGACGCTGAGCGCCTATGTCGACCGTTCCCGCCAAAACGTAAGCGTAAGAGTGGGATCCACTGATCAGTGGTGGGATCCGCAGCCTTGCGTCAAGAGTGGGGACTCGCCGTTCCCCCTGCACCCCACTGACGAGATTTTGTGCCAACTCCCGTTGCGCGGACAATACTGCTAACTTTACAAATTAGAAAATTAATCTCTCATTGCAACCCCTAAAGAAAAATTTCAATTAACTCGATGGCCATGGATTTTTCAAAATATTTGTTTACATATTTCCCTAAAGAAGATAAAATGGAACAACTTTTGTTTCAACTTTCATCAAATAGCTCTCACTATTTTTGAGGAGGAGAGATTTTCTTCTTCACAAAGAAAAAGTTCGATACGATTTCACCCTTTAACACTTTGACTGCCAAAGCAGCGACCTCAAAAATTTCATAAAATCGAAACAATATATTTAATAAAATAATGATTACAGAATTAAAATGTGTGACACTGAGTAACGTTTTAACCTTCTTGCATTTTCCAGGTATTAACCAAATTTGATACAATGATTACATTAGCGTAATAATTAATTTTTAAATATGGACAAATAATTCCGTCACCCATATATGAGTGACACGGCAGTCAACGTGTTAAATTGAAATTATAGTACCAATAAAATACAGGATTCTATTATAGAAATGCATTAGTAGTACAATACGTTTCCCAATCTCCAAGCTGCCTAACCTACAAAACACTATAATAAATCTACACTTTCAAGCTTCCATTGCGCTATCCTATATAAATTGCTTCGATTTTATGGAATGTTTACGGTTGCTGTCTACATAGATAACGCGTTACTACGCAATTTAAGGGCTGCAAAACCTTTAAAATTAAAAGGCGCATCGGCGAAGAGCCTCTTAAACTAGTAGCTATCGCTGCATTCGATGCTGTCGATGTTACGGAACGCCGTTAAATAAGTTTGGAGGACACGGTGGTAGCTCGACGTCGCTCTAAAATAAGGAGGTCAATCTTTCGTGGAGTATGGATCGAGAGTCTGTATCGAGCAATTTCGATCGTCAATTGGAGAAGGTTATTTGTGGACGGTGGTTGATAAGATTAGGTAACCGGATCGATGACCAGATGCATAGCAAATGCATTGAAATCGATAGAGAATTAATTCGAAGAAAAGAAGACTATATAACTTCGGGAAAACAGAATCGAATTAATTTGTTCAACGAAAAAATTGTTTTGAACCATTCATAATTTGATTTCTTTATCGCCGTCAGGGTTGTACAATATATTTTCTGGTCCTTTCACAATTTTATGTCTTCATCACAAAGTGTACAAACACCAGAAGAATATAAAATTACTTTCATATTATTTTGAATTTGTTGAAATTATTATAAAAAGAAATCATATTTATGCTTCAGATTACCAAAATTAAACTATTATTATTATTATTAAAATTGTTGAGATTATTATAAGAAGAAATCATATTTTATCCTCCAGATTACCAAAATTAAATTATTATTATTATTATTAAAATTGTTGAAATTATTATAAGAAGAAATCATATATTATTTTATGCTTCAGATTACCAAAATGAAACTATTATTATTATTATTATAAAACATTTTAATGTATACAATATTTAATTAACGTAACAAAGTACATCATCCGTAAAACAGTCAGTGGACATTGCAATGGGTGCCCCGAAAACGAATGTGATCAGGAATCACAATGATCTTCCTCTTACTTCCAATATTACCAAATTAATTTACGCAGATTGTATAATTGGCATTCTTGGCAAAAAAATTTTATTTCTTACTGCTTCTTTAACATTAGTTTAACGGAGCACTAAAATTGACTATTTTACATTATTTGATAAAAATACTGAGAATCCGTCTATCAAAATTTTTAGCATATTTTTTAAATACTATATACCTAAAGAAATTAATTTCTTGAATAATTCCTCATGGCTGTATCTTTACAACCTCGATAATCGTAAAATAGAAATATTAGAACGCGTCAGTTTGACGCGTCCCGTAAACCTTATGTTGAATTCTGTTCACATTTTGGAACAACGGCTACTGAAATTAGTATTTGAAATTTTTGTTTCTCGTAACTTTTACCTAGGTTTGGTCGTCGTGTGTTATCAGCGTGTGATAAGGGTGTGCACGATAACCAAACACGTTCGCGAAATATGGCGCGCGGCGATGAGTATGACGGACAGCAGACACGTCGCCACGGTTTATTGATAGAACGCCACGTACGCCGATGATATATTCGCAGATTATTTTTTGCCGAGGGATAAAAATGTTCAAGGCCGATGCGAGATTACATTTTCCAGTCAATGGAGTACGTGATTGAGGCCTCGGGAACGCCACGCCATGCCACGCCATGTCACGCCGCATGCCACACCGGCCAGAAGAAAACTGCAAACAAACCGCGCGCGCTGAGGACAGATCGAGCATGAAACACGTGAACCTAGATTAAAAGAATAAAAAATTTATCTTTCGTTTCCCCGCTGTTAACCGACTCCTCCCTATTCCTACCTGCTCCACTATAACGACACACTATTTTTCGAACTTTGTAATTGTGTTACCAGCGGACGCTATTGGACGCTTCATGGTAAAGGTTAGGTTAGGTTAGGTTAAGTTAATGGGAAGTTTTCTTTCTGTTTCTTCTGTTTTATGGGCGATCTGGTACGGTGGATTTGTTTTTTTTGAAGTTTGTTATTGGGTTATAAATGTTAGTGCTTGATTTATACTATTAGGTGTTTTATAGTATATTATAGTGGGTCAGGGCCCGCTCTAGGGACGAGCAACTCGGACATTTGTCCGGGGCGCCATTTTGGCTGTAAGTGTGAGAAAAATATTGATGAGTTAAATACCCAATTAATAGAAAATTTCACATATCGATTTTTTCTTAAGAAAGCCTGAGTATTGTACTGAGCTTAATTACAAAGTTAAATTTTGCCCCAAACCTTACTATTGCTTTAAGAATATTGCTAACGAACCAATAACTGTAGCAATTTTACGTTCGACTACTACATAAAATCGTCTTAATGATTTGGCCATTTTGGCAATTGAGCATGAAATTGCTGATCAAGTAAATTTAAAAGACGTAATAAAAAAGTTTGAAAAACTGAAAGTAAGAAAACAAAGTTTTTTGTGATTTTAGCGTAGTTGATGTTACCTTGTTTTATTTTCAAAATAATGGCATTTTGATTGTTTGTGTAATAATACACATTTTTAATAGCATTTAAAAATGTAAAAAATTATATGGTTAAAAATTTGTGGCTAGGTACAGATATTTCTTAATGTACTGTTTTGTACTGCTTGATTACCAATGTTATGTTATGTTATGTAATATGTTTCTTTCTAAATATATGCTTTTATTAAAATTTAAATAAAATGATTTGGTCTTTATTGAAAATGAAAAATATGTACCTTTATTTAAAAAATTTATATATTTATTCTTAAGGGGCGGCAATTTGTCTTTTTGTCCGGGGTGACGTAACCGCTAGAGCGGGCGCTGATTGGTTTAATGCAGGGAGCACTGACTCTACTTTACCATATCTCCTTTCTACATTACTAGAATATTTTATAACACTTAACACTAAATGAATAATATTTTTGAAAATAATCTTCGACACTAAAATCCAATGTTTTAAAATAAAATGCAAAATTTACATTTTCTTCTATAGACAAAGAGTCCTCAATTTTTCCAGGAATTTTGAAAACTGATAAAAAACTGTATACAAAGAGTCGAATAAGAAACAGTGAAATTTTTAAACACTTTCCCGTGGATCAGAACAATTCACATTCTTCAAATTCACATCAGAATTAAAATTTAAAAAAAGAACTTGTTCTAAAAATATTAGTTTCAGATTTTTAAAAATCTGCACTTTCTCCCATTAAAAGAGTATAGTTTCCACAAATTTTGCAAACTGACAAAAAGTTTCTCCATTCGGAAACGGATAAAAAGTACATATACCAAATACGAACATCGGGTAAGTTTTGGACAGCGTTGTACTTCGACAACCAAGAGAATTATGAAGTCCCGAAAGTATTTTGGCACACCGTGTCAAGAGACTTCAAGGCTGCTCCGAAGATTTCGCAACAAACCCGTAACCCCCTCCCCACATACCGAGCTCAACGTCCGAGGACACGGCCTCACTATAGTAGAGTATAATCAATGTCCCGTAAACACATTTCAGCCGGGAGACTTTCATTACAACAAAAATCGAGCAAATCAAACACTGGAAAGTCCGCCAAACGGTTTTCCCCTGGAACTTGCGAAACCCGTACCGAGCCGAGCAACAAATTAGCGAATCAGAAATGCATTAAAACTTTTTGAACAGGGTCGCGTTCAGAGCATTTTCGCATAAAACCAGTCCACCGACCGAATCCCACTTTAGTCGTGCGCTTAATTCGAAAATAATTTTCTCTGTTGGAAATCTTTTTTTAAGAGACTTTAATTACGTCTACTTCATTGTGTGTTACATTAGAAGTAAGAGTGTTCACGATTAAACAGTTAAATGGTAAACAGGAATTAATTTAACGTCGATTTTATGGAAATTTGTTTTTGTAAAATGAAAATCGAATCAACATTCAAAATGTTGTTATTACAATGATCTTGCTCAACCATTCGTAGACGATTATAATGGGTGAATTTGTCGATGAGGTTCCTCCCCTTAGATTTTAGCGGTACTTTTATTTAAACATTCCATTTTAACGCATATACAACCCCTGGCAACAAATATTCGATCACATTTAAAAATCACATAATTTTCTTAATCTTGAACTAAATGAGTTGAGATTTTTTGACATGATAGAAGAAGTAGTCTAGTAAGAACATGTATAAATTAGAAACGTGAAAAACGAGATACAAAAAAAAGAGTGTTGTTAGGCAACAATTGTAGTACTAGCCACAATCAAAACATTATATTTTCATTTTATTTTAGCTCTTAAACATGTGAAAAATATAAGAACTACAACATTGAAGATTCAATAGAAGAAAAGAACAGAACGAGACAGAAAATAAATATAATATTCGGTTCAACTGCGTTTTGGAGAACTCTTTTTTTCAAGTTCTTTTTATACAATCCTATAGATTTCGACGAGAAAACACCGAAAATGAAAATCTTATTGTGAGGAATTCATTGGTTCAAAAGTTATACGCGTATAAAGTTGAACACTTTTAAGTCTTTTTGACAGGTTAAAGCGCCGCCAGATTAACGTTGAAAATATATCTCTGGCCCATAAAAACCATTGAAAAGCCCCTGATGTTGCAATACGTGCATACAAAAAGAGTATAGTAAAGAAACGAAACCGAAAATAACAATAATAATACAAAATAATAATTGCAATAATATCCACATTTCAACAATCATAAAATTATTTTATTTACCAGCAGCATTTCGTATATAAAAAAAATACTTGATAAGGTCACTAAAGATGCATTAAGTACTTATAACAAAAAAAATAAAAATTCGAAACAACACAGAAAATGCAAAGAATACAAAGTCATAATTGTTATTATACGCACGACCTGGTAACCATAATCCGATTTTATCTAACAACTGCCTATAGACGTTTAAAGCAATAATTGTGGAAACACTGAAGATACAGCAGGTGCATACAAAAAGACAATACAAAAACGAAATAGAAAATAGCAATAATATAATGTAACAATTACGATGATATCTACAATCAAACGACTACAATCATTTTAATCGACAACACAGCAAACACAGTCAGTGCACGGAATAATGAAACAAGAAAGCAGCTAATGTAAAAACAAATATGACAAATGATAGGTGGATTATTATTTTCGCATGACAATCGCTCGTACGACATTGACAGGAAACAATTCCCGCGCAGAATTCCACCACCACCGATCCAGCAATAAATAATCTAGCAACACCATGGCAGGGTTACGCGACACAGTTAAAAATTTCAGCATGAATCTGATCGAGCCATGGGTCAATAGATTTGACAAAAGAAGGTCAACGGTAAATCAAAAGCCGATAGCCCGCTCGCACGAGTCTCAAAAATGAATATCTAATAAAACACGTATAAAGTCCTACTATGCAGGGTGGTTCAAACAATTATTTTAGGTTATAACTCCTTTACAGGTAAATACAGTTACGGAAAAACATCAAAAGAAAAAGATGTAAGGTTTGAAGAGTACTATATTCGTAGGACTTAATTTTCTTTCAAAGTACAATGGTGTATGTGCAATTAACAATTTCATTATTTTTTTACATGGAAATAAATACTTCTTTTTGGCACATATAGAAGTTGCAAAAAAAATTATTACTTATCGAGACATTATCAAAAAGCATTATCATTATTGAAGAAGCATTTGATATGTATCTATGTAATGAAACGTTTTAGCATTTTCTTCAGTAATGATATTTTTCCCTCGAGCTACGATTTATTTTTATAAATAATAAAAATAAAATTGATACCTACTGGATACCTATGTATTTTCTAATGGTTATACAATATTAACAATAAGAAAATAGAATTTTATTCCCGTTTAAATGAAATCAGCAACATATATAGTTAGTAGATTTTGTACTCACTTATATCACGAGTCTGACTCGATGTTATAGTGGAAGGGGTTAATATCTCGACAACTAACAATCTTTTTATCTCTTTTTTATTTTTGTTTTCATTTTTTTTTTTAGTTTTTTTTTAACTAACAATCTTATTGCCATTCTGCCCCAGTACTTTTTACGAAGAATAAAAAATGGAATTTATGTACATAAAACAAGTTATGCATTTCCATTTACAAAAATAATACACTTGTTGATTGTACATGTGCCATTACACTTTTAAGAGAAAATAATAAGGTACTACGGATATAGTACTCCTCAAGGCATTCATCCTTTTTCTTTCATGTTTTTCTGGAACTGTACAGGTAATGGAGTTAGAGCCTGAAACAATTGCGTGAACCACCCTGTATACTGAAAAATCTACGGGAATCAGGAGCGAGATACATAAGTAAATCAACGTAGGGATGAGATTCCAGGACATGCGTATAACCACGGGACAAGATGCTACTTGTTAAACATTCATGTAACCATTAGCGGTTTTCGAACTGCTTCTGGGAAAGCTCGGGACGTGAACCGTTTTCTAACATGTCACGATTCATCCCCTTGAGAGTGCTTTCTCCCATGGAACGAGCAGAAAGAAATCCCTCCGACAAAGGGCTCGATATTTCATCCAATATCCTTTATGCATCGACAACCATAATCTGAAGACTAAAGATCGGGAAAGTAATCGCAAAAATATTTGATGTGGAGTGTGAAATGTTTTTTTAATAAAAATAACTTAAATGAACCGAAATTTTCCTACATTCTTCGATTCTCTCTTTGTTGTTTTCCTACGCGAATGTTAGAACTTTTCGCTTTCTTTTTTATTATTATTCTTTACTATTTCTTTCTTACTATATTCTTGATTTTCGGCGTGGGTATTATTTTCCATATTTTTCTTTACTATACTATCTTTTAGTACGTTGATTGAATTATGTGAAGGGTTCAGATGCCAATTAGTGTAACCCCTACATTGTTCTACAATCTTCAGCTTTGTTTCTCGTGTTCTGCTCACTCCCTACTTCTCTTTTCAAATCTCCCTCTCTCTCTTTATATTGTTTCCTCTATTTCTCAAATATTTTTTTCGCTTTCTAAGCAACCCCCTACTTTTTACAATTTTTCTCAATTTCAAACTCTGTTTCTCGTATTCTAAACACCTCTTATTGTCTTTTAATTCTGTTCTTTATATTTATATTTACTCCCATTTTAAACCTCTTTTTTTATATTTATATTTAAGAATTTAAGGATGTTGTTACATTAGATAATTAAAATGATTAAGAAAGGAATACATTCTCATATATAGCTTCTATTTCTTACGATTGACTTACATCTTTATTTTGCAGAAAAATCTGCAGCCCGAATAGAACAATCCGAAAACGAAATTATTAGATCACGTTACTGGGACTGACTTATTAGTTCACTAATAAAACCGCTAGTACCGTTGAAGAATCAACTAAAAAATGGACAATAAATCTTCAGCAATTATGACATAATCGCCGGTAAATAGCGTATGAAAACTTTTCCAAAAGAAAAACAATCTGTAAACTCACTGGTCCGCGGGCTACAATAAATATCGTGGCAAATCTCAAACTCATAAATCTTCATAAACAAGACTCCATAAATCACTTTCACAAATTTCCTAAAGGGTTAACAATAGAACAACATTTACTAAATAAAATCATTAGTAATGAACAGACTGCAGATTTTTATGCAAAATAAAAATTTCCTGTGCCAAGTATGAGAAAGTAGGGTCGAATAAAAATTTCTTACTTTTTTAAATAATTTTAAGAAGAATAATATAACACTGTTCTTAACACTAGAACTACCTAGTAATAAATGTGACCGATGTATGCAAATTACTTTGTAATAATGAGCAGACTGCAATTTTTATATGTGCTTCAATAAAAAAATTCATTCAAAAATTTCCAATGAAAATATTTTCATAATTCCAGTAATTGTAAAAGAAAAAATTGTGAACCATTAGTTTTAACAGTTTAGGTAGTTGTACTGTTAAATTCCTCTGATATTTTTACTATGTTAACATATGGACAAATATGTGACTTCATTTTTCATAGGTTTATTGTTCATTTACGAGCGATCTTAATACATGCAGATCTTGAAAACAATCCCGACTATGCTCTACAGATTTACTCCATCTTACAGATAATTGATAGAGCCATTAACAAACTTCAAATTAGAACAGAGTTCCACTGATTAATAACCTGGACTACACTAATATATTTTTCCCACTCATTTTTCTCATAAAAGCACAAAATCGGCAGTCTAACAACTTCACAGCGGAACCTCGTGCAAAATAAAAATGTTCTTCTGGAATGACAAGAAAGTGAAGTAAATTAAAAATTTTTTTTCTTAACCCTCAGCATTCGAATAACGACTCTGAATCGCTATTAAAAATTGCCATATTATTATTTAAAACAATTATTACATTGCTATTCTTGTGTTTAAGAAATTGTTATGACTACGAATAATAGTAACAAACTTCATAAGCATAGAAGGAAGTAAATCACGTACAATGGAAATATTTTAAGACAATAAATGTCTTGGTCTTTCGAACTGACACAACTTTAAAAATGGCTATATGTTCAATAGGTTAAAAAAGAATGCAACAATATTTTTCAATTCTTCTAATGATTTTCCTGTTTCAACACGTCGATCGGCCACTCAACAATCACAAAAGTTACACAAAATCAAACCATTGTATTTAACAGAACAAAAACTTTAAAGTTCAGTTTTCTGATATTAATTACCGTTTCAAACCTCTTGCATTTCGCAAATCGTAAGCATGTACGCTCAATCTACCAACGTAGAAATTAATTGTCAATTCTCAATAAATAATTCTGTCATCCAGATATGGGTGACATGGAGATCAAAAATGTTAACTTATGCCTATTAATTTTTCTAACAAGTCTAGCAATTTGTCTATAGATCTAATATCGAACGCGATACAGTCTGTATAATCAAACTATCGTACATTACCAGCACGAGGTCCAAAAGTCCAGCTCACCAGCTGGTTCTCCCGTCACCAATCAGACAACGCTACCGTCACTTCCGGTTCACTGGTCGAAAAGGGTGAATATCGCGAAAGGGTCCGGGGGGGGAGACAGTTTCCGACTAGTTTCAAGAGGGGGTTCCCTTTGAGAACAGATTCGGAACGGTGTCTGCGTGGAATCTGGCGGGTACCGAGACTCGAAACCGGAAGTCGAGGAAACGCGGCCCTGCTTTACGGCCGGGGGTAACACGCGGACTGTCGGGCCGGACTCAACCACCGTGCCCGCGTCTCTTTCTCGGCCTCCCTCGGTCCTCCTCGCCCTCCCTCGGCCGCTGCTCCACCTCCTACCCCCTCCACGCCGCCATCTCTATCCAACACACAGCTCGCCCTCCTCGCTTCCCTCTCCGAACCTCACGCCAGTTCGCTTCAACTCTCGACAGCTGTCCCTCTCTGATTTTACATCCCTCCTCTCGAACATGCATCCTCGATCCCTCTTCGTACCCTTTCCAGCTTTCCCTCTTCCTGGGCTATTTCTAGGTTTCTTTCAGTCCTTCGTATTCTATTTCTGGATCACGTTGTCTCCTTCTTTTGTGCGTGGTTCGGTGGTAATTCTCTTTCGCGGTTTCGACGGAAATTTTGCCGTGTTCTGCAAGACGAGACTGTTCTTATTTTGTGTTTGTACGATATGGTATTTGTCAATGGGTTTGTGTGTCGGTAATATTTTTCTTTCTGGTCTCTTTTGTGTTGTCTGCATACAGTGGGGCTCATGAAAATATTCGAACACCCTGTGAATCAGAATAAAATTTTTTAAAATTGCATCGAACAGCGCGACGATTGTTTAGTAATTAGAGACATTGATTTACTAAATGACGTGAAAAGAAAGATTTTTGAGAAATTTTAATTGGTACGAATTACATAAAAACATAAAAATGGCGCTTTTTAATACTTTTTTATCTTATTTCGTAATGAAAATTGAAGATACACATTTTGTAGATTTATGTTAGTTATAAATGTCGTGAAACACTGCGATTTTGACCAGTTTCAACCGCTTGTAGCGCGTATGTACGTTAATCGATCTCGATGAAATTTTCAGCACGTGTATAACTGACATATAGGTGTACAGGAAGCATATTTTAAATTTTCATTACGGGCTGCAATAAGAAAGTTTTAAAATATGCCTTTTCTATTTTTGTCATGTAATTCTTGCCGATTGTAATTATTTCACAATCTTTTCCGCACGCCATTTGAGTAAATCAATGCTTCTAATTGCTCCAATAAAAGTCAAATCGTTTTCTGCAATTTTAAACAAATTATCCTAATTTAAAGGGCGTTCGAACAATTTCGTGAGCCACTGTATATTTTTACCCTCTTTAATTCTGGTTCTTGTTTACTATGCGCTGTCTGCGTTATTTTAGAATTTTCAACTCTATTTCTCATCCTCCACGCACCCCCTAGTGTCTTGTATAATTTCCAGCACTGTTTCTTCTTTTCTACTCGCCGACCCAATTTTAATTTATAATGTTAACTTTGCTTCCCGTTTCCTATGCACGCCCTATTTTTCTTTTACATTTTTTCCAACGTACTTCGCATTTACTGTGCACTCCCTACTCTCACTCACCCTCTTTACCGCTGTTTCTCATTTTCTACGCATCCTCTGTTTTGTCTTGCAACCTTCAACTATGTTTCTCGTTTTCTACGCGCTCCCTACTTTCTTTTACAACTTCCGACTCTATTTCTCATGTTCCACGCACACCCTAGTTTCTTGTATAATTTCCAATACTGTTTCTTCTTTTCTACTCGCATTTCCTATTTTAATTCATAATTTGCAATTTTTTCTCATATATCACGCAGACCAAATTTTTCTTCTACAATTTTCCAACGTACTTCTTGTTTACTACGCACCCTCTACTCTCTCTTACCTTCTTCACCTCCGCTTCTCTTTTTCTACGCGTCCTCTGTTTTGTTTTGCAACCTTCAACTATGTTTCTCGTTTTCTACGCGCTCCCTACTTTCTTTTACAACTTCTGACTCTATTTTTTTATTAAGCATTTTAAACCCTTGTTCCACGCACCCCCTAGTTTCTTGTATAATTTCCAATACTGTTTCTTCTTTTCTACTCGCATTTCCTATTTTAATTCATAATTTGCAATTTTTTCTCATATATCACGCACACCAAATTTTTCTTCTACAATTTCAAACGTACTTCTTGTTTACCACGCACCCCCTACTCTCATCACTTACCCTCCTTACCACTGCTTCGCATTTTCTACGCGTCCACTGTTTTGTTTTGCAACCTTGAACTGTGTTTGTTGTGTTCTACTCGCACTCCCTATTTTAATTTATAATGTTAAACTTACTGTCATATACCAAGCGAACTAAATTTTTCTTCTACAATTTTCGAACGCTCTTCTCGGTTACAAAGCATCCCCTACTCTCTCTTTTCATCTGTTTCTCATCTTCCAAGTACACCCTAGTATTTTTTACTATCTTCCAGGCTCTTTCTGTTTGTCTACGCAACCCCTAATTTTTTCACAGTCTTTAACTCTCTCATTTTCTGAGTCCCTCCAGTTTTTTTTATATCTCATTTCTTCGTTTCCTGCGCACCCCTTACTCTCTTTTACTGCTCAAAAGTTCCCGTTCCTTTCCTTAAACACCCTCTATATTGTTTTACAGTCTCCAACTCTGTTTTCCGTTTTACACACACCCCTTCACATTCCTTGACTTTGCTCAACTCATTTATTTATATTACACAATGTAATTTTGTTTAAATTTTTAAATTTCGTTTTTTAAGTTTTTTAAGCACATTCTAGTTTCGTTTGTATTTGTTTTGCTTGCTGAAGTCTCTGTTTCGTTTTATAAGAACCGTCTTAGTTCTTTCTACAATTTTTAACTCTATTTCTCTTCTTCGGAGCACCCCTTACTGTCTTTTGATCCTCCGTGAGTCTCTTCCTAACTTTTCCGTGTGCTCTCGACTTTGTCTTTTACACTCTTCAAGTGTCTTCCTCTTATTCTGTGCACCCTCGACTTTGTATTGCTCTTTTTTGCCTTCTCACTATTTCTTTTTAATTATCTTTCTTGCATCCAACTCATCTCTCTCAAACCTCTTGTTGCACTATCTTCCTAGTCATCATCGTGTCTTCTAACCTCCCTTCTACATTATTTCTTCATTATTACCCGTCTCTTCTCTGTTCTTCTTTCACTGTCTCATTCCCTCACGGATTACTTACCCTCTTTAACACACTCTTTCTATTCTTCTCATCCCCTTACTCTCATTTTTCAGTTATTTTCTACTCTTTTTTAGACAGCCTTCCCTTTGCTTCTGTCATTCCACTCTGACTAACTGTATGTTACTCCTTTACTGCAACGGCGATTAAACATTTGCAGATTCTAGTTATTTATGTAGAAACATTGCTTCTTTTCCTTACACGTTCGGCCAATGTAGTTCTTTCAGTAAGATTCTAATAAAAATCGCAACACGAACGCATTATCGCGTTTCAATCGCTTAGATAAATCTAGCAAATTTAAAACTTTCTATCTTGTAAATTATGAAATGTTTATTTAATCTTCGAGGAAAACGGAGCTCGTGTTGTTCCTCCAGCCTACAATTAACGCCCACTGACGGTGATGGTTGGGTCTATTTTAACCCATGGCATTAACACAGTATCACGAACTGGTATAGATAATGATAAATATTTGGTCCCCTCGGCATTTACCACTCCCCCCACCCCTTCTTCCACTCACTCAGTATTGCCTTATTTTTCTGTCTATTTCAGCCTACTTCTCAGCGGTACCTACTCTTGTTTATTAAGGTGGGGGTTTCCGAACTACTTTTTTTGCCAACAACGCGCGGCGTATAACCTAGAGGGGTCACCCGCGGCGTATACACAGGCGGTCACCCATCCAAGTACTGACCGCGCCCCACGCTGTTTTACTTCGGTGATCTGACGGGAACCGGTTTTTTCAGCGAGGCAATGGTCGTTGACCAGTATCATGAACTGTAATTTCATTATTAGGAACAACTTAAGGACTAATCAAATACCTTCAAAAATATATTTAAGAAAAATTCATAAATGCAGTATGGAAATGATCTTAAACATCATTAACCCTTTTGTCGTTCTCGCTAACTCCCGATTACTCGGGCTATAATAAACAAAAAGGTCGGTCGGAGCGTTCTGATTGGTCCGTGTTTTTCGTTAATAACTCGAAAACAAAGCTTTTCGACGCAAATTGGCAAAGGCAAAAGTTGCTTAAAATCACCTCGGAAATGACCCCTTTCAGTTATATTCAATCTTTTCGGGGCACTCTGTATACATGAATGGATCTAAACACGACTACCATAAGATCGTTAAAATAAATAAAAGAAAGACCCTCTATTACGCAACTATTAAAATTAGATAATCCCCTATAACAATCAACACACACATTACAACAAACCTCCCCGAACCCACTACATCAATCCAACATCGCATCAAGACCACTCGAACTGCAACCCTCGAATCACATTCTTCTAAAAATCATCATTTCCAACTTACATCATTCATCTCTGCCCTCTATTCTCCCATTTTCCACACATGCAGCCTCCAGTGGCTCGGTCATTACAGCAGCATTCTGTCTGCATTTTACCCCATTGCATTCCCCCGTCGCATCCAAGTATCAATCTCCCTCGCCCCCCACAAAGATTACTCGGCTCCCGATTCCTCCATTCGCAGTTTCCGTTTCCAGAACTGTCTTCCTCAAACTAATATCGTCTATCCTCTTTCCGGAAGTTAGCAAAAGCCGTCGAAACACGCTGCAACGCGAAAGTCCTCGATATTCAAACGCAACGAGTGCAGCGAGTGCAATGAGTGCAGGAGCGTTGAACCGCGTTCCATTTGTTTGAAACGTAAAAACTTCTATTTTGTAAACATATGTTTTTTTCAAAACTCAAACACCCAAAATCTAATAATTATAATGATTTTATACGACCCTTGGATTCTTGATAATTAATAGACTGCGGATTTTATGGATTTATGACAAAAATGAGTACGCATAATTTAAAGCAGCTGATATACTAAAAAGATTTATGGACATCAATGTATTAGTTTCAGCTCAATAAAATAATTAAGAGAAGAAATTTCTATTTAGCTCCTGTGGCTTGCAATAAATGCAAACATTTTTTAGTTTGCATAAAGATCCGCAGTCTAATAATTATAATGATTTTATACAACTCTTAAATTCAAACATAATTATAGTGATTCAATTCTACCTTTTACCACCAGCAGCTTTCAGTAATGAAAAACAATAATTGACGAAACACTGAAGATGCAACAAGTGCATACAAAAAAAAGAATAGTAAATTAACGAAACAAAAAATAGCTATGATACAAAGTAATAATTTTTATAATATTCAGAATCTAAGAACAATAAAACAATGTCATTTAACAGCTGCTTTTAAACATGTAAAACCATAGTTGACAAAACAACGAAAATGTAATCGTTGCATGCACAAACTAAAAATACAAAACGAGATAGAAATTGGTAATAATATAAATTAATAATTGCACTATTATTTACAATCAAGAAGCTACAATGATCGCTGCAACGCGCAAGTCTCCGACATTCAAACGCAATTCATGAACTGAGTGCAGCGAGTCCAGCAGCGTTGCGCCGTGTTGCTTTTGTTCGACACGCGGAAACTTCGTCAGCCGGCCGTCGACGATGAGCCTGTAATAATGAACTTTTTCCAGCGCGACGGAGAGCCGGTTAGGAAAAAGCTACGTTCTTTGGATCATTGTTACCGCCGCCAGATCGAATCCCTCCAATCCAGGATAATCAGGATTGGTTGAAAGGAAAACGCGATTCAATCGAGACGATCGCTCGAAACTCGGATTTGCGGCCGATCCGCGCAACTTTGAACGTGAAATTATTTGTTTGGTCGATTGATTGTTATATGTACGTACAGTCGGGGACAAAATTACGTGAATACCTTTTCAAAACGAATAACTTTTTTCTAATTAGACCAAACGACTGGAGTCTTTTTTTAGATGTTAAAAGGATTCGTTTACTAGCTAATGTAAACAAAAATTTTTTAAATTGCTATTGATCAGAACTACGAAAAAAAAGTGAAGATCAGGATTTTTATCTTTTTCTTGTTTTGGTGTGAAAGTTCGAAGGCACAAGCTAAAGTACAAATAAAACGATCACACCTACTCTGTATTTCCCAGCAAGTTTGACCTTGACTGACCTTGAGTTATAGGTAAGTGAACTCATCTTAAAACGCCCTATTTGATGGTGGATATAAAAACATATCATTCCGTTTAAAAAAAGAAAGTTGACCTTCAACTCACCTTGGAGTGCCCACCGGGAAGAATGAAAGTCCCACCACATGATGTCCTCCTTGGAACGACTTTCATCTGAAACATTTTTGCGTATAATCAATATTTTTGGAGATATCCGTCTGTAACGCTTTATAATTTCCACCCCGTATATAAGCGAAGTGTGCTGTGGTTTGTAGCTAACTTCAGCTTACTTGAAGTTTACATCAACCGCGAAATTTAACATTAAACCTACCGAGCTCTGAAAATGGCTGAAATGTATTCCCTTAGAAAAATGACAGAGCTATATTTATATAGATTGTGCACAATTTTTATTTTAGTGTGAGCTTCAATAAGAGCATTATAATTTCAAGAATTGCAAAAAGAAAAAAATCGAACCGGCCATTTTGACCGGCCGTGGTAGGTTTACTTTTGACTCAGCTACCAGCGTTTAGGGGTTGAGCTGAACAATTCCCATCCCCGGGCTTCATTAGCCAACAGCAAACGCTCACGAAAACTCCGCAACGACTACGACTACGACGACGACGTCACCTCTAGTTATTTTTGTTCCCGTGGTTTGGGACCCAGGTCCTACGATCCAAGATTTATCGACGGTCGTGCGTATCGCGTACGATCTGCGCTTGTTAATCCCCGTTTCGCGAGCCTGCCAGAGCGATATTTGCCCGCTGCGCGAGCGGGACTCGCCTAAGTGCCGGCTGTCGTGGACACAATGACGTAGGTTTCGTTATCTCCTGGAAACATGGCCTACCGACGCTCGTCCCGCGACGAGCTTTAATGAGCTGACGTCAGAATCTCTGCTCCTAGTCGTTCGCCTCCGAGTTCACCGTGGCCCACATTCGCCTAACTACGACCTTGCGCAAGATTTTTCAAAAGTTTCGCGAAAACTTTATTGGAAGACACGCTGCCGGAAGTGATTCCCGACGATTTCGTCGAGCTCCGATCATACTACTACAGTTGCCAACTATCAGCATGGTTTACTACTCTGACTTTTAAACATGATCCTCCAGTTAACTTTCCTTCAATTTGCGTTGGACATTCAGCATTTTTATAGTGCTTCTTTGTTTTGTTCTGTTTTTTTTTATGTCGGTTTTTAATCCTGTGGTTGGCGAAATTCAGATTACGATGGTTGGATAATTTGTTCTGTGGTTGTCGAAATTCATTTTTAAGGTGGTTGCATAATTTGTTCTGTTTGCTCTGTGGTTGTTGAAATTCATTTTCGTGGTAGTTGGATAATTTGTTTGGTTTGTTTTGTGGTTATCAGAATTTATTTTTATAGTGGTTGGACACTGTTTTATTTGTTCTATGGTTGTTGAAATTCATTCTCATGGTAGTTGGATAATTTGTTTGGTTTGTTTTGTGGTTATCAGAATTTATTTTTATAGTGGTGGGACACTGTTTTATTTGTTCTATGGTTGTTGAAATTCATTTTCGTGGTAGTTGGATAATTTGTTTGGTTTGTTTTGTGGTTAGCGGAATTTATTTTTATGGTGGTTGGATACTTCGCTTTATAGTTGTCGAAATTCAGGTTCACATTGTTGTGGAAATATTCTTCTCATTGTTAAATTTGTTTGTATCGAATAAATTATTAAATATTTCAATATGTTACAAATAAATTTCATCAGTTTCGTATGCATAAGTTGCAAAGAATGAGATAAAATTGAAATATTGTAGGTCGGAAGATATTATTGGTTTTATATGTTTGATATCTCGATAGTGCTATACAATTTGACCAATTAATATTGTGTTACATTTTTATTGAACAACTTGATATTGTAAATCGGTTCTAAAGTGCCTTAAAATTTAAAGCATTGCATGTTTGGTCTGATTTACATAATCGTATTCCGCGATATAGCAATGTACCATGCATATAGATATAAATAGAATTTCGACACATTTTTTTTTAAACCGATTTTCAAACAATCGATTTTCTATTGAATCGATTTTTCTCGCATCGACTCAGAATCAACATTTCGCAAGAATCGCCCATCCCTAGTTAATACCATTAATACTCCGCACAACCACACACTACCTGCAAGTAGACAGTTAATAGCATAGCTCAGCCGTTGAATCCAATCAAGCCTAAGTTATAAAATATTTAGCTCCTCCGTTTGACTCACTTTCACAAGTATCCGGTGTCGGCATTCCCCCGCGCGCGTCCTTACCATTTTTTCGTATCGATCCGCGACGCGAGGAATCCCCCGGAGCAAACTTGAAACTAGTCGTAGTCGATCGTCGGGCTATAGCATCGCCGGAAAATAAAGCGCACACGAAAATGGCAAGAGTCCCCCGATCGTACGACCAATATCCATCCGCTGCAAGGATAACCAAACGCCCAAGGTTCCAATGAGTGCGTAAGTATACGTATATATACGTACATGTATGTACGTACGTATCTGCTCTATACTACACGCGTTCTCCTCGTTGGTATATGTAGGTCGAGTTAATGAAATGCCAGTGAAATCTTATTTTCCCGCGGACCACTTTATAGTCGCGTCGTGGTTTTTCGTTGCCCAGTTTTTTTGAACCGTCACCGCGTCCATTTGTTTTCCGTGGATTGTCTACATGGAAACACGAGGTCCCACAGTGCGTTGCAAAAGCCCGTATTTTGGACAAAAATAAATTACTCGAAAATTATAGGTTATACGAAGAAAAGTTACAGACGAAAGTTGTACGATATAAAGGAGAGTACATAATGACTGTATTTGCTTGACATTGCAATAACCTTGAAAATCTGTAGGGATTGAAATTAAAATTTTGAGTGAAACATATATTTTTGATTACGCATTCTTGAAGGCGAAACTACGACATTAATCGCGATTCCATGGATTATCCAAATGGAAACACGAGGACCCACAGTGTGTTGCAAAAGACCGTTTTTTTTAACAAAAATCAATTATTCGAAAATTTTAGATTATATGGAAAAAGTTGCAGATGAAAGTTGTACGATATAAAGGAGAGTACACAATGATTGTATTTGCTTGACATTGCAATAACCTTGAAAAGCTCTGCAGAGAGTGAAGAACTCCTGGTCGCGCGAGGGTGGGGTGGGATGCTTTGTCATAGCAGTATTATGATAAATTCTTCTTCGCAAATTTCAATGGTTGATTGATTATGATTTCCAGGAGTGAATAGACAAGACTCAGTAGAGTTCCATTCTTATTCTTTCTCTGGCGACGAGACGCGTGCATTCGGTAGCCGTGGGGCTTGACAGATTGCCATCGATCCGTGTAATTAACTGCGCGGAGAACGGGTCGCGAGCGATGCCAATTTGCATAATTGGGTCGGCGTTGTTAAAACGTTATTTACCCAGCTTCGTAAATTCGACCGTGTCCTCCGACAATTAGCGAGCCGGGCCGGCGGCCGGGCGTTTCAAAACCTGGCAAAAACATTTTTAACGTGGCTTTAACCTCCCTTGCGGAACGATCAGCGCGAAATTATCTATCCGGCTCTCCAGCACTCTTTAGCTCTCTGGTCCCCTAGCCCCCTAGCCCCCTATCCCCCTAACCCCCTAGCCCTCTAGCTCTCTAGACCCCAAGCTCACCAGCACTCTCCAGCTCTCTAATCCCCTACCTCTCTACCCCCTACCTATCTACCCCCTAGCTCTGTAGCCCGTAGCTCTCTAGCCCCCGAGTTATCTAGCTTTCTAGCTCTTTAGCTCTCCAACTCTCTAGCTCCTAGCTCACCAGCACTCTCCAGCTCTCTAGTCCCCTACCTCTCTACCCCCTACCTATCTACCCCCTAGCTCTGTAGCCCGTAACTCTCTAGCCCCCGAGTTATCTAGCTCTCTAGCTCTTTAGCTCTCCAGCTCTCTAGCTCCTAGCTCACCAGCACTCTCCAGCTCTCTAGCCCTCTACCTCTCTACCCCTAGCTCTCTAGCCCCCTAGCTCTCTAACCCCTAACTCACCAGCACTCTCCAGCTCTCCAGCCCCATAGCTCTCTAGCCCCCTAGCTCATCAGCACTCTCCAGATTTCTAGCCCCCTACCGCTCTACCCCCTAGCTCACCAGCACTCTCCAGCTCTCTAGCCCCCTAGCTCACCAGCACTTTCCAACTCTCTAGCCCCCTAGCTCTCTAGCCCCTAGCTCTCTAGCCCCCTAATTCTCTAGACCCCTAGCTCACCAGCACTCTCCAGCTCTCTAGGCCCCTAGCTCTCTACCCCCTAGCTCTCTAGCCGCCTAGCTCTCCAGTTCTCTAGCTCTCTCCACTTCTCCCAATTTCTCTCCATTTCTCGTACCTTCTTCTCTCTCTCCATTTTTCTTCTTCTTCTTCTCTCTCTCTGTCTCTCTCTCTCTCTCTGTCTCCCCGATTGCCGTAACGATCACGAGACTATGTGTTACAAGGTCGCGAGGTTGCTGGATCACAATGTAGAAGCATTCGCAGAATGACAATGGCACGTCTACTCGCCGTTTGCGGTTGACCCGCATTCATCCGCGGTCGTCATTTCCGCGGGATGTTTCGGTTTTAAGCGTCATACAGAGCGAGACAGACGGAGAGACGGATTTCGTTAGGTATCCGGCACTTCGTAGCCACAGAATTGTTTTCCGGGGGACAATTTTTAGTTCGCCCCGATACGATGCATCGCGGTGGAGAGATTATTCGACGCTCACGGAAGCGAGACCGAGCTTATTCGAGCCGCTCGAGGACTACTCTTTCGAGCAGTTAAAGTTTTCGATGGGCTGGCAGCAAGTACTACCGACTAGAGAATTGCTGAGATTCGGTGGCCTCACGAATGATGTGGAGATCCCCGAGTCGATTTTCTGTAAAATCAGTAGAGAGGAGTGCCATTTTTTTTAGGGAAATTGTGAAGCTCTGTTTCGACAGCTTGGCAAAATTGTTGACAAATTATGTGAAACAAGATTCATTGTCACCACTAATATTGAAGTGCTCCACGAGTCTTCCACTTACGAAATCAGTACATCAGAGTGCCATTTCTTGACAACGAGACTGAGTCACTGAGTCACTGAGTTACTGACTCTTCGGTTTACCAAATTTGTTGAGAAACGATAAAATTACAAGTTTCATTAACTCCGCGATTACTGAAGTGCTTCACGAACCTATACTGTGTGTAAAATCGGTACATCAAGGTGCCATTTTTCAGTTTGCAGTCTATGGAACTGTAGTTCTACAGGCTAGAAAAATTGCTAACATACGGTAAAATGGTTTCAGTGTCTCCACAAATGATGTGGAGCTTTTGATGTCTACCTCTCATAAAATCACCACAGAGAAGTGCCATTTTTTGTTGAAGGGACTTCAGATAATTCCGATTGGTAGGAAATTTTCAGAGTGTATACAGTTGACACAGATCTACAGAACGTATTTGTTAAACTTACAATATAGACCCACATAAAAGAAAGTTAAAAAAACAACTTTCAGTAATTTCTTTCTAATTCCAAACAATTACAATTTTTCAAAAATTTCTTTGTTGCGTCATGTAGCAAACTAACTTGTTCGAACTTCTCGAAAATAAAATCCAAGTCATATGGCCCACCGTTAAAAAAGTGAATCGCCTTTTTAAAACTGTCCCAATATTAATGTGACCGATTGTAATTGCATAAATATCCGCAGTCTAGTTAATCACCAATTTCTAACACCGTCCAGACAAATTTAAATGACACCCTATCGTTACCCTAAATACATCATCTCCCAATCACAACACGTCCTCCCTTGATCCCGCTTAAAATAACAAAACACCCCGAAAGAATCTTCGTCGTTCGAACATTAAATCCACCAGTCGAAATCCAAATTTTCGAACACAGCACGCGACAATAATTCGATGCACGCGAAACGGGACAGAATTAATGCGCCCTCGATAATTATTCATTCCGATGCGTCTCAAATTGTCCGGAAGCGAGCCGTACAATAAATCCTTGCACAAGCTATCGCATATCGATTCGAATCACGGATATCAACGCTGGTATCAATGATATCGTAACACTCTCGCATCGTTCGTACCTGGATCTGTTGTTCCCAGACGACGACGACGCACAACGCTCGGAAAATATTCCGAATGGTACTCCGGAACACGACGGATCCGTAGGAAAATTATTTTAGGTCACGGTTTGTCGCGTTTAAATATCGATTTCAAAAAAAAATAGAGGGCCGAGGGGAGAGGAAGAGAGAGGGAGAGAGAGAGAGAGAGAGAGAGAGAGAGAGAGAGAGTGAAAGAGTCGAAGAGAAACTTTATTCGACTTTCAGTGGCCCCGGGAACAATCTGTTAAAATATTCCAGAATCTTGACCGAATTTTGGTCCACCCTTTTCGCAGTGATCATCGGCTCCAAGTCTCTCTCTCTCTCTCTCTCTCTCTCTCTCTCTCGCTCTCTCTCTCTCTCTTTTTCTCTCTTTTTCTCGCTCTCCTTTTTTTCGGGTTATTAGGCAGCAATATTTGCGATATCGATTCGGATTCGAGGCGGGGGTGGACGGGAAGATCGATGGGACAATGAAAACGGTGCAGCGAGGACCATCCTCCACCTCCGAGTCTTCCCGGATAATGCAAAGCACGCGTAAATAGTCAATTTCGTCGCAGCACTGGAGGACCGAGCCATTGTTGCGACAAGAATGCATTTTTTTGCGCTTTTGTGGAACACGCCGCTTTTGAACGATAATGTAGCCACCGCGCCACCCATGCGGACTGCAGTCGCTGTGGTGCATCAATGAAATTATTAGGAAATGTATTGCAACTTTGTTGGGGGATGCAACAGTGTGCGTTGTGTTATCGACTTTTATCCTGCGCTAGGGAAAGAGTCTTTTTTGCGAGAATTGTATTTTCAGAATATTTGTTGAAGGAATGATAATGTGTAGATTGTGTGATCTTTATGTACTTTCAGAACTTTGCAAGATATTCAGTAAGAATTGAAATACAAAAAATATTTGTATCGTTGATTAGAAGATTCGTTATGGGAAATGTAAACGAAACATGCTATTATTCGACTGCGGATATGTATTTGTAATATGTGCATATTTTTGAAATGAAACAAAATTTTTTAGTAACAAACATTGATGACAAATATTTTCTCTATATCTTCCATAGCACAAAAATGGTAACTTAGAGCTCAAATATGTAATAATAAATGAATGAACATAGATCCAGCTACAGTCGTAAATTTAATAATGAGAATTTTATTTGTAAACAGCGTTTGTGACAAAATATTTTCTCTATTTTTTTCCTAGCACAAAAATGGTAACTTAAAGGTCAAATATTTAATAATAAATGAATGAACGTAGACCCAGCTACAGACGTAAATGTAATAATGACGATTTTATTTATAAACAGCATTTGTGTTAAAATATTTTCTCTGTATTTTTCCTAGCACAAAAATGGTAACTTAAAGGTCAAATATTTAATAATAAATGAATGAACGTAGACCCAGTTACAGTCGTAAATATAATAAAATGACGATTTTATTTGTAAACAGCATTTGTTGTAAAATATTTTTTCTATATCGTTTCCAGCACAAAAATGGTACCTTAAGGCTTGAATATGAATCGACTTAAATGGTGTTGTATTAAAATCTTCTTTATTTTTCCAAAAACCACAAAATCTAAAAGCCGTCTTTAAAAATGTATTTCAAACACAAAATCCTCTTAAAAAAATGTATTTCTATTTCGACTATTGAAATATTGAATAACATGGAAAGATACGACCGCATTCGCAGGGAACTTGCGACTAAACTAGAAATCGCACATGAATGAATAAGCTGTAAACAGCCAACACTTTTACATCCTTTTTTATTCGAGCAGTTAAAACGGCGGAAGCGGCTCTTAAAAATGCAATGTAATGTAACAATCCTCTTAAGAACTGTATTTCGAGTGAATCAAATTGATCAGATTCATGAGCACATAAAATGAAACCCGGAACATAGAAAGATAAAATCTAAATACCTTTTCTACTTTCCTGTAAAACGAGAAGTGACCGGAAAAATGTATTCGAAACAAGAAGTTATCGCAAAAAGTGCATTCTTGACACGAATAAAACACAGCAATTTTTAATTGAATACGCGTACATTTGGGATTAAAATTAAAGTCAAATATGTCTTAATTAATGTCAAAAGTCCTTTGAAAATACATTCAAAATGGGAAATTGCTCAGCACTCGAATCCTAATAAAATCGGATTAATTAAAATAAATACACAAACAATTGGGATGAAAAGAAACTACAAACATGAATCAGTAAAATGTGAAAACCGACATTTTCCAGAAAACATTTTTTAATGATTTCTTATAAAATTTACAGAAAATGGAAAATTCTCCAAAAAGCCCATTCCTACTACAAATAAAATCAAATATCTTTTGAAGACATTCTCATAAAAAACGATCAAAAAATATCTCTTAAAAATGTATGCGACACTAAAATCCCAAATACAAAACAACACTCTAAACATCAATCAACAAAACATTATAATTATCATTTCAGAATATCTATTTAGTGCCCAAGAAAAAAATCCAAAAACTGCCCTTAAAAATGCAACCAACACTAAAATCCCCTATAAAATATAATGTACATTGTGTTCCTAGAAAAATCGTCATTATTTCATTAATGGAATTTAAATTACCGGACAGTCTAAATATAAAATAAAACCTAAACACTCACTAATAAAATATAAAAATTGTCATTTCAAATAAAACCTAAACGCTCACTAATAAAATATAAAAATTGTCATTTCAAATAAAACCTAAACGCTCACTAATAAAATATAAAAATTGTCATTTCAAATAAAACATAAACACTCACTAATAAAATATAAAAATTGTAATTTCAAAATCTCCACTCAGTCTCCCAGAAACACCCAAAAAGCAGCCATTACAAAAATATATTTGGATAGAAACGGCCTCTAGAAATTGTATTTCATCTAAAATTACCAGGACCCAATTAAATTCCAGGAGAAGATCGTTCGGCGATAAAAACTAAATACGAGCATTTCGATCAAGGATTTGATGGCGTCGGATAAGCGTCACGACGCAGGAACCAACGCTCCGCGTCGTAGATATACAGCTTGGAGGATTCCGGAAGTCGGATCGATGTGAATCCGGAAGCCGTACTTTTGAAACGAAACAATTCGGCGCCGAAGCTGTACTACGCTCGACGCGGAGCATCTACTTAGGTTTTAATACAGTTAGATCGCATTAACATCCTTTAAACAACATTATTTTGTAATGTCCCCGTCGATCAGCGATCACGCGTCCGAGCAATGATCTACGAGAAACTGCCCGCAGCAACATGCTACGCAATAAGCGATTGATAGATTGTGTATTTTATGCATTTATGACAAAAATAACTAAAAGCACAATTTAACAACTTTAACCAGCAATTTCTAAAATTCCATAAAGTCAAAGTACTTTATTTGATAAACTGAAATTTGAAAAGTTAAAATCTATGACATTGAACAGTCTTTCAACATTTTTACATTTTCCAGACCATTTTGGTATAGCGAATAATATTAACGTAAAAATTCATCTTGAAATCTAGACAATTCTGTTTTTCTTTTTTTTAATTTTGATTTGCAATATATTTACGGAATATGTACAGGAAGGGCAAATAAAAATATTAAAATAACCTTAAGATCTTGTGGAATATAAAATTGTGCATTATCAACCACTTACCGTGCCATTTTCATTACAGTGATTATAACGTGTTTATCCCCAAAAATGTCATGAATGTGAAAAGAAAATTTATATTTTCTGTATGGCTACATTCACTTCAATGTTTAAATATTGATTACAAAAGAATACAATTTTATTTCGTCTAAAAAGTAAACCGTAACATTCATATGTGGTAACGGCGGATGCTGGTGGAGGACAGTTGACGCTATAGTGGGGAAATGCCCATCCCTGAAATACGGCAAGGGGTTACCCATACACGGTGGGTAACGGAAGTATTCGAACGCACTTTAAATTGGAATAATTTTTTTAAAATTGCACCAAATAATTTGACCTTTTCTTTAGCAACTACAAGCATTGATTTACTAAGCGGGATACAAAAAATTTTTGAAAAAATTGCAATAGGAAGAAATTACATGAAAAAATAAAAATGGCACTTTTTAAAACTTTTTTATTTCAGTTCGCAATGAAAATTTAAAATATGTGTTTTATAGATCTATGTTAGTAAATGTTCATTTAAAACTCGACTGTTTCAATGCAAAATGGTGTACCAATGCCATTCAATATTTCGACAATGTCCTGTAGCATATTCGACGATTAAGGCCAAAAAGAGGAACAGAGAAAGAGATAAATCATCGTGATCTTCGATCCGCGCCGATGCATCCGCAAGTGCAATCCTAAAAAAAAAAATAGAGCGGAGGAGGCGGAGCAGGAGGTCGATGACGTAAATGGATCGCCGGTACAGCATATAAAAACGATGCAGGCCAAAAAATAAAGATTTTATTCATCCACGTACATCACGTACAGAATAAGGTTGATTAAATTCACTTCGACTATATATTCGTTTTCTTCTTTGTTTAATATATATGTATGTATATATATATATTCTTCTTTATATAATATGTATATATAATATGTATCCATCTGTCCGACATTCTTCTTGATGTTTTATGCGGAAAATTTTTCGAACTCTGATCGCTACGTACCTAGAGTATCTACACGTGTCTTTTTTGTATGTTCTGATTTTTATTATAATATTCTCTCCATAAATTATCTTCTCTTCTTTTCACTCATCTCTTTCTCTCTCTCTCTCTCTCTCTCTCACTCTCTTTCTCGCATTTCTTTTGTTTTCTTTCTCTCCCTCTCACGCACACTTTTTCGTCTCGCATTCCCTCCATCGAAACCGGAAATCTCCCCCTCTCTCTCTCTCTCTCTCTCTCTCTCTCTCTCTCTCTCTCTCTCTCTCTTTCTTTCTCTCTTGAGATCGAAGCTGAATTGCAGTTTTGCAAATTGCAGCTTGCAGCGCGGCGAGCATCGGCGGAATTCATTTGTCTCACATTCACGCGATTTAGTATTTCCTTCCAGATCAACCCCTTTCTACGCGCAAGGGAGCGAAATCCCTCGGGAAAGAGAATCTCCTCGATACGAGCTCGCCTAAGTGCTCGAACCTATTCCCGGAAGACTCCTCCGCGAAACTGGGAACCCAACCTCGCGGATAGATCATTGAATCGCGATCGATTCGATCCAATACGCGAACCCAGTCCCGCTTCCGAGCCTTCCTCGTCGCTCTTCGATATCAAACTGCGAATTCTTATGCGTTTCCGGCATGTTTAGGTTCGCATAACGCAGAAAAACCGTGTGTATTGTTTGAAATTAATAGTTCTTTTCAATTTTTGTGTTGAACTTTTATTCTGTTACTTTTGTGTTTACTTTTCTGACAAATCGAACAATTTGCTTGTCTGAAATGTGAATCTGTGACTGCAGATGCATATATAAATGCGTCTTTATGCATTTATCGTATGTACGTCCACGTGTTTGAATAATACGTGAAAAATATATTTCGATAAAAATTGTGTTTTATCATTTTTATAGTGGTTTTGGCGTTTTTATCGGAAGGAGATTTCTAATGTGTCGAATGAATGTGTTTTTGTTTTTACAGCGAGTCTAAATTTTGTAAAATGCAAAAAGATGTGTACACTAACGAAACCTAGCTATTGTAGGTATTCTTATTTTATTTTTGCTCTAACAAATGCTTCCATGAGATAAATAAATCTTCTCCTTCTCTTATTTTTTTTTTAAATTAGTTTTAAAAATGCAAAGTTGCAGAAATATGTTTGCAGGTTATTTGTTACTACTAGACTGAGGATTTTTATGCATCTATGACATTGATTATTAACATATTAATAAAATTCATGAAATATAAAGAATCGTACGTGTTAACGAGAATTAATGGTATTTATATTTTATTTTCCTTCTTCTTCTGGATTGTTTGTTAAAGAAGATCTTATAAAATAATGTACTAGAATGGAAATGTCCAGAATCATATACAGATTATTTATTACTATTAGAGTAAGGATCTTTTTAAATATAAAATTATTATTTCCCAAAGCAATTAACATAGACTAGAAGTTGAATAAATAATAATTTCTTTCGTAAAAGTAATATTTATAATTCTTCATAAAAACTTGCTTAAAAGTCTATATAAAAATAAGAACATAAATCTAATATTGTCTCAAAATTTGTCTCCTAAGACAATTACAAATAATACTTAAACTTTACAGATAAAAGCAATAAAATAAACGATTCTGCTAAATATCAAACCTAATAACGACGACTATTAAATATAAGTAAACATAGCCTAACTGATAGATTACAAATTTGTTTGTACAAAAATAAGAGTTCAACGACGTATAAAATATTGTATAATAAACTAAACGATTTTACTATGAAATCATGTTCATATTTGTACACAACGATTATCACAACAAAATACAAACCAACGAAGAATACGTTTTATTGGAATATCCGTTTTTATAAATCAGTCAATATTTGTAATTGCATAAAAATCCCCAGTTCACTCACTATGATTATATTCTACACGAGTCCGAGACAATCTCAACACCAGACTCCGAGTCATCAGACTCCTCAGAGTCCCTCAATCGCGGTGATTAATCACCATAAAGGAAGAAACAATTAAAATGGTGGTAAATCCATTCCATACAGTCCACGCCCTCGAACGTTCATCAGGACTCGCTTTTTAAGTACTATGAATGCTATCAGTGAGGTCCTGGACCTCATCAGCTACTGATATAGTTGCTCAAATTTTGTAAAAAAAATCACCATCATCAGAAATAGATTTGTGCGTAACGCGGGGAACCCGAGACGCGTGGATATGTTGCTGCCGGAAGATCATTTTCTGTGGAAATGCTTCGAGAGGACTCTGACATGTTTTTATAAAACCGTTGAAAGTTAATCAAGATATCTGGACTAAGGATAATTTATTCGTATAAAAAGATTCCAAAGGAACTAAAAATGAAATCCTTTGGAAATTCTTATAGACTGATTTGATAGATTATAACGCCTTGCCATACGATGTCGAGTTGAACTCGAATTTACTAAATTTATTTAAAATATAACGTACCTGTTTTTTTCAGTAATAAATTTATTTTTCTAGTTACCTTATGAATCAACTGTAGATTTTTATGCTAATTCGTATATTCTCATAGATGATTTTGTAAGATTCAGAATAAAAGGGAATGAATCTTTAGAATCTTTAGAAAATTCCTTGTGGTAAGAATAAAATGAATTGCAAATGTATTTGCATAAAAATCTACAGTTTATTAGTGAATCTCCGCGAACCTATCCGTGGAATAAATTATAAGACAAGGAGTTAAAAAGGTACTTGTTGATTGAGATCGAATGTGAGCGGCCATTTTGTCACTGACAGCTGCGAGGCAAGATTTAATCTTGTCATAGTGCGACTATAATAATAAGAAACGACAAAACTCGATTTAGAGAAAATGTTGAGTTGATTAGAAAGTTCGTTCCAAGACAATAAAATTGAATCTGCTTTAAGCAATTGTAATTCGCCTAAGTATATTAGAATATCTTCGAACAGGTCACTGAATTTTCGATTTTCATTCAAACTAAATAACCATTCTACTCAACCCAACATAAATGGTAAATCTTGCACTCCTAATTTCATTTTCTAAATTTTTTACTTAGCTGGAGACTTCATAAACATTGACTGGCAACATTAACTGTCAAAACCAGGGCCTCAAAACTCCCAAAAGATCAATCTACTTCGTTTAATAAAACCAAAAACAAAAAGATCTTTTCATCATATTTTAACCTAATTCAACAACGAATACTTTTACAAAAAAGTCTCGGCCAATAAAGTCACGATTAAAATCAATCTACTTCGTTTAATAAAAACAAAAAGATCTTTTTATCATATTTTAACCTCATTCAACAACAAATACTTTTACAAAAAAGTCTCAACCAGTAAAGTCACAATTAAAATTGATTCTACGATCAGAGACAGCCATCATCCTAGCAGTCAATATATCAAAGTTCACCTAATCTAGACCTACCCCAGAATATAAACACAATAATAATAAACAACAGCATTCAGAAAAAGTACAACATTAAAATCCTTCTTCAACCAGCAGATGATTCAAAAATGATTTCCGATATGAAGTTCTCATCACCTATGGCAGGCAGTTCCAACCTCCGGAGCTATTCGAGGCTCCTTCCCCGCTTAGGTTTTTCCCCCACTCTTCGACGTTATCGTTATAATGTATAGTAGTGGGAAGTTCCCACCACGAGAGCCGCGCTGCGCGCGCAGCACTCACTAACTCTACAGCTGTACGTAGTAGTGGGAAGAGGTTCGATGGTGGGGACCTTGCAATTCTCCGAGGGGAATACGTTGGAACTCCCTGACCTGTGGATTCAACTATGATCTCCAATCCAAAAACTCGAAGCTGTCTCCCCTCTTCCAGCGAGAGACACAGCTACATAGACAATATGTATATATTATTGAACATTGAAGACTCTAAAACAGAGACATATATGTATATAGTTTTTTTTTTTTAAGAACGACTCCCGGAGTACTCTCTCCAAAGGCGAACATTCGCGAGCGTGGACCGAAGCAGCTAGATCCTTCGACAGATTGCTAGATCCTCCTCGCAGCTCGACGAGTACTATGATCGGATCCCCTAAGTTTTGGTTAATTGGTTCGAGATGGATAGCTGGTCGAAACGCGAGGAGGTGGGTCTTGTGTGATTATTAGACTGCGGATCTTTATGCATTTATGGCTTTTGAAAATTAAAAAAACAAGTTAGAATATAAAATTCGGTACAATTTGGTACGATTTTCATTTATTTCAGATCTACAAAGACTACCAACACTGAAAATGAGATCGTATGTGATTTCACATTCTTTAAATTTGTGTACAGAAATTTGCAAATTGCATAAACTTCCGCAGTCTAGTGATTATTGTTCCCAGAAGAAACCCATCGACCCTCTGACCCGAGAACTTATCATAGATTTTATGGTTGCAGCGATTTTAACATTTCTAGAGACTGACAGAGTCGCGAATGAGCATTCGTTTGATTGGATGGATGGTCTGCAATTGCTATACAGCTTCAGCGGTTTGTGGATTCAACTTAGACAGAGTTTATGAGACTTCTTAATCACGTGACAAGTGTTAAGTCGCTTAGATCTACCAGATGTAGCAATTTTAACGCTTCAGAGGATGAACAAAGTCACAAATGAGGATTCATTTGATGGGACATCTGCTCTACACTTGCTCTGCAGCTTCAGCTGTTTGTAGAGTCAAGTACGAGTGATTTTGCAGGACCTGTTCATAATTTGACAAGTGTTAATTTGCTGTAGACCTTGTAGGGTTGACGACTTTAACACTTCAAAGGACTAACAAAGTCCAAAATGAGGCTTCATTTGATTGGACACTGCTCGACAGTTGCTTTACAACTTTAACAGTCACTAGACCCAAGTTTGGATGACTTTATTAAACTTGTTAATCGTTTGACAAGTGCTAATTCACTTAGACATAATAATCATGGCGACTTTAATACTTCAAGGGACAAACGAATCCACAAACATGTCAATCCTCGAACTCTGTCAGTCCTCAAACCATCAATAGTCCTCGGCATCAGCCTACAATTTCTCCCAACTCCGAGCCCCAGGACTCATCACAACGAACAAAAGCAAAAACTCTTCCAACCCATCCTCGAAACGGTTCTCTGGCAATGAACGATGAGCGACGACAATAGCCGAAGGACACCGACTCGACAGGACACCCAGGAACATTCGGTCGACTAGAGGAGTCCTTTTCTCCAAGTCGAGTCGCTGTTCATCGGCCGCGGTCTTTAATTTGATAAGGTAAGAAATGAAGGACAACGACAAGCTGAACGGCAAGAAACAATATATCACAAGGGGGTCCATAAAAACGCGACTGCCTGTACACCTTGACAGACGACCATGTGGAACGCAACTTGACATTGACGCAGGGGGGACCGTCGAGAACACGAAGCTGCTGGACAAATTAATCGGAAAGACGGAGCGCGGTCGCTTTTTCCTATCTCGTGTTTCGATGATGAGTTTACATCGCGGTCGATCGCTCTTCGTGGGCTTTCTTCACGATTGCTAGCTTGGAATGAGGATCGGCTGCTGGCAGACCGGTGTATGGAGGTTCTCTGGTGCCGTGCAGCATCAAAGTCCATTCGCGGAACCAGCCGTGCTGAGGTGTCTGCGTGTTAAAGCTCACCTGAAAGGAAGTTCAGTTAGTAGAGCGTTTTTGATAATGGTAGGTGGGTAGTAGATTGTTTTAGAGGTTGTCTCGATGCTGACACTTTACCTGGAGAAGGTTCTTTAAGCCTGGGATAGAGGATTGATGAGGATCCTTGAGGATGCATGTAGCGATTTTTGTTTTTGGAGATGTTTTTGAAGAACCTTTGGTGAGGTAGGGTTATTGTGGATTTGAGTGCAATTACTAATCTTCAATTGTGTTCAATCAGTTGTTGTTGCAGCTAACTTGTTTGATAAGGATTTTTTAGAGGGTTATCGATGTTGTCACTTTACCTGGAGAAGGTTCTTTAAGCCTGAGATAGAGGATTGATGTGGATCCTTGGGGATGCGTTTGGCATTTTTTATTCTGGCGAAACTACCGAAAACTGTTCAAATCAAATTGACCTCAAATTTTGCACATAGCCTCATTTTACATTAAAAACATTTTTCCCAAAAGGATTTTCGCCGACTCGCAAAAAAAATCGTTGTCATTATCTACCTTACCGACACAAAATATTCTACCTTACCTGCATATAATTTTCTACTTTTCAGTCGAAACGCTTGGTTTAGGTGTTGTTTCTGAACCTGTTATTCCACGTATATGTGCGGCTGCTAGAATTGCCTGTTATAACATATAGCAGTTATAACTCAATTAGACGTATGTATGCAAACATGTTGGTATTGGTTCGGTTTGATAATCCGGCCGGCAACGTACGTGTGAAATAATAAACATGTACGAAATCAAAATGTGAAACACCGTGAGCGTAGTCATGTCGGACCTCTACGCCCCTACTGCGACTTAACCCCAAACTAACTTTGACTATACCATCTTTCTAAGATCCTATATATTTTAATTACTGTTCAGTGACAACTTGTGCTAATTCAAGCCTGAATGTTATTTTGTTTGAAAGAATTACGCGTTTATGCTGCGGTTTGAGGGTAAAGTAGAAGACACAGACTTAAGACTACTACAGACATTGCATCTTATGGGCTTTTCTGTCTAGGCCTCGGGGGGCCACAGTGGCCCCCGTACCATTTCGGTGTCGCGCTCAATATTACCGATAGTTCACGAATTTAGCCGTATTAGCAAGAACTGAATATTCCGTATACTTTATTTTTACTACAGGTGTTTTCGAGGCTACTCATGCATACGGCGCGTGTATTTGAACAGTGAAAATAATATTTATGAAGAATGTATTACAAAAATACGAATTGTCGTAAAACTAATTTGGTTTCTATACGTAATATTATCTTTATTACTCATGTCACCAATGAATGTATATTCTAATAGTTTTATACACTTTAAACCAATAGTTTACTTTCTTTACACTTAAAATCAATACAAATTCTATGCAGTTGATGAGTGCGTATACATTACACATATAGTACCTATGCTTGTGTTTTCTTGTTTTTGAAATAAGTAGGCCAACGAAGTTTTAAATAACCCTTGGACTATCCTAAGCTAGCTAAAGGTAGGCCATGACAAACCATAGAAGGCCATTGGTGGAGAACCCATGGTAAACCGTACGCCAGCTGAAGGTAAGCAGGGATAGGCTAGGGTAGCTCTAGATGACCAGTGGATGACCAGTGGATGATCACTGGTTGACCAGTGGTTGACCAGTGGTTGTCCAGTGGTTGACCACTGGATGACCACTGGATGACCAGTGGATGACCAGTGGTTGACCAGTGGTTGACCAGTGGTTGACCAGTGGATGACCAGTGGATGACCAGTGGATGACCAGTGGATGACCACTGGATGACCACTGGATGACCACTGGATGACCACTGGATGACCACTGGTTGACCAGTGGTTGACCAGTGGTTGACCAGTGGTTGACCAGTGGTTGACCAGTGGTTGACCACTGGATGACCAGTGGATGACCACTGGATGACCACTGGTTGACCAGTGGTTGACCAGTGGTTGACCAGTGGTTGACCAGTGGTTGACCAGTGGTTGACCAGTGGTTGACCAGTGGTTGACCAGTGGTTGACCACTGGATGACCAGTGGATGACCACTGGTTGACCAGTGGTTGACCAGTGGTTGACCAGTGGTTGACCAGTGGATGACCAGTGGATGACCAGTGGATGACCAGTGGATGACCAGTGGATGACCACTGGATGACCACTGGATGACCACTGGTTGACCAGTGGTTGACCAGTGGTTGACCAGTGGTTGACCAGTGGTTGACCAGTGGATGACCAGTGGATGACCACTGGATGACCACTGGATGACCACTGGTTGACCAGTGGTTGACCAGTGGATGACCAGTGGATGTCCACTGGTGGAGGACCCTTGGTCCACCCTAAGTCAGCTGAAGGTAGGCAGGGGTAGCTCTGGAGGACCACTGGTCATCCCCAAGGTAGGCAGGAGAGGCCAGGGTACCGCTGGAAGACCCTCCTGGTCCCGGAGCCCATCCGCTCCTGCCGGAGGGCCCGGCCCGACTGATTGACTGAGCGCGCTCCGCGAGCTTAGGTAGCCAGTGATGCGCAGCGCGCAGCGAAGCGCAACGCTCCCCACCCCAACTAATTTCGGTAGATCTCGATTGCCGTGATAATAATTATTGATAAATCTATTATTTCTGGCTGTTTAATGTTTATAACAATTCCTTTTGCCAACGATGTCGACAAGCATCCCTTTGTCTATCTACCAACTAATTTTTTAGTAAAAATTGCTAATCGTACTCGAGGTACAGAACAACTTTTAAATCATGAATATTCATACGCATTAATTTCTTCAACACAACTCACTGAAAAATGTATTGTTTCTAGCTAGTTAATATTTATAACCATCTTTTTGCTAATGATGCCGACCAGCATCCTCTTTACTATCTACCATCTTATTTTTAAGTAAAAATTGCTAATAGCACTCGAGATACAGAGTAACTTTTAACACATGAATATTACCAAACAATATTATATCAAGCAAATGTAATTAATAAAGTTACTATCTCAGGCTGTTTAACGTTTATAACAATTCCTTTTGCTAATTATGTCGATATGCGCTCCCTCGGCTATCTGACCATCTAATTTTTCAGTAAAAATATGTAATGGAACTCGAGATATTGAATATCTTCTGACACATGAACATTCGCGTGCATTAATTTATCGAACACAATTCACTCATAAATTGATCATCTCTAGCTGGTTAATATTTGAAACAATTCCTTTTGTCGATGATGTCGACGAGCACTCCGTTGACCATCTTGCCATCTAATTTTTTAGTAGAAGTAAGTAATAAAACTCGAGATCCAGCATAATTTATGATACATGAATATTACTGAGCATAATTATATTGAAAAAATGTAATTAATGAATTTGTTATCTCTGTTTGTTTAACGATTACAACGATTATATGTTTGGTTACCTCACCACCCAATTTTTTAGTAAAAATAGCTAATAGTACTCGAGATACAGATTAACTTTTATGCATGAACATTTGGAGTGTACAAGATATTCAATTCCCACTAGTATGCACAGTTTCATTAAAACAAGAGTAACAAAAATTATTTAAAACTAATTAACCTCTTCTAGAATCGAATTGAAAACTATACATGAATGTTGCCGAAGGTCCATTCTATATTCTTCGAGAGCTAATATTTATAAAAATTACCTGAAGTAATTTATCAACAATTTTTGTGGAGGTAACTTCTATCTTCTATGCCCGCAATGAGTAAGACAAGGAGAGTCCGAGTATTCGTCAAAGGTAAACACACAAATCGTTATGTCACCTCTCTGGAAATCGTAAATAACTAATTAACGAGGCGTCGAATCTACATAAAACTGCAACAGAAATGTAGTTGAGACATCATTCTAGATCCTCCGATCACAAGGAAGATTATTTTTTAGCAGAGATCTATTAAATTATTTGAGTTTATTTTAGAACGAGACTTAGAATAATTGTTTATAACTATTTAGTCAGAAATAAAATGTGACGATAAACTATATGTGAAAGTAGCTGAAGGTCTATTCTATATTTCCTAACTGCAAATATTTGTAAACAGTTCCTCACAAGTGTGTTACTAATAAATTTTCTGTCGAGTGTGCACAGTGTTCAGCAGCTCTGTGTCTGTCTTTCTTTCTCTTCTTAAATGTGCATAAGTTCGTCTTTGTCGGATACAAACTTCTTTATCATGTTCGCCAAATTTTTACCGGGGGGTACGAAGTCCTGTAAAAAAATAGGCGGCACAAGTGAATAATACGTAGAGTATTTTTGTTCGAGTACAATTGCGTTTTAAAGCTGACAAACGCTGTAAAATCGAGCCTCTTCGGACACACACTTTATGTGTTGCAACCTCATGTAGTTCACCACCTGACCGTTCCATTTCGATAGAGTCCGCTATCGTACTAGGACATTTTCTACAGAGTCGGTAATTCAGAACCGTAGACAGAAAAATGCATTGCATGCAATGTCTGTAGGTATCTTAAGTCTGTGTAGAAGATTATATGCCGGTAATGTAGAATATGTTATGTTATATCGGTAAAGTAGATAATGATAACAATTTTTTAGCGAGTCCGCAAAAATCCTTTTGGGAAACATGTTTTTCATGCAAAATGAGACTATGTGCAAAATTTTAGATCAACCCGACTTGACCGGCTTCCCGAAGTATAGCTCTCGAATTGTTAACCAATCGTTGATGTAGCTAACTTGTTTCATAGAGATTGATGTAGAGGGGGATCGATGTTAAACTGGCCAAGGTTCTTCACGTATGAGATAAAGGATTGACGACGATCCTTAATGACGATTGTACAGCTGGTAATGCTTGGGTTCGTTTGGGGATTTGTACGACGAATTTGATTTTTGGGAAACACTTTATCTGGCGAAGATTCTTTGACAATGGATCAGTGGACCTTGATAAGGATTATGCAGTTGATGATGCTTGAAGTTTGGGGATGGATTCAGCAATTTTTCTTTTTGGAGCTTTTTTATAGTTCCTTTTTTGGTGAGTTGGTGTTTTTATGGATTTAGATACGATAGCTATTCTTGAATTGTGTTTAGTTAATTGTTGTTGCACTTAACTTGTTTGATAGAGATTGTTGTAGAGGGGGATTGGGTTTAACATATTATCTGGCGAAGGTTTTTCAAACCTCGGACAGAAGATTGATGATGATTCTTGATGAGGATTATAAAATTGATGAAGCTTAAAACCGTATGGAGATAAATTTAGCTACTTCATTAATTTTTAGAGCTTATTTTATAGTTCCTTTCTGGCGAGTTGATGTTCTTGTAGATTTAGATGGAGAAAGTATCTTTGGACTGTTGTTAGTCAATTACTGTTGTATTTTGAATTTATATTTTTGAAGTATTAGATTATAACACAAGTATGTTGGTTCAATTCAAGTATAAATGTAACTGTAGTAGTTGTAAGAATTTAGTTGTGAGTCGAATTTCATTCTATACTTTGTTCATAAATGGAGAGAAATTAAAAAATACAACTGTATCCATGTTAAAATACTCAGTTGAGGCATGTTCTATGTACAATTTCGTAAAGCTTGAACTTTTAAAGCCTGCTAATTTAATTTACCGAAAAATAAGATCAAATTGTACTTACTGTTAAAGAACATAAACCTGAAATCAGCTAGAACAATAAGATTGACAATGTTCTCTCTAGATGTCCAGGAAAATTTTCTGAATTGATTGGAGCATCCAGAACGAATTCCTTGAACTTTCGTAATGTTCGTAGGAGCAGAACATATAATGTGACTCGAGCTATTAGCAGGCTTCCGACAGGTAAAATGTCACTCCTCTAAGACGGGAGAAAAAGGTCTGTCTAACTTATCGGAGGACAATCATCCAGCTTTATCCTATTTCTCCCACGTTTCATCGATCAGAACGCAAACCCTGCCCTTATTTCCCATTTACCTCCAACAACCAGGTTCCCTGCGGGTACTCTCCCCAAGTATGGGTCGTCATAAAGGGCCATTTCGTGAAGCCATCCTTATGGTCGTCGTCCTTGATCCTCCGGCTCAGGATCATCGATCTAAAATCAGTCTCCGTTACTCCGTCTATTCCAAATTCCGAACAGAAAATCCTAGTCAGTCCAAAAAAACTTATTAAGCTATGTTCAATTAAAATTTAATTTTAACCATAGGTATCTAACCTAACAGAATCTACAGGGTGATCATTTGAAAACTTCCTAGCCCAATATCTCGAAAAATACGAAAGATATTAAAAGAGTGTAAAACACATGTCCAAGGATTTCGAGGGGGAAATAGAGGGGGCAGTATCAGTTTTTTTATTTGGGTGGCGTTTGCAAGGTCATTTGAAGGTCAACTTTGTTTTTTCAAGTTTAAACCTACATTTTTTGTGATGGGATCTTATTGTACGTAAAAAGACCAGCAATTTTCGTAGCATACTTTTTTTATCCGCGCACTAGTTTCGGTAATATGATAATATTATACTAACATATTAATATATTGTATTTTTTACTGTATTCAAATTCCTTATGCATTATACAGGGTGAGGCAATTATCCTGGCTACCTGGAATATCTCGAAAACTAAATTCCGGAGAAAAAAATGTTACAAATAAAAATTTTAAGTTCAAGGTCAGTCTAAGGTCAACTTTATTTTTTCAAATGGAAACCTATATTTTTCATTACAGATTCTTAATTTACGACTTGAAACAAATATCATTTATTTGAAACGTTTTTTTCTTCGCCGATTATTTTGTATATTTTTTTCTCTGGAATTTAGTTTTTGAGATATTCCGGGTGCCCAGGATAAATGCCTTACCCTGTATATGCTATATAAACTTTATTTGGTTTAAGCCAATAAATAAATAAATAATAATATGAGAAACTAAAATTATTTTTCGTACTCTTAATTTCTGTACATATTGTTTCGCTTAATTTTCAAGTGTCCATACTTCTATAAGGTGATTTACAGAATTTATAAGATCAAGGAGCTCACCTAGTGCCCATAGGTGACGTTAAGAAAAGCTCAAGATCGCCCCGTCTCGACGCGTTCACAGATATGACAGCCTGCACGTGTTCCAGATAGTTGACCGCGTACTCGGTGCCAGCACAGGCGTCAGTCTTTATCTTCAAGAGGATCGATCGGTCGCTCGTCACTTCCCTGCGACAGGAAATGGACGTGAATCATAGAGGAAGACGGTGGGACACGTTAACTCAAGTTCCTGCGGGCGAAGATTGCCGGAAGGGAAGGTAGCCATCGCTAATGTCAGAGAAACGGTAGTGAACGCAACAGGAGGCGGTTGAGATCGATACTGTGGCCATCCAGGAATTACAATCTAATGGCCAGTTACCCCACTTGACATGCTTTTCGAATTTTCTGGCCCGGAAAATTCATTCATCGCTTCACTCGACAATCTACAGTATCTATGTAAGAAACACGTGATCCAAGATCCTTGATTTGTTTGCAATTAACAAACATGATAGATCTCGGTATAAGGAACGTTAATATTTTCTTTTGATCGTCAAATAAATCCAGGACGCTGCAGATCCTTGTACAGAATAAAAATCTTAGAATGTTTTTAGAAAGGTTGTTCAAAGACTTCATGGTATCCTGCCACTTTGCATTCAAAATTTAATAAAATGACTGAAACAAATCGTACACCAATTTTTTGGAGATTGTTGAAAACGTGAAGATTCAATCTTCCAATCTGCACTAAATTCAGTCTTCAAAAAAATTTTGCAATGTTTTTACAGAGATTGTTTCAAACCCACTTGGTGTACCCTGTCACCATTCATTCAAAGCTCGATAAAATGGCTAAAAAAAATTATACAACAATTTTGAAGAGATTGCTGAAAAGATGAAGGTTCAATCTTCAATTCTGTATTAAATTCAATCCCGAAAAAAATGTTGCAAAATGTTTTTACAGAGATTGTTTCAAACCCACATGGTATACCCTGTGACCTTTCATTCAAAGCTCGATAAAATGGCTAAAAAAAATTATACAACAATTTTGAAGAGATTATTGAAAACATGAAGTTTTAGTCTTCAAATCATTACTAGATTCAATACCGAAAAAAAGTTTGCAATGTTTTTACAGAGGTTGTTTCAATCCCACATAATGTACACCGTGACCTTTCATTCAAAGCTCGATAAAATGGCTAAATAAAATTATAAAAAATTTTGAAGAGATTGCTATAAAGATGAAGGTTCAATCTTCAATTCTGTATTAAATTCAATCCCGAAAGAAATTTTGCAAAATGTTTTTACAGAGATTGTTTCAAACCCACATGGTGTACCCTGTCACCTTTCATTCAAAGCTAGATAAAATGGCTAAAAAAAATCGTACAACAATTTTGAAGAAATTGCTGATAAGATGATGTCTTCGTCTTCAAATCTTTACTAGACTCAATACCGAAACAAATTTTGCAATGTTTTTACAGAGGTTGTTTCAATCCCACATAGTGTACCCTGTGACCTTTCATTCAAAGCTCGATAAAATGGCTAAAAAAAATTATACAACAATTTTGAAGAGATTGCTATAAAGATGAAGGTTCAATCTTCAATTCTGTATTAAATTCAATCCCGAAAGAAATTTTGCAAAATGTTTTTACAGAGATTGTTTGAAACCCACATGGTGTACCCTGTCACCTTTCATTCAAAGCTAGATAAAATGGCTAAAAAAAATCGTACAACAATTTTGAAGAAATTGCTGATAAGATGATGACTTAGTCTTCAAATCTTTACAAAATTCAATCACGAAAAAAATTTTTCGATGTTCTCACAAACGTTCTTTGAAACCCACAAAATGTACCCTGCTATATTTCATTCAAAGCTCGATAAAATGGCCGAAAAAAATCGTGCTATAATTTTTAACAGGTCGTTGTAAAGAGAAAGCTTCAACCACCAAATATGCAGAAGATGCAATAATGAAAAAAATTATGCAACGATTTTAGAGAAATTTTACAGTCTTTAGAGACGTTCCATTCGTACCATTTTCGAGAAAAATACATGTCATCGGTTTTTCACTTACTATAACATACAAAAATCATTTAAAAAGAAAAACGAATAATATGTCGTAAGAGTAGTAACTTCAAGCTCCAAAATGAGCCTAGGTTCATCATTGTATGATTCTTGAAAACTAAATTATAGCAGTTCGAATGTTTTCGGAAATGGTACATTTTGTGTTGCAATATTTTTGCAAATTGATCACGAATAACTTGTTTAAACTACTTACTGACTCTCCAAAACGGAGCCAGCTTCGCAATGATTTCTCGGTGGCACTGTTTTCCATTTCTTCGCCAAGGCAACCATGGCACCAGCGTCAAGGACCCCATAACCGAACAAATGGTTGAACTCGAGGCCGACCCCATTCATCGTCCAGTGGAACCTCCCCTTGGCGTCGAATAACGAGTTCCTCTTTGACGTCAGTACAGTCAGGTGCTGGATGTCTCTCCATGTCAGCTGAGGACTGCAAAAGGAATTCATGGTTTCGATCTCTTTAAAGTTGGAGTATAAAACTTAATTTGACAATAATCTATTTTGGTTTGTACTCTTATAAATCAATAGAAAAACTTTTAATTAATTCGGGTTTATGTAAGTCTGTCTATTAACACTAGGTTTACGGGCGTTTCTTATATACCTATCTCTACGAGCACCCGTCAAATTGACGGGTAAACGAAAATACGCATTTTCTATAAAAAATCGATTTATTCAAATTAAGCCTGAATTGGACAATATTAGGCTTCACGTTTAAATAAATAATTAATAAGTAAAAAGTCTTTTTTTTTTAAAACTATCACGGAAATGGTAACAATAATATTAACGGTATAGTGTATACTTCTAACTCTCCACTTTCAATATACTCAGAACTTGCACTGTCAGCTTCGCTTTGGTCTAATTCATACTGATCTTCTTCGAAGGTATCCTCAGAACAATCTTCAGAGATGTTGACAATTTTGCTCAATATTTTATTATATCTCCTGGATTTACTCATGATTGCTAGAAAAGGGGGATTGGTCAAAATAAAAAAATACTGTGCCCAAAATCAATCACCCTATTGTAAATACTTACAGTAAGCGGAGACTGTCTACAATAACTGAAACTTTTGCACACTGTCTTTGAAAAACGTTCTTACACTGTCACTGCAGCAATCATACTTAAGATCGCTCTTGCATTAGAGGTCTCATCGGCAATAGGCATAAGCGATTTCGTTGAAAACCCAGATAAACACTCAGGCCATACAATCCGCTTTAGTTTACATTATGGAGGCGCGATTGATATAACGAATTGGAGGAGGAGAAAATAAAGACTTTACTTTTATTCTTATATTTATTATTTGATGAATTATTTGACGAACGAAGCAAACATATAAGGATTGTTTATGATATAAGCTAGCCCGTCAATTTGACGGGTTTCGTAGAGATAGGTATACTACATAGAAATTTCAAAGATTAGAAAGCTTTAGGAAAAAATAATTGTGTGTATAAATTCTTTGGATGAAGTGATTAATTTACGATGCAAAATGGTTCAAATTAATGTTATGGTTTTTGGGGTATTTCATTTCAAAATTTTAAATCCGTCAAAAAGACGGGTCCAGAAAGCCTAGTGTTAATTATATATTTGTATAAAGTCCCACTCAGTTGCAATTAATATTGTCCACAAATGTACTAGCCTGATGCACATGACGTATGAAAATAGACGCGGATGCTGGAGCTGGAGAGTTTAACGTTTCGAATATTGAATAATGCAAAACGCAGTACTAGACTCAATTAAATCTCGTTTCTCACTCGCTGCCAACATGTCAACAATATACCTCACAGCGCCAGCGAATCACAATGTTCTCAAGGTTCACGAAACAATCAATTTTATAACCCGATGCACATTTTCAGTCTACCGACGCAGAAAATCCGGTTTATCATATTTAACATTAAACAGTGAAGGATTCAGTAGTATGTTCAATTATATCTCGTACATTCACTGGTTCTCGACAGATTAAACTAACACAACGAAACGCGATAGAAGAGATAAACATTTGCTTCAGTTTTCCTTCGAAGTTTGTTTTTCCAAAAAACGAATAATTAACATTCTATCGGATTTCGCTTTTGAAAAAAGAAACAAATAAAAGAACTGAATCCTACGTTTACACAGTAGATTCTTTGCTTACACAATTAACGATAAAAAATTGAACAACCGATTCGAGTAAATAAATATAAATATGCATACAGTCAGCATGAAAAACAAACAAATTCCATTTTTGAAACGCGAACGGAAGAATAAACGGATTAATAAATACAAATAAATCAATTCAAATATTAAAACAGTAGATATTAAATAAACAGTAAATACGGAATAAAACAATTTACACAGCAATGGTGAATTTAAAATTGCAAATGTTGCACTGCGAAAAATTCAGTTGCAGAGTCACGATACGGTAGATTAGGGTTATATAATTAATAAATAATAGGACAAAATGACAGATGATAATATATTAAGATATCAAGAAGCATATTTTCCAAAATGAACAGAATCAAATATGTTTCACAGCAAATGTGAATTTAAAATTGCAAATGTTACACCTCAATAAAAAAATTCAGAAGCAAAATTCAAACGTAATTAATCCAGATTGCACAATTATTAACAAACAGCAAAATACATGTGCACAAACAAATAAAAATAAATGACACATGCACATCAAAGAAACCGTAAATAATTTATCAAAATGTATAAAATTGCAAATATTACACATTTAAAAAAAAGTTCAGCAGCGATTTTAAAAGATAATAAATTTGATTACGAAATTACTAACAAACAGAACCATAAGTGCACGTAGATAAAAATATACAAATTAAACTGAAATAACAAATGGAGGAATGATATAATAAAATCAAGGTGAACATCTTCCAGGTAAATAAAAATAAAGTAATTAAACTGAAATACTATATGGCGGTATGATATAATATATCAAGATGAACATTTGCCAGGGAACAATGTGGAACACTTTCGCAGCAAAGGTAAAATTAAAATTGCAAACATTACATCTTAAAAGAATTCTGCAAGAAATTCGAAACATAATAAACTACGATTATAAATTTACTAACAAACAGAACAATAAATGCACACACATAAAAATATACAAATTAAACACAAATACTTTTCAGGGAACAATATGAAACATTTTCGCAGCAAATGTAAAATTAAAATTGCAAATATTACACCTTAAAAAAAGTCAGCAGCATATTCGAAACATAATAAATTCTGATTACAAAATTACTAACAAACAGAACAATAAATGCACGTAGATAAAAACAAATAAATTAAACACAAATACCAAATGGAGGAATAATATAATAAATCAAGATGAACATTTTCTAGGGAAATAAAAAGAAAGTAATTAAACAGAAATACTAAATAAAGTAATGATATAATAAATCAAGATGAACATTTGCCAGGGAACAATGTGGAACACTTTCACAGCAAAATTGAATTGAAAATTGCAGGTATAAAATCGCGGAAAAATTCTTACAGCAGACTCAACAATGGCCTGTTTTCAGTGCATTGTCATTCCGTCAACACAGTTTCCAATAAACTTCAATTACACGGTTAATAACGTAATAAATCCGACTTCATGTCGCAGGTTCTCCATGGAAAAAAAGAGATCCAATATTTCCATCGGAGGCGCGTAAAAAACCCAACAAATCCGCTTCGGATTTCAAATACCGGGGAATTCAGTGGCGTAACGAATAATATCTCATCTCTCAGCCAATGTCTTTCGCGATGGAATCGGGAAACGCGAGCTTTTTCGATTGAATGCGATCGTACACCCACGCTGCCTACCGTTACCGTAAATTACAATATCATCCAATATTGTCATGCTGCGATACTAGGCGAAGGTGCATGAAAAAAAAAGTTTATCGACTGTTCGACGTTTTGAAAAATTTCCAATAGAAGCAAATACAGGAAATTAAATCCGTGCATTTCTGCGTCGAAGAATATCTAGAATGTTGGAAAATAAATGGAATAAGATTATAAATGACAATAAAAAGTATTTTAAAGATTTATATTAACATTGTGTCCCAGACGGTGTAATTAAATAAAACGTTCGACCTTCTAAATAATTTTTGAAAGATGACAAGAAATTAATTCGAAATCATACAAAAATACATGCATTCAAATAAATTGTAAGACACTGTATAGACGTATTTAAATGTACCGCGTGATCGGTAGTCCGGGGATAGGTGCGCGCGCAAGTAGCCGTGCTTTGACGCGTGTGGGCCCCGCTCTCGCCCACTCTCTCTCTCTCTCTCGACCAAGCGACCAAGATATATACATGGTGTCCCACATAAATGGGAACACCTAAATATCTGTCGTATTTACAGTCCTATCAGAAAATTTCAGAGGACAAAGTGACACTATTGCAGGGGGAAAATGTAATGGTAAAGAAAAAATTTGGTTATCTCGTGTTTTTTAATGAAATTTCAAGGTCACCGATGTTTTTTTAAATGGAATAGTATATTTTTTTACGATAGCATGATAGACAATAAAAAACTGAATTTAGTGGATTCCACCTTTTTGACCTTGAAATGACCTTGAGCAAGAATAATCATGTTGGAGCGGATAAAATGTGGAAGTTTAAAATTTACGTGTTTCAGCAAAAATCACGCGTTGTTTACGTCGGGTTGACCTTTACAAACCACAATAAATGTTTGAAATATTTTTCATAGTAAACAGCGTATGTTTATGTTAGAGTATGTACCATTGAGATCATTAACAGAAGGTTAATCGGTTAGAATAAGTACGCTGTTCCTTCTGCATTATTCGAATTCGAAACGTGAAAGAGATAACAATGCGTTATACTGTACAGGAACGAATCGATATGGTTTTCACTTATGGCGAAAGCCACCAATCTTTGAGGCAAGCAGTACATTTGTATCGTGAAAAATTTGTGAATCGTATTTGTCCTTCGTTACACGCATTTTCCGTTGTGGTAAAACAATTTAAAAATACCGGTAGTCTATGTGCTTCCATTCCGTCTCAGGAAATCCACAATGCCTACAGATCATTTAATGCAAGATTGCAATATTGCATAAATGAGGATGGTCAACATTTCGAACATTTATTATGATATGTAAAGTTCAACCCGTCGTAAACAACGCGTAATCTTTGCTGAAACACGTAAGTTTTAAACTTCCACATTTTATCCGCTCCAACATGATTATTCTTGCTCAAGGTCATTTCAAGGTCAAAAGGGTGGTATCCACTAATTTCAGTTTTTTATTGTCCATCACGCTATCGTAAAAAAATATACTATTCCATTTAAAAAAACATCGGTGACCTTGAAATTTCATTAAAAAACACGACATGAAACATTTTTTTCTTTACCATTACATTTGCCCCCTGCAATAGTGTCACATTGTCCTTTGAAGTTTTCTGATAGGACTGTAAATACGACAGATATTTAGGTGTTCCCATTTATGTGGGACACCCTGTATATAAGCGACGCTGTGTTTATATTTCTGTATTCTTATAACCTAGTTTATCACTTATCAATATATTCGTGTACATCTCAAATATATCCGTACTCTAACATAAATGCATAAAATATCTTTGATTCATTTGATCTGTTACTATTCATCACAGAAAAACCATATATTTTTTAGTCCAGAATATATTATTACATATTTTCAATCATTTTTATCTATTTGCCAGCAGATTAGAAATAAAGATATTTATTTTAAAAATAAAGACCGCGATTTTTATGCAAACAAAATAATCGATGTGTTCTTGTTCTGCACGTTTCAATATTATTAAATATATGCAAAAAGATCAACAAAACAAAACTTGGCAATTTTGCGAAAATGTCCCAACACAAATCAATTATTATAGAAAGAAGAGAAAGTGTTTGTTCAATTCATGCGGGAAAAAATGAAGCACAACCGCACTATTTGCAAATAAAACTCCCGAATCCGATTAAAATTGGTCGCAGCTTAAAAAAAAAGAAAAAACAGCTAAATACCCGGAGCTATAGTTCCGAATCGTTCGATTAACGTTGTCCGCAGTGAAATCGTTCGTTAACCCGTTTTCTGGACGATTTCCCTACTTGTTTCCATTCCGATTCGCGAAACATCAGCATCGAAAACAGATCGGGAAAGCTTCGTTAGCGGATTTTCAACAGTTTCGCGTAAGCCACGCGATCAACACGCTCCAAAAACCCTCACGAGAGATGCAGTTAAACGGGTTACTGGTTGCAAACGTCAAATTCAACGTTCTACAATTTGCGAGAGACAGCTTTATCCGTAAATCATGACATCATAATCCGACATTTTGGTCGGAATTTAGGGTTGGCCAACGTTGCGAACGATGGAAACCCAAATTGGGGAAGTCGAAACTGACGGGCTCGACCATAATCCGTACGCGGGCTGAATTGTGCATTACGTTAGCGGGAGAAATGCTTGAAAATCTATTACGCGCAATTTTTAATTCCAAGTGTTATTAATCTTAACAACTTGAGTGATTCACGAAGTTTAGAAATGTAGTTCAACTAATATCTAGCTTCTTTTTCTTTTATGAAATAGTTTGTTAAATCGTTCTAATATACACAAAAGTCAATAAATATAAAATGCCCTAAAATATATTTTATTTTGTAGAAATATTCACACACAATTAATTAAATGAATTTATTCTATAAATTTACTCGTAAATTTAATTTTAAGAGACATCAAATATAGTTTCTGTATAAAAAGTTTTATTTCCAAGCAATAAGATAAACAAATTAACTTATACATTTTCAGTGAATTTATTTTATATACTTTCAGTGAATTTACTTTATATACTTTCAGTGAATTTATTCTATAAATTCATTTATACATTAACTGCAAAGAACCATCCAATTAATTTATACTTCAAATACGTTCTTCTCACGCAAAGAAATAAATTAACTTATTTCACAAAATAAATAAATTCGCTCTAAAAATACACCGAAAGGTTCATTACTACACCGAACACATAAGTCCCACACACAAATTAAACTCGGGCTCCTCCTAAAAGTATAATTAGTACTTTGCTCACAATTTATATAAAATTAAAATATTGAAAAGCGCATCGAACGCGAGCTAATCCGGTAATAATTCAACCTGGTAAATAAAACTTTCGGCGAGGCAGACGAATGAAAGCCCTTTCATAATGGTCAAATAACGCAATTTTCCGAATTCACTGCTAAAGCGAGATAATTCATAGGTGGCCGAAAATAAACGGCCGCCATTGTTCTTCGGAGAGTCACGATGGCTGTTCGAGGCGGGAAATTCAATTGTAAAGACTTGTAGAGGTTGTTCAGAGTTCAGGTTCGACGAAATAAAACGCATGGGCGTCGCGGTTCCGGTCACGGGTCAATAATTCGATAGACATGAACGAAAGGTAAAAGCACATCCTCGTCCCTGAAAGCTGCGCGATCGAATTGCGTTATCGGTCATCTTTGACGTTGCTTTTTTAGATTTCGGGGCGTGCAAACTTCGTTATCCTGAGAGGGTATCCGATAAATCATTATAGAGAAGTTAGGAAAGTTGAACGTGTAGAGTGTAGAGTGATGAATAGAGTGAGGTTCACGAAATTATTCGAACGCCCTTTAACCCTTTGAACTCGAAACAATTTTAATTCCATAATCAAGATATTTCTTTCAATCTAGGACAGTTTTATTTTATGTATCCTTTTATATTCTGCATCTGAAGTTAAACCTGTTCTCTTGGTTTACAGTTGAATTTTTAGCAATTTATAGAATAGGAACGAATTTAATGATATGAAAACTGTTTTGAATAATGGTATGACAATTTTTACTGGTGACTCAGAGTCACCATTCGATTGCAAAGGGTTAAAGAACAAATAATTGTACCCCTAATCCATATTGCTTTCTAGTATAAAGTACGAATGAAAGTTTCAAATAGTTCATTCAGTTAATTGTTAAAATTTTATTTGTAATTGTACGAACGCTAACAGCATTTCATACGAAGAGCAAGTAGTATAAGCTCAGCATTAGTCAGACGTAGGAGATTTTTCCGATTGTTCTGATCCCATTTGTTTCGCAGTATATTTTCATTGTGCTACTAACATGTTCAGATAATTAGCTGCAAGCCAACAATGGTTTGTAAAATAAATAAATATTGGTAAATATGTGCTGCAGGAAATTTGTTATACATTTTCTAGCAGTTTTCCAATTTTAGGAGATATTTTCTCCAGTCGACGTTCAAAAATGTCATCGACGACAATAAACAGAGGATGCGTAAAAGATAAATAGTTGAGGGGTTGATGAAAAGATAAAATGTTGGAGGGTTGAAAATGAAATGGCAAATACAATTTTCCACAAGAACAGGTAGAACAGTAACCCATATTTGACAGGAAAATATTAGAAATGTCCTATCAACTCACTTAGCTTCGAGGGCCAGCGCAAACACTCCAGCGGCTTCCGGTGCAGCTGCTGACGTCCCACTATGCGTCCTGGTGCATTCACCATAAAGGTCAGTGGTGGCCTAGAAAAATAAAAGAAAAAAGCGTTACAACATGGTCTCGGTTAATTGCGATCTTCCATTTCCTAGCCGAAATTAAAATTCAACCGTTATCCGGTCCACCTCGTTATGGGAATGTCCGCCATTTGCATTTTAATGATAATTGCGTGGCCCGAAGATCCTGTGCGTTCGTGTCCGTGCATATGAGTTTGCTTGGACTATTTAAGCAGATGATTATCTCCGATCTCTTTTGTTGCTTTTTGTGCTAGCGTAATATGATAATGTCTATCTCTCCGTAGACGATCATTATCAAAGTTTGTTAATTACTATTTTGATAGTACTCGCTTGTAACGCTATTTTTATTAAAAATTGTACTTTGCACTCTAAATTAATATTATTATGATTGTATATTGTATTACATTATTATTATTGTTATTATTGTTATTACTGTTATATTGAAGAAAATTCAGTGTAAAACAATTCATCCGTTGGCAAATGTTAAAAATAAAATATAGCAATAGTTTATAAAATAATAAAAATAATATATCCAATAGTTTACAAAATATATAAATATATTACAGTATTACAATAATAAATAGTAAAATGGATGAAATATATAAAAGTTCTCTATAAATTAATTTATTGCAAAACTTGATTGCAAGTATCCCGAGGTTTTTATTTAAATCGAACAAGAAAGTTGGGAGGAACAATTGGAACGGAGTTTAATTAATAGAAAACATTCCCCGCTGACAAAACAGTTAAACGAACACTCGACCCACAATCACTTGGTCAAGGTAAAACGTAGAAATAAGATATACAATGTTTTCTCTCCGACAGTGGACCATTGTATTTAGTTTAACTGTGTTTTTTACGTCACTGAGCGTCTACTTCTCTTACAGATTGAATTCTTTCACGAAGTTACAAATTAAAAAATTTCAATCTCCTTTTCTGACTAAGTTTTTCATGAAGAATCACATCTTTTTCAATTGCAATATAGATTGCATGAAACTCCTAACATGATAAATAAAGGAAAGAAGCAGAAGGGTTTCTAGAAACTTATTTCGCGACAAACTTTAAATAGTTACAAACCCTATCCGCAGAAACTAGACTCTTCCAAGAAGTTGCAAGTTAAAAATTCCATTACATCTTCCAGACTAATTTTTCCGTCAAGAAACGACCACTTATTCAGTTGCACTGCAATTTAGAATGAAACTTGCAATGGAAACATTGAATGATGAATGAAACAGAGAAGACACTCGAAGCTAAATTATTTGGCTGGTAATTTGAACTAGTCACAAGGCCTAACCTTACAAGTTGAATTTTTGTGAAAGGTTGCAAATTAAAAATTCCATTCCGACTTCCTGAACAATTTTTGCATTAAGCATCACTCTATTTTTCAGTTGCACTGCAATTTAGAACGTAGCTTGCAATAAAAATCATAAAATGATCAATGAGACATAGAACACTCTCGAAGCTAAATTATTTGGCTGGTAATTTGAACTAGTGTCAAACCCTAACCTTACAAGTTGAATTTTTGCGCAAGGTTGCAGATTAAAAATTCAATTCCGCTTTTATGAATAATTTTTCCATTAAGAACTAGCCTCTTTTTCAGTTGCACTGCAATTTAGAATGAAACTTGCAATGGAAACCATAAAATGATGAATGAAACAGAGAAGACACTCGAAGCTAAATTATTTGGCGGCTAATTTGAACTAGTCACAAAGCCTAACCTTACAAGTTGAATTTTTGATCGAGGTTGCAAATTAAAAATTCCATTCCGACTTCCTGAACAATTTTTGCATTAAGCATCACTCTATTTTTCAGTTGCACTGCAATTTAGAACGTAGCTTGCAATAAAAATCATAAAATGATCAATGAGACATAGAACACTCTCGAAGCTAAATTATTTGGCTGGTAATTTGAACTAGTGTCAAACCCTAACCTTACAAGTTGAATTTTTGCGCACGGTTGCAGATTTTAAAATTCCATTCCGCTTTTCTGAAGAACTTTTCCATTCAGAAGCAGCCTCTTTTTCAGTTGCACTGCAATTTAGAATGCAGCTTGAAATAAAAATCATAAAATGAAAAATAAAACGGAAAGGTCTATGAAAACTAAATTACTTGGCAGCAAATTTAAAATAGTGCCGAATCCTTACAAACTGAGTTCTCGCATATATTTTCGTGATAAATAATTCCTTTCCGTGGTTGCACTGGAATTCAGAATACAGCTTGAATAAAATGCACAAAATGATAAATAAATGATTGATAAAGCAAAGGAGGGTTTTTTGAGATGCTGAATTATGTGGCGGTAAATTTGAACTATTGACAAGTCTTCAGAATACTTTCAATGTCGATGGATTTTTGCAGGTAAAAATCGATCGCAAATCGGTCGATTACCGTGCTTAAACGCATCGAATCCCAGAAGCGATTAAACGCTCCATTTCGAAACGACGTAATTTCTCAGTTCGTGGTCAGGTGACCCACGGGAACAGGCAAGTTTCCACATTAAAAAGTTCGCTTTCGGTTAACGATAAAGTTGCGATAAAATGGCGTCGTAAACGCGAAGTATGCATCCTCGCATTCGCTCTACGCATGGCCTCTCTCGAGAAATTACTTAGTCACAAGTACAATTTTCAAATACGTAAATTAATACTTGTACGGCGAACCAGAATATAGAAAATTGAGTGTTTGCAACAATTTCTCAATATCTCACCACTAAACCCTGATTTAAAACAAATTGTTAGGAAAAATGCCCACAAAAATACACTTGTTTCATTGCAGTCGGAGCTATTTTAACTATTTCTTTATTTTGATTGATTTATGATTTTGTTCATTTTGTAGATATGAAACCGACATAATGCCTCGGTACAATACTTAAATGTTCAGTTCTTAATTTATTAATAACGGTATAACAATTTTAAATCATTTACCGGAAGCCTATTATTAGGCTTCTCAATAATAGAGCTGCAACAAATTCGCAAAATAATACCAAACGAAATGATTAGATTACATAATTGATGTAGTAGATTATGCAGTTGTTGATTTATGATCGAAGTTTCTGTTACTGTTGAACGATCTATGATCCAAATCCTCAGCCATGGGACATAGACTTCCAAAAATAATGTGTTAAATAGAAAGTCATGGTCGTTACATATACCGGGCTGAATTAATATTCGGACACTTTTTACAGTACAATAACTTTGTTAACATTAAACTAAACAAACGACTTCAGTTTTTTTTTTAAATGTTCGAAGAATTAGTTTACTATGTAGCGTGTAAATAATTTTTTCCAAAAATTGCTATTGGTCGGAATTGCGACGAAAAACGTAAAGGTCACGATTTTTAACTTTTTTACCTTTTCATCTTTTTAACTTTTTTATCTTGATAACTTTTTTATCTTGATAACTTTTTTATCTTTTTAGCTTTTTTATCTTGATAACTTTTTTATCTTTTTATCTTTTTTATCTTGATAACTTTTTTATCTTTTTAACTTTTCTATCTTGATAACTTTTTAATCTTTTTAACTTTTTTATCTTGATAACCTTTTTATCTTTTTTATCTTAATAACTTTTTTATCTTTTTAATTTTTTTAAGCTTTTTTATCTTTTTAACTTTTTTATCTATTTAACCTTTTTATCTTTTTAACATTTTTATCTTTTTAACATTTTTATCTTTTTAACATTTTTGTCTATTTAACCATTTTATCTTTTTAACTTTTTTATCCTAATATTAATTCCGGCCACCGTCTGTGCGATGCTATCAGAGATACTAAAACAAAGAAAGGACAAACTCATACGAAGGAATTTCGTATCCAGTTCACACGATTCGCGTCCCGCACAGTTCACACAGTTCACACGGTTCACACGATCTTCTCTCCCGCGTTGCTCCTTTATTTTCCCCATCGTCCGAGCGTGAAATTCCTGTAGAAGCGAAGAGAACAGGGTTGGGGGAAATCGCATGGACCTTGCTCGCCCATAAAATCTCGACTATCGGGGAACAGAAGCCCGCAAAAACCGTAGAGAATCTATCCGGAAACTTAGCGCGATCTATGTACGTCGTTGTCGGGCAACATCAAGTTAACGACCGAGACTGCTACATAAAAGGAAGCTGACCGATCTTGCACATTTTCCGCAACATCGACGATGCTTTTTGCAATCCACGCGTGCTGGTAAATAGCTCTCGATTCGATGCTTTTCCTGTTACAACAAACGTTCGATGGTTTCTTTGGATATCCGTGTTTCCTTGTAAAAACTTCCTTATGCCGAGACTTCGGATTTATAGAATATAATAATGTTAATATATCATCATCAATTTAGTAGAATCGTTATAGGAAAATAGAAATTTGTTATTACACTTATCGAGTCAAACAATTTCTATTAAATATGAAAGTGTTTCCATTTTTTTAGAAAATTAAATAAATGGGTAGAAGGATTTAGAGACTATATATGATTGTCGCTATATTATAATCATATTATGACAATTATTGAAGGAAAATATAAATTTCTATTTGGGTACTGAGTTTTACAATTAACGAGTCAAACAATCTCTACTAAATATGAAAGTATTTCCATTTTTTAAAAAATTAAATAAATAGGTAGACGGATTTTTAGAATATATATGATTGTCGATATATTATCATCATATTATGACAATTATTGAAGGAAAATAGAAATTTCTATTTGGGTACTGAGTTTTACAATTAACAAGTCAAACAATCTCTACTAAATATGAAAGTATTCCATTTTTTTAGAAAATTAAATAAATAGGTAGAAGGATTTAGAGAATATATGAATATCGATATATTATCATCAATTTATTAAAACTGTTGCAGGAAAATAGAAATTTGTATTTGGCTCCTGTTGTTTTAAATTAACATTTCAAAAGAAAGTCTACTAAATATGAACTTAATTCCTTTCTTTTAATATGTACACATGAAAGTAAATGTAGGCATGCAATAAACATTAAACTTTCTTTTCACTTTTGTGAAATTGTTGGAGTAAAAGATTCTAATCATTGCAACCGTGAAGAAAATCGGATGGCAATGGGTTATTAATGTACATTTTTATTTTGTATAAATATCTGCAGTCTACTCATCACAAAAAAATAAAAATGCATAAAATCCGCAAAAAAGTACCAGCAAGATTCTAACAATTCTCAAATATTCCCAATTAACATTCCAATTAAAAATTCTCTGCATAAAAAATCACGAATACTTTCTTCCCTTACACATCCCTGGAGGTATGTGCAATATTCCACGAGATATTCGTTTAACCAGTTAACTGTGTAGCTAGACTTTGTACGTGGCTACTAAAAATTTTTGAAAACTTTATTTATCACATATTAACCTCTCGTCAATGTCTTTGTTTCGTTTCTTTACTTCGTCTTTGACTCGAAAAATTCTAAAATGTCGACAAATTAATAATGCGTTTTAATTGTCACTACAAATTTTAATATAAATAGCAAGCAATGAATTTTATTCCATGACGAGTATACTCGACAAAAACAGCTAACTGGTTAAATAGTTCCACGGCCGTTAAACAATGTGCAAAATCCGTAGGTTCAGTCTCCGAGGAAACCATCCGAGTAAACGGAATGTTAAATATGCCAGTTTTCAAGGAATTCTCAGCGGATTCTCAGCTGTAACGCACACTGGACATGTTTCTCGTGGTTTCCGTTTTTCAAGCTGTGTGTTCAGTCTTTGTTCGATCAATCTTTGCACTGTCAGAAGACGATCCCACGTGGCCAGGATGGCAAACAGTAGGCAAAGGACAGCGACGGCGGTTCTTTTCACCGTGGACAAGCTTCTGGGAAACGTGGATCGATCGATCATCCCATGGACGACGTCCATAAAGCCGCTGTGGAAAGTTTACGAGGATCCTGCCAAAGCTTTGGCGGACTACCAACGAGAATTCCTCGCTGCCTTCCACGAGATAATCTCTGGCGATGGCAGCCCCCGAAAGCGTGAAACGCAGCTCCTCTCTATCGAGACTCTTAAGTCGAAAGAACGACGAGTTTCGAAGAAACCTGGAACTCTGGATTCGCTGACACACAGCTGCACTATGATGCGTTTTTATCGACGGGTTGCATTAGACAACAAAGAAACCTTCTTGGAGAGAGCTAATCTTGGGAATCGTGGGACCGGAGAAATCGGTTAACTACAGTGGCGTTCAAAAGTATCCAGACACCCATTAAAAACGAATAACTTTTTCAAAATTAGTTCAAACGACTTGAGTTTTTTTTGAGATGTTAGAAGGATTAGTTTACTCGGTAGCGTGTAAATAATTATTTATACAAATTGAGTTAATTACAATGATAATAATCGAGAAATTAATCAGACTTTAGAATGTTTGAATTAAAAGTGAGTAGTATAGACATACAATTGGTCAGACACGAAGTAGCATCACAATTGTCTTCTTATGTCTATCCCTACTATTTCCTCGAATGTCTAACCCTTTTTTACTATACACATATTATTACCTATTATTATACATAGCCAAGAATAAATTAACAATTGCAAGAAATTATTTAATGTCCAATAAAGACAGTATTTTCCTACATTCTATTTCTGACCCTTGGAACGAATGGGCCAAGCGAATCTTTCATGAAATCAAAGGAACGTTTTTCTCTCAAATTCTCACCCCTACCTGTCAAGCACATCCCTTCTAGATCAACTCTGTTTCATCTCCTCTTCTTCCTACGCAGTTGCGTGTCTTTTGGAGTGACAGGGAAGGGCTGCCATTCCCTTACAATTTTACTTCGTTATTAATAATTTACGGCTCCCGATACACTCTCTGAATAACTGAAGAAACTCGCGTGGGTGGGAAGAAGATACTAACGAGGGGATATGTTCGTATTACATGAAATCTTGATGAATCTTATACACGAGATGGTACTTAGATGGGATGTTACACATGCCAGACACTTGAATATCGTAGTTTGCGTTGTTATAGTAAATAATAGACCATTATTAGACTATTTTAGATACATCTACCTAAAAGATTTTGTGTTATATTTTAACGTGTTTTTTTTAAATAAATTATTTTTTGGAAGATCTGTTTGCACCGACAGATTCGTTATTGAAAAATACACTAATTGGACTTCCAAATTTTTACTGAAATCTGATAGTTTAGGAGATGTTCAATAAAATGGATTTTTCAACATCTTATTTGTGGAATGTTTTCATCTTTGCAACATGAATTTCAACTGATAAGAAAAGATAAATAAGAAAGTAAGAAAAAATGTCAAATATTATTGCCAGTACTGTATCACTAAAATTTTCTTAAAATCGGATAAGGGTTGAAAATATGATATATTTTTTGGGATACCTCGGAATCTCAAAATTGAGGGTTGAAAATATATAATTTCGATGTACTTAGAGAACGCAGGAAAATTTCTTTTTAATTCTGTGTCTCCAAATGGAGGATTTAATGATACCAAATTTAAGTCGTAAAATATTTTATAAAACAGATTTCTCAGCCCTAACTTTAGAGGTCGTTGTCATAGCCTTAATATGAATTTGGAAATTATGCAAAGATAGAGGTTGAAAATACATGTCTTTTGATAATTGAATGAATTTAAAGTTAGAGGGATTGCAAATAGATTTTTTAAAATATCTCGGAACCGAGAAGGTGCAGGGAAAGAATTTCTTTTTTAGATTGGATATATTCAAATGAAAAATTTAGCAGTAACAAGGATATTTCAGGAAAAGTCATAAGATTTTCCATGATTTTTCTATTTTAAAACCATTTTCATTTTCCTCGAATGACCCCGTCTTCCACTGAATCGAGACAAAGTTGATTTATACCGAACACGATCTTCGAACAAGCTCGACGTGTTCAGTCTAATTAGACCTCCTTTGTAAGGCCATTAACAGTGAAGTCTTCCGGGCAGTTGAAAATGAATCGACCGTCCGATCCCTTTGTTCTCGAGAATCCAGGTCGTTTGAGAGAAGACTTGAACATTCCGCAAGATATTTTCCAATATTTATTAATTTCACAAACCATTGTTAGGTTCCAGCTAATTATCTGAACATATTAGCAGTACAATGAAAATATACTGCGAAACAAATGGGATCAGAATAAACACAAAAACATCTTACGTCTGATCAATGCTGTGCTTATACTACTTGCTCTGCGTATGAAATGCTGTTAGCGTTCGTACAATTTAATAATAACATTTTAGCAATTAACAGGATGAACTATTTGAAAATGTCATTAGTACTGTATATTATAAATCAATATATATAAGATAGAATTATTTATTCCTTAACCCTTTGCACTCGAATGGTGACTCTGAGTTACCAGTAAAAATTGCCATACCATTATATAAAACAGATTTTATATTATTAAATTCGTCTGTATTCTATAAATTCGAAAAAATTCAAATGTTGTATGAGAAGATAGGTTCAATTTCGTGTGCATAATGTAAGAAACATTACGTAGAATGAAAATGTTCTAGGTTGAATGAAATGTCTTGATTTTGGAATTAAAATTGCTTCGGGTGCAAAGGGTTAACAATAGTATCGATTTAATTTGACTGAAAACATGAGAATGTTTTCAACTTGACCCAGAATAAATTGTAAATGTACAATAAGTCTTCCAAGATGTAACAATAAAAAGGTAACAAACATTATCAGAAAATTCTCTCGCGTCTGACCAATGCTATGGTTACACTACTAGCTGTTCGTATAAAATGCTGTTAGTGAAATTTTGTCCAACTGAATGATCTATTCAAAAAACTTCATTACTATTTGTTTACTAGAATTGAATATAGATAAGATACAGTTAATTGTACTTTATCATTTAATTTTACTAGATATACGACTATTTTCTACTTAACATAGAAGAGATTGTATATGTATAATTTTTCTAAGATGTTGCAGTACAAAGAAAACATACTGTCAAACAAACAGTACCAGAAATTTATCTCGCTTCGGACCAATAATGTGCCTATACTACTTTCGTGTAAACGTACGAACAATTTTGTATTGTTTTTGACAATTTACTATAGAATTAGTATGACATTTGTCCAACTGATTAAACTAGTCAACAAATTGTGTTACTATCTGTGTATTCTAGAAATGAATTTAGGATTCATCTATCCTGGAAATGAATAACAATGAGGTATAATTATTTGTATCTTAATAGAAATGTTGGTTTATTTTAATTAAATTTAGGACAAGATTTTCTACCTTGCTCAGACCTACTAAACCAGAACCAATTGTGAACATATAATTATTCTAAAAAGAAATAGTACAAAGGGAATGTACTGTGTAAGAAACATCAGAAAAATTCCCTCCCGTCTGACCAATGTTGTACTTATACTACTTGCTTATCGTATGAAATGCTGTTAGCGTTCAAACAATTCAGTATTATTTTTACCAATCTCCTATATGATAAGTAGAACGTCTGTCCAACTGAATAAACTATTTAAAACAGTTTCTTAAACAAATTTAAGGAATTAACAATTATAACAAAATATTATAACAAAATTTTGATTCGATTGAACACACCACAATATTTTCCATTAAAAACTGCATAGCTCTTTTCAATTATTCTTTTTCATTCACCTACAAAATTGTCCTGTGCATCGTTGCCCTATGTAAAACAGAAAAAAATTGATCACTGCAATTTTTCTATATGCAACAACAACAACAGATTCGTACGGTATAAACTGTATGACCTGTAGAAAATACGTTCACCTTTCAATGTTTTATATCGACTCGACCAGACATCGCTAAAAAAAGAAAGACAGTAAGGAAAGAGGATGAAATGATCTGAAACATTTGACGCAACTGCCGGATGTCGTCACGGTTTCCAGGTTTCCTTGCCAACGGAGGCAGAACGGGCGAAGCCCGAGGCTATAAGCTCGGACAGCACGGATTTAGTGTACTCGTCACGAAACAATGAATTCGAGGATCCGTCGCAGTCCTCCACAGCGCAGCGTCGCAAAGATCATGGGAATTTGCATCGATGCGAGTGAGAAAGCGAGAGGGAGTGAGAGAGAGACAGAGAGAGAGAAATAGAGAAAGTGACAGAGAAATAGAGAAAGAGACAGAGAAATAGAGAAAGAGACAAAGAAATAGAGAAAGAGACAGAGAAATAGAGAAAGAGACAGAGAAATAGAGAAAGAGACAGAGACATAGAGAAAGAGACAGAGAAATAGAGAAAGAGACAGAGACATAGAGAAAGAGACAGAGAAATAGAGAAAGAGACAGAGAAATAGAGAAAGAGACAGAGAAATAGAGAAAGAGACAGAGAAATAGAGAAAGAGACAGTAAAATAGAGAAAGAGACAGAGAAATGGGGAAAGAGACAGAGAAATAGAGAAAGAGACAGAGAAATAGAGAAAGAGACAGAGAAATAGAAAAAGAGACTGAGAAAAGAGAAAGAAACAGAGAAATAGAGAAAGAGACAGAGCAATAGAGAAAGAGACAGAAGAATGGAGAAAAAGAGAGGAAGAGAGAGTGAGAGAGAGGGAGAATGAGAAAACACGAGAAGGGGGGAGAGGGGATGAGAGGTGGAGAAATAGACAGAGAGAGGGAGACAGAGAGAGAATAAGAGAAATCGAGAGAGGTAATGAGAGAAAATAGGAGAAAGGGAGAGTGGAAATGAAAGAGAGGGAGAGAAGAGCGGATCTCGACAGAAATTCCAGGACGCTTTTATTCAAATAGCGCTCTGTCTCGCGTTGCGAGATTTCTCAACCATGTTTGCATGGTTAATTTATTTTTACCTGACGCCCCCGCGCTGCACAAACGAATGAATATTTACCTTGAGCTTCCGTTGTTCTGGAATAACCTGCACGTGAAGAAATTCCATCCGAGTTCCAGATGAGTAGTGCAATTTTTTGCTAACCGGTTACGCGAACTTCTTTCTCGGATAACTTTCGCAAACATTTTTCACAGATATCTTGCGCAAGCTTCTTTCCTTTTTGCAAGCAGAAAGATGTTTACGTAAATCATTCTACGCGATGGTGTGTATAAGAAATCGAGCACCTGCTATTTTAATTTATTTTCAACTTTTTACTATCGTTTCCTTTAATATCGAGCTTAATGTGCAACGTTTTTGGTCGATTTTAATCATTAAACAGCATTGGAAACACACTCCTGACAATTTATGTGTTACGCCTCTTTTGCTGGTATTTTTATTTTATTTTTAGGATTTCATGTTAGGATTGGTTTGATATGTTTTATATAAATTCAGAAGTTATCTTCAAAAGTTGTGAGTACTGTACAGGCTTTGAGTTATTTTTCTTCTTTGACATTTTTTAATAACTGGTAATACGATTATAATTTAATATTGTATTGAGAAACGTCCCCTGTTTGGGTTTATGCATTTTTGTCTTCAGTTCGTAATATCCATAGTCTACTAATAAGAGCTTTATGCAAAATACGGGGTGTCAAAAAAATGTTGTAATTCACTGAAATGGGCGGTTCCTGAGGTTATTTAAAGTAACTTTTTCCTTTGCGAAAATGGCCGCCTCGGCTTCGTTAAGGAATTATTAACGAAAAACACGCACCAATCGGAACACAGCTGCAGCAGACGGACTCCGGCTCGGCCAATGGCAACGTCGCGCTCGGCGGGATCTGTCGCCGAGCCGGTGTCCGTCTGCTGTAGCGATGTTCTCATTGGCGCATGTTTTTCGTTAATAACTCCATAACGAAGCCGAGGCGGCCATTTTTGCAAAGGAAAAAGTTACTTTAAATAACCTCAGGAACCGCCCATTTCAAGGATTTACAACATGTTTGAGACACACTGTAAAAATGTAATGTATTAATTACAAGTAACCAGAGCTGCATAGATGTTTATCTTATCTTTTAACAATCTTAATAGAGCACAAGTAATATAATCGAATCATCAAAATCTTTAGATATTTCCTCTATTTTGTGTTTCACCTAAATGTCATTTTAATAAATTCAGAAAAATCTACAGTCTACCAATGAGTATCTTCTGCAAAATAAGAAAATTATGCATCGAGTGCAAGGAGCAGGTGCTGCACAGACATTTGTCTCTTCTCGTAATAATAATAATAAACCACAAATCATATTTATCTACCATAAAATCCTCTCTCATTAGATATATGAACACTAAAAGCACCAAATTATTACTGCTTTCAGAATAACGGCTTGCTATTCTACGACTGGGTACTAAGGTTAAACTGTACTTTGGAGAACCAATTTTTTAAAACTTTCTTTTATGCAGTCCTACAGATTTCGACGAGAAAACACCGAAAATGAAAGTCATATTGCCAGGAGTTCACTGGTTCAGAAGTTATACGTGTTTAAAGTTGAGTTCTTTTAACTAACCTCAAACCAACTTGGACTATACCGCTCAGTACTACTTAGCCGGTGCGCTGAACACCCACCATCTGTCCTGCGCATGCGCTCAACAGTCCTACCTCTACCACCCAACGTATATCCAATATGGCGACGCTCTAACCTGTCAAAAACGCTTAAAATTGCTCATGTTTACATGTGTAAAACTTTTCAACCATTAAACTCCGGTAACCAAAACTTGAATTCCGTGTACTAAAACTACACGTCTATCATTTTCTCGTCAAAATGTGTAGCATCACATACAGAAAACTTGAAAATTTTTGGTCCTCCAAAGTACAGTTCAGCCGGATACTAAAATCATGGACGCACTTTAATGGAAAATTATGGTAGAAATTCGTTTAATGGCGTAGATACCGTATTTCTATAAAACTCCCAGAAAACGTTACCGGACACACTCAGGTGATTTTTATATGTCATTACGGACCAGTAACCTTTAGTGCTCGCTTTCAGCGTTAAAAAATTCGACCCGCGGGGCAACAAAGTTATGGCTCCCGTAATCGATAACAACTCCAGGCTCTCCAGTGGTAAGAAATCCCCTGTTAAGCTGCCAACAGGAGCATTAAACCGGGGAGAAGCATTAACGGGGTGTTAAGTCTACGTTTTTAAAGTTCACCGCCAGGGGTGACTCGAATCGCTTCGGAACATTCCAATCCTTCGAAAAATGTCTCGCAATGAAATTCGCCTAACAATCGGTATAACTCGAAGCTTTTTGAACAGGGAGGACAATTTACTAAATTTCGGATCCACTCGAATTCTCTCGAGAAAGTTACAGTAGAAAGTTTTAAGGAATCGTTGGAACGTCCCCGAAGCCGGAGATGAAAAGTTTCAACGTTTCGGATTCATTAGAATCGTCTCGAGACTTTAGATTCCTGGGTAATTCTGAGTTATGGCAGTCCCTGAGAAATGGCTCGAAGCCTTTTGAATAGGATCAAGATGCACCGAGCAGTTTTAATGAAGTTTCACTGATTTTTTCTGCTTCGCGTTCCGTGTACAGATTATTTTAACAGAGAAATCATCCTTTGTCTTTGATGCAGCATTCGTATAAAGATTCTTTTATTATAATGTTCATCAAGAAATTAATATATTTGTCTCTCAATCTGAAGCTTTTATAAATTAAATTATAATTTCGGTGTTAGAAAGTAAAGAATCTTTCTCATCTTTTTTTTTAAAATTGGATTTTTGTTTATTACTTTTTAGAGGCTGAATACGGAATTAATTTTTATGTTTTATGTACTCGCTTGTTTTTTCCTATCAATTAACTTTGTTGTTTGAAGATTATATGCACTGCGTTCAGTGATTTTTTTGAACTGGTTCATTTTATGTGGTGAGGTTCTCGTTATTAATAACAATTGTTAGAGAAAGAAAATAGAACAGAATTGTTTGAATCTAATTTGGAACTACATTCGCCGGCTATTATTGTCCGTTAAAAATAATCTAAGCTCTGTTTGCTAATAAAAAAAATAGTAAAAAGAAATAATGAAGAGTGCGATCACGATTAATGAAACAAAAAGTTGACAGAATATCGACGAGTTCAAACATTTTTAAAACTGTCAGTAAGAAAAGAATATTGAATGAAAATTTCGAATGAAAATAAAGAGTGCTAGTATATGAAAAAAATTGCAAAATCTTCTATCCCATTTCGAAGATAATTTTAATTCAGAGGGTAAACAGGAATTAAGACTGAAATTTTAAAAACGTTACTAATGAAGCAATGTTACTGAAACTTTTTTGACACATAAACCAATATCCAAAGTTGTCCAAAAAAAATTTCGAATGAAAATAACTAGTATAATTACGTGAAAAAAAAAAGTATAAATGCTTCGAGTCCATTTTGGAGACATCACTGACACAAAAGGTAAAATTATTCTATATGGAATTATGAAGATGTAGAGATTAACAATATTTAAAATAGGCGAATGAATGAGCAAATTAGTTATGTGACGACTTACCACTCCGATGTTAGGGTCCTTCGCACCGTTGCTAAATGTCGAAGCGAGAGTGCTGGAGCAGCTCTCGTCGTAATGCGCGTTCTGGCCGTCGTTGATGGCGCTGTTAATGCTTACAGTCCACATACTGGCTGCATATCCATCGCAATTGCAATCGTCCTCCTCACCCCCATCACCAGACGCCCACACGTAAATATTTCCCAGACCTCGCCGCCCCTGTAAAACAAAAATACGTGTTCAAAACCCGTCGATTCCCTGCCGCCTCCACAATTTCCTTACAGAAAGAAAATTCTCAAAAATAACAAGCTCCTTTCGCCAAGGCTTCTAGATCGATATATTAAATGGGACATAGGTAGTAACACAGCTCGTATGCATAGAATTCATTTTAAAATGGAATTCCTAAGCGTTAAAGATGGCGTCTCACTATAAAAATCTTCGAAATTCATTTTAAAGAACCACCTAAAATAATAAAAAATCGATAAAAAAAAAATCGGAAATAAATTCCCACTCCAAAGGAATAATCTGATGATAAAAATAAAACAGCTTGTGTGCAGTATTAAAGAAGATTCTAAAACATTAAAACCATCGAATGACTATAGGAATCCTCGAAATTCATTTTAAACGAACCCCCTAAAATAATAAAAAATCGGTCAGTAGAAAATCGAAAATAAATTCGCACTGTAAAGGATTAATCTGATGATAAAAATAAAACTGGCTGCGTACAATATTAAAGAAGATTCTTAAGCGTTAAAACCCCCTAAAATAATAAAAAAACGATCAGAAGAAAAACGGAAATAAATTCAGACTGTAAAGGGTTAATCTGAAGATAAAAAATAAAACAGCTAGGGTGCACTTTGGAGAAGATTCTTAAGCTTTAAAAATGGCGTCTCGCTATAAAAATATTTGAAATCTATTTTAAGCGAACCACGTAAAATAATAAAAAATCGGTCAGAAGAAAATGGAAAATAAATTCGTTGTCCAAAGGAATAATCTTATGATAAAAATAAAACAGCCTGTGTGCAGTATTAAAGAAGATTCTAAAACATTAAAACCATCGATTGGCTATAGGAATCCTCGAAATTCATTTTAAACGAACCCCCTAAAATAATAAAAAATCGATCAGAGGAAAATCGGAAATAAATTCGCACTGTAAAGGGTTAATCTGAAGATAAAAAATAAAACAGCTCGGGTGCACTTTTAGAGAAGATTTGAAAGCGTTAAAGCCGTCGTCTGGCTATCAGAACCTCCGATCTAATGGCCGCTATCATCATCCTTATCACTTCCTCGCCATCTTTATTCCCGAAGGCGTGTCTGAGTTGATGGCCTTTTGCAGGCTTGTAACAGGTTGTCGTAAGTCGCGCGATTAAACGATCGGTTGTTAGGGAAGATTTCGAAAGAGGTGGACGTCGATTCGTAAACGTGGAACGTCCCTAAAAGCTCTGTCGTCATTTTGACGGTACTCGGAAAACCTTCGGAAAACCTTCGGGAAACCTTCGGGAAGAGAGCAAGTACACTCAAGACTCGGAAAATGGGAACTGCTCACTGTAAAAACCTAATAGCGACGTCCCTGAATACGAGCTCGTCGGATCTTACTTCCGAACAGCTGGAAAAATGATCTGATCCGACACGACAGGTTTCACGCACTTACCCGTCAACTATTTCGAACACACGCTCGATATTTGGACGGATATTCCATTTATTCTATATTTAATTCTACTTAATCATTCTCTTAAACTCATCATAACTTTATGTTATCGTTTCTTCTTTTATTTGTGTGCTACGGATTATTTTTGTTAGCATTTAATTTTGCTTAATCATTCCCTCAAACTCTCCTCAACTTTCTGCCCTTATTCTTTTATTTGTGTGCTGAGAATTCTTTTTGTTGTCATTTAATTTTGCATAATAATATCCTGAAACTCCCTTCAATTCTCTGCCCTTAGTTGTTCTTTTATTTGTATGCTGTGAATTATTTTTGTTGTTAATTAATTCTGCAGAATATAAAATATTTCTTTAATTAGTATTTTATTGGTACACTGTGAATTGTAGAATATGAATTGTCATTTCTATGAATTTTTTAGTAAAGAACACATTTGAGAATGATTTGGTTATATTGCTATAAAGGATTTTTAACATTAAAAGCATACATTTTATATAATCTGCACGAGTACTGAGAGCGTGTCCCAATTAATTCTGCTCAATTATTCTCTGGCCTCAATTATTCTTTCATTTGTATGCACTGAATTGTAGAATGAGAATTTTCATTTTTGTGAATTTTTTTTTAGTTAATAACAGAGTTGGGAACAATTATATTTTTTCAATTAAATGGCTTCAATTTATGAAAACAAAAATTAAATGTAGAATTTGTCATTTTCAAACATTAATACTACATATTAATACTTCACCGAAAAATTATGAAAATTGTGTGTAGGTACACTCTCATTGAAAAATGGATTCTTTTTAATGTAAGATTTTGCCATCACTGTTACGCAAGTGGCTCTAAATCATTTTCTCCGTCACTATATTAAGTAGAATAATATTTATTAGTGTTTACTTCCTACAATTAGAAAATAGTAATAACTAGACTGCAGATTTTACGCATTAATAACAAGAAACGAACAAGCAAAATTTAAAACAGTAAACAAATTAAAATAATTTAAGAACATTAATATATCGTCTTCGACTGATTAAAATTATTAAGCAAATGAATACATTTCTATGTAGCCTCTGTATCTTGTAATCACTTGTAGAACATTTTCATTTTGCATAAAGATCCACAGTCCAGTAAAATAAAATAAAATATAAAAGCGCCTAATAAATTTAAACAAATAATAAATAGACTGCGGATCTTTATGCAAAATAAAAATTTTCTACAATGATTGCAAGAAATACAAACTAAATTGAATGTTTTTTCCTCCTGTAATGATCTTAACACTAAACCTACCAAGCATTAAAAGTATCTAATGAATGTTGCCTTACAAAAATGGCAACACTAAATTTATTGAGACTCTCCATAATTTTCTGTATAATAGATGCGTGGACAAGGAAATTTATTCCATTATTTTCCATAACTGAATTTTTATAATTTCAATAATTGGAAAATATAAAACCAGTCATCTGACCGTGGTAAGTTTAGTGTTAATAGAGGAGAAATTATATATTGATATCTTCAATTTTAAAAATTTGTCAACAACTTCGATTTTCATATACTCAATTTTGCTATAAATTCATACAGATCTTCAGTCTACATATAAATGATAGCATCTCTGAGATCACACGACGTGCATACGAGGGCTAAATTATTTTGTAAGGCTCGCAAACAACGAATACGTACAAACGAGCATCGCGCGAAGCAGCACAACAAAATGGAGCACGCATACAGCAGGTGTTAATTACGCAAATAATTAATGGTCGACGGGAACAAATCGGTAATTCATGGCACTTTGTCTCCCGTTCATCATCCGAAATCTCTCCAGCGGATCTCGCGTCGGGTCTCGACCAAATAGAGACCGATCGATAGTCGATCGGATGACCTCCCTCCTCGAGTGATCGAGTCCGTCGACAATTAACCGCGTCTCCCGGTCGAACAATATTATTACGGCGTCGAGCGACAAAAACAGCAGCGACAAACGTACCCTCCTCCCCTCCCTCTCTACCCTCATCGCTCATCGATCTAATTATCTCTGTAATTAAGTACTGCCGAGGCGCGCATCGTCTCTCTCTCCCTCTCTCTCTCACTCTCCGATGAATTATCGATGTTTTCGTTTGGAGAGACCGAGCAGCGACCGCCGCTGATTGGATTCGAAGCAATTATTGGTTGCCCTTCGACCGATCCGTGGAAATTTCGGAAACCTTAGCTACAGGATGGAATCGAATCACGACGAATCAGATGAGCCCGGTGAGTCCTGCGAATCCCGTGCTGTCCCTTGGGATTTTACACGATAGCAAAACCTTTTTTCTCCGTCCCTGACCGACTACCTAGTTGCACCATGATTTAGAAAACAATCTGTATTAATAAATTCCCATTTTTTGCCACATTATGGAAATAAAAAAATGTCTCTTATACTGACATTCCTCAATATGCACATTGTCTCACGTTTTAACCCCTTCGCTTACAATATCGCGTGAGAGACGTGATGAAGATTCTGAACAGAGTCTAATAAAGATGTATGTTACTAATTTCCTTTAAACCGTAATATAATTCTATTTTGTTGTTGTTAATGTACAGACATTGGAGAACATATAGACATGCAATAGATATCTATTTTCTCCTTTTTCTAAGAAATTATGAACTACAAATAAATTCTAATTACTAAAACCGTAAAATAAATCGTAAGGCAAGCGGTTAAATACTCGCAGTTGCGATAAGCGCACAAAAATCCGTCCAACGACAATAAAGGCTCGATTTGTTTGGTCAAACACACAAACAAAATGTGACCTATCGATTGAAAAAGTTCATTCTACTAAACATCCAAGAAAAGTACTACTGATATTCCTCAATATACAAATTCAGGCACGAGTACGATTTCCATGGCCCCTAGTACGATTTCCGGCGCCTCCGCGACCCAACCACAACTCATTCTATTCACATGATTTTACCATTGCTAGTTCAAATTCTGGATTACAGCTACAATGCAGAGATGATGCGAATAAAATTTCATTTTCTACAAAAAAGGTCTCTTGATATTTTGCCATATTTCGCATAGCTACCGAGATATTTGCAAATTTATAAAAAACAGGAAATCTACTTTACCGGCTAAACTAGGCCAATTTGACAGCGTGTTACGTATACATTTTTTTCTTGAAATAACCCCAAGAACACAAATATATCCACAAAACGAGGGGCCACGGAAATCGTACTCTCCACCACATTCACTCACGTTTTACATACTCGCAGTTTGCCATAAGTGCACAGAACTCCGTCAAACCACAATGAAGGGTCGATTTGTTTGCTCGAAGACACAAAGAAAATGTCTCCTATCGACTGAAGAAGTTCATTACACTAAACATCGAAGAAAGCGCTACTGATATTCCACAATATGTACATTGTGTCACGTTTTACATACTCGCATTTGCCATAAATCCACAAAACTCCGTCCAACGACAACGAATGCACAATTTGTTTGCTCAAACACACAAACAAAATGGTCTCCTATTGATTGAACAACTTCATTACACTAAACATCGAAGAAAAGTGCTGCTGATATTCCACAATATTTACATTCTCTCACGTTTTACATACTCGCAGTTGCCATAAGTGCACAAAAATCCGTCCAACAACGAATGCTCGATTTCGTTGCTCAAACACACAAACAAAATGTCTCCTAGCGGTTGAACAACTTCAATACACTAAACATCGAAGAAAAGTGCTGCTAATATTCCACAATATACACATTCACTCACGTTTTACATACTAGCATTTGCCATAAGTGCACAAAGATCCGTCCAACGACAATGAAGTCTCGAATTCTTGGATCAAACACTTGTCCGTATAATTTGTCGTAATAAAAATGTAATGTGGTATCGGGAATATGTGGGCACCCGGTATATAGTTTTAAGAAGTAGACTCTAAGGACACTGTAGGACAGACATGCAGCGAGAGCCGGAAAAAGGCCATAAAAAGGGGAAAGCGGCATTGACCAGCGTCGAGTTGCGAGCGACGATGGGCCTGCGGCCCGTTGACGATGTTCGTGCCCATATTTGGGCATGGTGAAAACTCCGAAAGGGGCGAGCGTGGGGATGAACCGAGTCTTGCTAGACAAGGGATGAGTTGGAGACGAGCAGTCGTTGTCGGAAAGTTGTCGTAGCAAGTTGAAAGAAAGTTGTATAGTTGTCGTGTAGCTTAGTAGTTAACGTTAGTAGATAGTTATAATCGCGTAACCATTATACACTTAAGTATTCTTCTCTCTTTTCCAAAAATAAAATAATTAATTATACGTATTACCACAGTAATGTGCGAATATAAGGAAACAAAGCCTATCGAATAGAAAACACTTGGGGATATGAAGGCCGGATTGCCAACAGTGTTAAGACTTCGACCTCTGCTTCCTCCGTCGCCTAATTGCTCGGTCGAATACAAACATCGGTTACATGAGCACCGCAAAGAAAAACTCGTCGACGTGATCGTGGTCGTGGATGCATGAGAAAGAAACACTCGCGAGCGTGGAGAAGAGATCGATAGAGTCGAAGGGTGCTTTGTTTACACTCGACTTAAGTTCCAAGCGAAATGACTTCTGTAGGAGGGACGCGTACCGTCGCGACGCCCCTCCGCCGACCAGAATATATTCGTGGGGTTAATTACCGACGTTAATTACCCGCGCGGACAATGCTACCGAACCGACGCAAGACGCCGGACTAATTTCGATGCTCTGTACGTGTCCTTCGAATTTTCCAGGAAAACACTCGAAAATTATAATTATTGTGGAAATTGTTGAATTAAAAATTCGAATTTACAGCAACAGTCAAACTTGAGTTTTAGCAAGAGTCGTAACTTGAATTAAATTAGGTCAGTGAATTTAAGAAATCTCTTGCGGAATGTAGCTTTTTCTGTAAATTATCGTGAATTTATGACGAATCGACTATAGATTTTTATGAATCTATAGCTTCTGCAAACTTTTAAACCTTGTGCACCGTTCCTGTAAAATTTCAGGAAATTCAGACATTTTAATTTTGAGAATTAAATGGGATCGTAGTTGGCATTCAATTTTGCAAAGCAATTCAATTCTTAATTAACTAATTATTTAAAAGTTTGCTCCAATGAAAATAAATTAATATTGCAACGAGGCACGTTCTATTTTATGGAAAAAAAGGAAACGCGGAAGACTCGTGTTCGTAGCTTCCAATTCTAGATAGAAAACGGAGCAGCGAAAGGACACGACCAAATAAAAATGTCGAGAAGTAGTCCGCACGTGGGAAATGTAAACGTTACACAGGAACGGAATGCTGATCAGAGCGAACCGAGGTCCTGCGGAAAAACGGTGGAAAATCTTCGAGGAAATGCCAGCAGTGTGTGCGCGAACTTTTATTTGGAACACTGTCAGGCTCTTCGAGGGCGCGTCGCGGAATTGAAAGGAACCAGCCTTGACGAAAGAATGTCACCTTGTACCTGCTGGTAACAAATGGACTGGAAGTGTCATCGGTGATCCATGAATCTTAGACGGTCGCGATATTGAATTTACTCGAGCGAAAATGTCAATTGTTCGGCTGGAATACGAGATGATGTGTGCTTCTGATACAGTACTCTGTTTGGACGATTATAACTTTGGATATAAACAATATTTCTGGATTAGAAAAATATGGTTATATTATCTAAAAATTGACAAATCTATCTGGAAAGTCTGAAATTTTTATATCCACCACTTTCGTTATAAAAAATTCCCCATATCGCTATATTTATCAACGACAAACATGTTTCTGATACAGTACTCTGTTTGGACGATTATAGCTTTGGATATAAACAATATTTCTGGATTAGAAAAATATGGTTATATTATCTAAAAATTTACAAATTTATTTGGAAAGTTTGAAATTTTTATATCCACCACTTTCGTTATAAAAAATTGCCCATGTCGCTATATTTATCAACGACAAACATGTTTCTGGTACAGTACACTGTTTGAACGATTATAAATTTTGATATAAACAGTATTTGTGGATTAGAAAAATATGGTTATATTATCTAACGATTGACAAATGTATCCACACAATTTAAAATGTTTACAACAATCACTTTCGTTATATAAAAAACTGCCCAAATCGCTATATTTATCAACGACAAACATGTTTCTGGTACGGTACTCCGTTTGAACGATTATAAATTTTGATATAAACAGTATTTGTGGATTAGAAAAATTATGGTTCTATTGTCTAAAGACTGACAAATTTATCCACAAACTTTCAAACTTGTTTGTGTAGTTGTTTTATTAGAAAAAATCCTTAACCTCGTTACATCCATCAACAACGTATCTGAAATATACTTGTGGCCACTAATAGAATATATTGCATTATTAATGTTAATATTATATATTTTCGCATGACAAACTGTTGTCTATATTCTCCAAAGTTTGCCAAATCAATCCACAAAACTTTAAATTCATATGTTTACCAGGTTTGTTAAAAAAAATTGCCAAAATCACAATACTTACCAATGACAGGTTTTGATTGTACAGGAATTTCATTTAACCGAAAACTAAAAATTGCTTAATGTTAACACTACATATTTCCGTATGAAAAAATATTCGTTATATGCTCAAACGATAGATAAATCAACCAACAAAGTTTTAAATTTGTATATCTACTAGTTGCGTTACAAAAAATTCCCAAAATCACAATCTTGAACAACGACGAGTATACCTACTCCAATAAACTCCAACGACAAAATATGAAAATATTACTATGAAAATTGAGTGAATTCGCAGATAAAAAATATGATCTATATTCTTCAAAGATTGACAACCCAGCCCGCACAGTTATAAATCCGTACGTCAACCACTTTCCCCAGAAAAAAATTGATTATCTCGAACATTTCGCGCCCGAAAGAATTAATTCCTGCAACCGACGTTTCACCATGTAGGAAGCCACGAATAGTCAAGGGCGACGATCGAAGGGTGTTAAATCGTGAACCTTAGCGTCGACCCTATCGAAGGTCCGGTAAGGAGAGATGCCTTAGGTAGAGAGGTTGGTAGTTGGAGGATAAGAAAAACGTGACACCGACACGCACCTCGTTAACTCCGCGCACGATTGCTCTCATGGTCGCGTTCCTTGGACCGTCGACGGTCTTCCCGTCGTCCGTTGGTCCCCACGAGGCACTATAAATGTCGATAAGGTCAGGTTCGTGTCCCATACTGTTCGCTTCGATCAGGTCCGTCATGTAAGGCTGATCCAGCATTCGGATGCCGGCCACCTTCGAGTCGTAAGCAACACCTACGCCACACACGCCATTGTCGCGGGCTGCTGCCACCTCTCCTGCGCACCTGGTGCCGTGGCTGTTAACAGAAACAACGATTTTCAATTCATTTTTTGATCAACACACCCTGATGACGTCATCTTTCTTCTAACCCTTCATTTCCGTCTTTTTTAACAATATTGCCCACTAACTAACACTATTCTGAACTTGATCTGACAATAATCCTATTGTCAACTTCATATGATATGCACAGTGTTCTCAACTTCATATGATATTCACATTATTCTCATCTTTAATTGGCGTTAACATTATTGTCAACTTCAATTGACATCAACACTATTGTCAACTTCAATTGATATTAACACTATTGTGAACATCATTTGATGCCAACACTATTCTCAACTTCAATTGACATTAACACTATTGTCAACTTCAATTGATATTAACACTATTGTGCACATCATTTGATGTCAACACTATTCTCAACTTCAACTGACATCAACACTGTTGTCAACTTTATATGGTATTCAACTTTATATTAACATTATTCTCATCTTCAATTGACATTATCAACTTCATATGATATTAACATTATTCTGATCTTCAATTGACATTAACACTATTGTCAACTTCAACTGATATTGCTATTGTGAACTTCTTCTGACATTATCACTATTCTCAACTTGATATGACATTAACCCTATTCTCAACTTGATATGACATTAACCCTATTGTCAACTACAAATGATATTGACACTATTCTGAACTTCATCTGATATTTAACACTATTCTCAACATGCTGTGACGTTAACCCTATTGTCAACTTCAAATGATATGCACACTTTTTTCAACTTTATATGAAATTCACATTATTCTCATCTTCAATTGACATTAACACTATTGTCAACTTCAACTGATATTACTATTGTGGACTTCATCTGACATTATCACTATTCTCAACTTGATGTGACATTAACCCTATTGTCAACCTCATATGATATGCACACTGTTCTCAACTTCATATGATATTCACATTATTCTCAAAATCAACTGATATTAACACTATCCACAACTTCATCTAATATCAGATTGTTAAAAACGTCATATGTCAATTTTTATCACAAATTCACAAAATCTACAGTGTAAAAATGAATAACAACTGAATATTTTCAATTGTTGCATCTGATGTCAATAATATCCTCAACATCATCTAATTATCTCATTGTTTGAAACATCATACATTAATTTTTATCACAAATTCACAAAATCTACAGTCTAATAATAAATAACAACTTGAAATGTTCCCTTGCGAGCAAGTTAGTAAAATTATTCTCGTTTCAAAAAATGTTCTACCATTCCCAAGCCTCCATTCTAGTACTACAGAATCAAATCTACTGCCTAATGTTTAATCAAATCATCCGCTTTCGCAAAATGTAACTGCAAATCCCAAAGTTGTGTTCCCACGCCCATGAATCGGAATCGTCATACATTTCACGCCCAGCGATTTTATGGTTCGTTATTTTATATCACAATTTCTTTGATTATGCTCGTCGGTGTCGTCCTCGTTGCTCGGTTTACTACAGGGTTCGAATTGCGCCAATAAAATCCAGAAACGAATCTCGTAAAAAGCACAACGGTCGTCGTCTTACACGTGACGCGGAGAGTATCGTCGTCCTCTAAATCGCAAAATTTTCCGGTTAAGTAAATAAGGCGAGCTAGAGCCCGAGGTCGGCCGTGCAATATCACAGCTTAACGGATTCCCCATAAACGACCGTCAGGACAGCGTTATAATCAATTTCGCAATCGTTTTCTCCCACGAACTCGTTCTATCTTCGTTAATGGGCGTGGAATGGAGTTACAACAACGCGACCAGCTGCAGAATCTGTTAAAAATCGACTGGAACTCGTGGCCGTTACAGGAGAAGAACAATCGAGAGACTCAAACACTGGAGATTGATTTATTCATCAATTTATTCCGATGGCGGACTAATAATTACAATTTGTTTGCTGTAACGAAAACCCTTCCAAGATACAGAAAGCAGTAAATGTTGTCTTCTTCGATATATTGCTAGACATTTGTTACTAATTTTTTCAGTGTTTTAGTTGACGCGATAGATGTGCACATACTAGTTAAAAATATTTATGAATCTTTTTATTGCGGATTGTTGTTTTAAATAATTTATTTAAGTTGATTCATTTTAAGGCATCAATGAACGTACATACGTTACTGGTACAGCAGTCAGATTGACCAACTGTAACTTTGAATACAATCATTACTTTTTAATAACAAAATTACCCTTATGCACTCCAAAGATTGGAAAATCTACTCGCAAAGTTTGAAATTTGTATGTCTACTAGTTTTGTTGGCAAAAATTCTCAAAATTGCAATATTTATCAATTCAATCCTATGTGCGGACTTTAACGAGAAATATCAAATTATCAATGTTAATATTATATATATATTCGTATCAAAAAATGTTCTCTATATTCTTTAAAGATTGAAAAATCAACCTACGATGTTTGAACTTTTTACATCTACCAGTTTCGTTAGAAAAAATTCCCTGATCGCACTAATTATCACTAGACAAATTTGTTATGTATTTACTAACGAAAAATATACAGCACTCTAGTTGGACGACCATAACATTGGATATAATCAATACTTTTGGATAAAAAAATTATGTTTATGTTCTTTGAAGATTGACAAATGTACTCATAGAATTTGAAATTCAAATCTCCGCTAATTTGATTGGAAAAAATTCCCAAAATCGTACTATTCGTCAATAATGAATTTGATTGTGTATGAACTGCAGCTAACGACAAACATGGAATTATTATTATTATTACTACATATTTTTGCATTGAAAAATGTTCTTTATAATGTCTGAATATTGCGAAATCAACCCACGGAATGAAAAATTTGCATGTCTACTAGCTTTGTTATAAAAAATTCCTAAAGTCACAATGTTTATCAGTAATGAATTTAATTCCACTAATGACCTCTAACGATAAGATTATTAATGTTAATATTAAATATACGCGTATGAAAAAATATTTTTTATATTCTTGAAAGATCGACAAATTATCGTACAAAGTAGAACATTTTTATGTCTGCCAGATTCGTTAAAAAAAATTCTCACACTCTTCGTCAATGATTGATTAGATAAATTGGTTTCATCTACAGGAATATATAAAATTATTAATATCGGAATATTTATAAAATTTTTTCGGATTTGCAGATTACTAATGGACCAGTGACTCTATTAAAATGCAGAAAACAATGAAGAAGAGACTAGTAGTAGCGGAGCCGGCGAGATATTAAAAATTTCGTTGGAAACGTAGCAAAAGGAACGAACTCACAGAATATAGCGCATTCTTTGGAGATAATCGAACTTTCCAAGAGGGAACCGAAGCGAAGGAAATGACAGAATACCAAACTAGTTGAATCTCTATTTTTCCCGATCCCTTCGATGGAAACATGCTTGTCAGTGGCACAGGTTCGCGGAAATTACTCCGGAGTTTACGTCAGCCTCTTCCCCCTCTCCACAGAGTCGCATTCTTGACTTGGGAACATTATTTCCCACGTAATTCCAGGTAACGTTCCTCTGGATCGACCGGGAAATATTCTTCCCAAAATCCTCCACGACGATTCATTGATCCGCACTGTTAAGTGGAAAAATCGGTCTTTAATCAGCCGAGAAAGAACGATCAAGAATCGTTACTTAGAAAGCGAGGACATAATTTAGAATCAAACACTGTATACTCTACTCAAAATCAAGGGGGGTTTAAGTTATCAATTCGCTGGTTTCGCAATTATTTATAAAATACAGACCTTTGAATTTTTCCATTTTTAAAAACCTCACTATTCTCCAATTGCATTCCGAGCGGTGTTGGGAATTTTTATCTCGAAAACCATTTGTCGGATTCAGTCGGAATTTTTTTATGTTGTTCAGAAAAGTGGGGAATATTTCAGAGAATTTTTTTACATTGTAAAATTAATTTTTCAGTATTGAAAACGAATGATTAATTGAACCACTTTATTTCCCTGAAAATAATATTAAAGGATGGATTCTTATATTTAAAGAAAAATTATTATTCAGCGTTCTGTATAAATGCAAAATGTATAAGTGCAACCCGTTTCTGTATAACCCTGTAAATAAAAATTGTAACATTCAGAGATCTGTATTTTATAAATAAATTCGAAATCGACAAAGTGATCCGAGTGGTGTTGGGAATTTTTATCTCGAAAACCATTTGTCGGATTCAATCGGAATTTTTTATGTTCTTCAAAAAAGTGGGGTCTATTTCAAAGAATTTTTTTACATTGAAAAATTAATTTTTCCGTATTGAAAATGAATGATTTATTAGCCCAGTGTATTTTCCTGAAAATAATATTAAAGGGTGGATTCTTATATTTTAAGAAAAATTATTGTTCAGTGTTCAGACAATATTAATGACATTTTATCTTCTTTACAGCTTAATAGAACCTCCAATGATATGAAGAAATTTGTTGTTAACCTAAGTTGTCTAAAACAGCCTGTCTAACAACCTGCAATCCACTGATAAAACAAACGTAATTCTTCTCCGTTTCTTTAAATCCACAAAGTTTCATTGAAATCGCTGAATAAAAGTCTCCCGGATAGAAAGTCGGTTTTCCATTGTCGAGGGAAAATTGTAGAATTCACCGCCTCAAATATTATCCCACCGCTTTCTTTAATAGCGGCGTTATCTTCAATCACTGAAGGAAAGCAAAGGTCTCTTTGTAGTAAGAAGGATCTGACGCGGGATCTTATTCTCTTGCGCTGTCAGTGTAATCATTGAAGAAGGATGACGCTAATTACTACTCGGCGACCGTTAATTATGCGATCGCAGCGACCTTCGCCTCTGAGATACGGTTTCTCGGGTCCAGAAGGTAGATTATTTCTGGAGAGATATCGTATCTCGCAGATTATTGTCACTCTTAAAGCGTGATTTATTTTGGTGTCGTAAAAGTCCGGGGATTATGGTCGTTCTATGGGTGTATGATACTGTTGGGGCGAGTTATGCGCTTGTGATCGAGTTTCGAAATAGTCCGTGAATTGTTGGAAATAGAGATGTGACTCTTGATTATGTCAATTTAAATACGTTTAGGTGATTGCAGATGATTGCACAAAATGGGTGAAAGAACTAGAAATTTCGATGGTTGTTTTTAAAAGCAATAATTTTTTGAGGTAGGGAAATTGATCGTGCGACGAAATTTTGTTCAGAATCGACAGGTAGTTCGAAATTCTTAGCTACTTGTGTTTTTTTAAGGCAAAAGTTGCAGAGAAAACAGAATGGTGCTTGAACATTCATTTCCTTACGAATACTTTATTTTTGAAAATGCATCAAAACGTTTTAAAATGAAAATGGACTGTTTTTCTGAATGAATGAGTGCATTTTTTTTACATGGATAGATTCTTTGACATATTCTCTATAAAAAAGTCTTAGTACATAACGCAGAAATGTTTAATAGTTTGTGAAATATTTAGACGTTTTTGGTTATATATCACAGCAGCTTCATTCTAGTAGAATTATATTGTTTGCATACATTTTTTCTGACGTTACGCATGTTTGTTTAACAAAAACCACTATCCGTTAACTATTATATATTGACTACTATTTTTTCGGCTTATGTACAATCAATTTTTGCAATCACTTTCACAGAGAATTAACAATTTTTCATTGAAGAGTTGAACAGTGGAAGGCATCAATAATAATACCTCCTTATCAAAAATTTAAAATATCTCGCGAACTGTTAAAATTTTCAACATTGTCCACCAATGCTTTTCTACAGAGAGTGTTCCAAAGAATCGAGACGTATAAAAAAAGTGTGCAGTTTCATTCAAGAAAGCGCTGCATTGATATTTTTTAAGTGCACAGTTGTGTCAACGAGAGCGCAAAGTGACAGGAAAATGGATCACATAATTTTTTCCCTTAAAATATGATATAATTATGAACATCTATATTTTGCTCTGTACATTATCGGTGCTTATAGATCGTCACACACCTGTTAAACCAATCATCGGTGTATCTCGGATACGGGAAAGGATCATTGCTGCTGAAGTCGTAAGAAGCCTTGGCATTCTGTAACAAAAGAAAACAAATTATTTATTTTATTACGTTCCTGTTATCAGATGAAAATTGTAAAAGCTAGTACACGACAAAGCAGCTATTAATAATAGATTCGGATATTTATGCATTTATGGCTTCTGATAATTTTAATGAAATACTAGAATATGAAATTCGACAGAATTTAGCATGATTTTTATTTATTCCATATCTACAAAGACTACTATCACCGAAAATAAGAATTTATGTGATTCCACTTTCTTAACATTCGTCTACAAATATTGCAAATTGCATAAACGATATGAAATTCGACAGAATTTAGTACGATTTTTATTTATTCCAGATTTACAAAGACTACTGTCACCGAAAATAAGAATTTATGTGATTCCACTTTCTTAACATTCGTCTACAAAAATTGCATAAACATCCACAGTCTAATAATAAACGATGCTTGTACTGGCAGGTTCCACGTGCAATTATTTATCAGCACCGTGCTTGTATAAGATGACCGAATAAATCTCGAAGTGTAACAAGAATTTCTCAGCGCCCACTAATTGGCCATGGATACCATCCACCAATATAATTTGCGCTGAAAATTTCTCTTTTATTAATTTGACCGACTATCATTCGATAACGTCGGCCATTAATCTTAATCTCTTCTAAACCACTATTCTCCCTAGCTCTCCTTCATCATTTTTCTCCTGCTAATTGGGAGAAATACTTTTTCAAGCTTTCAACCATCTGTTTATTCTGTAAAACGCGTTTTATGACGTCAACTAGTTTAAGGTTTTTGGTTCAGTGAATTTGGTACAGGATATTCGATAATGAATATTTTAAAAGAATATCTCGTTTTAAAACTAACTATTCATTCGTCCTGACATTAATATTGTGACTCCATTGAATACATGGCTTTATTAAATCGTTAGAATAAAGATGTATATAAAGATCTATTATATTTTTATTCTTTACTTTCAATCTTTATGCTTCATATTTATATTTAATCTGTATGTTCAGTATTCATGTGTCATCTTACCGCTTCATCTTTATGATTGATCTCTCTACTCGGTCTTTGTGTTTAACATTCATGGTAAATCTTTACGATTCATTTTCATATTTACTCTTTATACTTCGTTTTTATTTTTAACGTTTATGATAGTTCTTTATATTAGACATTTATGTTTAACTTTTATGTTCAACCTTTACGCTTCATTATTATGTTTAACCTTTTTACCGATTCTTGATATGCTTCTTTATATGCTTCATCTTTACGCTTCATCTATATGCTTCATTTCCATGCTTCACCTTTATGCTTCAACCTTATACTTCATCTTTGTGCTTCATCTTTATAATTAATTTCCATATTTAATTTTTATACTTCATTTTTATGCTTCATCTTATGGCTTCATTTTTATGCTTCAACTTTGTGCTTCACTTTGATGTTTAACCTTTATGACGGGTCTGTATATTAAACCATTATGTTCAACTTTTATGTTCAACCTTTACGCTTCACCTTTATGCTTCACCTTTATGCTTCACCTTTATGCTTCACCTTTATGCTTCAACTTTATGTTTCAACTTTATGCTTCAACTTTATGCTTCAACTTTATGCTTCAACTTTATGCTTCAGCGACGAGCGCCGATCAACGGAAAAAAGAAGAGAGTCGCAAAGGAACGTTCGAAGCATGAACCACGTGTTGTCCTTTTTTTATGGTTTCTTTAAGAATTTATGTTGAGGTCGTGGTGCCAATTTAGTGTGTTTTATGTTTGTTTAAGTGTAGTTCCTAAGTTAAATATATCTATACTAGCTTTGTTATACTGTTAAGCTCATCGTTCAGCATTTTATTACGATTCCTGACATTCCCAACAAAGACTACTACAAACTTTATGCTTCAACTTTATGCTTCAACTGTATGCTTCACCGTAGATTTAGTCGTTAACAGAACGAGTTTTGAACTAGGTTCAAAAACGTACGATCGTGACTCTATTACTACGAAAGAAGCGAAGTTTACATGAAGATTGTATGTACAACAGTTTAATTGCTAAAAATCTAGATGGTAGATCTAGTCGTTAACAAAAACAAGTTCTCAACTAGGTTCAAACACATTATACGATCGTGACTCTATTACTATACATAAAAAAGTGTGCGTGGAGTCCACACGCGACAGAAGTGAAACTTCTTGCTTATTGGCTGTAGAAAGAGAAAAATTATTAGTATGCATTTTATTAGTGCAACGGTTCTTTCGTGGTGAATGCGAAATTGTTATAATTAAATAAATTATTATCAGTATGCATATTATTATTAGTGCAACGGTTCTTTCGTGGTGAATGCGAAATTGTTATAATTAAATAAATTATTATTAGTATGCATATTATTATTAGTGCAACGGTTCTTTCGTGGTGAATGCGAAATTGTTATAATTAAATAAATTATTATTAGTATGCATATTATTATTAGTGCAACGGTTCTTTCGTTATGAATGTGAAATTGTCATAACGAAATTGTAACGCTCGACTTTCGTAACGTTCGACTTCCGTAACTCTAAAAAATTGTAGCCCCATCAGCAAAGAAGATTCACCTCAAAAATAAGTTAAAATCAAAATTAAAGCATCAAAAAAGACCCCAAGAACGCATAAGGGGTTCAGAGACTCTTATCACCCTCGACAGACTAGTTTCATTTTCCCCAACAGATATGTACACCCGGTCTACTGGTAAAACTAATTAGAGAGCACAGCGTCATTTTTCCTCATCGAGTTTCATGACGTAAACTTTCGCCCCGCATTGTCTGAAGTTGATCAGCAGTCGCAGCGAGGGACACGTGCAGGATGCATTGTCTTTTCGCATCCGTGTTTCACCTTTCTCGATAAGAAGGCGGGTCGCATTGTCGTCCGGCTGTCGCGTTAAACGAATCAGCAACGGCGAACACGCACGGCCGAGATATGACATTATTTTCCCATTATTTCACCCTGTCGTTTTTCCTTGTAAAACGTGCTCCAACCACCAGGTGACATTTCGCATCTTTAACCATCAGATCCTTTGAACGAGAGCGTTACAAACGATGCTCTTCGGATCTGGAATCGGGTCGAGCATTCGTCCTCGGTGTTGCAACAATGCAATCTGCTGGATTCTATTATTTATTCGACGCCGTTTTTGCGTAATATTGTTGGTCCTGCCCCTTTGTCGACGGCGAACGACTAAACCGGGAATATTAATTCTGAATATTAATTATGAATATATATGAGACTGTTCTTTGTGTTTTGATGCTTTATCTGTGTGTCTGACATATAGGCCAGATCTTTGTGTGTAGTATTTATGTGTAATCTATATCTTCAATGTTTCATCGCAATTTTTACATTTAATCTTTATGCTTCATTATAATGTTTTATCTTTATAATTGATCTTTATGATTAATCTTTATGTTGAATGTTTACATTCAATTTTTACATTTAATCTTTATGGTTAATTTTAAGGTTTCATCTTTCTGCTTCTTTGTAATGTTTCATCTTTATAATTAGTCTTTGTGTTCAATGTTTACGTTCAATTTGTAGGTTTTGTTTTTATGCTTCTTTGTAATGTTTCCTCTTTATGTTTAAGGTTTGCGCTGAATTTTTGTGTTCAACATTTATGCTTCACTTTAATGTTTCATCTTTATGATTGATCTTTATGATTGATCTTTATGATTGATGTTTATATTTCATGTTTACGTTCAATTTGTACGTTTAATCTGTATGCTTCACTTTAATGTTTTATATTTATGATTGATCTTTATGTTGAATGTTCTACGTTCAATTTTTCCAATTAATCTATACGCCTCGCTTTAACGTTGCACCATACTGATTAACCAAACCCAGAATCGATAGCACGTTACTCTAGATCCGTTCTCGACTCGACACAATAATTTTTCACCAGTTTCATTTCGCAGCATGAGTGCCTCGACCAAGCAATCTCCACGTCCATATGTATTGATTAATGATTAATGCACCGACCTTGCGTCGCCTGTGCGAATGACCCATCGAAAGAAAATGGCGCCGAGGTCCTCGAGATCCAGACTAAAGCGGGATAAGTTACGTATGTTTACAAGCCAGATTTAAATTTCATAGTGTGCTCAATATTATGCGAATGGATGGCTTGATGGGAGTTGTTCGCAACGGAACCATTCAAGAGAAGAATCTGTCGGCCATTTTGTTTCCCCTTAACGTGGGACTTAGCCTGGGGATCATGGTCGATGGTTGACTTGTTAACTGAAGTGATTTTTCGAATATTGGAATCATTTAGATTATTTTATAGCGATACCAAGTTGGATGAAAGGGATTTTTGGACAAATTGGAATATAGTGGATATGATTAACAGCTAATAGGGATAAAAAGTTAGGTTAGGAAGCCTCAGGGTTTCAAATCCATTTTACCATTCTCCCCCCCTTCTCCCACTCTCCCCCTTTTCTACCACTTTGTCCATTCACACTATCGCCTAATTTTTCAGTCTATTTCAGGCTACTTTTCAGCGGGACCTACTGTTTTATTAAGGGTGACGGTTCCGAACCACCTTTTTTTGCCAACAACACGCGGTGTAAACCTAGGGGAGTCACCATCGGGGCCTATACCCAGGCGGTCACCCATCCAAATACTGACCGCGCCCTATGCTGTTTAACTTCGGTGATCTGACGAGACCCGGTTTTTGCAACGAGGCAAAATGGTCGTTGACTGAATTATCGCTTACCACCAGATTTGAACTCACGACCCAAAGAATTACAGTCTTAACCCAACACGGACCACACAAGCAACTAACAGCTAATAGGGAAATATGGTAATTGATCCTTGCTTATCTTTTAGGGATAATTATGTTCAAAGAGGTCTTCAGGTTTTCGTCTATTTATCCGGTCATCTTCGGTTTCCATGTTAAGTTAACAAGCAGTGTTTCTCGATCATAATTTCATAATTTAAATAATCGTAATTGTTTGCAATACAATTGGAAATAAATTAACCCTTTGACAGTCTTTAAAAAATAGAGAACGAGTAAATTATTGCCTGAGGAATATATGGGAATTATTAGACTGGATATTTACATTATCTTTCACTTTTCCTGCATCAATTTATAAAATTTGATTATAGTAAAAAAGCGACGTTGATCGACTAAAAGATTTCTAGTAATACAAATAAAATAGAACTGTCGTTAATTTGTGATAACTATCAACGATTTCTCGCACTTTGCACGCTCGTCGGCTACTAATCAATTTATTATACATTGCTTAAACTGTATAAATTGTGTAAAAGCTTTGTATGATAAAAAAGGGAAAGAATTGCAGAAATTCGAGAGAAAATGGATCAAGAATTCGAAAAAAATCGAGACGAGAACCGATTTACTCCCGATTCAAGAATTTACGATGAAAATGGAGACTTTCTAGATGCAAAATGGAGGTCGTACTCACGTAGTTGTACTTTAGGTCCGGATGCATGTAGTCGACACCTGGAACAGAGCAAAAAGAAAAAGGTCAGTCGCGCCAGATTTCAAGAAAATGAGGACGACGTAGCATTACGGTTCATTGTTCAGAAAAATCGGTCTATCGCACGGTACTCGTCAGAATTTTTGATGAAATTAATATTTGAAAGCTACTTTAAAACTATTTGAAAGCTATTTGAAAGCTATTTGAAAACTATATGAAAGTTGTTGCAAGCTTCTTGAAATCCATTTAAAAGTTGTAAAATTCTAAAACACGTTAGCATCCATGAAAAATGAGTTTTGTGGAACTGTTTCTGCTAGCTTGAAAGAAGCTGTTATCTAATTAAACAATTTTTAAGTATGGTTGAAAGAGAAACACTGAAATTGTGAAACGATATAAAACGTTCAAGCAACGATAATTTATTTTCCAGATAGCAATGCGCTTAAAGCACAAGCTAGAGGACTAGTACAGCAATCCAATAATAATATTTGTAAACTTAATTTTATGTTTACAAGACTTCCTCTTGTAACTGAAAACTGTGACCGCAGTGCATAAGTGACCAATGCATCAGGATCTTACGATACAAGACTTTACACGACGATAAATGACTTTACAAGACGATACAAGACGATAAATGACTTTACAAGACGATACAAGACGATGCAAGACTTTACAAGATTTTACAAGGGAATACAAGAGGATACAAGGCGATACAAGAGGATACAAGGCGATACAAGACGATACAAGACGATACAAGACTTTACAAGATTTTACAAGAGAATACAAGAGGATACAAGACTTTAGAAGACGATACAAGACTTTACAAGATGATATAAGACGATACAAGACTTTACAAGATTTTACAAGAAAATACAAGAGGATACAAGACTTTACAAGACTTTACAAGACGATACAAGACGATACAAGAGTTTACAAGACGATACAAGACGATACAAGAGTTTACAAGACGTTACAGGATTCCCTCAGAGTCAGTAATTGGGAGCCAGAGCCGAAGTTCGCGACAAAGATTAATCCTGGATCCAGGAGCAATTAACAAGGAACTAATCTAGCTTCCACGGACATGTTCCGTCCTCTGGAACTGGAAATGCAATTCGCCGATTAACCCTTGCGCCAAGGGGGCGATGGAAAACCACTAAATTACCCTCGATCCCTAATCTTTGGACAATTTACACTAATCTCTATGTATTACAATATTAAAAAAGCGTGCAGCTCGTACAAGACAGTATGTGTATACTGGTAGAGCGATTTGCAAGCAACGGGAATTCTTGCAACAAGAGAACACGTTCGATGGAAATGGAAACATATTGACGTGAAAGCAGGAGCCGATCAAATTGCGGAAGACCGATACTGTCGTGACGCGGAGTCACTGTCGCCTCGCTGTCAAGCCTCCTGAAGGATTTATACAGAGGAAAAATCCTTAGTTAAAGCACATTTCGGTGGAAAATATTTCACCTCAAATGTTACTCAAATTAAAAATTATTTAATGGCCAAAACTTCAAAGAATATGACAAGAGTCTATGGAAATTGAAAATTTTCTACTACTTCCACTCCCTACAATGTAGAAGTTTGTTTTTAATTTTCGACGTTGCACAATCAATTTTTCGACTGTAACGAAATTTTTATGAACAGATAAAACCTTTCTGTGGAGAATAAAAAAAATATCAACTCGATCCGAAAAATTGTTACCGAGATAAAAAAATGTATAAGTGCAATCCGTTTTTGTATAACCCTGTCATGGGTAAATAAAAATTGTAACATTCAGAGATCTGTATTTTATAAATAAATTCGAAATCGACAAAGTGATGACTTAAACTCCCCCTAATTTCGTGGGGACTAGATTCTATTAAATTTTCATAAAAATCACAGGAACTGCCATCGAAAAATATACAATTTGTCGTATAACATCCTAAAACGAGAGTCCTTGAAGATGAAAGCTACGAAACAAAAATTTCTTTAATATTCTCAGTATCACAAAAATAATTTTCTGATGGAACAAAAAATATGTACAATAGTGCAAACTTCCCTGTGTAAAATAAAAAAAGATCAACTAAATCCGACCAATATTTTCCAAAATAAAAATTCAAATCAGCTCATACTATTTCCTTAAAAGAATCCAAAAATTGTAAAATTTAAGTACATGTAATTAACAAATCCATTCGAAACCAACAAAATGATGACTTAAACTCCCCGTAATTTCTTATAAACTACGTCATACTGCAATTTAATAAAAATCGCATGAACTGGCGTCGAGAAATTTGCAAATTGGCACAAACGATGGGCAATTTCTTATAACGATCACTTACGACAGGCGTAGAGCAGTTAGAAGAGGGTCACAGGGAAAACGGCAATTGATAACGCAAAATTGGAGCAGCAGCAGGTACGTAAGCCGTTTTGCGGCCTCCTTGTGGCATTCAATTTGCAATTTCCCGCGATCAGCGGGACACCGACTGTGGCGCGGTATTAGCGACGTGTTTACTGAGCGGTGACTACCGTCCAAAATTGATAAAAACATCCGGTAAGTCGCAAAAGACTGAAATCTTTAACGAACATAATCTCTGAACACTCGAGATTACAGTTTGCGTTCTACAGAGCTTAATAAACCTAGTGGAACGGGCAACAAATTATCGATTGCCCGCCACGGAACGGAAATCCGGAAACTTAATCACGTTTCGTAAACAGCCGTTGCCATTGTAACCCCATTACAACACGATCGCGCCGAGCATTACGACTACGTTGCTATTACTGTTTTGATCACGCAACACTGCGAAAATTAGGTTTCCTCGAACAGTTAGAAGCGGTTGATCCATGAAAACCGAAGGTGAGTGTAATATGAGAATGTTTTTAAAAAGTATACTGTTTCTTATCGAGAAATTAATGTTCAGAAATGAATGCCTGTACTTTTAACTGTGTGTTGTGTCAGTTCCATTGAAAAATTTGCAACATTGCGAATCTGGCATCAGATTTTGTGACGTACTGTCTAGAAGAGCCTCCATGGAATACATAGTGCATTCGGATGTTTATAAATAAGTACATACATTTTTTATCGAAACATCGTCATATATATGTTAAAGTGTATAGTTTTAACTATAGATTGTGTAAGTTTCATTGAAAAATTTTCAAAATTGCGAATCTGGCATCGGATTTCGTGATGTAGTGTCTAGAAAAGCCTCCATGGAGTACATAGTGCCTTCGGCCGTTTATATGAGAGTAGAAAAATTTTTTATCGAAACATCGTTATATACATGTTAAAATGTATAGTTTTATCCGTACATCGTGTAAGTTTCATTGAAAAATTTGTAAAATTGCGAATCCGGCATCAGATTTTGTGACGTACTATCTAGAAGAGCCTCCATGGAGTACATAGTGCCTTCGGATGTTTATATATAAGTACATAAATTTGTTATCGAAACATCGTCATATATATGTTAAAGTGTATAGTTTTAACTATAGATTGTGTAAGTTTCATTGAAAAATTTTCAAAATTGCGAATCTGGCATCGGATTTCGTGATGTAGTGTCTAGAAAAGCCTCCATGGAGTACATAGTGCCTTCGGCCGTTTATATGAGAGTAGAAAAATTTTTTATCGAAACATCGTTATATACATGTTAAAATGTATAGTTTTATCCGTACATCGTGTAAGTTTCATTGAAAAATTTGCAAAATTGCGAATCCGGCATCAGATTTTGTGACGTACTATCTAGAAGAGCCTCCATGGAGTAATAGTGCCTTCGGATGTTTATATATAAGTACATAAATTTGTTATCGAGACATCGTCATATATATGTTAAAGTGTATAGTGTTAACTATAGATTGTGTAAGTTTCATTGAAAAATTTTCAAAATTGCGAATCTGGCATCGGATTTCGTGACGTAGTGTCTAGAAAAGCCTCCATGGAGTACATAGTGCCTTCGGCCGTTTATAAATGAGTAGAAAAATTTTTTATCGAAACATCGTTATATACATGTTAAAATGTATAGTTTTATCCGTACATCGTGTAAGTTTCATTGAAAAATTTGCAAAATTGCGAATCCGGCATCAGATTTTGTGACGTACTATCTAGAAGAGCCTCCATGGAGTACATAGTGCCTTCGGATGTTTATAAATAAGTACATAAATTTGTTATCGAAACATCGTCATATATATGTTAAAGTGTTACAGTTTCAAGACAGCTGGCGAGGTCAGTGCCTGATCGACAAAACAAATGAGGATCTACAGCAACCCCCCGCCCAAACATACTGTTACTATACTGTTTATTTCATTGACCTCACCAGTTGTCTTGTGTCAGTGTGCATACGAACGCAAGCGTGTATGGACGATTCCTCTCGCACAAACGCATTTTCTTAAAACTTTGAATTAAGGTGTTTTCTATGTGGGTACACTCAAAGACTTCACATTAATTACACTAACTTTTTATTCTCCGTGTGTGAAAATGAAATTGACGTGCATCAAACGCGAATTAGTTGTGCGCGATTCCGGTACGCATATTGCATATGTCCATTTTTGTGAATATTTGCACTTGTGAGGATTCCACTCAACATTTACGGACACAATGGATACCACTTTATAGTGACCTCGCGTAAATTACTTGTGTCAGACCAATTAAAAAGTGAAAGTGCATTGATCCCTTCTGCTCGATAATTCCATAGAGCGGATATTAGAAATGCCCTTGTGGATTTTATCGAGTATGCAGGTTCAGTGTCGTGCAACGATCAGTTTGTTAACCCTGTTCATCAATTTGTTAAACATTTTCACCTCGCTGGGTGCCCAACTGAGAACCAAGGTAAGTAAGTATTTGTCACTTGATACGAGACTGTCGCGCCTCTATGACGTACGCAACGTACACCTCTGTTGGTCGCGTTGCCGCATTTCAGGCGGATTTTTAATTGTTAATAACTAAATAACGAAGCCGAAATCGCAATTTTTTTATTCTTCGTTTTCAACTTATATTGTCATGGAGAACTACCCCTTAAATTTTCTGCCACATGTAGCCGAACAGCCTGCATATATTTTTACATGAAATATTAAGGAATGTACAAACGTTGAAAATATTGTAAACAGTTAAAATAACAAACATTAATGACAGCTCTATCTTAGCCTCATAATCAAGAATATTTTTTATTGACAACATAAATTTTTCCATCATTTTTATTCATATAAAACGACTGACAAAAATCCGAATTTGCATAAATAGCAGTAGTATAATAACATCCATAACAACTCTGGCGCTTTTTATCTGAAGAAAGAAGAAAAATTGTCTCTTAAAGTTAACAACTAAGACTACCTCTCGACAAAAGCCGATTTAAAAAAATATCAATTTTTCACTAAATAACAGTCATTCGAACAGAAATAAGAATGACAAGTAACAGTAAAAAAATATCTCACAAAGGAACTAACACTAATATCGGCAATAATTTCTCAAGCTGCATTGCACTTCGCTTCTGTGTTGCATACAGTTCTGTTATATGATCTCTATTTGCAGCATCCATTCACACAAATGTACCATTTTTTTTTCTGAGCTTATGCGTTCGTATTGTTAACCTCAACCTAGTCGTGCACTCTCATTGTACCACTCGGTTCCCTGTTATTTCTCTGACGCCTTCTAGTTATTAATACTTACTCATTTATTCTTTGCACCTTTCTCTATTCAATTCCTACCAAGACCCTTATCTTAGTCTTTCTTTTATTTTCGTAGCTTTAATATTCTTTTACTCCTTCATCATAAATCCTCCAAAATCTCCCACACGTTATTCTTAATCTCTCTTCCAGTTGCTTGACTTCTGCATTCATTCAACGTTTGTTCCCACATTTATCATTATCCTCTATACAATTTATAATTCGAAATTTTATCAATAATATCCTATTGTTATTCCCCTTGAACTATTAATGAGAATTAATTCACTCTTGGGTACAGAGGTGTAAAAGTTAAATGAAGTAGAGTGAAATCTGATAAATTATTCTGGAGGGCACGAAATATTTATCAAAAAATTGTTAAGCAGATCTTAAAGTGTGTACTATTATCTATGGGTTGTGCAAGTTTTGTTAAAATATTTGTAAAATTGTGAATATGGCAGCTAATTTCGTGACACGTGTTCTAAAACAATTTTCATGTCATATGTGAGTGTTCAATAAAGCTTTTCAGTCGTTTTGAATAGTGTGAACCAATTTCTGTCGCAAAATTGTTATATACATCTTAAAGTGCATACTTTCATCTTTGTTTCGCGAGAATTTCATTTGAAAATTAGTAGAATTGCGATCGTGGCAGCTAATTTCCTGGTACCTGTTCAAAAACAGTTTCAACAATGAACACACCACTTTTCGGTCATTGGGAATATTAAAAATTATTTTATATAGAAAAAATGGTATACACATCTCATAGTGCATAGTTTCGTCTACATTTTGTGCAAGTTCCATCAGAAAATTAATAGAATTGCGAATATGGTAACTGGTTTCGTGACACATGTTCTAAAACAAATTCCACGATAAACACACTACTTTCAGATCGTTGTGAATTTTGAAATTTATTCTCTATCGCAAAAATTGTTATATACATCTTAAAGTTCATATGTTCATCTGTATTTTGCGCGAGTTTCATTTCAAAATTATCAAAATTACGATTATGGCAGTTAATTTTCTGAAACCTGTTTTAAACCAGTTTCCACGATAAATTCATATAATACTTTTCATTCGTTTTTTACAGTGTATAAATTGTTGTTCATCAAAAAATTGTTATGTACAAATTATACTACATATCTTGATCTACAGACTCAGTAAATTCCGTTAAAAAATAATAAAAATTGTGGACATGGTAACTAAAATTTCACGAAACAAATTTTCTAAAACAGTTCCCACAGTGATTGTATTTCCTGATGGTTTTTCAACGAGTATTCTATTTTTTATTGTAGATAGTCCTCGCAACGAGAGAGGATATCCGTACAAATTACCCAGCTGTCAATATATCTCCACAGAAGTGGACCGACCACGTCCATCCTGTTCCAATGGATTGGTGTCTATCGGCAAGCAACGTGGAACGTGTCTGGTTCTGCTCGATTTAATCAATCTAGCTGTATCGAAGAGTCCGGGTACGAATTTTGCTTCGAATATAATTGGATTGCCTCTGCAAAACCAGGTCGAGCCGCGAGCGACATCGTTCGACCAATTATTGACAGGAAGAAATCAACGTATGTTAAACAGTCGATGCACCGCGCACAATTAAATTTTGCCATCCCACGCAATTCATTCGACCTTACCTCTGAATTGCCACAAATTCCAGAAAACAAATCAAACACTGACTAGAGAAACAATTCTATTATAACTGCTTCCATGAGCAAAATACGACGACTTTCTGTTTAACAATAGTTTTGTAATCATTGCGATTTTAGTCTTTGAGTTTTTAATCATTACAGTCTCCTTTCTTGGCAATTTACAAAAATCCTTTTCGACAATTTTATGTATGCAGAGTTGAATACAATTCCTTTTACAATAATGTATAATTGGAATGCCAATTTTTAAGTTCAGTGAAATGTAATGCCATCTATTTTGAAATATTTCCATGTTTCGTAGATTAAAAAAATTGTTGATACTAAGAAATTTATGTTTATATGTATTTATTTTTAATGCAAATTCTTTCATAATTGCAATGCCACTTTCCGCGCGAAATCATTTTCAATACCATTTATTTTTAAATGCTTCTATATTTTTCCCATTATAATTATTCTTGGAACTAACAAATTTATGTATATATTTATGTATTTTTAACACAAATCCTTTCAGAATTGCAAAGCTACTTTCCGAATTAAGTAATTTTGAATACCATTTATTTTAAAATGCTTCTATATTTTTTACATTATAATTATTCTTGGAACTAACAAATTTATGTATATATTTATGTATTTTTAATACAAATTTTTTCATAATTGCAAAGCCACTTTCCAAGTTGGATAATTTTGAATACCATCTATTTAAAATGCTCGCATATTTTTTACATTAAAATCATTCTTGGAACTAACAAATTTATGTACATATATATTTATCCATTTTGAATGTAAATTCTTTCATAATTGCAACGCCATTTTCCAAGTAAAATAATTTTGAATACCATCTATTTAAAATGCTCGCATATTTTTTACATTAAAATCATTCTTGGAACTAACAAATTGATGTTACATATATAGGGTGGAAATTATAAAGTCTTACAGACGAATATTTCCAAAAATATTAATTATACGCAAAAATGTTTCAGATGAAAGTTGTTCAGTACCGAGGAGGACATCATGTAATGGAGCTTTTATTTTTCGCGGTGGACACTGCAAGTGGAGGTGAAGGTCAACTTTCTTTTTTTTAATGGAATGATATGTTTTTTTATCCACCGTCGTTTGTTTTCATTTCATTGATAATGACTTTGATGTTGTCCTGTGTAATGCTGATATTGAACACATGTTATTGTTTTGATGTGAAAGCCCGAAGACACGAACTAAAGTACAAATAAAACGATCACACCTTTTCTGCATTTCCCTGAAAGTTTGACCTTGAATGACCTTGAGTCATTAATAATTGAACTCATCTTAAAACGCACTATTTGATGGTGGATAAAAAACATATAATTCCATTTAAGAAAAAGAATGTTGACCTTCACCTCACCTTGGAGTGTCCACTGGGAAAAATAAAAGTCCCACCACATGATGTCCCCCTGTGTACTGAACAACTTTTATCTGAAACATTTTTGCGTATAATCAATATTTTTGAGATATTCGTCTGTAACGCTTTATAATTTCCACCCTGTATATTTATCTATTTTAAATACAACTTCTTTCACAATTGTAATGGCAATTTTTAAGTTAAGTTAAATTAACGAATCTCCAATTCCATCCATTTGGAAACCCGTCTATATTTGTTGTATTCAAAAATATTAAATTGAAGCCTGAACAATTGACAACAAAATGTGAAAAGTGGAATTTCGATATCTTTTTTTATTTCTCTAAAAATTAATTCAAAATAGATAGATTCCTTTTAAGACTCTAGAAAAGAATGGAGAACATAGTCATGCCTTCGTATTCTAAACAAACTAACAATACAATCTGCATAATTAAGTAACTATAAATAATTATAACTGGTACGCACAACTATAAACATCTACTATATCTTCCCTAAAATAACAATTCTTATAAAAACAGAACAAGGAGCGTCTCGAAACGATATAAATAATGAAAAAATATCAAACAGCAACAATTATCAGCATTACGCTGCAGCAACGTCGTAAGACGATTATCCCATCACAACACGCAATTAAAGCGTTTTACGAGAATCGCATAATCTAAATGCGATTTCATTAATGAGATCTTGAGAAGTCAGCTGAGTCTAATGGTGCGCGTCCACTGGCAAGTAACTTGCGACGCTTCTTGCGAGAACGACTTCCAGAAGTGTGTACATTCGTCTGCAAATATTGATGCAACCCACTCTCTGCAATAATTAATGAGAGTGGCCTATGAACTTTTGCTCAATAAATGTCGGAAGTGTCTGCATTATTCAGAGTACAAATAGCTGCTAAAGAGAATCATAAGATCATGTCAACATAACAGGTTAAGTGTGCTGCTGGTGCTGTTCGTATATCAATAGTTTTAAACGGAACGACGAAAAACAGAAAAGTCTCGATGAGAAATTAGATATTAACCCTTAGCACTCGAATGGCGCCTCTGCAGCAACAGTCGCGAGCGCGCACAGCTTGCCGGCCGCAATCTTGGACGTGTCTACACGCGCCGTGAGAGTCGTTCTCGCAAGAAATGTCGCAAATTACTTCCTAATGGACACCGTACCTTAAATCCGCGAGTCAATTAGCAAATGGGGACAACAATTAAGGGAAACACTGTAAGATTAAACTATACGACGTACAACACTGCAATAGCAACGTCAGCTTCTTTCTCGAAACGCGAAACCGGAAGTGTAGCGTCGCAACGGCAACGTGACAAGTGTTAATGGCTACCGAGGTCCCGTTTCAAAGTCCACGACGGAGCAGTCGACGAACAGAGTCTCGAGATCTTCCATCTTAAACAATTTAAGTCTTTCATTTCTCTTTCTCTGTTAGCTCTGCGCCGGGTCACGTGCACCCCCGCAATCTCGACTACCTGTTACGTCTTAATTCTCCTACCACCAACGTGACTCCGGAAGCTATCAGTAAATTAACCAGCTTCGCTTTAACTACCTTAAGTTTAACTATCGGGTGCCCGACCGTATTCTCGCCGTTTTAATCGAGAGACACGAACGACACATGTAAAGTGTACGTGAAATTTGTCAGTATACTCCTCGTCCACGAAAAGATGGCTGAGATTCCGACATTGAGGTGCAGGGGGGTCTCCGGCGCAGTGATGCCAGACGCTGAAATCTAGGGAAATACAATTTACCCTCTCCTCTGATGACCAGAGTAATATCAGTCGCGTGCGGCACGTCACGTGACCAGTCTACGGTCTTAGTGGGGGACGTTGGAGTGTGCTCATGGTAGTGGAAGGGGAACAGGAGGAGTCCAAACTTGGCTCCGGGACAGTGATGGTATATTGCACCTTTTTTTCGCGTATGCGCGACGATTTTAGCGCCAGTAAAGCTCAAAGTTGGGCTAAAATGAGGGTACTTTGGTCATTCCGCATAATTTTGCAAAATTTTTTTTTTCGATTTTCAAAAATGAATGTTTAATATCCATATGTTATATTAAAATTTAATGTGTATGTACATATAATATATAAATATATTATAATTGTGTATATATATATAGAAAGGTACTAAAAAAACTTTATAAACCAAATGTATAATAAAAAAATAAAATATTTTATTTTGCTTCGGAGCACGGTCGTCTCGTCGTGTCGTCTTGCACTCTTCCGTCCGGTTTCCCGCCAATAACAGTTCCCCCCTATTTTCCCCACAAAGATAGGACTTACTATCTTGTATGACTGACTGGATTTGAACGCGCATGCGCGAAAAAAAGGTGCAATATACCATTACTGCTCCGGAAGCCGAATGCCGTCCCCACCCAGTGTTGGGATATGGTGCAAGATTTCACGGGTACCTTGAGCACAAAACCTATAATAATAACTTATTTGGCTTTTTAAAAACACTAAATAATAAAAAAATGAATAAGCTAAATTTATGTAAAATTATTGGGTAGAATTTTTAAAAAATCGGGGGATAAATAAAAATTAGATTATTATAAAATTTTGTTAATCGACTATTAGTTTCTTGATAACAAATATTTACTAAATAAAATAATCCTGAAGAACATAAACCGTTCCCCAGTAGAATTTTAAAAAATTGGTATGATTTGATTCTGAAAAATGAATGTTTAACACGTGTATTTGTGTATATTTTGTAACTCGTAGGACACGTCATGAAGTCTTTTTATCCGGAACAGATTGTTTCGATACATTCCCGCCAATATAACTGTCTCAGGGCTCCACTACTTATTTCATCATGATATAGATACATTACTGTTTTGGCCGCGCGTGCGCGTGAAATCTTGCACCATATCCCAACACTGTCCCCACCACCGCTCACCGTTTCCCTAGCACCGAGACGCAGCGAACCGATTACCAATATGCTCGCTTCCCGCGTTAGCAGGGAGGAAGGGGAAGCAGGTGCGTAAGGGGCCCCTACGCTGGGCACCGCTGCTTTTTGGCATCACTGCTCCGACACCCCACTCTTGACGCCATGCTGCGATCCCCACTCTGACGCTTATAGGTTCTGGCGGGAACTGTCGCCATAGGAGTAGAATCCCCATAAACTACGGGGGTGGGGGTACACACGCGATATTTTCTGAATTATGAACCGTGAACACGGGACTGCATTAATAAAATGTAAATATTTTCTCGTATGTTTTGTATCATTGAATGTATTCTTGATCTTCTGCCTTATTGTACCTCAAGTTCATATAAATGCTTTTAGCTTAGCTACCTACTGCTTAGCTACCATGAAGTGATTCATATTCCTAAAACTTTTTCCACGTCCAAACAAGGATCATTTCAAGTTAGGGAATCTAGAGGATGATATTGGGAAAGTTTTAATAAACAGAGTCAGATCTTACCATCGTCCATTATTGCTGTGGTCACGTTCTTCCCAGTGACACCCTGAGCCCACGCTGCCTTCACGTTCAGATCTAACTTTGGCTTGCCACCATTTTGACCTGTATTCTTCAGGTACCATTGGTACTGGAAGTACGGGTCTGATGGGTCTCTATTCCCTGGGTTCCAAGGGTTCTTGATCTGGTATAATGGTACAAGGTTGTCAACACTAAGAGGCTTGTAACCTCTCTTCACCCGCTTGAACCCTGCCTGTTGCACTGCTGTGTGCACCTGAAACGTTCAGAGACCTCCTTTTTAACACGTTAAACGCTATGTCAGCAATGCTGGGCAAAATTTTGGGGATAAAAGATTTAAAATAGTGTTTTAAATACTCGTTTTTCTACAATTCAAATGAAATAATATTTTAAATACTATTTTATATTTTAAAGACTGCTGTGTGCATCTGATGCGTTCAGAGACCTCCTTTTTAACATGTTAAACGCTAGTTCAGCAGAACTGGGCAAAAGTTTGGGGGCAAAAGATTTAAAATAGTGTTTTAAATATTCGTTGCTCTACAATTCAAATGAAATAATATTTTAAATACTATTTTAAATTTTAAATACTGCTGTGTGCATCTGATGCGTTCAGAGACCTCCTTTTTAACATGTTAAATGCTATTTCAACAGAACTGGGCAAAATTTTGGGGACAAAAGATTTAAAATAGTGTTTTAAATACTCGTTGCTCTACAATTCAAATGAAATAATATTTTAAATACTATTTTAAATTTTAAATACTGCTGTGTGCATCTGATGCGTTCAGAGACCTCCTTTTTAACATGTTAAATGCTATTTCAGCAGAACTGGACAAAATTTTGATGACAAAACACTTAAAATACTATTTTAAATTTTAAACACTGCTGTGTGCAACTGGTGCGTTCAGATATCTCCTTTTTAACACGTTAAACGCTATATCAGCAAAGGTGGGCAAAATTTTGCAGAAAAAACATTTAAAATACTATTTTAAATACTCGTTGCTCTACAATTCAAATGAAATAATACTTCAAATACTATTTTAAATTTTGATGGATGAAGATGCGAGAAAGTGTAGAATGTGTGGTTGGGAGATTGAGACGTGCGAACATGTTTGGGAAGCGTTAGAAGATCGGTGGAGGGGAGAAGTGGATGAGAACGGTAGAGGAGTAGAGGGAATGTGCGGATGATAGAAGAATGTTTGATGAGCGACCGGAAGAGGGGGACCACGAATAGGGTAGGGAAGGGGGAGGAGTAGATTTAAGATAGTGTCAAGTTATCTTTTATATATGGATTTTCTGTCTCCTTCTCCATCTATCATTAGTTTTTAGTTTTAGTTATAGTTAGATTTAAGTAAATAGATAAGGTAGCGTAAGTAAGGTTAAGTTAGTAATTAAGGATAGGATAAGGGGAAAAGTTAAATGTTTAATCGAGTCGCCGACAGACAACCTTCGAAAATTTTCAATCTTTCGAAAATCGGTAAAACACATATTTTAACCACATTTAATCATTCACACAGCGATAGCCACATTATTTATTCTCCAATTTTAAATGGACTATTTTTCTTGTTCTCACCACGAACTCTCACTAATACAATTAAAATAACAACACCGTATTTTGATAAGTGGATGTTTAATCGAGACGCTAATAGACAACGTTCCAGAATTATTAAAACATTTTATAAAGCGATAAAAGACATATTTCAAGTATGATTAACCATTCACACACCAAGTACGTCATCAAATTTCCATTGTTTAAGTCACAAATTATTTTCCTCCGTCCCTTCAGAAACACCCACGGCAGTAATTACAAAAACAATGACGAGATGTTTGCATCAAGGGATTGTTTAATCGAGACGCAAATAGACACCGTTCCATAATTATCAAAATATTTTATAAAACGATAAAACACATATTTCGAGCATGATTAACCATTCACACACCAAGTACGTCATCAAATTTCCATTAATTGAGTCACAAATTATTTTTCTCGCTGCCTTCACAAACACCCACGGCAGTAATTACAAGAACAATGACGAGATGTTTGCATCAAGGGATTGTTTAATCGAGACGCAAATAGACAGCGTTCCATAATTATCAAAATATTTTATAAAACGATAAAACACATATTTCAAGCATGATTGACCATTCACACACCAAGTACGTCATCAAATTTCCATTGTTAAAGTCACAAATTATTTTCCTCCGTGCCGTCACAATCACCCACGGCAGTAATTACAAAAACAATGACGGGGTGTTTGCATCAAGGGATTGTTTAATCGAGACGCTAATAAATAACGGCTTCAGGGGACGACGATCGAAAGAGTTCGGCTCTCTCTCTTTTTCTCTCTCTTGTGCGATGAAAATGCATGAGAGCGAAGAAGGGCGTTCTTTCAACGGGATAATGACGACTCCGCGTTGGCAGCGCGAGCGACTCTGTCAAAGGCCCGTAATTTTATGCGAGCAATCTGTTCCTCGTTCGATTATGTTCTCGTCGCCTCGTTCGACATTGGGTATTCATTTACATTTATATCGGCCGGCTGATGGATCGCGTGCCCCTGAATCGAGCCTCGAACAAACCGCCCACGGCCGCGCAATTCATTTCGTTCGGTTTACCCGGTGAATTTCCACGGGAACGTGGCATACCTCTCCTTGTGAAATCGTTGCCCTGTTCTGCACAATTTTCCTCGTGCAAATCGCACCATCCCATAAATAGAACGCGTGACGAAAGATAGAGGAAAAAAGTATTACCACGCACCTTAAAAAGGAATAATTTTTTTTAAATTTCACCGAATGACTTGATACTGGAAGGAAGAGTTTACTGGCTAATGTGAACAAAAAAATTTGGTTCAAATTGTTATTGATCAGAATTGCGAAGACAATGGTGTAGGTCACGAAGTTCAACTTTTTTATCTGAGTCAACAATTGTAAATTTATGCATCTTATAGATCTAAGTAAGTTATATACGTGCACAAAGTTACATCGAAATCGGTTAACGCATTAGAAAGCCATAGACATTGAAATGTGTAAGAATCTTTGAATTTTTGAAAACATGTACAATTTTCCTTATAAGCAAAAATAGAAAAGAAGAAAAAATTGAGACCTTTACTTTTTTCATTCACAATTTCGACAAATAGCAATTTTTCGAAAAAATTATTTAGACATTACTAATCGGCTGAACTTCGCTTTGGAGAACTCATTTCTTCAAGTTTTTATTTATACAATCCTATAGATTTCAACGAGAAAACGCCAGAAATGAAAATCTTATTGTTAGGAATTCATTGGTTCAAAAGTTATACGCGTATAAAGTTGAACAAGTTTAACCCTTTTTAATCCTTTAAACATCTTCAAAGAACTGAAGTCGTTTCGTCTAATTTTAGAAAAGATATTTGATTTTTAGAGTTGTACGAATACTTCTTATACGCATTATAAATATTTGACTTCAATGTGCTTCCATCAACATTGAAATTTATTTAATATTTCTTCTTCATTAAGCCCGAATTAGCATACAGACAGTTTTCTTTCCGACTCAGCGATTTAATTCGTTTCAGAATCGCAGGGAAGAATTGGATTACTTTTTCTCCCCGTGTTGCCTACATATGAAACGCTCGTCGAGGGAAGAATAAGGAAAATGGAATCGGAGATTCTCCGTTTTACTTCACCGTTGCCGAGGATACAACGGAACGCGGCGAGGTAGAAAGATATGCGACGGGAAAATCGGCGGAATACGCGGCGTAGAAAAAATATTTATCGTGGGAACCTGGGGGAGAGAATATCGCTTACCAGAGGATCCACCTTCAACCTTCTCGTGTGCGGCACCGAACGTTTGCTGCGCGCGTGTGGGAGAGCCCTGTGCACGAAATGATATTCCATCTGACTGCCCAGGACCTTGAACAAAATAACACACAATCGTTGATAAGGTGCCACGCCAACACTATTATCGTTTTCTTAAATTATACTTAGATGCATATTTAATTCGAATTTCTTTTTATTTTATTCCGTGTGGCTGGAGAAACGCTTGGTTCCAGTGAGATGAGAAAGAGTTGGTATAAAATGAGCTAACTGAATATATTAAACAGACGTTGAATATTATGTACACAAGTTTTATTTAACTCCTCTTAATAGGAATTGGTGTAGACAATTTTTATTTAACTCCTTTTAATAGTAATTTGTGTAGACAATTTTTATTTAACTCCTTTTAATAGTAATTGGTGTAGACAATTTTTATTTAACTCCTTGTAATAGTAATTGGTGTAGACAATATTTATTTAAGTCCTGTCTGTAGCAATTGATGTAGACAATTTCCATATAATTCCTGTTCCTAGCTATTGATTCAAAATATTTTTATCTAAGCGCTATTTCAATTTGCAATTGATTCAGAATATTTTTATCTAAGCGCTATTTCAATTTGCAATTTATTCAGAATATTTCAATTTGCAATTTATTCAGAATATTTCAATTTGCAATTAATTCAGAATATTTTTATTTAAATGTTATTTCAATTTGCAATTGATTCCGAATATTTTTATTTCAGTACTCATTCAATTTGCAATTGATTCAGAATATTTTTATTTAAGCGCTATTTCAATTTGCAATTGATTCGGAACATTTTTATTTTGCTCCTGTTTATAGCAATTGATGTAAAATGAACTGGAGAATATTGTGTCAGGACTGAACATTGTTAAAATAGTGCTATTAGACTCTAACAGAATCGGAAAAGAAAGCAGAATTGTACGAGTGCTGTCTGAGAAATTAGTCAATCGACTACTTAGAAATTGTCAAGAAATAATAGTGATGTGAAATACAATCTCTTAAATATCTGAAAAATATTATTTCAGGCCTACACATTGTTTAAATAATGCATATATATCAGGAATATAGAATTTTTGTATAAAAGTAACGAGACGGGACTATTAAATATATTGAAATAACGTGTGAGACTCGAACTAATCAGTAGCTCAGTTGGTAGAGTGTCCGACTACCAACCTGAGGGTCCCCGGATCGAATCCACCTGCCGGCTTTCCAAATTTTTCAACTACCATCACAATTCCCGAAATTCTCCGAGGATCCTGGCGGCTAAATTGAAAAGGCCACATCCCCAGGACATTTTCAAAATTAAAAAAAAAATTCTAATTCCCCTAAGATTCCGAGGATAGCAAATTGCTCTAGCGGCATGTTCAATAAGGTACAAAAAGGTCCCAAAATTCCGGGACTCTCTTCCCCTTCACTTACCAAATAAAAATTCTGCTTAGTTTAAAAAGAAAAAAAAAAGAAAAAATCCCTCCCAATGAAGATTCTACGAAAAAGGTAAAGAGAAAGGATGTAAAAAAAGAAGACAACAAGAAACATTATTAAAAATAGGAATTCCCAGTGGCAAAAAATCTCACAGAAGGTTTGAACAATGATAAAAGTTAAAGCAGTCAAGAACACGTAAACCAACAAAAAATATAAAAAGAGTCTTTAGTAAGTAAAAAAAGTCAACTAGAAAATGTGGGAAGTTAAAGAACAGGCATAAAAGAATTAAAATTTATATAAAAAGGGATTATGGTAGCAAAAATTGGTTCCACTAGAAAATTTCAAACTTAAAGTGAGACAAGTTAAAAACGAAAAAATAAATCAAGATATGTGTAGCCAATCAGAAACGTATGAAATTATATCACGAAGTAAAAACGAAAGAACACAAAGCACTTGTCGTATAAAAAAAATATAAAAATGCGTCAAGGTTAAAAAATGAGGGATAACAGAAGAAAGCTTGTGTCAAGAAAAAGAAAAGAAAATCCTCAACTTTGAAAAAATAATTCGACCTAAAGATACAAGTTGACGTAGATAAAAACCTAGTAATTCCTATCATTATGCATAAACGATTGTAAAACACTAAAAACATTTAAATATCAGGTTGTTAAGTATGAAATTTGACAAATAAAACACAAATGACATTGACATTTGTCAAGTTCCATATTTTAACGACCTGATACATTATCTTCAATTACGAACAAAATGAATTATTCTGTATTTTAACACCCTCGGAAACACCGTCAGGATATTACTGTTGAAATTATGATCTTCACGGAACGTGACGCGTTCTTAGTACAAGTTCGTTAACGTCCTCATCGACACGTAGCAACACAGAGGTAAAACAACCACGAGGAAATTCGAGAGAGGCTGAAGTAAAGCACATCCGCTACGCGGCAAACACCTTATCCGCTCCCCTCGTTCTCCTCTCTACAAAAGGATAGTGTGTTTCGCATGTCTGGAGATCTAGAGGAGTGCAGCCTCCCCAGCAGTCCACGGAAACAGTGCGGTAGCGGTTTCGTGGAGCGTCTTCCGGATGTGCGTGGATGTAGCAACAGAACTAACATAATGCTCTACCGACGCAACAAGTTGTTACAAGCTTTTATCTCTCGTCATTCATCGTTACAGACGTTTCACAGATTCGTCGACTAAATACTCTGAAAATTTTATCTTGCATACACTGATTAAACTTTGTGTATTACAAACTCATTATGTAACATCTCATAATAATCCAATCCCTTAACACTAACCGTACCAAGTACAAGATGTGACAAATAGACTTTATAAAAATTACAAGACTGTATTTATTTAGATTTCTCGCAATTTTTACAACAGTGCATACTTCAAAGAAGAAATTTAACTAATAATTTCCAGTGGAAATATCTTTGTGATTTCAATAATTAGAAATAAAAAAATGCCAAGCAAGTTAATATTATTAAACTTATTAAAGACAAGAAATAACAGTTTAGAGTGTGTTAATAAGTGAAAATGGCGGATACGAGTCATTAACGCAAACAGTTTGTTGCGCATGCGCAGAGCATTTCCACGTCACGTGACCAACCCACATGACTCTACTGGGCATGGGCAATATTTCAGATAAGTTGGGAGCCAATCGGAGGTCGGTGCTAAAAGGAACTTCACCCTTGAGAATTTATAGAATTCAGTTAATACTTGTAAATTCAAATAAAAATTCATTCTGTGCTAACAAATAAAGTGTGCAAAATTTGCTTATAAAATTCTCTATAAAATATAAATGGATTAGGAAAGTAATTAACATCATAAATTTTAATCTCTCAGTTCCATTTTCATTATAGGCAAAAATAAAGAAGATAAAAATTGAGACCATTACTTTTTTCGTTCACAAATTCCGACCAATAGCAATTTTTAGAAAAAATTATTTACACATTACTTAGTAAACTAATCAGTTGAACTTCGTTTTGGAGAACTCATTTTTTCAAGTTTTTTTTATGCAATCCTATAGATTTCGACGAGAAATCGCCGAAAATGAAACTCTTATTGTGAGGAATTCATTGTTTCAAAAGTTATACGCGTATAAAGTTGAACACTTTTAACCCTTTTTAATCCTAGTAATTAAAATCATAAATTTTAATCTCTCTGTTCCTGTTTTCTGAAATAAATTGCTCGAATTTTACTCAATTTTTGTGATTGTTAAGTGGACAATCAACGTGTTTTCGAAGTAATATTCTAATATTAAGCTATGTCAGCTAACTCTGGAGAGGAAGGGAAGGATCAAAGGAACAATATCACGGGTTTCGACGCAAAAGTATAGTCGCAACGATCAGACGTCACAAAGAAAAGTCAACGATCGTTGGATCAGCAGAAGGTGGAGATCAAGGCGTCGCTGTGACAATTCAATCGAGCCAATTACTGACCGATAAAGTTATCTCGAGTATGGTGTGTAGACTGTTATCCGATTAATAACTTCGCCATGCGATAGGGCATCGATTGGACTGACCGATGGCAGATTAAACGCGCGCGCGTGCTATTTACCCTTCCCGCGTGCTCAGTTCCTTGAAGCTGTCGATCATAACGGAAGAAACAAAACCTGCCCCGTTAGAAAAATCGATAAAACCTTGCCTATACTTCCTGGAACGTTTATTGAAACTTCAGAGAAGCTCATTGTCAGTTCTGTGCAACTCTTGCGATTAAAGCAGGAGAAACAAAAATGGTATCGTTAAAAATAATCCGTGGAACCATATTCGTTTTTGTCTCGGACATTTATGCGCCTCTTGTGAACTTAGATTAAATCCACGGAAGTTGATAATTAAAGCAGAAGTAAATAAAACTTGTTTCTGCATTTTAAAATTAACTCGAAGGATTTCACTAAAATTCAGTCTATTTTTTCCGAATTAAGGATTGGGTTTTATCGATTCTTCGGAACCTTTCTCCTCATTTTTTTGGGTACCTCAGTATCCCTATTATAAAGTGCCATCATTTATCTATAATTTAAGCCAACGAACGTTCAAAAATCCCGATGGGAATACATTCTACAATTGATTCAAAGAATGCCTGTAAAATCGAGTAAATTTTGTCCTAGTCGGTGGTCCGGTTTTATTAATTTTTGAACATAATTATGTATTTCTTTTAGAATCTAAGAATACTTATCATGAAGTATGGACTTCAAGCTATAATTTAAGCTCGCAAACATTCCAAAATTTCTAACGGAATACATTCAACAAATTATGTAAAAGATCCCCTTAAAATCGAGTAAATATTGTCCTAGTCGGTGGTCCGGTTTTATTAATTTTTTAATATAATTCCGTATTTCTTTTGGAATCTGAGAATACTTATCATGAAGTATGGATTTCAAGTTACAATTTAAGCTCGCAAACATTCCAAAATTTCTAGCAGAATACATTCAACAAATTATGTAAAAGATCCCCTTAAAATCGAGTAAATATTGTCCTAGTCGGTGGTCCGGTTTTATTAATTTTTTAATATAGTTCCGTACTTCTTTTGGAACCTAAGAACCCTCATCATGAAGTATGGACTTCAAGTTACAATTTAAGCTCTCAAACATTGCAAAATTTTTAACGGAATACATTCAACAAATTATGTAAAGAAGCCTCATAAAATCGATTCATTTAGTACTAGTCAGTGGTCCAGCTTTATCGACTTTTATAATAAAATTCCGTCTTTCTTTTGAAACCTACGGACCCTTATCATAAAGTACGCACTTCCACTCCTAATTAAAGCCATCAAACGTAAAAGAATTTCTACGGTAAGACATTCTAAAATTGACCCAAAGAACCCTCATAAGATGGAGATAATTTTATGCGAGCTAATGATCGAATTTCATTAATTTTTGCGATATAAATTCGTGATGCTTTTAAAACGTAACTGTTCCTATCACATAATAGGTGATTATATAGATAGTTACCTCTATCTTTAATTTAAACCCTCAAACTTTTCAAAACTGTGACGGCAAGACACGCACCTGAACTTGATCAAACTAGGTCCACTTCATGAAACAAAAACATTAGATACTGCAAATTACGGCTCATAGACAATTTTGAACTCGTTACAAAGTTTAATAACTATGACACCAGGTAAAATTACCTGTGTTCCGTCAAACTCGGTTCGTTTCAAGCAACAATCTAGGGTAAACATATTGGCTAATGTCTATAGACTATCTAGAACCATTGAAAGTTCTAAGGACCACGCTTTACAATTAGGTTTGAGTATCTTCATACATTTATGTCCTAAACAATATTCATTAAGTATTAAAGTCCAATGATCCACAGAATACAATATAGTCTTCGCTTATTCCTTATACACAAACGCTTTTAACACTGAAAATAACAATTTTACTCTTAAATTTATTTCTCATGTACAAATGCTTTTACCACTAAAAATAACAATTTTACTCGATTCAATAAATAATAAAATCCAATGTTCCACAGGACTTAATACAGTCTTCAATTTTTTTCTCATTCAGGATGACTGTTAACAGTGCAAATAACAATTTTTCTGGATTCAATAAAAAATGAAATCCAATGTTCCACAGGACTTAATACAGTCTTAAATTTATTTCTCATGTACAAATGCTTTTACCACTGGAAATAACAATTTTTCTGGATTTAATAAATAATAAAATCCAATGTTCCTCAAGACTTAATACAGTCTTCAATTTATTTCTCATTCACGATGACTGTTAACAGTGCAAATAACAATTTTTCTGGATTCAATAAAAATTGAAATCCAAAATTGCACAAGACTTAATACAGTCTTAAATTTATTTCTCATGTACAAATTCTTTTACCACTAAAATTAACAATTTTACTCGATTTAATAAATAATAAAATCCAATGTTCCTCAAGACTTAATACAGTCTTCAATTTTTTTCTCATTCACGATGACTGTTAACAGTGCAAATAACAATTTTTCTGGATTCAATAAAAATTGAAATCCCAAGTTACACGGAACTTAATACAGTCTTAAATTTATTTCTCGTGTACAAATGCTTTTACCACTGGAAATAACAATTTTTCTGGATTTAATAAATTATAAAATCCAATGTTCCTCAAGACTTAATACAGTCTTCAATTTATTTCTCATTCACGTTGACTGTTAACAGTGCAAATAACAATTTTTCTGGATTCAATAAAAATTGAAATCCCAAGTTACACGGAACTTAATACAGTCTTCAATTTATTTCTCATGCACTGTTCCCACTGCAAATAACATAATCTACTCGAATCTACTTCCAAAATGTAAAATTGCAGCATCCTCCGTCCATGTATCCACTCAAATCACACATTACCTTATAAAATTGGATCAAAAATCCCAAGAAAACTTGCACAAATTCTAATTATTTTTCCAAAGCATCGCAGACCGGTCACTACAATCATCCAACAATTCTAGTGTAAAACTCGGCCACGTGATTCCAACAGTCGTGGCGAAAAACTAAAAAAAGAACACGCTTTAATCCCAGCGTTCCGCCCCGTCGGAAATTATTTTCAAACTCCACACTGCTACGCGGCTCGATTGTTTTTCCGATAGTTCGAGCTTGGGGTGGGGGAAGCTGTTCTTTGTTTCAACCGTGGCCAGCCCACGGGGAAAATATCGTGTCAAAGTTCTACGGCTGCTCTCGACAAGTTTTCGCCGGAAGAAGCGAAATGCTTCAAGCTCATGCTCTTGCTCGTGTAACACGCGCGGTTATCGATGCCAGACCGCACGTGACCGCGCGGCGCGTTACGAGAAATCTTGTTACGATATTGGAATCCGACCACGTTGGTGCCGATCGATCATTGTTAGTTCCCCTGCCGTGGATTCCGCCATTTTCTAGCGTTTCGGGGTGCGAGTGTGACGCGTGACCCGGAAATTGGGTCGTTCTCGCAGTGAAACGAACCATAAACGCACGGGAAAATCGTTTTATTCTTCCACTCCCTTCTTCTCCATTTTGCTCAGTCGATTCAATTTTATGGGACTTGGAAAAAGAATATTTCTGAGCTCTACCTTTACATTTATCATTAAATTGTATATTGTTAATGAGACTTGTAGAACCATCTCTTTGCTTTCATCCTCCCCAGACAATTCAATTTTAGATTCTCATGCAAAAGAATTTTTCTGAGTCCTACCTTCACATTTATCATTAAATTGTATATTGTTAATGAAACTTATAGAACAATCTATTTACTATCATCCTTCTCAGACAATTCAATTTTAGATTCTCATGCAAAAGAATTTTTCTGAGTCCTACCTTCACATTTATCATTAAATTGTATATTGTTAATGAGACTTATAGAACAATCTATTTACTATCATCCTTCTCAGACAATTCAATTTTAGATTCTCATGCAAAAGAATTTTTGTGAGCCCTACCTTCACATTTATCAATAAGTTTTATGTTGGTAATGGAATTTATCAAATAACCCCCTTCTTTCCATTGTATGCTGTCATTGCAATTTTATGTTTCGTCGAAAAAGAATTTTTGTGAGCTCTACCTTCACATTTATCATTAAATTGTATATTGTTAATGAGACTTGTAGAACCATCTCTTTGCTTTCATCCTCCCCAGACAATTCAATTTTAGATTCTCATGCAAAAGAACTTTTTGGACCCCCACCTTTCCATGTATCAATAATTTTTATATTGTTAATAGGATTTACCAAATAACCCCTTTCTTTCCATTGTATATAATCACTGCAATTTAATGTTTTCTCGAAAAAGAATTTTTCTGAGCCATATCTTTACATTTATTATTAATTTCTATGTTGTTAATGAGATTTATATAATAACACTTTTGTTTCTATTCTATGTGATCAATTTAATTTTTTATCTCTCCAAAAAAGAATTTTTCTGAGCCTTGCTTTTATATATATATATACAAGATAAAGAAATAATTATAGTTTTAAGTCGACTTAAATCTTTATGCAAAAGTCATATTGTGAAGAAGCAATTAATGCAAACAAAAATTACATAGATTTTAATTTAATTTTTTAAAAATTGTTTTTTACACGACTTCATTTGCAAGAATTTTTCTTTTTGAACGCATAAAGAACTACAGTCTATTGATTATCATTTCCTGACTTCGTTACGATAATACACGAATATTACAGCGATACAACGCGACAAATATTAAACAGTCTCTTCTCCCTTCGTTTTGCAAAAGCTATATTTACGGCCACGTGCAGTGAAGTTGCTCAAATGAATAAATAACGGGCACACATACATACGTCGAGTGGCAATCAATTCGATTCTCGAGAGGATACTGATTGAGAATCGTTTAGTCTTCCGAGGATCCATTAATTATCTTGCGTCATCGGCTTTATGGAAGTGAATGCCTCATCCACGGTTGACCCATCCAAGACATCTCGGATAACTAACATCCACTAGTTATCATTAGTTATCGTTAATCCCTTAATTAAAGGAGTAGGTACTAACTTTTCCGTGGAACATACGAATCGGCCGATTCAGGAGACCGTGTCTGACTATGAAACGATTTATTTCACATCCCCTTATCGTAGACAGCGTTGTTCCACTTGGCCGAGTATATTCCAGTGGCCTAAACCAACCTGTTCCCATTTATCTGACCGCAAAGTATTCTGTTCCAGTTCGTTTGACCATAAACTGTGTTATTCTACTTGCGTTGCTGCCGGTTGGCTCTGTCTTCCATGCCTAAATATATTGAGTCTCATTTTAATGGAAGTTCTGACTATATTAAGATTCGTTCTACTTGTTCTTGTACTCACGATTCATTCTACTTGTTTGATTAGTGAAGAATTTAATTATTGGAGACAATTGCATACATTGACGATTTTAGATTTCCAATTTTACATAAATCAGGGGGTTTGGATCTCCAATTTTACATAAATCAGAGAGGTTTGGATCTTCAATTTTACATAAATCAAGGGGATTCAGATTTTTAATTTTATATAAATTAAGAGGGTTTATGCTTTCAATTTTACATAAATTGGCCATTTTAGATTTTCAATTTTACATAAATTGAGGATGTTATACTTTCAATTTTACGTAAATTGACGATTTTAGATTTATAATTTTACATAAATCTAGGTGGTTTGGATCTCCAATTTTACATAAATCAAGGGGGTTTGGATCTTCAATTTTACATAAATCAAGATAGTTTAGATTTTTTATTTTACATAAATCAAGGGGATTTATGTTTTCAATTTTACATAAATCATGGCGGTTTGGATCTCCAATGTTACATAAATCAGGGAGGGTTGGATCTTCAATTTTACATAAATCAAGGGGATTCAGATTTTTAATTTTATATAAATTAAGGGGGTTTATGTTTTCAATTTTACATAAATTGAGGATGTTAGACTTTCAATTTTACGTAAATTGACGATTTTAGATTTCCAATTTTAAATAAATCAAGAGGGTTCAGATTTATCTTGCTCGATAATAAACCTTTCCATCTCCAGCTGTCTGACTAAAGGTCGCTCTCAATCCACTTATTCGAGATCAACGTCGTCAATGTTTTAGTATAAATCGATAGAATTTTTGTTTCGAGTATAAACTCGGAAACATAGAAAATTAAAATTTCTTTTTCATATTTTTAGAGGATATTATCGTGGTATTAGGTAATAGCATTATCTTCGGTATTTATGTTAATGCTTTGAAGACGAGAATTAATTTAGGCTGTAACACGCAAGATAATCGGTTTTATTCGAACCGAATACCTGACCGACTATTGCTTTGAAACGCATTCATGCGTCATTGCAAGAAGCTATTTACTCACCCACGATGCGTGTAATGTATCACACGATACGGACCGTGTATAGTATCAAAGCATCATTGAGGTATCAAGGAAATCGAACTCGATTGGCATAATGGATTATCTAAGCGCTAGTATTCTCGTATTTCCCCTTCGAAACTAACTACGAATTACATTGCATTACGAGCTAATTTTGTTATACTGAACAGTGACTCTCAAATCTTTTCAAAACATACACTCTGTTCGTATTCATACTCTTTTAAACCACAAAATTTTACTTGTATGTAAATTAAATTACAAATCAATTTGTCCTATTGAACAGAAATTCTTATACACTTTTAAAACGTACACTGTCTTTCTTCTGACCACCGAATTTGATCTGTATGTAAATTAAATTATAATTCAATTTAATGTATTGAGCAATAATTTTTATACAGTCTTAAAACGTACCTCTTTCTTCTTTTGACCACAGGATTTTATCTGCATGTAAATTACATTACAAATTAACGTAAATTATTACGTGATAATTCTTAATCTGTTAAACCCTATTAAAGCATAAACCGTTTTTTAATTTGGGATTTTATTTGTTTTTTTATAACACTTCTCTAAACTGATGTGTGAAATGAGCTTATTATAGTTAATCTCGTTCTTGTAATTTTACAGTTTTCAGAAAAGGGACTCGGCTATCGTAATGTGTGTATATGGTGATATATGGTCAAATTTCAAAACAGAAGAGTTTAGCCATTAGTAATTCAGTAATCATTCTGTAGTCAATATGTAATCATTCAGTTATCATTCAGTAATCATTCAGTAATATTTGAGTAATGAGTGAGTAAAGATTGAGTAATGATTGAGTAATGATTGATTGAGTAATATTTGAGTAATATTTGAGTAATAATTCAGTAATGAGTACTATTTGCGTAACATTTGAGTGATATTTGACTAATAATTCAGTAATGAGTACTATTTGTGTGACATTTGAGTGATATTTGAGTGACATTTGAGTGATATTTGAGTGATATTTGAGTGATATTTGAGTAATATTTGTGTAATATTTGAGTAATATTTGAGTAGTAATTGAGTAATAACTGAATAATAATTTAGTACTATTTAAGTAATATTTTAGTGATATTTGAGTAATAATTGAGTAATATTTGAGTAATATTTAAGTAATATTTTAGTAATATTTAAGTAAAAATTGAGTGCTATTTGGGTAATAATTGAGTACTATTTGAGTGATATTTGAGTAGTAATTGAGTAATAACTGAGTAATGATTAAGTAATAACTAAGTAATATTTGGGTAATAATTGCGTAATAATTGAGTAATAAGTGAGTAATAAGTGAGTAATAACTGAGTAATAATTTAAGAGAGGCCGAGGTGAAGAGACAGTCTAAGGAGAGCGGTAACTGTAATAATTAAGTTATCATTCAGTAATAATTCAGTAGTAATTCAATAATAAATCAGTAATAATTCAATAGTGATTCTAATAAATTAAAAATAGCTTGCAGACAGTACCAAATTTTATTGAACTTTGACTCCGTGATTCTTCTAAATACCTTCGAGCTTAATTTCTGTGATAAATGGATACAGGTATCAAAGTTCACATGGCTTCAGAGACAGAGTGACATTAAATTGACTGAATTCCGGGTGTCATCGACTGTCGTCTAGATCGATTGTTCGAACGACAACGACACTTCAAAAGTGGATCGAGAGTGCTCGCAGGATGGAAACGATAGAGAACAGTTTCGAATTCCAATAGATGGTATGTGGATAAACATCAAAAGTCCCCGTTGAGATCGCTGGAAAGGAATTTTCTCATTTCACGGAGGCAGAGTGACGCTGCACCGAGTGTCATTGCTTCCGTTCGAAACACTATAAAACCGAATCTTCGCTGCCGGGATTCATTGGCATTTCAGAGTGAAGCGAAATCGATGGAAATATTGCTCAATCTATTTTCAGAGACACCCATAAACCTCCATAAACGTTCCAGACGTAACGAGTTCATGGACCACACCGATTTAAATGAAATTTCAGAAATCTCCTAGGAACAATTGTGTATACAAAACATCCTAGATACATTATTTCAACCATTTTTACTTTGCACTTTGAACCAACAAATTAGGTTTCATTATCCTTTTATAAAAATGACGACTGGTACATTTGAATCTTATGATATCAGATTAAATTTAATTCAAACGTTTCAATTAATAAATTCAATCCTAAATGAAACTTTTTAATTTTACTCAACCTGTTTATTTGCAAAGCAAAATATTTTTCACGTTAATTATAAATAATTCAATCATATTCATTGCATTTAATTGACATTGTAGAATGTTTAGTAAATTTGTCACGAATTTTTAGCAACATATACACTCCGGATCTCCAGTGCAAAATAAAAACTGTCTGAATCACAGCAAGATAATAGTTAACATATTTGTGTACTTTTCTTTTTTAATATTCTTAATACATTTAACGTAATATATCGATATTTTTAAATTGTACTGTTGGATGCAAGAAGGGCGTCAGTGCCAATCACCAGTTTCCATGAAAACTATGAACATTTATATTTCTTATGTGTGGTATAGTTGTCAAGACTGTTTGTGGTATTAATTTATTTTATAATTTTATCTATAGGCCGTTCTTTCTGCATCGAACACTGCAACACTTTCAGTCTTCGAACTATGTTAAATATATAAAATCCACAGTATATTAATAACTAGACTGTGCGTCATCGTGTAAATTTCGATTTTCATAGACCGTTATATAAACAACATTAAAAGGGAAACATTTATAAAAGATTTAAGGAAAAAATAAAATAAAAATGTTAATACATCATACATCATTTTGATTAACACTAACCGCACCGAGAGTTAAACTATCGTTCAGCGGACAAAAATTGGTTTACTATTCTGAATAAAATATTACACAATAACACCATAAAATAATAAATCTCTAAGTTCTGATGCACGGAATCGAGATTTCACTGCGCGGAGTTCACTCGTTCAAAAGTTAATTACGATTAAAATTGCTCGATTTGAAACGCGTTATATTACTAATTTAAATTATACACAAAATTTTATACAAATCCATTTTTATAACTTGTTTTCGATTTTTCAAAAGTCACACCTACTTGTTTGTGCTGCCATCTAGCAGATGCCGTGAGTACATCCGGTGAGCAACTTTAAACATGTATAACGTTTGAACGAATGACCTCCGCGCAGCGAAATTTCGATTCCGCGCCTCAGAAATTAGGGTTTTATCATTTTTTGGTGATATTGTGTAATATTTGATTCAGAAAAGTGAAAAAACTGTTGTCCGCCGAGCGATAGTTCAGCCGTACCTAGTGTAAAATGCGTCCAGTATACAATGTTTCATAAAAATCACAAGACTGAACTGATTTAGAGTTCTCACAATTTGTACAATAAAACCAGTTTGAATAAAGAAATTTACTCAATAATTTCTAATGGAAGCGTCTTTACAATTTCAATGATTAAAAAATAAAAAATGTGAAACCCATCGTGGTAGGATTAACGTTAACGTATACGTTTTCTACAATGCTCCGTATAAAAAAGGGGGATTGTATAGTCCGCGAGCTATCGAACGATGAAAAATGCAGAAGTGGTTGCAATTGCATTGCGGACCGTTGAAGAATAGTTTCGCAGGTCGTTTCCAGTTGCACCCCGAATCACGTTGCACCCCCGTGCACCGTGAAAATTGCATTTACATGCAAACGCCGTGCGGTAGGGAGAGGACAATAAACTTGCGCACTCGTGTTCATGGACTCGCAACACACACGCCCTCGCTCTTATGTGTGCGCGCGCACGCGCGTGTGTCCGTGATTGTGTGTACACCGAATGCAACTGAATACACGTGGAAACAACACAGGATAGTCGTAACGTTGCGTTCTCGGTGTTACGCACTCGGGTGGACGCTTGCTAATTGGATTAGGTGACACGTGTAGTCCCAAGTCAAACTGGATTAAGGGATAGTTCGACGGGCGGAGGCACGCTACCGGAGACAAAGCGGATACCGGAGTCAAAGAGGCCACTTTGCTATTCGCCGATTAGGCTTGATCGATAGAGTGGACGTGCACTATGTCAACTGGCTCTGAACAATATTCTCGGGCGTCTGTCCGTACTCGATCTTGACTCAGGCACCAACACTTACGTGACCAAGTGCTACTTTTCGGAGATAGTGTCACGTGATTCTGAATTTATTGTTCTTGACACGCACTTTGTCGAGACAATTTCTACTGTCGAATTCTTGGTTTTGGTGCGAGATTCGTTGCTTCTTTCCATAGACACAATGGCCCAAATAAAACCGTCAGTTTCCATGAGACACGGCGAGGCCAGCGTGGACTACACTCGGAGCGCAGATGTCTGGTACGTTTATGACGCGCAAGACACGGCCGCTTCCGAGGAAATTGACTTTAGTAATCGGTCATTATTAGTCGCTTCCGAATCTCTGCCCTCAACAAACAATTAAATGACATAAACATAAATCTCCAAAGGGTTAGTTGTCCGGGCCCAATGGTCGCCGACTAGATACACTGAGAACTAGACCTAGCAGAGATCCCGTCGCATTACTAAATTCCACTACGCGATAGCCGAGGCACATTTTTACAAATAAATTTTAAGGATACCAAAATACCATCGTCGATCCTAATTACTGCAAAATGCTTCACTTCCTTCTGACAACGTTGCAATTCAACGTATTTGTTGAAACTATACAATTGTAAATGGGAGACAGTTTGTTGAACTAAAGCAGATGATCAGGGCCCGCTCTAGAGGCGGGCAACTCGGACATTTGTCCAGGGCGCCAAAATTTAGGGGCGCCATTTTGGCTTTATTTAAAGAATATATATATTCATAAGAGGCGGCAATTTGTCTTTAGAAATTGGCTTTAGTAATCGGTCATTATTAGTCGCTTCCGAAGCTCTGCTTGCCCTAAACAAACAATTAAATGACATAAACATAAATCTCCAAAGGGTTAGTTGTCCGGGCCCAATGGTCGCCGACTAGATACACTGAGAACTAGACCTAGCAGAGATCCCGTCGCATTACTAAATTCCGCTACATGATAGCGTCCTCCTCCATAACGGCACTGACTAGTCCATGCGGAGTACACTTAGAGCACACGGACAAGTGAGTACCGTAAACAATGCCATATAATTGGCTAACCTCGTTAGCTAATCAAGCTCAACACCGGCTCTTGATGTTTCCCTTATGGAAATTCGTAACTAGTCCCGAATTAGTCTCGAACTAATCCCGAATTAGTCTCAAACTAATTCCGAATTAGTCTCAAACTAATCCCGAACTAGTCTCGAACTAAACTAAACTACGTTTGATTGTCAAAATTGATCTTAAGTTTTTAAAACAAGAGACATTCTTGATCGATCTAACTGTTGTATAGGCAACCAAGTACCCCGGTTCCCCTTTCACTACGTTCCTTTAAATAATTTTTCAATGCTTTTTGAACATTCTGGACATTCTAAAATTTTCTGCACGATGCACAATCAGATGCACCATCGAGGGGTCGGAAAGTGCATCGGTTTCCGACACTTGCATGCGAAACGGCGATCAGAGCCGAGAAATCTGCATAGTCGATGCATAGCCACGGGACCGTAATAAACGCAGGCTGTGACACTCGTGAAGCTTTTGCACACGGCGACCGAAGCTAAGCACTCCCACGAATCCACCGCGCGATGCATTTCAGATGCACCGATGGATGGTACTTTCGCGGACGCGGGTCAAAAGGATGCTGGATCTTCGTCGAGATAGTTGCAGTTTTAATGCACTTAACTCGTGGCTCGTGACAATTTTCTATAATGCAACGAATGCATTTAGCTCTTATCCTATGGGAAATATTGCTTCAAGAATTTGGTCTTTTGATTCATTTCTTTGGAAAAATGCACATTAGCATGTATTTTGTAGTCTGATCTCTATGAAGCTTGCTCTTCTTTCCATAAGAAGAAAAGAATAAAATCGAATCGAAATTAAGAAGAGTTTTTCCACTTCAAATTGAAAATTGAATCTTCACTTCAATTTTCAGTTCAATCATAAATCTTTATTTTATGTCAATTTTAATTTTTGTCAAATAAATAGCTTTAATTTTACGTAATTTTTCTAGTAGCTAAATGAGTGATCCACATGTTAAATGAAAATAAGTCGTTGATCATTAAAAAAAATCATGTTAACCTGATTAAAGATAAATACTTTTTCTACTGAATTAAAATCAGAAATTTTTGTGAAAAATAGCTTTGTTAAATTCTTTATTTTTCAATCTTTCTCAAACATTAAAATTGGATAAAGATATATACAGTAACTTCAACTTTGCACTTTCATGAAGATCTAAAAAAAAAAATGCAAAAGCGCAGCTTCTGAATGAGAAGACAGCAAGATCAATAAACGGGCTGTCAATTATTCGAACGACCCAATAAAAAGAGCGACCACGTTCGCACAGTGGACAGAATCGATTTTTCCTTCCATTTTTGTAACAAATTGGAACGTACGGCTGCTATAGAATCGAATGAGAAGATACGTGTCTGCGAGCCGGTACAGTGAAGATTAAAATAAACCTGCGATAAGTATTCAGGCAGCTAAACCTGCATGCGGGTAGTCAGGTTTTTCTGAACTGGGGCGAGCAGAGAGTTCAATGGAAATTGATAACACTGACAAGGAGAAGACGCGGTCATGGGGCCTCAGATTTTCTCGAAACTTTGCATATTGGTAGATTTCGTTCTCCTGTTTATAAAAATATAGCATTATAGGGTCAGATACTGAATAACTTTTGAGATATTTACAATTGAAATTTCATTATACCCGTTAAGTACAGTTTCAGTTGAAGTCATTATCAAGTGCCAAACGGCGTGGTGGTAACGTACTAGGTTGGTACTAGGAAGGCCAGGGTTCAAATCCCTTGTCCTCTTTTTCCTTTTTTTTTCTTTTCAGTTTATCTATTTTAATTGGTTGGTTTTTACAAATGAAAAATTCACTCATAATTTCTTGAAGTACATTTAAAATAAAACATTTAAAATAATAGGAAATTATTGGGAAAGAAATTGGAAAGACAATTCGCAGTGCAATGGATTAATTTCGTTAAGTAAATTGTTGTCGCCCTGCACAATTATTATTAACAATGTCTTATTGTGAACACTAACTCGGTAGTTAATATATTAATTAAATGATACGGACGTAGTCTAAATAGATTTTCGCGAATGTAATTCCAGCACGACATTTAACGCGCGTTTTGCAACCGCTTAGTGTCGCTATCGTAAGTGTCGCTATCGTAAATGTCGCTATCGTAAGTGTCGCTATCGTAAGTGTCACGAGTACACAAGAGCACAACACCGAATTAAGGGAGAGCACATGGCGTTCCCAGGATCGTGTCGCAACAAAGTTTACCAAACACAGACTTGGAACACAGCCAGCGTAACCGCAACATTCTGATCGATCGACCCATTTAAAATGATTATTTTCGCGTGGCTTCTTCCATGTCTAATCTTTTTATTGTTTACAGTCGAGCGAGCACTTTTCTGCTCCATATTAAACGAAATCCCCAGATTCCATTGTCCTCTATTTTCACTGTGGTCGTGAGAAGTTAGTTCCTCAGTCATTCTCGATGCAAACTCTTGTTAATTTCCTTTTATGCTACATTGTCTACTCTTCTCTTGTTCTAGAGAATCTTTTACAATTTTCTTTTTATTTATAGCGTCATTTAATTTTCTATTTGGCGATAGCAGTGGCTAATTTTCTTTTGTTCTTCATTGCATTCTGCTTTATCTTCTTTTATTCTTGGCGAGATGCTGTTTGCTTTTTTTTTTTGGAAATTTTATTCTTTTTGTATTTTTTTTTATTTTCTTGTGTAGAGGGCATAGTAACTGGGATCTTTTGCTCTTTTTATGCCTGTTCTTTTCATTTGTTCTCTTCTTTTATGATCAGACCTGTTTCTCTCTTTTTTTTTTAGAATCAATTGTATACTTTCATTTTCCGTTTAACTACACCTTCATCCGTTGCTGCTGATACTGAAAGTCGCTGGTCTTTTACTCTCAATTATCTCTATGTTTTTCTCATTCGTTAATTTAGTATAATATAATATGAAATAACATTCCATACATTAATTTTATTATATTTTCCGTTTAACTACCTTCATCCGTTGCTGCTGATACTGAAAGTCTTGTTCTTTTGTTCTCAATTATCTCTATGTTTTTCTCATTCGTTAATCTGATATAATAAAATATGAAATAACATTCCATACATTAATTTTATTATATTTTAATTTTTTGCCACCATTTTCTCTTCTTTATTTATTCTAAATTTTTTTCTACATTGTTCGCTTCTCTTCTTTCGTTTCCAATCATTTTTTTGCCACCTTTCTATATTTCCTTTATTCTAAATTCTTTTCTTTATTGTAAGCACTTTTTTTTTCGTTTTCAAACATTTTTTCCATCTTTTCCTGTCGATCTTTTATTCTTTCTCAATCATTTTTGCATCTTTCTCTATACTTTTTGTATTCTTAAAATTCTTGTCGTCTGACATTGGTTGCACCCCTCTCCTTTTTACAACATAACATTTTAATCATCTTTTGCCCATTCTTCTTTTTGTTACCCAACAATCTTTTCTTCTCGCCTGCTCTTGCCTTCTATCACTTCCTATCAGTTCCACAATTTTACCCCGATAGCCACACCGTTCGCTGACTATGACAGTCCCGATCGATCACTGTGATAATCGGTAACCGTACGTCACGGCGCGGAGTCCGATTAATCGAGGAAGACGGATCCAGACACTGTGAAACAACGTCACCAGCATTGTAAATATGGCGTTCGACGAGAATCGATTCCGTTTCGCGTGCAGATAAATTACATCTGACAGTTCTTCTGTAACCCACGACGCTGGAAATATTCTGGTACTTTATACTTGAACGGAATTATAACTGTTTTATTATTCAGTCTGTCAACAACAACTGCAATGCAACTCAATCGACTTCAAAACTCATCAACTTATGCGAAAGACTATCGTTTTGGGGCAATTGTGAGCACATATTGTTCCAGAGAGCGTTGACCTAGCACCTACGAGAGCCGGGGCCACATAACCACGCCCACTCGGGACTCCAAATGCAAAGAAGAGTCGTTATTATTTTTGGAACTGGATGTTTGAGAAATATTGACATAAACAGGGGCTGTGTTGGTTCAAAACTTGATTTATGCTGTATCAGATCTACTTTCAGACTTAGGTCTTCAGGGAGCATGACTTGGCTGTGTCAACAGCGAGAGCAACGAAACCACGCCCACTCAAGGCACCAAATATAAAGAAGAGTCATTGAACTTTTCACCGGTGACAGTATTAATTTAGGATTTAATTAGAGCTGTATTAGATTTATTTTGAGACTGTGTCAAGCCTATATTAGGTCTCCAGGGAGCATTGCATTGAAGAGCAATGAAACCACGCCCACTCGGGACTCCTAATGCAAAGAAGAGCCGCTATCATTTTTGGAACTGGATGTTTGAGAAATATTGATATAAACAGGGGCTGTGTTGGTTTAGAATTTTATTTATGCTGTGTTGGGTCTACTTTCAGACTGTATTAGGTCACCAGGGAACACTGCCTGGCTGTGTCAAGAACGAGAGCAACGAAACCACGCCCACTCAAGGCACCAAATATACAGAAGAGTCATTGAACTTTTCAGCGGTGACAGTATTAATTTAGGATTTAATTAGAGCTGTATTAGATTTATTTTGAGACTGTGTCAAGCCTATATTAGGTCTCCAGGGAGCATTGCACTGAAGAGCAATGAAACCACGCCCACTCGGGACTCCTAATGCAAAGAAGAGCCGCTATCATTTTTGGAACTGGATGTTTGAGAAATATTGACATAAACAGGGGCTGTGTTGGTTCAAAACTTGATTTATGCTGTATCAGATCTACTTTCAGACTGTATTAGGTCTTCAGGGAGCATGACTTGGCTGTGTCAACAGCGAGAGCAACGAAACCACGCCCACTCAAAGCACCAAATATAAAGAAGAGTCATTGAACTTTTCAGCGGAGACAGTATTAATTTAGGATTTAATTAGAGCTGTATTAGATTTATTTTGAGACTGTGTCAAGCCTATATTAGGTCTCCAGGGAGCATTGCACTGAAGAGCAATGAAACCACGCCCACTCGGGACTCCTAATGCAAAGAAGAGCCGCTATCATTTTTGGAACTGGATGTTTGAGAAATATTGACATAAACAGGGGCTGTGTTGGTTCAAAACTTGATTTATGCTGTATCAGATCTACTTTCAGACTGTATTAGGTCTTCAGGGAGCATGACTTGGCTGTGTCAACAGCGAGAGCAACGAAACCACGCCCACTCAAGGCACCAAATATAAAGAAGAGTCATTGAACTTTTCACCGGTGACAGTATTAATTTAGGATTTAATTAGAGCTGTATTAGATTTATTTTGAGACTGTGTGAAGCCTATATTAGGTCTCCAGGGAGCATTGCATTGAAGAGCAATGAAACCACGCCCACCTAGGGCTCCGCAACCAAATAAGAGTCACTGCACTTTTCGATGCTAGTTTTGAGGGATATTGAATGAAGAGAAGACAGAAGTGAAGACTGTGGTAATTTAGAATTCACATAGAGATCTGTTCAGTCCGAATGAAATATTTTTATATAAAATAAATTTTACAAATTTTATATAGAGTCACCTCAGGCCCCTAACCCAGACTCAAGTATTTGTGCATTCTAATCAATTGCACTCACTCTTAAATCAAATCCACAAATCTGATTAAATTTAAGTACAAAAATACTTTTCTATGTCTATGTTGAGCCTGTATTAAATCTGTACGAAATTTATAAATTTTATGTCAGCAATTTTTAACATGTTTCCAATCTTACAACATAGATAAAATCGAAGCAAACGATACCAAATATAGTAGGTTGATAATGGTAGAATGAGAAATATTTATCATTCTATTATTACAACTTGTTCCTCCCTGACCCTATCCAATCAATATCTGTCTAATCAATAATTAATATAGACTTGTCTGTCCGACTATGATCAAAGTGACCCTCCCAAGCATACTATTCACAGATCGAGCAAACATATAATAACGGAACGTTTGATCGTTATTATCAGCGGATTTACGATTTTCCATGATTGCGTGGGCGTCGAAGTCGTCGAGGGCGTCTAATGAATCCACGAACCCAACAACGGAGAGTTAAAAGACCAGGGAGCCACGTAACAAGTGGCATTAGTGTAACAGTGCGCTAAAAGGAAGGACGAAGCAATGCCGGATGACTCTGCAAATGTATTATCGAAACGTAGAAGAGCAAACGTAACTCGAAACGTGTGTACATCGGGCACACAGTCGTCTGACGGTTCAATATTCTTCAGCTTTGCGCTTTGCGACCCCTTTTCTGCTCGTTTGAACGTGACTCTGCTTACACCGAGGCACATTTTTACAAATAAATTTCAATGATACCATCGTCGATCCTAATTACTGCAAAATGCTTCACTTTCCCCTGGCAGCGTTGCAATTCAACGTATTTGTTGGAACTATACAATTATAAATGCGAGACAGTTTGTTGAACTAAAGCAGATGGTTAAAGACAAAGATAAGTGGAACATAACTCGAAGATCTTTTGCACAACTATTCCAAAAGGGTGTATGAGAATGGAGAATAATTCTTACGTAGAACAATTTTGTAGATTGCCCTAATACAACGGTGAATCCCATTACAACATTTAAACATATCTAAACAATATTTAACGAACCTGAACTTTTATAAAAGCAACAAAGATTTCTTATTGTTAGTCCTACTAAAAAATGTATTAGAGAAGAATTAAATGGTGCTGAGTGGGGCATAATTTGGTGTAATTAGTTTATTCGTAGGTGAACGCGTTAAGGTCATATGAAGGTCAACTTTGTTTTTTTAAATGGAACTACATACTTTCTAATACATCAATCGATGCAGTTGGACATTCTTTATAAAAAAGTATTAACCTATTTATGTTGAAAAATTAGTCGTTTAGGAGATATTTCGACGTGAAAAATGCCGTGATACAAATGGTCGTTATGTTGAACCTTTTCTGTAAGGGATAAAAGCGAACATCTCACGATTAGTGCGACATGAATGGTGTTTTGGAATTATTTAAATCGAAATATCTCTTAAACAACTAATTTTTCAACATAAATAGGTTAATACTTTTTTAGAAAGAATGTCCAACTGCATCGATTGATGTATTAAAAAGTATGTAATTCCATTTAAAAAAACGAAGTTGACCTTCATATGACCTTAACGCGCTCACCCACGTATAAATTAATAACACCAAATCATGCCCTACTCAGCACCATTTAATTCTTATTTGAAACATTTTTCAGTAGAACTAACAATAGCGAAGAAATCAAGATGTCTACTAAGTAGACTGCCGATCTTTATGCAAAATAAATAAGAATATTCTATATGAATTATAAGTAGACTGCCGATCATTATGTAAAATAAATAAGAATATTTTATATGAATGATAAGTAGACTGCCGATCTTTCTACATAATGCAAATTCATCAATTACAAAGTACTGGACCGAAATAAAAATTTGTTTCTTCCTTTAATAATTTTATCAAGATGATGATAATATATCGATATTCTTAAAATCCATTTATCTGTTTAGTGTTTTACATTTCAACCATTCATTTTTGTTATAAATGCATAAAACGTGCAGTAATAGCCCTAATAACAAATTTCAAAATCTCCCTTTGTATAAACATTTACCAGAACAAGCATGCAAAGACTTTGTGAATAATAAAAATGTTTCCAGTTTGCAATCATTAGACTACAGATTTTGTGGAGTCATGACAAAAATGAAAATGATTGTAACTTCAAAAGATATGAAAATTCAAGACGTTTGAGTATATCGAGCCATTACTTGTTACAATTGTCAAAGAGAATAACATATTCCTGATTTCTATGAATTGCTATCGACAGAAACAATTTTTATTTTTCATAAAGATCCGCAGTCCGAGTAATCAGAGCAACAAAACTCTATGAAACTTACCTATACTGAATACTGAAGCGCAAAATGCAATATGAAATTTGTTGGAGAGGGAAATAATGAAATTCCACAAGAAATGAGGAAAGCAACAACTGACACAGCATCCAAGAGCCTTATTTGAACTCGTGCAATAAAGTGAAGTCTCGAAAGTCACGAGAGACAACGTCCCCGTCAATTTATCCTCCGAATGGCTCCCACTCGTGCTCCTCGGAGCTCTCGCATCCTCCCGAGGGCCATTTCTTCTTCACGACTTTCCCCGACGAAGATTTCAGCTGCTTTAATGGAATTGCAGGGAAACAACCCCGCCGTTTAACCCGTTTGTCAACGCCGTCTAGGATAACCGGAAACTCGTCCCGTTCGCAAACTGGATCACCGAGTCCTGTTGTAATCGCGAGCAACAACTTCCTGCCGAGTTTCCTTATCATTCCCTCCCCGTAAATCATCCACCTCGAACTGGCCCACTCGCCAATTAGCGCCTCGCTCTATTAACCACCCCCGCAACCTCTCTGGAAAATTATAATCTCCGGGAAAATTCGTTAGTCTGAGAATGTAGGCCCTACCGGGACGAAAGAGAACGAGCATGGGAAAAATAGAAGTTTGTTTTATGCGAGGGAAATGTGAAAAGTTTCTGGTTGTACCTTCGTCGACGGATTTTTAATTAATTGTTGCTCGCTGGTGGGCGGAGGAAGGTCTCAAACACACTCTAAAATCGGGCTCTAAAAAGTCATTTTTATCTAACGTTAATTGAGAACCTAAATTTTAGAGAAAATTATGTGAAGCAGCCATAACATGTATTTACTATTTGCAGTTGAGTTTGTTCGGATATCTTGTATAGTGATTGTGAAAACAGCTTGTAATGTTAGAGGTTTGAATAAAATTGATATTCCTAGTAGGTATTGTTCCTGTTACTTTCAAAGACTCAAAAGAATAATTTTTTCTACCATTAGTGAGCAATCTAAAATTTTGAAAAAATTAAGCGAAGTAGTGCTAACATGTACTTATTATTTGTGCTTGGATTCGTTTCGATATCTTGGGTAGTAATTGAGAAAATGGCTTGTAAAGTTAGGGGTTCTGATAGTAGTCTTCAAAATTGTGTATCATTTTGCTATTCTTAATCATTCTGAACAATCTTATGCCTACATATTAATCACGTCATATTTTTATTTTTTAACAAAGAAATCTACAGATTTATCCATTCCATAAGCATCTTCTCTAACTATCTAGCATACTATCGATTTCTTTTTCGCAACACCGTTCATCGTAGACGGAGCTAGAAATTAATTAGCAATGATGCAGATAAAAGCATCTTGCAAAGGGATAAGAGTAGGCGTCGCTAATAGCATTACCTCGTTAATTGAAAACAGAGAATGCTAAATGCATATTAACAACGAACACGGAGTGGGAAATCAGTTAGCAAGGAACTCCAATGTCACGAGGTTTTATAGTTCGAGAATATTAATTATCACAGTTGCGTGCAGTGAAACGTTTCGCCATAAAGAAATCAGAATAAAATTTTACAGATAGGGTAGATGATGTGCGCAAAATGTCGTTGGGCTTGTCGAACATGAACGCTAAATGCGTAGGCCATGTTTTCCGCGTAGGCGTCGGAGCAAATCGCGTCTCTACCACTGTCGCATCTGTCTGACCACAGACACGATGTTTCCACTTCCCCGGTAATTTCTTAGCAACGAATTAATTCGTTCTCTATCGCAGTCACTGTTGCTAACCGGTAAACAAATGTGATCAAAGATCAAACAATTTCCCAGATCCGCAAACAACAGCTTGCACGATCAAACAACACTACTTTACAGAACACATATTCTTTAAATTGGAATAACTTTTTCAAAAGTGGACCCAAATGACTTTTAATTTTCTGTGAAGCTAACAGGATCTGTTTAATAAAATGGACATTTTGAAAAAGTTGCATTTTATCAACATAACGAAGAAAGCTGTCAAAGTTGCTTTTTACAACATTTTTATTCGAGCCTGTAAGGAAAGTCTACAAAATATGTTTCTTAGATTCATTTCAATATGTCCTGAAGACGAACAGGTCCCGAGATTCCGAATCCGAATATCGAATTCCTCGCAAGGATAGCGCAGCATTGACAAATTGTTCGCTTAACAGCGGTAAACTCTGCACCGGCGCACAGTGAGACGAAACGACTTGACGACGATCAAAATCGACTTTTGTAATATTTTTAATTTGTAATGTGGTAAACTCTTTAATTTACCTACATTATCATATTTAAATTTACCATATTTATGGTAAACTCAATTTTTTAATATTTACTTCCGTTCTCTTGCGACCGATACTCAAAATCAGTAGAACATCACAACTATCGCCAAGAGGTTTTATGATTCTACAGGGTGTTCACGCTATTACTAGCCAACGTTTTCCTTGCAAACAATGAATACTAGAAAAAATTAAAAGAGGAAAAAATAATAATGTTTGCTGTAAGCAACATAATGGCCTGCGTAATTTTTTGTGTTTCCACAATATTTTTAGAAATGAAGGTGACCTTAAATGTTTTAAATGGAATGCTATATGTTTTTTTATGTTACATGAAAGCGTGTGTCAAGACAAATTCAATCTGTATATGACACTTTGATCTTCAAGGTCAGAAATGGAAGAAACACAAGAAACACAAGAAACACAAGTCTCAAGTCCCAAGTCCCAAGTCCCAAGTCCCAAGTCCCAAGTCCCAAGTCCCAAGTCCCAAGTCCCAAGTCCCAAGTCTCAAGTCTCAAGTCTCAAGTCTCAAGTCTCAAGTCTCAAGTCTCAAGTCTCAAGTCTCAAGTCTCAAGTCTCAAGTCTCAAGTCTCAAGTCTCAAGTCTCAAGTCTCAAGTCTCAAGTCTCAAGTCTCAAGTCTCAAGTCTCAAGTCTCAAGTCTCAAGTCTCAAGTCTCAAGTCTCAAGTCTCAAGTCTCAAGTCTCAAGTCTCAAGTCTCAAGTCTCAAGTCTCAAGTCTCAAGTCTCAAGTCTCAAGTCTCAAGTCTCAAGTCTCAAGTCTCAAGTCTCAAGTCTCAAGTCTCAAGTCTCAAGTCTCAAGTCTCAAGTCTCAAGTCTCAAGTCTCAAGTCTCAAGTCTCAAGTCTCAAGTCTCAAGTCTCAAGTCTCAAGTCTCAAGTCTCAAGTCTCAAGTCTCAAGTCTCAAGTCTCAAGTCTCAAGTCTCAAGTCTCAAGTCTCAAGTCTCAAGTCTCAAGTCTCAAGTCTCAAGTCTCAAGTCTCAAGTCTCAAGTCTCAAGTCTCAAGTCTCAAGTCTCAAGTCTCAAGTCTCAAGTCTCAAGTCTCAAGTCTCAAGTCTCAAGTCTCAAGTCTCAAGTCTCAAGTCTCAAGTCTCAAGTCTCAAGTCTCAAGTCCCAAGTCTCAAGTCCCAGGTCTCAAGTCTCAAGTCACAAGTCACAAGTACAAACACAAGTCCAAAATACAAATACAAGTCACATTTACAAGTTCATCGCATTAAGTCACGCTACTTCACGATAATGAGCTGAACTAAATTAACATTTCACGGTTACGTTGAAACATTAATTATAAATATCTCGAAAATTATTGACCGTCTGGACCTATAATGATACATTTTCGTAATCAGGAGTACGAAATCTAGAATTCTGTTGAATCTCAACTAAATCGGTGTTGACAAGGCTTTGCACTCTCCTTGTTAGATCAAGACGTTACTGTACTCGCAATAAGTAGAAACGGTAGGTCATTATCAGACGCGTCAGCCGATTTCCATACAATAGCACGCGAGTTCACCGAATTTTAAAACTACGTTTTCTTAAAAACGAGGTGTCAAATGAAAAAAATTGATTCGATATTTTACATTCTTTTTTCTCCTGTAGAATCAGCCCCTCCATGGTTGTACTATCGATACTTTATACATCCTATATAAAGCTGAAGCAACGTTGCAGATTTTTGCTCAAATCGCGTCGTTCCATTGTGGGGGCGACGAATCGTTAAAACATTTATCCTTGCTCCACTTCACCGTTTGATTTATATCAACGGGAACTCTTTATCGGTTCACCGCATGAACGACCGATATTCACGGCGGGCATGTACCGATCCGCCGGAGGCATTGATTCCCCGGGTTCGTTGTTGTCACGAACACCCGCATTATCGTCGGGAACGTGCTCGAAACAGTCGGAAACCGGTACGAACCCCCACGTCACAAATACGTAGCATACGCCGGCAACGATAAGATTAATTCCGAGCGAGCTCCGACTCGAATCGACGAGCGAGAACACGTCACGATATTTCCTATCGATCCGTGTTACTATCGATACACAACGATGGTAAGATTCTTTTTTATTGCCGAATCGTGCCATATACGTGATCCGTGTGCTCAGCGATTTTGAGCATGGCCATTTACCGATTTTGCAAACATTGGAAACTTGAAGATAAAAAGTGAAAGATCTAGTAAAACCTGAACACTGAATAAACGCATACCAACGAACCAACATAATTGGCATCGAACGAAAAAATAACATTTATGCTGTTCATTTTTTCAATATTATTTTTTCAATGTTATTTTTTCAATGTTATTTTTTCAATATTATTTTTGCAATATTATTTTTTCAATATTATTTTTTCACGTTGTGTAGTGAACTAATTGTTCTAACTTGTCAAATAACGCCAAGTCGTTTGGTTCGTTTTTGAAAGAGGTCGATAAATGAGTATTCGAATACTTTCGTGAACTATTTTAGATTTGGAATGATTCACTTTCTACGATGGCCAGTGAATTAATTTCCTGTAAAAATGAAGCAGTTATAAAATTTTAATTCTTTGCTGCTGATTGTTTTCTTTTTATATTTATGAGTAGAATACACTATGAGTAAAATACACTATGAGTAGAATACAATATGAGTAGAATACACTATGAGTAGAATATACTATGAGTAGAATATACTATGAGTAGAAAACAATATGAGTAAAAAACCATATGAGTAGAAAACAATGTGAATAAGAAACAATATGAATAGAATACACTATGAGTAGGAAACAACATGAGTAGGAAACAACATGAATAGAAAACAACATGAGTAGAAAACAATATGAGTAGGAAACAACATGATTAGGAAACAACGTGAGTATGCAATACCATGAGTAGGAAACAACATGAGTAGGAAACAACATGAGTAGGAAACAACATGAGTAGGAAACAACATGAATAGGAAACAACATGAATAGGAAACAATATCAGTAGTAAAGAACGTGAATAGTAAAGAACATGAGTAGTAAACAACATGAATAAGGAACAACTTGAGTAGTAAACAACACGAGTATTTTATGATCAATTAATATTACGATAACACAGAGTAGAATTGATTGATCATAATCAGACGCGACTTCCGATTTCTCGAAAACAAAGTCTCACATGAAAAAATTTTATTCTATATTTTCGATTTATTTTTTCATGTAGAATCGCCCCCTTTTCGCTTGTACCAGCAGTTACCGAACACCCTGTATATTTGCATAAATATCCGCAATCTATTCATCATGAAACAACGAATTATCTGATTTCTTTGCTTCTCTCTTAAAATTGCAAATTACTTTCTTCTTTAACGTAACTTTTTAGTCGAACAGCTGTGGTGCAACCTACACAGTATCTTACCATCGTCCATAAACTAATTCATTAACCCCTTCACAGAATGAGGCTTAGTGTTTAACATTACCCTTATCTTATACCCCCTAAAACTGTTCAAATAATACGCTCGCCAGACAAATATCTTTTAGAATGATTACGCTATAAATGCAAACAGCGATACATTACGTTACAGTAGAACTCCATTTATGTGACCTAATTCCCCCCCACTATCACCTGCGTTCAAATAGCTCGTGCTCACTTCCCAATAAGTGGATTCCGCCAAAAATTTGCTCGTGCATAGTACGATACACGCGAATAATTTTCCACGAGAACAGAAATTTTGTGACGACCCTTGATGCATTAATCAATTTTTGTTTTCGAAAGAACGGTCGCATGCGAGGAATAATTTAATATATTAGCATTAAATTCAGTCACAATTTACAGAGTAAAAAATTGTGCATGTTTTGAAACGACGACCGAAAATGTTGAATGACAGAAACGCCGAGACAAAAAAATTATTCAAACACGTTTGTTCATGACGAATGCATGTTTTATTAATTTCAAAGGGAATTAAACTCGTCGACCATTCACAGAGCTCGGAACACATATTTCGAAATAACAAAGGAAAATGTCAGCGACACAAACAATCTGCACGAATATGTCCGGCATTCAAATGCATACTTTATTCATTTCAGAGGGAATTGCATTTTCTACGACAAAATTGTCAGAAAACAGACTGAAATTTCGTTGGAAAAAATCGGGTTCTAAAAAACAAAGTTCAGTTGAAATTAATTCCTTGAGCTTTAATATAGAATTTATTAAATGCGAACGTTGTTTATTTCCTTTGAATCGAAATAAAATCCAATATCTTTCTTATGAATATTTAGTCGTTAAAGTAAATGTAGATTTCGGATAAATATAAATTTTCAATGAATATAAAAAGTCGTCGGGTAAAGGGTTCGACAAATAGTGGGATTGTATGAAATTCTTAATGGCTTTTTAATGGAGCTGTTCCGGAAACAAAGTGCTTTTACCCCTATGCACTTTAACTATGCACTTCACTTTATCACGTTGTCTAGTGAGAACCCATTAACACAGGCGTAATGATAACGACGCTACATTAATAAGAAGCTTCAAAATTCATTTTTATATTTGAAAATTTCTATAAGGGTGAACCATTCAACCACCTCGAAATACAAATTGATAATTTACGATAACAATATTTTCCTTGAATACGTAGGATATCGTTCGCACAATTCGTAAATAAATTAATGCAGTACCAAATTGGACATAAATGGATTGTAGATTGTATGCACTCATGGTAAAAACGAGTAGATGCAATTTAAAACAGTAGAAAGATTTAAAAACTTTCAAAGTATTGTTGTATTATTATCAGTAGATTGGAATTAATATTTTTAATACGAAAAAACTCTATTTATTAATTTTAATATCCAAAATATAATAATTTATTAATTCTTATATAAAAAATATTAATTTATCAATTTTAATACGAAGAACATCGGTTTTATCAAATATCAAGTTATTTAATTTCATATAAAGAATATAAATTTTAGCAAATATCAATTTATTAATTCTAATATAGAAAACATCAATTTATTACTTTTAATATGAAAAATATGAGTTTTATCAAATACCAATTTATTTAATTTAATATAATGAATATAAATATAATCAAATATTAAGTTATTAATTCAAATGTAAAAAATATCAATTTATTAATTATAATATAAAAAATATCAATTTATTAATTCTAATATAAAAAATATCAATTTATCAATTTTAATATGAAAAATATCAGTTTTATCAATATCAATTTATTAATTCTAATATCAAAAATATAAATTTTATCAAATATCATTTTATTAATTTGAATATGAAAAATATCAGTTTTATCAAATATCAATTTATTAATTTTAATATGAAAAGTATCAATTTCTATTGAGCTTCTGTAGCAAGCAATGGATACGCAAACTCTTTATTTTACATAAACTTCCGTAGTCTAGTTATAAAAGAAAGGTCTCTTTAGCGAGACATCTATCTATTTATAATAGAATTGCTGTATAAATTTCAACATGAAGAGGGTATCATAAATATTACTTTTTCGTTTAACACAAATTATGTTCGTTCACCTTCTTCCTTTACTAGACAAGTCACTCTATAATAATCGGCATGAGACAACAGAAGAAATTCTGGTGATTCGCTTGTAAACACTCGCGTTTCATCACCCCCCCCCCCCCCTCTGATTGGATAAACTTATCGATCGACCGACAAAGATTTCATTCTCATCCCAGCATAGTCACCCTATGCGACACTCTGTTTCACCCCTGATAAGCAATTTCCTTGGCGTAGCCGCAACGCGTACATGCTACGGCTTAGCGATATGTGTCAGTGTCAGGAGATCTCGTGCTGTGACCGACACCATATGTCGAGAAGAATAGGCCGCAGGAACCCGCGACAGCTTTCCGAAGATCAATTCTTTGGTTCCCATTAACCTCCATTGGCCACCGATCGACTAGACCGATACTTTTCCCATTTTCCAGCCAATGAAATTGCAACAACCAAGGAAGTATCATCCTGCGACGATTTAACGCGTGCCGGTCACCGGTGACCGTCGGTCAACCTTACGTTTGTATCATGCTTTTTCTATTTAATCTGCGATTTTACAGAAATTGTCGATATTTAATACTAAGTCTACTATCAGATTTTATTTTACCTAACCTAGACCGATATTTCTTCATTTTCTAGCCTATAAAATTGTGAAAACCGACGGAGACCCTGCCCTACAGCACTCTTTCCCCGTTTACTCTGCTCTTTTTGAGATTTTGTCGATATTTGATGATATTATATTTTATTGTATTGCATTATATTATATTTTATTATACTGTAGCGTATTGTATTATATTTTATTATACTGTAGCGTATTGTACTATACTGTAGCGTATTGTACTATCCTGTAGCGTATTGTATTATACTGTAGCGTATTGTATTATACTGTAGCGTATTGTACTATCCTGTGGCGTATTGTACTATCCTGTGGCGTATTGTATTATACTGTAGCGTATTGTACTATCCTGTGGCGTACTGTATTATACTGTAGCGTATTGTACTATCCTGTGGCGTATTGTATTATACTGTAGCGTATTGTATTATATTGTAGCGTATTGTATTATACTGTAGCGTATTGTACTATCCTGTGGCGTATTGTATTATACTGTAGCGTATTGTATTATATTGTAGCGTATTGTATTATACTGTAGCGTATTGTACTATCCTGTGGCGTATTGTATTATACTGTAGCGTATTGTATTATACTGTGGCGTATTCTATTATACTGTAGCGTATTGTATTATACTGTAGCGTATTGTATTATACTGTAGCGTATTGTATTATACTGTGGCGTATTGAATTATACTGAGGCGTATTGTATTATACTGAGGCGTATTGTATTATACTGTGGCGTATTGTATTATATTAAGAGATCCAGATATCCAGGAGAACAACTATAATTCTAATTAATATTTTATTCTACTTTTAATAAAATGCAATCTACGAGATGTGGAAAGTCGAAGAAAGTACCTTGTACATCTAGATCTTTAAGAGTTCACTTAGCTATAAGATTGCGAAAGATAAAAACCCAATTGTTATGTTTTTATACGTTTTATATAACTCAAAATTATGTAATTGTTGGCACCTTATTACAAATTTTTAAGGACCACGAAAACAGGAACAACATCAAACTTCATGCTACACGTATGCTAAATGGAATTCTCTTCGAAATACCTACAGACGACTTTATTTAATAGATTAGACGACTGTGAACGTGTCCTACGGTCCATGAATGCTTTAGATCCCGTAAAAACAGGATTAACAACACTCTCTCTCTCCATTTTCTCTGTATTTTCAAAGACAAAGATAGGATCAGTGCGAAAAGCAGTGAAATATAAAGCTGTAGAATTAAAACAAAAATTGTGGAGCTTATAAAAACATAATTAATCATCTAACGGCAACCAAGACAGTTTACAACAAATTAGGGGTTGTATAGCAAACAATTCTACGGCTTACAAACATCAAGCAGCAACTCTTCCAAAAAAAACCAAAATATAAATGAATATATTAAAAAGAAAATTAAGTATAAGGGTATAGGGTTTACAAAAAAATTATAGAACCCACGAAAACCTATTTATGTTGAAAAATTAGTCGTTTAGGAGATATTTCGATTTAAATAATTCCAAGACACTATTCATGTCGCACTAATCGTAAGATGTTCGCTTTTATCCCTTACAGAAAAGGTTCAATATAACGACCATTTGTATCACGGCATTCCTGAAGTCGAAGTATCTCCTAAACGACTAATTTTTCAACATAAATAGGTTAATACTTTTTTATAAAGAATGTCCAACTGCATCGATTGATGTATTAAAAAGTATATAATTCCTTTTAAAAAAAGGAAGTTGACCTTCATATGACCTTCACCCGTTCACCCACGAATAAATTAATAACACCAAATCATGCCCCACTCAGCACCATTTAATTTTCATCTGAAACATTTATCGGTAAGACTAACGATAGCGAAGAAATCAAGATATCAAAATCGGGAGAGACACCCTGTATATGTATCATATTTATATTATATGTAAGAAAATATATGTTGAAAGGGGAAATCGAATATGAGGGTGTAGGGTTTACGAAAAAATTGCGAAGCTTAAGACATAATTGATCAACGAAAGGTCAACAGGACAGTTGACAAGGGTTTCGGGATCGCAGATGATGGGGTTGAATACAAAAAAAGCTGAAGGTCTCGGGTTTAGATTAATCTGTGATGCTTACAAAGACACAAAAAATAAATTTATCCCGTCATTCCTAAATTAGTGCGGGATCCATAAATATTTTAAAGCTCATAAAAACAGAATTAAAAACGCACTATCTTCTTTGTATTTTTAAAACAGGAATTGTTGAAAAAAAGAGTGAAATGTGATGTTGCAGGATTTTTAAAAATATCTTGGAGCCCATAAAAAAACGGAATCAATCAACGAAAGGTCGCCAGAACAGCTTACAAGGGATTGGGGATCGTAGATGAGGTCAAATACAAAAAGGCCCCAGGCTTACAAACATTACGTTGCAACCCCTGCAAGAAACAGCATGTTTTGAACACAGAAATTGATGTTTTGAAAACAGAAATGGGTATATTGAAAAAGGGAAGAGTGAAATATAACGTTTTAGGGTTTTAAAAAAAAATCTTCTGCACCCTATAAAGACGAAATCAATCAACGAAAGATCACCAGAACAGTTTGCAAGGGGTTTGGGGTCACAGATGAAGTCAAACATAAAAAATCCAAAGGCCTACAAACATACAGACACCACTCTACAACTCTTACAAAAGACACAGATATTTTGGAAATAGAAATAGACATGTATATCGAAAAAGTGGAGTGAGATACAAAGTTGTAGGATTACCAAAAACAATCTTGAAGCCCATGGAAAACAAAATCAATCAATGAAAAGTTACCAGGACAATCTACAAGAGGTTAGGGCTCGCAGATTAGATCGAACATAAAAATACAAAGTTGTTTTGAAAATAGAATTAAATTTACTGAAACTTGAGAATGAAATATAAAGTACAAGGTTTAAAAAATTGTAAAACTTGTAAATACAGAATTATTCAATCCAATGTCACCAGGACAATTTACAAAGAGTTAGGGCTCGCAAACGAGGTCGAACACAAAAGGACTAAGATGCTCTGAAAATAGAATTGAATTTATTGAAAATTAAGAATGAAATATAAGGGTATAAGGTTTAAAAAATTCTAGAACCTGTAAATACAGAATTAATCAATCGAATGTCACCAGGACAATTTACAAAGAGTTAGGGCTCGCAAACGAGGTCGAACCCAAAAGTAGTAAGATACTTTGAAAATAGAATCGAATTTACTGAAACATGAGAATGAAATATAAGGGTATAAGATTTAAAAAATTATAGAACTTGTAAATACAGAATTATTCAATCCAATGTCACCAAGACAATTTACAAAGAGTTAGGGCTCGCAAACGAGGTCGAACACAAAAGGACTAAGATGCTTTGAAAATAGTATCGAATTTACTGAAACATGAGAATGAAATATAAGGGTATAAGGTTTAAAAAATTCTAAAACCTGTAAATACAGAATTAATCAATCGAATGTCACCAGGACAATTTACAAAGAGTTAGGGCTCGCAAACGAGGTCGAACCCAAAAGGACTAAGATGCTCTGAAAATAGAATTGAATTTATTGAAAATTAAGAATGAAATATAAGGATGTAGGGTTTAAAAAAATTGTCACGTCAACGCACTGTTACTAGGTGTTGAATACAAAATAGCTCCGGGAGCCAAACGAGCATCACGCCTTTCTCAATCTCCGTAAACAATATGTAATATTTAATTTCCTCCGGTGGTAACTCGATTATCGATGCAGAGCTTATTCAACAGACTGTTGAATCCAATAGGATCGGTCGCGCAAGTTTCGTTTGCATAAGCTTCTGTTGGTTACCGTCAGCAACTTGTTTGCTCGGACTAATTAATAAATCATTCTCGACGCTACAGTCCAATCGGCTGCGATCTGAGAAGCGACGGGATCGAAATCCCTGTTGCGGGATTTGGGAACTCTCCGGTTGAATTTTCCAAGCTTGATCAATTTTTTAAATCTGTTTTCTTTTTATATTTATTGGATCATAAAATACTAATTTTCTTCTTGTATTTAATCGATCATAAAATACTCACTTTCATTATCATTGTTTTCTTCTTGTATGTAATTGGCAATAAAATTCTCATTGTTTTCTAAGGCTTTATTCGGAAGCACCTCAATATTTAATTAAAAATTGATAGAGGAAGAGTTTATTTTATACTGCTGGGAATCCCGTGTTACTTTCCCACCAATCCATTATTAACTTTTTCGCTGCCGCTGACGCACTTCTGCATCATTTTATATTTACGAACTCCCGTGAATTGTACATTTCCTGGAACTTCTGCATTTGAATTTATAAGTGCTGCAGCTATCTAAAAATAAATCAATCCAGCCACGCGTATCCATTGTTACATAAAATCTTTGTAAAAATCTACTTCTATATTACGCTACTTCATTGACTTTTAAAATATATATATTCAATAAAACTTCAAAGCTCTTTGAATTTTAATATTTCCGTATTCACAAAGGACCAAGATTTAATCTTACTGTAATGTACTTGGACTTTTAAAACATATTCCAAGATTTTTGAATTTTAATAAAATCATCTTTACAGATTCTCAATTTTTTATTCTTGTATTAAAATACAATTGCCTTTTAAAAAACCATCCATAAGCTTTCAAAGCTTTTGGAATTTTATTATCTTCTGATTAACAAATTCTCAATCTTTTGCAGTTGTATTGCACATTACACAACAAGCTGTTACAAAAACGATACTCTCTCTATACCGTATTAACTTTAATAAGTGTTTGATAAAAATTTACCAAACATTTATAGTACTAAACCTAATTAAATTTTACATAATTTTAAGCATTGTGTACTACATTACGAGCTTCTTGTATGTATTTGTGTATATAATACCGCGGTAAGAATAGTGCTAGATAAATTATTATGGACCAATACAAGCTGATCAAAGATCACATATACACATTAAGAAGTCTTCTATCTCGATCCACTAAAGTGGCCACCCTGATCTATCAGTAGACTGCAGATTTTATGCATTTATGTCAAGAAAGAATAAGTAATGTTCAAAACAGTAGAGTGATTCAAAGAATTTCAAAATATTGATATGTGTACTAATTACAATTATTAACCAGTTAACTGCGGAATTTAATTTTAAAAATCCCTCACGGAATGCGGAATTAAAATCAAGCAATGACGTCGAACGTAGTTAAGAGGTTACAGAAGGAAAGTTATGCAGCAACTGTTTCTTGCAAGTGATGCAGAAAATGTTTATTTTGCATGCAATTTATAAACAAGTTATAAAACTGTGTATTGCCTAGAATTCCACTAATTCGATCATATTGCATAAATTGCCTACAGCACCTACTGCAAATCATTATTCTCAACACAATAATTCTAATTTACCTGCCCGAAAGCAAACTACGAAAAAGTACTACTCGCGTCAAAGTCACCGACTGCGGAGGAGTAAACGAACTTCCGGTGCGCCCGACGACAATCGAACTGTTACGAACTCAATACTTTACGTGCCGACGATTTTGAAAAAAAACCGAGCTAGTGTACTCACAGTCTCTTCTGCATTTCAATAAAAGATAAAAGCCTTTAAACAATCTTGAATACTCTAAAATAACTAAGAATACCTAAAACGCTCTCAGAAAGCTCTACATTGATATCAAATTTTATTCGCAGTTTTTGTTTGGTATCAACAACGGTTTGAAAATTAAAACACGAGTATGCTCGTGAAAAGTTCGTAAAGTGTTTAAAAAAAAAAAAGGAAAGAAGATAGACTGTGTCGCTCACCGGTCCTAGATTGACGAACCCGTTCCTGGCGGCCACGCGATCAGCGACGTGTCTCTCCGCGGGCTGTCGCATCTTCACGAGGAAAGTGTTGGTGAATACCTCGGCGCTGGTGCCGGCGGCTAAGAACGCGATGACCGCGAATAGCATCGTGACGGGCCGGCGACGTGAGTAGCTGACGTATTTCGCATTCGCGTGCGAATTCACTGCACTCGATCCGCGTAGTTTCGACGGTTGGGCTGCCTGCCGATCGCAGCTGTCCCGGACAGGTTTCCCTCGACGATGATCGATGGCGAAGAGGCTATTGTTTCTGGCGACGATGTTCGTCTGACTGGTGACGGAGTGGCGCGAGTCGACGTACGAGCCGAACGAGTCGCGCGCACCGATCCAAACGACACGTGCTCTCGTCATACTTGCCGCTGGCCGACTGCCTTCGTCTCGTCTCTCGATCGGCCCTCTCCGCCAATCAGACAGCGAAGTACGCAACCCCCACTACGCACCCTACTCGACGAGCATGCGCGGCGAATCCTTGACGCGAGCTTGCGCGATCGTTAGTCATGCGGGAACAGATCGAAGTGTCGCTTGTCGCGATACGCGCCAGCTTCCGAATAATATAACAAATCGAAGAAAAAGGAAAAAACGAAGAATAATAAAGTGTGGAATAGATAAAGTAGACGAGTTACATAAGGAATTAGGAATGGGAGAAAGAAGGAGTGAATGGAAACGTGTGATTGTGAGAATGCTTAGGTTTATGGAGCATTAAAAGTGACTATTTGATATAATACTTTATAAAAATGACGAGACTGTGTATGCACCAAATTTTTAGCCATTCTTTTTATAGAATGTTCAAAATAATAAATTTGTTGAGTTATTCCTCACGGATTCATTTTTATAATCTTGATAATCGTAAATTGCAAACGTTGGAATTCGTCATTTTGACGCATAAATAAATTTGAATAAATAAAAATTATTATGATATAACAAATAACGAATTTCTACTTCAATATCAACGAAAGTATTTGTGTACTAGTTTTATCATTCTTTGACTACGTGTTGCGCGTGTTCGAACTGGAAGTTTGATTGTTCGCAGTGTTCGTAGCAGCCGCCATGCGCACACGAATGCGCAATTGTTCCTGTAGTAGTACTGCAGTTCTTGCATTAGTTTCTAATTTCACAGTGAACGTAATGGAGGCTCCTTATTCTCAGATTGTTTCCAAGAATGTTTTCTGTCCGGTTTCTATCCGCAAATCCGTTTTCCGCAAGACGGTATGTTACAGTTGTACAGTGGGCTGACGTCACGTGGCGTATCGATTAGAAAGTATGGTCGTATTGGCGATAAACATGCGCGGTAAGTTACCTGGACGATAGTGTTCGCGCAACGTGGCACGGTCGTTTCGGATTCATACATACCTATTCAGGTACATTTGTTTATATCGCCTATTTTGGCGACGTTTATCTTGGTACATAATTGTTGCCGCTTGCCCGGTCAGATACTCGCGCATGCGCGGATGCGACTCTTCTGACGCAGAAGTAGTACAAACATAAGGCTAATCAGACACTCATGTGTATTTTCAATTTTACGTTATAATATCAAATTTGAAGAGTTTTCGACTTATTTTACACACGTATCGATGACGCAGTACTCTATAAGCGAATATTAAATCTGAATATTACCACGCCCGTGTAATTGTTTTCATCCCGACACTTCCGTAAGACCCACTATCACAAGTATATACATATGTATATTAATATAGAAATTGTATTTGATAAAATACTGTATATTTAGTATTTTAACGTTATACAAAGTATCATAGTCATTTTATAACATCTGTTCCATGTTAAGGCACCGAGTAAGCACATTTATTATTTATATATATATATATATATATATATATATATATATATTCGGATTCGTAGATATTTATTCGGGTACATTTGTTTAAATCGCCTGTTTTGGCGACGGTTATCTTGGTAATAGTTGCCGCTGCTCGATCAGATGCTCGCGCATGCGCGGTGCAACTCCTGGCGCTAAAGTGGTACAAACATAAGGCTAATCAGACACTCATGTGTATTTTCACTTTTACATTGTAATATCCAGTTTGAAGAGTTTGTCGACTTATTTCCTAACAAAATTATGTACAATTCATCGCTGGATTATGAAATTCGTTAATAGAAAATAATCGTAAGTTGATATTTCGGAGTAATTGTAGTCGTACAGTAGTGTATGCCTGAATTAGTCACACGTGGAGCACTACACGGGAATACGGCTAAAGAAAATTACGTATATCTATTTATACAAAAATTGTATTTGATAAAATACAGTATATTTAGTATTTTAACGTTATACAAAGTATCAATGTCATTTTATAATATCTGTTACACGTAAAGGCACCGAGTAAGCACATCACGCGTTACAAACAAATAAATATATTTAGAAACCAATAATATATATGTATCATGATTTATTATTTGTGCAGTTCTTATAGTTCATCGATTATCGCTGCAAATTAATAGTAATTCCATCGATGTAAAAATAGAGAATCATCTCAAGAACTGTGAAACACTATTTCTAATATGTAAAATTTAAACCTCTGCGTTGTTTAAAAAATATCTGTCAATTACAATCATTTATTTAAACATGATACAGTTTACATCACAGAAATACTGGTATTAGGCACATTGTAGGTAGTTGTAAATAAAACAACACTCCTTAGAGACACTTTCAGGGTGAATTTCCTTCAGGATCATCATCTTTTCACAGATTTCTTCACCGGGACTTCTGACTGCGTGCCGGATATCATTGAACCCTGTTGCAATTTCCTTTTGGCTTCTAATTTCATTTTTGCCTCTAGACGCTTCCTTTCTATCTCCTCCGGGGTACACTGTGCCGACTGAGTCGATTTTGCAGTCTCCCTGAGGTTGCTTAAATTACTAGTGGACTTATATTTAACGATAGAGTTACCAGCTTCTTTTTCGCCCAATCCATTTACCGTACGCAGAACTTCCGTGCCACTATTCGATGGAATATTATTACACGCATACTGTTTTTGATCTTTTGTGATGGGAAAAGTAGTACTTACTGACGAACCGTGGGAATTAGTTTGAAACCGTTTGTTCGATGGTGTAACAGCTTTACTCGTTTTATTACTCACGGTCGAATTTCTTCCCTGAAAAAAGTACTGATCCGACAGACTTTTCGTTTTGAAGAACTTGCGATTTTCCAATGTAGTGTTCCCAACAAACGATTGCTGTATCCTTTCGTTGCGATTCGCAAATTTATAATCTTCCACCAAATCGTTACTAATAAGTCCCGAAATTTCGGGATTGTTGACCTTGTTGATCATTGTATTAGTACTGGAAGGTTTTTGACCACAATTGTTCGAAGGTTTCTTAATCCCTATGGTATTAGAAATACTTTGCCTAGAAATAGTTCTCCTATTATGATTCGAGCCCAGATTCGTATCCGAAACGACGAAATCGTATTCCGATGATTTGGAGAGTAATTTCTCGTCCTCCATACAAGTCGCTAAACAATCGTCGAACGAATCGTCCGGAAAATCTGACAAATCCTTTGATTGTAACATATGATTCCCTTTCTGCGCGTTTATAACGTTGTTGTTTAAAAAACAGTTTTTTGTACTGCTATCTTTGGAACTGGAAATTGAACCATTTAAGCTCGTTTTACTAGAATTGTTGGAATACTTTCTTGAATGACTGCTTATGGCCATTGACAAGGAACTTTTAGAGGTCTCGGAATTTCTGATATTAGAATTGGTAGACGTTGTTAAGGATTGCATCTCTTCTTCTGAGGAAAGCAAGTTCGCCCCTTCCTCTTCGGTCACAACAGACAACTCCATACTTCCTGTCCTCTTATTTATTTTCAACTTCTCCTCAATTTCCTGACTGCACTTTACCATTGAATCCTCTATCGAATCGTCAAAGAACTCTTTGTAATTAGGATCATTTTTAACATCATTGTCGATAATAATTTTAGGCTTTTCATTGTCAGTGTTAACGTCCATCATTAAATCTTCATCGCTTTCATCCAACTCTATCACTAATTTGCTTTTGTGTTCAGTATGGACCTCGCTGTTTCCTTGCATACTTTTCATCCTTTCTGTCAGTGCTCTCAATTCGGCAGTCAGCTTCCCGATGTTCTCCATATTTTCTATTTTGATCTGTTTTCTTTTAAACGGGTTTTGCAACAAAGGAGAGTTAGAGTTTCTTTTCTTTTGCAACTGTTTCGTCCTCTTAGGAGTTTCCATGAGATTGCTCTGCGACTTTGATTTGTCATTGGAACTTTTCGGAAGAGAAACTTGCCAATCCCATGCAATTTCATTGCCCCCATCTTGAGTACACTGTTGTGAGATTGGACTACAGTTATAGTAGAGTTCTGGGGACTCCTCTGCATCGCATATGCTCTCTTTTCTGTGTATCGGCGTACTGTGTCCAGACAGTCGTAATTCGGAAGCAGTATTGGAAGGATTAACTTGTGCATTTGGCATTGCATTTTTTTTAACCGGATCTAAAACATTTGGTTTGTGTATACACTGGTTTGAATACAACATACAACATTTTCAAGTAATAAAATCATATTTTTTACCTTCCTCTGTATTGGCAATTTTCCTATTCCCATAATGGGCACCATATTTTTTGGATAATTTGCTATATTTATTCATAATTTTCACAAAATCGAATCGTAAGATCGATCAACATACGGGTTAGCGATCAAAGGCTAAACGTAAACAGAGTCAACACATATTTCACAAACTTATAATAACCACAATGCCGGTAAACTTTCTAAAAGATTTGTAGCAACAATATACACAACTTCTCTATAATTTCCCCTTTAAATTTATATGTAAATATGCAGTGCCTTGATCAACTTCATATATTCCACGGTGACAAAATTGAAATCAATTGAAAGTAATGGTACGTAAGCAACTTCAGAACTTATAAACGCCGACATCGACAAGCAAAATACATAGATGGAAGAACAGGAATAAAAATGGAAACGTTGAAAAGCGTGGCAATATTTGAAGCGTAATGTAATTATTTTCAAATCATAATTCACCTATCATGAATTTCGAGAGATTTAGTTTGAACTGTCAAAAATGTAAAAACCTGAATGGAGAAGCATTTGTCGCTTTTGTCATAAGTCTTTGTCTTGTACCACGTTTGTGGTTATAGTAGGTTATAGCAACATCTGACTCAAGAAGATTGAAACTTTAATTGTTTATAAATAATTATAAAACTATATTTCTGTTTAGAAATATTACAGGATTATTACCCTATGAAACCCTGTAAAATTTCCTCTCTCTGGTCAAATTGATTCTGTGGTAATGCAGTCAGCGAAAAGATGCAAGATGTGAAGTCCTCTCTTATACGTATCTCATCTACGGTGCAACTACGCTGCATCGCAGAAGTATACAGATGTATAACCTCCAAACACACGAAATGCTGATTTTTTCTTATAATATATTTAATTTTCTCACACAAAAATTTCTAAAGCTTCCAACGATATTTCGCCACTAAAAGAATTTGAGCCATAATTTATACCTAGATGACAAGAATGTTTTATTTGAAGTATTTAACCTAAATGAATAGATCACATTTGTATATTGTAACAATCTGTATTTTATTTCGTGAATAAACAATGTCTCAATCAACCGATGAAGGTAGAGTGAAATTAGAACCTGTTAATTTTTCCGAGGGCGAAACTTGTAAAAATTGTGAAAGTTTGTGTGATCCATATAAGAAACCAGCACTGCGTTGTAGCGGATGCTCGAGGAAAATTCACATAGGATGTCTAAAACGAGGAAGCGTTCCAGTGTCTTTTGTAGGGGATGTATTCTTCGAATTGAATTGTTCTAATTGTAATCCTTTCGGCGAGGAGACAGTAGCTCGCAACAGAATGCCATGGCTAAATGTAATCGTATTGACCCTTTACAATTTACGAGAGAAATCGAGCGGTATCAGCAAAAGAGGGTACTTCCACTGGAAGTCTGATATCAGTACTTTTGTAGATCGTAATTGGGATTACTTGTTCAAAAAGACTGTGTAAGTTTCTATCCACATTTGAAAAAGAATGCATTAATCGTCGACTGACTTGGCTTCTTATATTTCTAGTAAAAGGAAAAAGAACTGGATCGGTACCATATCTGGAACACTTTCCCACTATAGCGGTATATTTTTTAAATCGGGAACGGTAGAGTTAGGAGAGTCTGGCTGGTGGAGATTAATAGACAACGATCCTCCTGAAATTCTCATTGCTAAAAGTAGTTGCAACAAGTCTAATATTATATACAATATATTTATAAGAGTAAGATTCTATCTGTAATTTCGATTATAGATGAACAGATGATATTAGACCGTAAGAAACAAATTGGTAGTCAACCAAAGTCATCGAGTAGAATGTACAGTAGTCCAACTCCATCGGAATCAAGTATATCGGTTGGAGAAGACAACACTACTGGAAACGAATTGCCAAAAAATGAGGGATGTTCTATGTATTCGCAATCCTATGTTCAGCCCAGCAAAACGTTATTCGATCTCTTGCTCGAGGAGAATGAACTAAGTACTATGCGCGTACATCAAGCACAGACAAACGTGAAGGAATTATAAATCTATTCTTCAGCATTTCTTTATTGCAGACATGGATATCGAAGACGACTCAATGCTTAACGAGCAGAGCGACACTCCGTCTTTGTCAGACTTGATAAGGGACTGCCAATACCAGTCTAATAATTTTCACTTCTCCCAATTATTGGACGATTTTACAACCGAATGGGTATCGAATACAGATACCACATCCGAAAGTAATAGTAATTTTAAGACAGACCAAATAAAGGAAGAAGAGGAAGAAGAAGATGAAGAAAGAGAAGGGCTGTACGAAGCGGACAGTAGCGATAGCATGAGTTCTATACGAGAACAGCCACCAACTTCATTATTCAACGTAGGAAACCAACGCCCATGGCCATGGCAAAGGAATCGTATTATTGGTAACTGCATATTCCGTTGGAATCCCATTGAGACACTCTGTAAATTTGTATCTATTCGAACACTAACATATACTGCTCTCATTTTACAGAAGAAAAGGTACCACGCATGACGAATCAGGAGGAAGCATACTTGTTGCAGCAGGCAAATAAATCTGCGCTGAATTCCGCGCCCCCCGAGATCAGACGATTTTACAGAAAATTAGCCGTGAGAAAATTAAAACGCGAATACGGTTTGCCTCTGCTAGACGTTGACAATTTTGGATGCAAAACGGAGTCACCCCACAAATCGTTAAAAAATTCTGACAGAGTATTGGACCGATTCTTCGGCGACGACTTAGGTTTATTCGAGCTAAGACTGCAAGGGTACAACGAGCCCACGTCGGTACACAGTCCGTATACTAATCGGCTTCTGAAGCCATTCATAAGAAGAGACACCTCGTGCCGTCCTTTATGGTTAAGGGTAATGGAAGAGCTTCGTATGAAAGTGAACAGGTCGAATCCTAGGTGGAAACCACCGCCAACAGCACCGATCGATTATTCTTACGTTCGACCGCAGCACATCCCTGCGATCAATAGCCTGTGCAGTCAATTCTTTTGGCCTGGCATCGATCGTGAGTAAACATAGTAATTGCGAAACGGTTCCGCATTTATCAACAGTTATTTTTACGTGTAAATTATAGCGGAAGGAAGAATAATGCTGTACAATTTCTTTCAGTAACGGAATGCTTGCAGTATCCCGATTTTAGCTGCGTTGTGCTCTACAAGAAATTAGTCGTAGGATTCGCGATTTTAGTTCCTGACGTCGGCTACAACGAAGCGTACATTTCGTTCTTTCTGACCCGGCCAGAATGGCGGAAATCTGGCATCGGGACGTTTATGTTGTATCATTTGATTCAAACGTGCATGGGGAAAGATGTTACCTTGCACGTTTCGGCTACCAATCCGGCGTTAATTCTGTATCAAAAATTCGGCTTTAAAGTGGAGGAGTTCATTCAGGATTTCTATGACAAATATATGCCTCCGAATTCGAGAGAGTGTAGACACGCGTTGTTTCTACGACTAAGTAGATAAGCGCGATATGATTTTGCGTAATACACGCGAAACACATTGAATATTAACCTGACCGACTGCTCTTTTATCGCAACATTAGTAGTATCATTGCATTTGTACATTATCGAGCAGATTCAATCATATCGTCGTAATGTCATCGCATATTAATACGATTATAACATCTGAACTTTAGACTACGCTGCGATTTCGTTTGCAGTACACTTTCTAGAACAATTGCTGACCTCTTATTATAGGCGACGTATATCGTGCAGCAAATGCGGAGATTTCAAATGTCAATTGCCTAAATAAAGACATTGGTTTGATCTCGTGTAATTACTAAAATAAGGTTCAACTTTTTCTTATACCCTTCTGAAATTCGGAGAAAGTTTATATTCAATTATTAATATGTAAAGCGACAGTTCGTGCTAGCTAAAATGGGAAATATAATGCAAATAGCGGCAGAAATCATTTGGTTTTTAAATATCATTCTTTAGACTAGTGGCGCCATTGGTGGCGAAATCCAGAAAATCGCAAATAAATTTGCAAGCCAAGATAAATCCGTGGTATTGTGAACGAAGTATTTATCATTTATACACGATATTACGGTTTGTGACCAGATTTTTTGATTGCCAAGCTTTATTTCTGCGAAATACAAGAAGACGTCGATTTATTATGGCACAGTGATAATTCACAGTTAAACCAGTTCGGTTCCCAAAGTTTGTTTTACAATTATATAGGCCAAATAGCGGTGTGAAAGTGCAAGGAACTGTGTTTTTTCTCACTTTTTCATTCGTAAAGGCAAAAAACGAACAATAATCGAGAAAATATCTAAAGGAGGCAACGAACTGAACTGTTAACGAAATAATATTCTACACAAAATTCCTACAGTGTATGAACAAAGGTAAGCAATTAATTTCATTGATTACGTATTTAACAGTGGTAAATAATGTAAAATTTTTGATACCAGTAAAATTGGGATTGTCTATAAAACACGACAATTGTTTACAATGCAAGTTTGCCAGTACGGTTGAATTTCAGAGACACACTGTATACATACATGCGCTGAATCTTTGCGTTCATGACATATACTGTCCCACGAAAGTATTTAAAATATTATATGTGTATAGTAGAAATCAATACAGTACTTACAGAATAATGGATATTTTGAAATCTCTGTATATAGGAAGCTTGGGATACATGTGAAGATAATATGTGCATATTAAATGTCTTTATTAGAATTAATAGTGAATTATACATTACAAAAATATGGAAAGTTTGTGTTAGGCTTTTGTATTACTATGTTTCAAGAAATCGAAGAATGTAAACAAAAGTTGCTCAGTTTGTAGACAGCTAGTGCGAACATAACATTGTGAAAAATTTGCGTTATGAGTTAAGTGCTCATAAAATGAGTCAAAAGAACTCTGAAACAAAAATTACTAATAAAGTGGCACAAGAAGGAAAATCTATTAAAGACAATGCTGAAGGAAACATAGCTAATAAACTTTGTTCTGGACGACCAAAGAAGTTAACAAAGAGAGAAGAACGAACAATAATTCATAAAATTAAAAAAGATCCTTTTACTTCCAGATCGCAACTACAACTGTGGTGTCTCAAAAGTGTTCTACTTCTTTGAAAGGAGGGATTCCTGAGGATATTTTAAGTAACTTTTTCCTTTGCAAAAATGTTCTCCGCGGCTTTGTTATGGTATTATTAATGAAAAACATGGACCATTCACATCGCGGCTACAGCGGTCGGGTTCCGCCTCGGCCAATGCCAACGCCACGCTTAGCTGTAGCCACGCTCTGATTGGTCCTTGTTTTCCATTTCCGTTGAGAAATAGGTTCGTTCAAATTACCTCGGGAATCAACCCTCTGAAGGAACTACCATATTTTTCGGACACCCTGTATACCATATTTTAAATGCTTTCGTGGGCCCGTATATGTATTTATGCCACTCGGTATGTGTCAATACGACAATCGGCTCACTTCAGCTTGTAAAGGAACCAACATTTTCGTCGCGGATTTCTTTCCTTTACCGTCGAGTCTGAAAAATTATAATCCTGGTACTTCGCATAGGGAACGTGTTCCACTAATGTAATATCAAATCCCGAGTGTATTATACAATTTTGTTCGTCTAAACGGTTTCGGCGTTTAAATCTCCCGCGCTCGGCCGTCCACTGACGGTTTCGATCTCTCCGAGAGAGGGGTTACTGACGTCATCAAATAAGCGCTACGGAACTGCCGTCAAGCCATTCTCGAAAGTTCCGGAAGCCGCCAGAAGGAAAGTTTGTATATATGGACGGCGCAGCTTACGCGACACTTTAGTACGTGACGAGAGGTGTTAAATGTTGTCTCGACTGATCTGTCAGAACCGAGCATCTCTTTGATCATAGTATAAACGTTTTCCGGAGAGAGTCCAGTGTGAAAACTCAGTGCCAATTGGATTTTCTGTTTCGAACCGTTTCGCAAGGAACGACAACAGTAGTAAGTATCGAGCGAGAGTATAAACGTGAAACGACGAATGGCAAAATGAGACAGGGGCTCTGCAGGACAGATTCTCCTGCGAGACGTTTCGCGGGCGGGGAAGACAATCTGGGCGACGGGGATTCGTTCGCGTAGGCACACGACGACGACGTATCGTTTTACCAGCAGAGAGATTTTCAAGGTGGAGAAATCGGGAACCAGTTGAATTTATTTTTACGCTCGCACGAAATCGTTGTAAGCCTGTAACACAGGCGGACACGTTCGTCGCTTATACGCGCTCATCATTGCCAGAAATAGATATCGGTGAGATATGTACGTGGGTGTGCGTTAGGATGATATCCACGCGCTCCTTTTCCCATCATATGTCGTGGTAAAAAAAAAGGAAAAGAGTGGCGTATACGTCGAGTCGGATATCGTCTTACTGGTGATATCCTAATGGATGCACCTCTCGATCGCCGAGACAATCGAGGCTTCTGTTCGACGCGAGATACGACAGTCGACACGAGAGCGCCGTGCCTCTAATGCCTTCGAATCACGAGAATCGTGTGTACGTCGCCTAGCACTGTAATTAGTTGTTTTCGTAATCACGAGTCGCCCAACGTTCCAGCACGGTCGAGAGAAAACGAAGCAGCGAAACGGGGAGGCCGAGACATATGGGACACGGATTTTAATGTGTCTCGTGTATGTTGTAGTGTAGCTATAACACAACAACACACGCTTTAAAGATGGGTTCAACAATCGAGCATTTTTAAAATATGAATAAATACAATGATGAGTTGAAATACTGATATGATATCGTCCACAAATGTAACAGCGATTAGCCGTGCTAGTAAAAGGGCTGGTCTCGCGCTCTAGCATTTGCCGGTTCGATTCCCAATGAGTCAAAATTTTTTTATTTTATTTTTTACATTCCAGTGAATGACATCTGTCGTGAAAACAAAACTATAAAACTTCCCGCACCATACACATCTAATAAAAGATATTTCATTAATAGAAGACTGCATTAAAATACATGTAATCTTACATGGTCAATTATCCGCGCCAAATTTACGTATAAAAAATGAAATATAATATTAAAAATAGAAGAGATATTTTTCAAATTTAAACCGAGTAGAATTTCTCAGACGAAATTAGGACAAAAAGTTGTATTCGCGATGGAATACCTATTATCAGATGTTCGTGGTGCGGGAAGTTTTATTGTTTTATTTGTGTTCACGACAGATGTCATACATCGGAATGTTAAAAATAAATAAAAGAAATTTGAACTCACTGGTATCGAATTGGCAAAAGCTAGAGTGCTTTCCGAGTAGATATCATTTTGGTATTTTAACTCATTACTTTTTTATTAATATTTTAAAAACTCTTGAGTATTAGACCAAACTTTAAAACATACGTTGTTGTGTTACACCTACACTACCACATATACGAGGTACGTTAAAATTCGTGTCCCATATGTCTCGGCCTCCTGTTGTAAGGTTGGTAAACTTTGGTCCCGTGTTAATTGTGCCACATATGGAAGAATCTAGATTCTAATAGGACCGAGAAATGTAACCATCTCCGGAGGAATTTCCGGGATCGTACACGGTCACGCGGAAAAAAAACCGTATTTCCGTATCCGAAGGTAATCCATGTGAGATGAGAAGAAAAAAAACATTCTTCGCCGCGTGACGTCGAAGTCGTACTTGAAACTTCTGAAACAGGCCGACTTTTATGGTCACACGTTGCGTTGAACGCCGTTTCCAAAATTGTCGATGTAGGATGTGTCCCATGAACGCCCGAAAATTATGAACATCGTGATGTAACGACATTCCGATTAGACCCGATAATATTATCTATGCCACGGTGTGTCTCGATCCGCGCGTGAAACCGCGTTTTCAGACGGGATTCATGATTTTGAAGATTCACGAGAGAAAAAAAGCGTGCCCGAGTACCGAATAGCTTTTTACATCTTACAGCACTGTTACGCGGTTTAATAGGAAACAATTTAAATAGATTGATGCAAGTGCCGTGTAATTGAACTTTGCGTCGATTCGAGAGGATAGCGTATAAAGTAATTAAACGTAATTCAACAATTATCGGGAAACGTAGTAGACCAGTGGTGGGCACGGGTGGAGCCCCTCAAACGCCTGCTTTTCCCACCACGTCTCTTTTATGCAGTGCGCACGTTCGTTGCGTACGTTGATATCTCGTGTCTTCGTTGCCCCATTGTACCGCGCTTGGTGGAAGGGGACAGAAGGCGCTACGGTATGGACGGTTTTGCCTCAATTGAGGCAAAATTGCCCATCCCTGTAGTAGACACAACCTATTCGAATTTTCGAAAGCGTCGAATCGGTGTAGATTCGAAAGAAAAAGAAAAAATAATATTGCTCCTCGATTTGTTGGAAAGTTGTTTTGTATGCTATGCACGGTTGGTTCATGTTCTTGGATGGAAATTTATGCGCGTATTAAGTGGTATTATTGTCGCAAAGGCAACATATCGATTTTGTATTTCTTTCTGACGATTGCAGATTGGTAACCGATGGGGAAGGATTACTATAAAATATTAGGCATACCCAAAAATGCCACAGACGACGAGATCAAGAAAGCCTACAGGAAGTTGGCGTTGAAATACCATCCCGATAAGAACAGAAGCGCCGGGGCAGAGGAGAAGTTCAAGGAGATAGCAGAAGCGTACGAGGTACTGTCCGATGCGAAGAAGAGGGAGGTGTACGACAAGTTTGGGGAAGAAGGGCTGAAGGGAGAAGCTGGGTCGGCTGGTGGAGGGGCAGGTGGAAGGACGTACACCTTCCACGGTGACCCGAAAGCGACCTTTGCTCAATTCTTCGGCTCCGCGAGTCCGTTCCCGACGTTCTTCGAGTTTAACGGCCCGTTAGGAAATAATATGTTCAGTTTTCACGATGACGACATGGACATCGACGATCCGCTAGGCCTGGGGGTTGGACCACAGCGTGCGCGTGGTCAGCCAGGTGGTGGCCCCGGTGGTGCCTTCAGATCGCATTCGTTCAACTTCGTTGGGCCCACGTCGGGCAGAGGAGGATCCAAAGACCGTGCTCAAGATCCTGCTATAGAACACGATTTGTGTATCAGTTTGGAGGAGATTCTTACCGGGTGTACGAAGAAGATGAAGATCTCCAGGCGGGTTGTGCAACCGGATGGAACCACCAAGAAAGAGGACAAAGTCCTAACCATCAACGTGAAGCCGGGATGGAAGGCCGGTACGAAGATCACTTTCCAGAAGGAAGGTGACCAAGGGCGCGGCAAAGTACCCGCCGACATTGTTTTCATCATCAGGGACAAGCCACATCCACAATTCAGAAGAGAGGGCAGCGACATAAGATACACTTGCAAGATGAGCTTAAAGCAGGCGTTATGCGGCACTGTTATCGAAGTTCCTACGCTAACCGGCGAGAAGATCACCTTAAATCTGATGGGAAAGATCGTGAAACCGAACTTGGTCCACAGGATTCAAGGTCACGGCCTACCATTCCCCAAAGAGCCGTCAAGGAAAGGCGATCTTTTGGTTTCGTTCGACATCAAGTTCCCCGACATGTTAACGCAAATTGCTAAGGACATACTGTACGATACTCTGCCAAATTGAACACGTAAATCGAATGGAACAAAAAAAAACAACCGTATATGGATAATCGTCATCACAACGACAGTCCTCTAATCGTCCCGATTGATGAGAGTAAACACTCGTGTACGTTCTAGTACATAACGCGTGATTAGAGAGCTGTGAGAAAGATATTTGTCGAGGCAAAGCAAATAATAATTTTATCTCGTGGCTAGGGGGAAAAAAAAGAGATGTGATTTTTCACATATTAGTCAGATTGTAAAGAAAAACGAAAACAAAAGAAAATCAGTTTTTTTGATTTTGGTTTGCGCGCGCAAGCTCGTTTGTTGTTTTTTCTTTCGTTAAAGATTCTGAACGAAAAAAAAAGAAGTATAAACGAGAGAAAGAGCGCGAGAGAGGATATAAGTTGCTTTCTTAGTACAATGACAAGTACTTTGCCTCTACACGCTGAAAGAAAGATCCTAAATAATGACTAAGATTGAATATATTACATTAATTTAAATGCGATTTAACAGCGAGAGTTTGTTGCGGTGCAACTCTGTATGAATGAAGGTTTAAATTTGTTTATTCTGTACATTCAGAGTATGTAGTCTATTGCGTATCTGTTGGAGCGAATGAGACGGTGAATGAATGGTATGTATTATGTTAATAGTATAAATGTATAGGAATGTCTGGTCAAGTGTGAGTGTCACAAAACTTTGCGGGAATATGACAAATGAACCACTATCGTTGTCATTGGCGTATAAACAATATTGTCCCGTGCTCCCGTAATTATTTACGGTAGCATGCTAGTTCCTTTCGATATACCATCGAGATGCGAACACGCGTGACAACACTCCTCCCCACCCTTCCCTCAAAAGGTCATAGTCTACGAAGATATTACAAAATAATCGCAACAAAAAAAAAAAAGAAAGTACGAATCGGTATTGTTCGCGCGGTTCACAATGATGAGTGGTCACGATTTGTCATATCGAGAAGCAATCGTGCGCGAATCAGAGAAGTAACTCTTTGTAATATCGAGCTGATTGTTTTTCTTATGTCGTGCGTTTTCTTAATTTTAATGGTTGGTTAATTATTTGTACGCTAAAAAAAAATAATATCGATACAATTAAACCCAGAGACACGTTCCGTAGTTTTTTCTTCCATCCTTTTGTCTCTCTCGATATTCGCTCCTACGCTGGATATAACATCGGGACACTCTTAAAATAGGCACCGAAGTGGGGTGACGTCATCGTCCTATCTCTCCGAGATACTTTCACACACATCCGCGAAACAGTAGAATCTTCGATGCAAAATACTTACGTGGGTACACGGGCGCACGTGGATATTTATATAAACTTACGGTTTCCCCCTTGGTTTTTTTTTTCGTTCACACGCAAGCCACACGCGGTATAACGCAAAACGATTAGCGTTATAACTACCCGACGGCATAATCGTAGTTGCACACGCTGCATGTGCGAACGGAGGATGGGGTTAGATAATAATAACTCGGATACCGGAACGCGGGTAGGTGGACAGGTCAAAAATACACATGTATCGAGCCTTTGACACGAAAGAGCCACAATCGAGATCAATGATTCCCAACAGAAAGTTTGTAGAAATAATTGTATACCCGTTGCGATCGTTGATTCTTGAATAAACAAATGCCTTCACCGAACAACAATTCCTAGGGTTGCATCAGAGTTTTCCCCATTTGCCCTAATTTTTATGATGTCGCGTCAGAGGGATCTTCGCCCCCCCCCCCTCCCCCGGACTAAAATTATTAATTAGCGAGATCATAAGCAGCTTTTTGGAAACTGGACCGAGTGATTTACATTTTTTTTTGAAGAATTACGATTTCTTTCTGTTGCAAAGGACGCGTACAGAATATTGTATTGATTACGTCTATGTTTATGTATTTTATGTTTGAATAGTTCAAAGTAATGTCTAAGATGAATCTTAAAATTCACAAATTGACTTAAGAACATTATTACAAATCCTGTATCAAGTCTTAGCAGCCATTCTGGTTGCAGAAGTATTGAAAAGGTATTGAACAAAATCCGGCAGTGCAGATTTGGCTGATTGCCGAATACTTTATGAATACTTTAGTTAAACTCGTGAGTACTATATAGAGGCGGTCGCCTGGCTTGTATCAGCCCAGACTGCGGGAGAAGAAAACAAAACACTTGGGCGACCACAAACAAAGCCTGTCCCATACAGTGAAGGACATTCTTGAATGCAGAGTTCCAATAGTCAGTCTTCCTGAAGATGAGTTACTTAAAAATAGGAGATTTCTACTAACAAACTCCTATACAATTATCACAATGGCCAGCCATACTTCCAATGTATAGTTTCGTATCCTCATATAAAAATTTAGAAAATAGTGTATTAATAATAGCAATCCTCAAAATGACTGACTACTGGAACAATTAACCTACACGGTCATCAGCTTAGAATCTACCCGGAAATTCAAAATATTTTGAAACTTTGGGGATGTATAGCGTATATATAGATTTATGCATTGTGCGATTTTATTTGCTGCCCAAATTTAAATTGATTTTTGACGATTCGGCTATTTTTCGATTTTGCATTATACCTCGCAAACTATGCAAGATGCAGCCGAATAGCATGTACAATCGGACAGGGGGTGATTCTACTTGTAAAAATAAATCGAGAAAAAAGAATACTTTTTTCGTAAAAATTATATATAAAAATAAATCGAGAAAAGGGAATAATTTTTTCGTAAAAATTATATATAAAAATAAATCGAAAAAAAGGAATAATTTTTTCGTAAAAATTATATATAAAAATAAATCGAGAAAAAGGAATAATTTTTTCGTAAAAATTATATATAAAAATAAATCGAGAAAAAGGAATAATTTTTTCGTAAAAATTATATATAAAAATAAATCGAGAAAAAAGAATACTTTTTTCGTAAAAATTATATATAAAAATAAATCGAGAAAAAAGAATACTTTTTTCGTAAAAATTATTTATAAAAATAAATCGAGAAAAAGGAATAATTTTTTCGTAAAAATTATATATAAAAATAAATCGAAAAAAAGGGATAATTTTTTCGTAAAAATTATATATAAAAATAAATCGAGAAAAAGGAATAATCTTTTCGTAAAAATAATATATAAAAATAAATCGAGGAAAAGGAATAATTTTTTCGTGAAAATTATATATAAAAATAAATCGAGAAAAAGGAATAATTTTTTCGTAAAAATTATATATAAAAATAAATCGAGAAAAAGGAATAATTTTTTCGTAAAAATTATATATAAAAATTTTTTCGTTTGACACCTCGTTTTCGAGAAAATCGAATTTCAAGATCCATACGGTTCGCGTGTTTTAGTATATGCAGGAAGTAGAATTGGTTTGTCGTAATCAGACGCATCGGACGGTTCCTATCTAATGAATTCGTAGCATTTTCAAACTCGATCTTTTTCGAAAATGAGGTTATAAACGAGAAAACGTTATTCCTTTTTTTCTATTTATTTTCACATGTAGAATAATTTTCTGCTCGCTTGTACATGTTAATCGGTACCCTGTGTAAGAGATAGAAAAGAAATTTCCCGACTAAAGTTGTTCCTTTTAATGAGGACTATCGTCTAATAAAACATTCATTGTTTATACGATTAGAGAAAACTCGAAAAATAGCCGAATTATCAAGGATTGATTTTACCTCCTCAAAGTGAATTTGAGCAGAAAAAAATCGCGTAATATATAGGGTGATAGCCTCGAATAACTTCTAAATTATGCGTTGTGCAAAAATATTATTTCTACAAATGTTACATGGTATCAAGGGGAACAGACATTTTAATTTAAATATTGCAAAGAAAACAGTTTTGATATACAAAGTTATCTTTAATAATGGTGCGGGGTTTTCTTAGCAATATTTAAATAAAAAATCACTTTTCGACATGCATGGGTTCATAAATTTTTATGGAGCACAAAAAAATTTTGTGGTTCCATTTAAAAAAACAACGTTGATCTTTAAATCTCCTAAACGGCTCTCCACATATAAAGTAGCCATGTACAACGCATAATTTATAAGTTATTCGAGGCGATCAAGTTAGATGCCCCACCCTGTACACCTACACATGCACCAAACATCCCCAAAGTTTCATAATTGTTTGAATTTCTGGGTCAGGGATCATTGCTCGTAAGCTGAAGTCTAAGACTGGGTTTCCCAGCATTCTTTAGCAAAGTAGCGTTCCAGTCTGAATATCCTTCGGAGTCTTTCTCTTTGCTTCTCGATTGCGGTTGCAATCTAGAACTCTATCTGGACCGACCTACTCTAAAGGACAGAAGTGTTTCGGACAGGCAAAAGTCCAGGGTCTGCCGGCCACTTAAGATCGGTGATCTCCGAAACGGCGTGGCGGCGACGGACGGCCTTATTTCCGCAAGTGTTGCGGGTCGAAGCTCGCCTCCAGTGGCGAGCTTGCCAACTCGACGTAGTCTTTATCGATCCATTCGTCCTCGCCGGGCGGAAATCCAATACCGTGAGACAAAGAGGTCAAGAGTGGTCGTCCGTCCGGCCCCAGGCTGAAATACTTGATCACCTGGTCGTCGAGATGCAGCCCGTCCTTATGCGCGTTCTGCGGCCCGAACAGACGGTCGTCCAACGAACGATCCTTCGTGATAGTTTTCGCGAAACGAAAGCTCTCCGGCAAACAATGATGTTGCCGGCAGAAATACTGTTGTCCCTCCTCGGCGTGGCACCATGTGCCATCCGGGAAGTATGGGTCAAGGCCAAGGTCGTTTAATTCGACGCGCGGCGTGTAATAAGACGCTATGTCTTTCCGTCGACAGAATATAGCGCAGGCCATCCATGGCCTTTCGGGCTCGTGCGGCGCCTGCAGCCCGCCACCCTTGCCGTCCAATTCTGGCAGGCTTCCGCTGAACTCCGCGCACCTAAGCGACGCGAACTCGACGCTACTCCTACGCTTCTTCTTATTACAGAGCTTGTCGTCCCTGCAGAGGACCACGTCGTACCGAGGCCCCTGACAGCCTGCTTCCGCGTTCTCCGGCGTCGGACCGTTGCAGAATCTACGCCTGCTCCTCGCTCCAGTGGATTTCATCAGGCAACCGCTGCTGCAGGCTCCGGGGAGCCATTCGCTCCACCCAACGGGCCTGACTTGGGGCCCGGTTGCCCCCGAAGGGATTTGCAACGCGTTCACGCATTGACCCCCTCTGCACTCTTTTCCAGGAGCGCAATATGTCCCGTCCAAAGCTGGCCCGGCGATGTAGTAACCGCTTCTGTGAGGTGTTGTGCACTGCAACGCCTCGCAAGCCTTGTACAAGGTTGCTACCGTCGCGTCCTTGTCTCGCAGCAACACCTCGCACTGTTTCTTCGATGTCCATATTCTTCCTGGTAGATTGAAGAATCTAGTATGGTCCAGACGACTGTTTGGCTGTCCGGTGGGCCTGTCTTGCAGGCAGGGTTTAGTGTAGGACAATTTTTCAGCTACCTCTCGGCTGCAGGACGACCAGACTGTTTCTCCGTGGGTACCTCTGCTTGGGGACATTATGTAGCCGTCTTTGGGACACGCGTTTCCTGTGGAGTCGTGGTGCATACCTAAGCTTTTTTGGGAAAAGAGATTCAGTTTTGTTATGGCTTTGTCCATTCGTAAACCGTGGATCTTTATGACTTTATTTTATGCAGACAATTCATAGGCTTCGAAGACGATACGTTTGAGTGCTCGAGCAGAAAAATCAAAGTAATGAATTTAACTCTTTGCACTCGGAGCTGTTTGAGCTGTGAAACCAAACATTAAACAATCAATTAGATCGAACCTTGCGCCAATAGCATCTTATCGGATTCAAACATTAAACGTTTTGCATTTATAAGATTGTTATGTTTTGCCGCCAACGAATAGCACGTTGATTAATCACCACATTTTCTTTAAAAATTACATAATGTTATCGTTAGTGTGTTGTTTTTTTGACACGTGTGAAAAGTATGCACGACAATCGCATTGATTGACGTTGAAATAAAAATTTCAACACACAAAAAAATTGATTTGAAAGTAAAATTAAATGTCCAAATGAAAATCGGAGATAGGACGTCGAAAGAGTGAATTTGGTTTGCAAGAAGGTGAATATGATCTGCAAAATGGTGAATTTTTTAGTGTAGAACCTGTATCCCAGCCAGTGCAAAATTGTTTCAACAATTGAAGCTTGTATAAAGATCCACAGTCTACAATCATAATGGTTTAATACAGGCATGTCCAGAAGTAGCTCACTTGGAGGCAACTTTGAGGGAGACGCCTACTTCTCCCACCCGAGCGTCTCGCATCTCTTTTCTTACAATAAAAAACTGCGTTAAACATTTCGCTGCACTGAGCCAACGCACCTCACAGTGCAACGACACATCCGTGTAAGAAGCGTTATGCGTTTCCAGCAAATTTACAAATTTTCTGTGTGATCAAAATTTATTTCCACCTTTAATCTAAACGTGCACGAAGATCAAGTTGTTCCGTATTAAAATTTAAACAATAGAATTAAAAACTATTTTTAAAATTTATCTTATGAATTTATTTTTTTAATTAATTTTCTACAGCTATTGTCCGAAATTATCGTGTGACATAGTGGAATAGGTCTACAGGGGATACCACTAATAAAAAAAAACGCATTGGCAATAGTACCTCGATGGTAATGTGGAAACCTATTGAAACAAGTGTCGCCCCTTATGCGCCACGTTCATTTGTCTGTTATGACCGCGCCTGAGCCCGTCCGAGCATGTAGACGACCACGGGGAGCGAGACGCGCGGCCGGGTTGAGGAGGCGTAGCCCTCGGAAAACGGTCCTCGCGAGCAAATAAAGTCCAACGCTGATGTACACACTTACTTGTGGCCAATTTCATGGGCGGCAATGTAGACGGACGTAAATCCCGCGGACGGGAACGGCTTTCCATACTGATTGGTGACACCCAATTCAGCTATAACGCAGGAATATTGATCGATGCATACTCCACCGACTGTAGCAAGTCCCATGGTAGCACTGTTCTTCTGCCCAGCCTCTTCAGCGTAGAAATCCAATCCAGAAACATAGAGTCCCATGTCCCAATGATCAGGATGGAACTCGTCTTTAGGGTTCTTCTTCATGGCATAGTTGCAGAAAGAGTCTAGCAAGCTACCCCTGTCGCCATTGAAGTGTGGCAGATCTCTGGGTTGTTTCTGCATGATCTCCAGTCTCACCAAGGAGATATCGATGGTGGTCCCTAAACTGGGATGATGGTAGATCGCTTGGACACCGTTTATGTAAGCTAGCATCATGTCCCGGATGTCCTCGTCGTTTCTGTCGAAGAAGGGAGCGAAGAGGTTGTAGCCAGGCTCGTCGAAGAAGACTGCTAGATCCAGAGTTAGGGCCTCTTCGAGTTTGTTGCTTCTGAGCTCCTGCAAATCTTCTTCTGCGATGTCCGTGTTGATGAAATTGTTCTGTTTGTTGCTTCTGAGCTCTTGCAGTTCTTCTTCAGTGAGATCAATATCGATGGAATTGTCTCGTTTGTATCGTTTCAGGTCATCTTCGAAGAAGATGGACGGAAGTTGGGCCCGTTTGACGATGTGCGGCTCTTCAAGCGAGTCTGAACGTTGTCTAACGTGATGATCGTTGAAAAATGGGATCTCTTCGGTTTGCAAAGGTGTTATTTCTAAGGTGACGTTGTCCAGGAAGATCAGGCCATGCTGTGGTGACAAAGGACTTGCTTTCAGAGATTTTTTCCTTATCTTTTGTTTCTTGGATTTAAGAGAGTATTCTGGTTTATCATCCTCAAAAAATCGGTTTCTTTTGGCATTTTCTTTAAATACAAGTTTTGTAGAATATGTGTGTAAAAAGGTTTGTTTGTACTCGTAAAATTAACACTTCGAAGACCGCAACTCGCGTTGCGCGATATTGATAGTTCAATCTTTAACACTGAACCTACCACCACCGCTCAATTGACTCTTATATATTTTTTATTCCAGTATATATAGTATAATAAAAACCGCACAAAATCTAAATAAGTTCAATCTTGTTACTTTTATAAGAAAATACATACTAGCCACTTCTGATGCACGGAAGGTTTAGTGTTAAATGCGTTTTTCTCGAAATTGCTTTTTCCGAAACGGATGCCACGATATCTCAAGATCTAGTTAACCGATTGACTTGAAATTTTTCGAGAATCTTCAGCACATACCCTGTTAACGCCAAGAATCAAAGTTTTTTAAATCCATCCATTTTTCTTATTTTTTATCGTGCTAAAGGCGGAAAAATATTTACAAAATCGGTAATTTGATTTCAAAACACCGCCATGTTGGAAACAATCAAGCGTTTTAATTTTTTTCAATTCGGGCCATAATTAGATTCATAATGAATAATAAACAACTTCATTTTTTTGTTTCCGATCAGTAGAACGACTGGTATCATGGCAACCGTCAATCCATGCTTTTCAAAACATACACTATAAAAGAATATATAACTCATGTAATTTTGGTAATTTTTACTTGAAAAAATTCACACGTGTGCTTCAAATTTAATTTAATATTTGTGCAAAATCTCAATGCAAAAGGCTTAATAGTATTTCTGAAAAGAATTCCTAAAAATTCGCACGAGAACGACCTTGAAAATAAAAATACCCCCTTAAAACGCAATACTGACCATGCCGTGCTCTTTGCAGAGACTAATGGCCGCCGAACTGTGCTCGTTCCTGTGCAAATAATGGCAAGAAGATGGTCCCCTCAGGTTCTCCAGCTGTTCCAGGTTGTTTTCGTCGTCGTGCTTCCAAACTTGAAAATTCGGCGCCACGATTTTATCGTTTCTACGGAGTCTCAGGTCAACGGACCGATCGAAAGCCATAAAACTTAGCGGCATCTGCAATTTGTTTATGCAGGGAATTTCCAGAAGTAGAAGCGAGCGAGAAATGTGAGAAAATTTATTCAGTGACCTCAGAATCAATTATTATTTCCATTAAGCATCCATTAATATTTAACCGGCGTTTGCTTGATAATCTCTAGCGATCAGCATTATATTGCTATAAGGATTTCTTAATAAACAATTTTAATAAGTTAGCTCGATAATCGAATAGTTTCTTTTGGAATTAGCAAATAATTATTGTACTTCTTTTAGTCTTAACATAGTCATTAAAAAGCTTATTAACTATCAATACGCTTTCAGTATTAATTTATTGCAAATCTTAAATATTGCCAAGAAAAGAAATATTGCCAAAATCCTTATGTGCAAACTATACGATTTTTTCGAAGTATTAATAGTTATGATAGAGTGTTAACATTTCTGCTATATAATGATTTCTAGATATCGATGGCGACAGGGCGTTAAATTTAACACCGATTTAAAACTATGTTTACGGAAATTGATTAAATTCACTAAAAGTGACTATTCGACATTACACTTTATAAAAATGTGTGAACTTTATAAAAATGTGTGTGTATCCAAGGTTTTAGCCATTTGTTTATGATATATGTACCCAAAGAAATGAAGTCGAATAATTCCTCATGGATGCATCTTTATAATAATCTCATTACTCGTAAATTAAGAATATTAATAATCTTTTTACACATATATACATTATGATTTTGTTGTCTCTTCTATCAATCTGTATTAAATTATAGCAAAAAGCAGATAATTGCACAGTATCGCCAGAGTGTATAAATAACAAATCAAATAAAAGAACGAATCAGTAATTGATAGGCACACAAGTTGTACTCTAATCGTTTGCACTTGATGTTACAGATTTTGTTCCGATCGCTTTCATTGGAACATCTTGCCCGTACATCTTAATCATTACCGTAAATGGTCACGGTGGCAATGTTTTATTAACGAGTATGGTGAACGTCTACCTCCATATGGTCTTCCGTGTTCCATAATGGTAGCAGAACGATTTCCGTGTCCCGGGTGTCCCAGCCGACAACTGCTGCACCCAGTGAAACCAACAGTATCGTTTTTAACGCGAAGGCCATTTTATGCTCGTTAGTTTTCAAGTTCAAGTACAAGCAAGAATGACGGACTTGTTCTTATATACGCGAGTGGGTGCATAACGCGTTGCGAAACCCGTATGTCGTTTATCATTGCAAAAACGTGCACAATATGAACTGCATGCTGGCACCTGTATCGCGGGGGTCGTTCACACCGAGATCCGAATGAATTAAACAATTCTAGTCCCTAGAATGGCACGCATCACTGACTTTTACCATCGCCGGTTGCCTTCGCGTTACTATAACACTGCACTAAATTTCTTCTACACAAATAGAGCCGCCATATACTTTGAAATAGCTCGGGATGTTCAAAATTACCATTTAATTTAAGAATTCTATTAATTTGTTAAGTGCTTTATTTAATCTTGAAGGTTTTAATGACTGTATACGTTTAACACTGGGTTTACGGAACGCGTTCTAATATTTTTAATTTACGGTTATTGCGATTGTAAAGATGCATCCATCAGGAATTATTCAACAAATTTATTTCTTTGGGTGTATATTCTAACAAAAAATTTGTTAAACATTTGGATAGACACATTCTTGTTATTTTTATACAGAGTGTTCAGGCTATCACTAGCCAGCATTTTTTTTTGTAAATAGTAAATATTAGAAAAAAATGATAGAGGAAAAAGTAGTACTGTTTTTTATACGCAACAAATTGACATATGGATTTTTGTTGTATTTAAATTATTTTGATAGAAACGAAGGTGACCTCCAATTTTTTAAATGGAATGCTATATATTTTTTTATGTCGTATGAAAGCGTGTGTCAAGACGAATTCATCCATCTACTACACAATGACCTTCAAGGTCATGCAAGGTCAGAAATGGAAGAAACAATTTGAATATTGTGTACCAATGTTTTTCGCATACAAAATTTAGTTTTTAAATACGCAATTTAGAGACCATTGGGAAGATCTGCCACTATCCATTACGTAAGGTATGTACTTCCAACAAGATGGTGCCCCACCACATAACAGTAGAATCGTAAGACATTATCTTAACGACATGTTTCAAAATCGATGGATTGGAACATTCGGACCTATATCGCCTCTGGACTTTTATTTGTGGGGTACTATTAAAGAACTAGTTTGTGAGACACCGCCCAGCGATGTAAACGACTTGAAAAACAAAATAACAAAAGCATGTGGATTAATAACTCGGACCACATTAGAAGAAGCTACCAAAAACGTAATTAACAGAGCCGACATGTGTATTCACGCGCAAGGAAGCCATTTTGAACATTTGTTTTAGCCTCATTAATAAAGAATACTTGTAAACACATTGGTACGCAATATTCAAATTGTTTCTTCCATTTCTGACCTTGCATGACCTTGAAGGTCATTTTGTAGTAGATGGATGAATTCGTCTTGACACACGCTTTCATACGACATAAAAAAGTATGTAGCATTACATTTAAAAAATTGGAGGTCACCTTCGTTTCTATCAAAATAATGTAAATACAACAAAAATCCATATGTCAATTTGTTGCGTAGAAAAAACAGTACTACTTTTTCCTCTATCTTTTTTTTCTAATATTTACTATTTACAAAAAAAATGCTGGCTAGTAATAGCCTGAACACCCTATATAATTATTTGTCTAATAGTCATTCTTAGTGCTCCGTACACCTAGTGTTAAAGAAGCTTAATATATAATTTCCTTTTAAATATAATTACTGGACTACGGATTTTTATGCAAAATAAGAACCGTTTGCATCGATTACAATGAATAAGAACCAAACAGAAATTTATTTCTTCCTTTAATACTTAACTCTTATAAGCTGCGACTAATATACATTGAAGCTTTTAAATTCTTTTAATCTATCTCTTGCTTTATAAATTGCACCTACCCGTTTTTACCAGAAATGCATAAAATCTACAACTAATAATAACCATTTCAAAAGAAATTAATAGACTATATTGCACAAGACAACTTGTAATAAGATTTATTAAGAAATCTTCTGATGTTACTCATTGATTTTTAAAAAGATTATTAAATCATCATCAGTGGATAACATAATTATGACCATATTAATTCTCTATGTATCACTTTATTGGTTGTAGAAAATGGAATAATTACGTATTTGTATTCCACCTCCAAAAAGTTTGAAAGGAAATTATCATTACTTCAGGTATAACTTAATATTATCTTCTATCAATTAATGAATTATAATCGTTGGTTTAGAAACCAAGGATTCTTTCCTGGACACAGTCTGGATGTATATAATTACATGTCCAGGACTCTTTAGACAGATTTCTGATGCTAGCATCCTGTGTTCTTCTTCGTCTTCTTCTCTGAGAAAGAACCATGCAGAAAGCACCTGAAAGTGTGCACGCTAATTTTGAACAAACAGTTTTCTTTACAATGTATAAAATGAATAATTTGAAAAAGTATCTATGCCAGTATGGGAATAACAGAAGCACTCATTGTGGATGCAGTATATGAAACACCAGTATAGTGTAGAAAACATTTTTAAGAATATAATGAGCTCATTGTGATGGATCGGTTAAGAATGTAGTGAGTTAAGTGAAAATATATGGTATATTTGAATGGGTTTGGTTGCTCGATGTACAAAACTAATATGCTATATAGGAAATATAATCTGTTCTCAGGTAGAACTTTGTACTCTGATGCATTATATACGCGCATATGTGTATAACACGTATTTACATATATGTACACATACACATATTGAATATCTAAAGATACCGTTTTACAGCTTTTCTAGAATTTCTCGGATGTCACTCACTCACGTGGCAAATGAATGATTACTACCTAGACGTAACTAGATCCATTACAACAAAAATTCTGTTCATAATCGTATTGATTACAATTTGGCATGATTGAACATCTCAATGGATACGCTTAAAAATGTGTCCACCGTTCTATGCTTGTGTTTGTCCATTCTTTCTCGTCGCGCTCCAACAATGAAATCGAATCAAGAGAAATTCGTTTTAGCACAATACACGCAAGTTCTCCTTATTTCCACATGGTAACCATGATTCGTAAGATTTTGGTGTCGCAGCGCGTGACAATAATTACGGTCGCCGGGAAGGTGGGAATGAAAGAGAAAACTATCTGCATCTGCTTGTTACAAAAACCTTAGTATTAAAATATTTCAATAAAAACAATAAATAATCATGATCAATAATAAAATTAATAGAAGATTCGGCAGTGTATATAACACGCTAAACTTGGCAGGTGCCTACATCGTTATTTAATCGTTTATGTGTTAAATGTATATGTTCAGGGTGGGGAGACTCGGGTGGGGGAAGAGCAGGGAGGATTATTAAATAATTCGATAACTAATTACAATTATATACGGCGAGCCGGTCAAGTTATTCTTTTTCTTACAAGATTCATCAAATGACGATCGCTCTCGGAATTATGGTCTCGTTTTTTCCTGTTTTCCGTTTTTTTTCTCACTCGCTCTCTCTCTCTCTCTCTCTCTCTCTCTCTTTCTCTATACAACATTCCGATACTGCTATATATACGACACAGTGACTAAAAAATCTTTTATACATAGACGCGCATTATTCGATGTTGCGTCGCATCTATTTACAAATTCATTCTCGAATTAGCCAGCGGCCTGAAACGAGCACCGCCGACAAAACCGCCAGTTTTCTTTTTGTTTCTTCTCTTTTCTACTCGATAAACTCGCAGAGATCATTCTTTGGATGCATTCTACACAATCTTACAAATCAGTGGGTAAATTTGTGCCGAAAAAAAAAATGAAGATACGAATTAACCCTCGGCGAATGACTATTCTTTTCATTGTCTGCCACCGTGACGTTCTAACAGTGGCAGTGAACACTTCGATATAAAACCTTCCAGAAACGATGGAAGATTGCTGATGAGGGACCGTGGCAAATAACACCCTTAGATTATCACAAAACTTCATGCACGTACGGATCTTAGTCACTTGATCGCAAAAGTACCCACACATTTTTAACAATTGAAGTTAAAATTAACCCGCAATGTGTAAAATTCGCTAACACTAAAAATGTTCCAATAGCGTTTTAAAAATCAAGAATTTTCAGCTAATTTTGTAGCTTTGAAATTGATTGTACAATAGAGAAATCAATCGTGAAGTTCGATAAGAATTCAATTCAATCATGAAATTATTTTACAATGATTGGCGTCTTGACAATAATTATAAGTACTAAGAATGTATCTAAAAAATATTGATCATTATCATACTAATTTTATTTAGTATTTGAACTAATTAGCAATTCAGTTAAATTAGCATCACCATACTAAATTAATAAAATTTGTATTCATTGAATACTTCTGCGATTGTATGTAAAAATTGTTTAGAAATTCTCAGATGCTTTTTGATCGTAATAATTTAAAAATACCGAAAATTAAATATTATCGATAATTGGCCACAAACCACCGAAAAATCGCTTAGAAGTATTTTAAACATTTTCCGCGCTATCCGTATATAAAATACAATGTAATGTTTGTACAATAAGTTTTCTCATTACTCGCACGTTATATATTATCTGCCACTATTTAAAAATAATTAGAATACCTTTGAAACGTTTTTAAGTGGTTTGCATCTAAACTGGAACGGTTAAATCCAAATGAAATTGATGAAGTTCGATAAAAATCTAAAAGTGCATCTGAAGCGGCCCCCTAATGAGAGCCGCGTGTATAAAACTTACAGCGAATATTTGCTACGAACACACATAGGTTTTGGTAGCTTCTGTCCACATTGTTTTGTTTACCAACAATCGTCAACGTGCAGCATCCATAATGCATGGCACATTCTTTCGCACGGCGATTATTCTCTTCTACGTTTTATTTTTCCATTAACTGCACTACGATAACGCGTGACAGCGATGTACCATAATTACAGACGCGCATTACAAACCGTTCGATTATCCTTCTGGGAATATAATCTCTATGGTATAATAGCATATATTTACGAAGGCAAACACATTCTCACCGTATGTCATATATCAAATAGTTAATATTTATTCCCTAGACTCGATTTATCTGCCTTTTTTTTTCTTAAATCTTCACCCAGGAAACTGCAGTGGGCTAATAATATTAAGTGTTAAAATGCTTATCAGTGAGTGATGTATAACAGTGTGACTTCGCTTAATTCTCTTCACCTTCGCGCGTCTCTTCTCGATATACGCGGGGTGTATACAGCTAAGTATTAAATAGCTTCTATACCATTGAATTAGAACTTCAATTTCGCAGTACATTTAGCCTCGTGAATTTCCACCGTGATAATAAATATATATTTCTTCGTGAAATATAACGAAATAAAGTGAAACAAATTGTCGAGCGCTCTCTCTCTCTCTCTCTCTCTCTCTCAATCCGAGCTCAAACATCATTTTCTCCAGCTTAAAATAAAGATCTAATAAAGAGCTCTCGAATGCGGTTCTCCGCATTCTCGGCCAAGCGTCCAATGTACTGCAACATTGTACTGCATTATTTGATAATAATAATAATAATCATAATCGCAATAATAATAATAATAATAATAAAATTACTTTAACCGTACTACAGGGAGCAGGGGGAGAGTAATAACATTGTTATCATCAAAAGAAATGATACATCATCCGCAATCAAGAAACGCAGACGGCATTCTCTCAATTCTGCAAACCTAACAACCGTAAGAGAAATCCTTAGTTAAAAAGCTTCATACTCAATGATTACAAGTATAAAAGTCGGATTAAGATTGTTCGTCATTCGAAGGCCACTGTCCTGAATGATTCCAATCCCAATCCTTGCCTTTAGGACGAAACTTACTGGTGCCTCCAGAGTTATTCCAATCTCTATGAAAAAACTTTTTCTTAAAATGATGCCGCTCGGGGTCCGGTTGGCGTTGATACTTCAACGGCACAGAGGATGAACTGTTGCTGGTACTGTTGGAGGGATTCGGTGGTCGAGGGCTGGTTGGTGAAGGTGTACGAGGAGGTCCTAGCGCTTCGTCTGGTGACGGGATCACTGGTGGAGGTCCTGTCACAGTACTGTCAGAGCCTAGACCGCTGTCAGGACTTGTGTTCACTCCCTCCGTAGATCTTCTTCGCTTGTCCAACTCGGTAGAGGCGAACGCGACCAATCTGTCGAACCCAGAACTGATTCTGTCCTGCCAATCCGTTTCTCCGTCTGAAAAACACAGTGCAATTAGACGACTCGTCGATCAAGCGTAGCAATCAGAGATGTGCGAGAACCCGAAAATTTTATTCTGGGTCGGGAGGGGTTCTCAAAAATTACGAGATTCTCGAATATATCACGATTCCCGAGAATCCTGGAGGCCCCAATATTTGGGTCAATAATTTCAGCTTCAATTCTATTAAAATTGGAAACATACGAATTATTACAAATTTTTTTAGAAAATTAATAATTCTCGGAAACGGGATAACCGAGAATATTCAATATTTGGATCAATAATTTTAGTTTGAATTTTATTGAAATTAGGCACATAAGGATTACTAAAAATGTTTATAATTTTTATAAATTCATTTATAAAATTAGAAATTTGTATTAAAAATCCTTAGAAATTTTGTGATTCCTGAGAAATTTCAGCCACAGTATTTGAGTCAATAATTTACGCTTCAATTTGATCAAAATTAGAAACATGAATTGTTAGAAATAATAACTTTTATGTATTTATTTACAAATTTTTAAATTCTCTGGAGTCCCAAAATCTTCGAGATTCCTGTAATTTTCAAAAACCCGTCTTGTCTCGACCCGACCTGGGCATCGGCTACCCGACATTTTCAGGTTCTCGCACACCAATACAATATTCTGACAAATTTTCACAAAAATAAGCCAAGAACATTTTTCAATCCCAGTAAGTACTGTCAACTAATTTTTCATACATCAATTTCGTACTTATGTGCACACATATGCTTGTATAATGTTCTGTACCGAGGAAATAATAAAAAGAAGTGGACTAGTAGAAGTAGAAAAGAAGAATAGTGTTTCTTATCGTGCGCACTGATGGAAGAAAAAGGTTTAAAGAAAGTGGAGAGTATTGTAACAGTGGAATAGTTTTTATTTATTTAAGTGTAACTCTACTTAAAGTATACAACTTATGATTACATATCTGCTGTATATGTACATGTTTACGTGGAAGGAATATACTCATGCAAGAAGAGCATGCACTAATAATTACAAAAACCCATCGACTAAGGTACAATAATGTTGTAAAATCGTCAGCATGCTTTTGTTTCTTTTTCTGAGTTTCTTATATGTACGAGTATGCTGTAAATGTTAAACAACTTTTTTTTGATTAACCAGTCTCGGCGTTTGGCTTATTTTCATGGAAATATTTCTTTTTTGAACTATTTGTTCGGTATCCTTGTTCTTGTATGAGATAGAATTGCCGATAGAAATCGTGTGTCTTGCAATATGGCTGTAATAACGATAATTAAAAAGAAAAAAAAAATGGAAAAAAAATTTTGAACAACCCCTGTGGGACAACTCACCAGCAACCACGAACCAACCCACAGGCAGCCGTACATTTTCATTTCTCCCTCTGATTTGTGTCTCAATCTCTAATAAAACAAGCTTCAAGGGTTGTGAGTGAGATTGAGTATGTGACAGACAGAGCTAACCAACAAACAGCTACAGTGCATCTAACAAATACAGCAAACAACAACAAAAATAAATATAAATAAAGATCGGGTACCAGCTCCATAAGAATAAGGTAAACCATAGACAACAATCCTAAACCGTTAGTGCGTCAACAAAAAAAAAAAATAATAGGAGATGCATAGCAGGAACTAACAGTTTTTGGAGAAAAAAAAAAATAAAGCAGTGTTTAGTAAAGTACAGGAATATAAATAAAAAAATAAAAGAGTATCTATCAGGAGAATAAATAAATTATACTTCGGATGTAGGGATCAAACTACTAGTAATAGAAGTAAAATGCAAAGTATAGAACTTAACTTGTAAATTTCGAGAACTTTCCTAGTCTATTGCCAGCTTCGTTATTTATTTCATTATGTTGGATATTGTTCAAGCCAGTATATTATTTGTTTATAAATAGATAGCAGATCTTTGTGCAGAATTCCCATTTTTTAAGATAGTTTTATAAAAATTAAAATAACTGTTTTGCTAAAATATAATGGTATAAAAACTAAAGATATGCATAAAGATCCCCAGTCTATTTATAGGAATATATTTTTAAATTTTTTTCTGCCAGCCAATACAGAAAGCATATTTGAAAGAAACTCGAGTGTGTACATTCCAAAGCATTTCCTAATGTGGTAAATCGTAATAGAACGCGCGTTACAAGGAAGTCTGATGTGAGATTAGGGGATGCTGTTCTGCTTACCGTCGTCGCCAATACCGTTTCGTTGCCTCTGCGTGGTCATTTGGGGTTCATCGACTAGTGGCGTAGACGTATTCGAGTGCGGCTCTACCAGAGGACTCAATGGTGCTCCGCTTGTGCTTATCGACGACACGACCGCCTCTGTTTTCACTGGCATCGACGGCTGTGATTGACAAATGGTTACAATGCCATTCGTAGTCGTGCTACCATTACTGTTACTACTAGTTGCATATCTGGGATATGGTTGAAATCTACAGCAAAGCAAACATATGTTACACACTATTCTCAAAACATCGGTATCAGAGAATGGTCAACCTGCAGAACAGCTACTAGATTTTTAGATATGTTATAAATCGCAACGTTTTGAACAACATTTTCCTTTGCATAATAACGGCGATCTCGCCTACAAGGGAAGAAGATGGTCGTCTTCGATTTGAATGTACACCCCCCCCCCCCCCCCCGGGTCCATAAGTATGAGGATACCGTTTAAAAACGAATAACTTTTTCAAAATTGGATCGAACAATTTGAGTTTTTTTTTTGGAGATGTTAGAAGGACTAGTTTACGATGTAATGTACAACAAACATTATTGAAAAGTTACTAGTGCTAGAAATCGCGAAGAAAAAAGTAAAGGTCACGATTTTTAATTTTTTTGATCTGCGCTTACAATGAAAATTTAAAATATGCGTTTCGTAGATCTAAGTAAATTATATACATTAAGCTTGCTACGAGTCAATAACGAAGAAATAAAGTCGACCTTCATATGTCCTCTACGACTTCACCTTCAAAAAAAACTATTGACATCAAATTATGTCCCCCTCGGTACTATTCAACTTTTGTTTGAAACATTTTCCGGTATCATAAATAATTTCAGATATTCGAAGGGGTCGATTTAAATAGGACACACGGTATATAAAATATTAGGTGTAGATACTTAAAACCATTAAAGATATAAACAGTTAAAAGTTACGTACCTTCAATACACGGTATAAGTGTGAAATGGTAGAGCTACGTTTCCAATTGTAGTATTGGTGAAGTTAGCTGATAGCGAGACTAGTAAACTGGAGATCATCGGATCAAATCCCGGTTGTTCGCAATTCTTTTTATTTCTTTTTCGTAGTTTCACTTGTAATTAAATATTATCACTTATAATTATAGTTGAAAAGACTATATAAAAAATTTTAGAAATACCATGAACGTCTTGCAACCGACCGCGACATTTCAAAATGAAGCGATTGTATTCGATTACATTCAAGTACTCGCCATCGACTTCAATCACCCGTGTGTTAAAAGCAATAAGTGTACAGGTAACAAATAATGATTTATTTAATGCTCCTGGTGCCAAAGTTTTTTGTGTTTTAAGTGTATGTATGATTATTACCATCCCGAATCATGTACATCCTAATTATAAGTGGAACTACGAAAAAGAAATGAAAAAATTGTGAACAACCGGGATTTAATCCGATGATCTCCAGCTTAGTAGTCTCGCTAGTAACTAACTTCGCCAATACTACATTGGAAACAAAACTCTGCCATTTCATACTTATACTGCGTATTGAAGATACGTAACTTTTAACTGTTTACATATTTAATGTTTCTAGGTATCTAAACCTAATATTTTATGTATATCATTAAAAACGTGTATACTACCACCATGGAAAACTACATCAAAATCGTAGACGACCAGCTCAGGCACTTCCCTTATAAGCGAGACCGCTGCACAATGAGACGAAACGATCCGACGGCAAGCAAAAATCGATTTTCGTAACATTGTAAATTTAGAAAAAAAATTGACGTTACTTGAGAGATAATTAGTTATATTAAAATATGGTAAACTCAATTTTTGTAATATTTGGATTCGTTTTCTTCTGTCCGATACTTAAAGTCTGCAGAAAATACCAACTCCCACCAAGAGGTGCTTTGATTCCAATTTTAATTCATGGTTCTGAGAAATCTTACTTTGGAAGATGTTGTTTGAATTAGTTACATAGTTTATTATATGTATATCGATCGTATTAGGTACATAAATTGGGATAAAATGTTAATAACCTCTGTAATAATAATGTTCAAGTCAAAAAAGTTACGTCTTTACAAAACGAAACTTTTAAAGAGTTGCAATCCTTTGTGATATCATATAAAAAATAATGATACCATATAAAAAAATGAACCCTTGTCTCTTAACACTCTATCTACCGGAAGCCTATTGGTAGGCTTTTCAATAATCGTGTTATACCAAAAGTAAGCTCAAAAATCTTCTTTTACATCAGGGATGGGCATATTTGTCTCAATTGAGACAAAACAGTCCCCACCACAGCGTCCCCACTCGCGCATGAAAGAAAGGTTGGTGGGAGAGGCAGGCGTTTGAGGGGCTCCTACCATGCCCATCCATGTTTTACATAATAATACCAAACGAAACGAATAGATTACTTTACAATTGAAGTTTCGATTAACACTAGAACTACCGAGACCGCCAAAATGACGGATTTCAGATTTTTTTCTTTAACAATTCGTGAAATTATAGACATATTTACTCGAAATTTTTTTTTTAATGTATTTCTTAATTCAAGTATATGTTATCATAAAAATCCTATGAAATCTAAATAAATTGAATCCTGTTATTATTATAAAGGAATATACATCAGTCTCGTTTCGAGCTCGGTAGTTCTAATGTTAAAAAGTCTTTGGCCATGGATCATAGACTTACAAAAATTATGAAATAATCGTCGGTAGATAATGTGTTAAAAACAAAAAGTATCGAGTGCTGCATCGTGCTACTTTTCAAGAAAATGTCAGTTGAAGTAAACTCTCGCCGTCTGGTGTTTCGTATGTGTGTCTCACTCGGACTCCATGTTTCTTATTCTCCCTCCCACTCAACGGCAGGGAAACGAAACACTAATCATGGAAATATCCTATACAGATTTTTGATGTCCTTCAAGTCGTTTCGCCCCACTGCGCGCCGCTAATTTGCAAAAGAAAAACTTGTTCAATATTCCGATTTCTACAACATATCGAAAAATCATCGAAATCGGTGGGTAGGTAGCTGTTTACTGCAGGTTCACCTAAAGAATTAAGTGAGAGAAGAAAGATAAAGAAATAGGGAAAAATTGCAATACCTTCGACTTGTAGAAAGCATCGACTCGGTTTTGGCGTTGTGATTGTTTAATATACGAGCGTGTAAAGACGCTGCCAGTCCTTCCACCGGCAGTACTTCACCATTCGATCCAGCTTGGGACGTGTGCAAAGGTGGAGGAGGATGGGATTGTGCAAGAGACTGAGAAGGATTGTCAGTGAAGTACGATTCATGGTAGGGTTTGATGTCTGCGCGAGGTAATTGAACCGGTGTGTATCTGCAGAAGAAAGAACTTGTAAATTATAGTGGAATCTATTCACAATTATTTTCCTATATACAGAGTGAAGCATTTTAAACAGATCACATGAATACCTCGTTTGCTATTGATGATAATGCGTTGCGAAAAGATGCACGTCTCATTTGTTGCACGAAGAGCATGCAGAACTTCCCGTAACGTGACAACTTCAAATAACCGGTTAAGTTATTTGTTGTACGAAAAAATGTTGCAATGTTGCACATTGCGTGTAAATTCTATACTTCTTTTTATAATACATCGTGCTTAATACTAATTATTTATTAATAATGTTATTAAAAAAAAAGTAACCAAAACGAAAGTTCTGCCATCGATGTTGGTTACCACATAACCAATTCATAATGGTTATTCTTGTAAGAATAAGTAATATGCTTGTCTTTGTAAGACAAAAATGAGACGTGCTTTGTTTGAAGCGCACGTCGAACAGCAAGCGAGACATTGACCTGCTTGAAATGCTTTATCCTGCATGTGTACAATACCTCTGTGCCTGTGTTACTGGTGTGAACAATACGGATGATCTCGAAGTGGCAGTTGGTGTGCAGGTCGAAACTGCAGAGGAAGTCGGTGCATAACTTGCTACGTGCGCGAGAGTCGATAGACCAGCATCGCCCTCCGCGCTAGCAGGTCTGCTGATGGGTGAATACACGGTTTCCGGTCTTATCATCGCGCTCATGTCAACGGCAGCATTAATTATCGATTGATTGGATATCTCTAGGGTCCTCTCTATTTCTCCGCTGACTAAATCGCCGATTGTCCTAGTTCCCAGCAATCCATTTCCTCCTGCTACAATACGATTGTCATGACTCGGTTGCCTGGAGTCGATTGTTGGCCTATCAGATGGTGTTAAGTGAGATGAAAGGCGTTCTTGGGAGAGATGACGGCGAAGTGCTAACTTTGCAGGTGAAACCTACAATGATATTCATTCTTGAGTAATTCCTGAGGTCATGACAGTTTTGATGAACACACAAATAATGGTTATAGAAGAGACACAGAGTTAGTGGTTCCAATAAAAGATTACCTGTGTATAGTCGGGAGTGGAGACATTCTGCGGTAACGCGATACGTTTTCGATCGGGCTCAGTCTGATTTTGTAATTGCATTTGTTGCTGTTTATTTCTATTTTGTTGATCTTCGTTCAAGACACTTGTGATTATACACTTTAGTCTATCCTCAAAGTCCGCGACCCTGGGAGGCTCCTGGGTTCTATTCGCTGTCTCTTTATTACTCGTTTGCGGTAGTGAAGATGATATAGACGATGACGAAGTCGTAGAAAAGCTAAGAGACGCTTGTGGCAGTCTGGTTCTAGAATTGCTACTTGTACTAGTATTTTGCCTATTTAACATGCGACCAGCCTCTATCTGTCTGCCTGTTTCCAAGATCTTCTGCGCCAATATCTCCGGATTGTTTTCCTGTATCTTGCCAATGTCCGGGACATCCGGCCATTCTTGTGATCTGGACCGCCCCTCTCTGCTTTTTCTCGTCGATCCACTCTTCCCGTTTTGTTGCTGATGATGGTGCTGACTTTGCGAATGCTTAGTACCCGCCGCTTCTCTCTGCTGCTGCACCATCACAGCAGCTTGCTTTTCACTGCTTGCTCTTTCTAACACGTTCAGCTCGTGCTCCAATTTGGATACCTGCTCAATGTTTAAATTATAGATCACCGCTTATATTTTCATCTGTTCTTATCGGGTCGAACACGGAAAGTTCTTGCGTTCTTTATGAAACTTCTTTGTATGTACCTGCTATATAAGTTATTTGTAATTATTCTTTTGTTTCCGTAACCTTAATTATTCTTCTACCTCTTGTCATAATTACAAATACAGGGTGTCTCAAAAATGTTGTACTTCCTTGAAAAGAATGATTCCTGCGGCAATTTGAAGTAACTTTTTCCTTTACGAAAATATTCTCCGCGGCTTTGATAAGGAGTTACTAACGAAAAACACTGCCCAATCAGATCGCGACTACAGTAGGCGGATTTCGGCTCGGCCAATACTAACGCCACGTTAAGCGGGACGTGTGCTCTGATTGGTCCGCGTTTTTCGTTAATAACTCCTTGACAAAGCCGCGAAGAACGTTTTCGTAAAGGAAAAAGTTACTTCAAATGACCTCAGGAATCATCCCTTTCAAATAATTACAACATTTTTGAGACGCACTGTATACTTCAAGCGTTTCATTAAAATTTTTTCATTATTAAAACTCCGCCAAATTTGCCTACTCACCAGTTTCGGAGAGGTACTACAGGCACAGAAAACAATTTAAAAAAATTTGCGAAGTGTCAATTGCCATAAATTGTCGAATTACGACTAGAAAACTTCACTGAAGTTTAACGTTGCTCGAACATATATATCATTGAAACCCTTCATCGCCTTGGAATGACTGCAAAACTCGATACATATCTAGGTTCCACACGTGGCAATGCTCGATGCGAGTCTTACGACTCAAAACAAAATGAAGGACTTAAATTGGAAAATTGTGGAGTATCCCCCGTACTCCCTCAATTTAGGGCCCTCGGATTACCACTAATCCAGAGCGATACAGAATTTTCTGAACTTTCCGTTCAACCCAATATAAATACTTTAACCCCTTGCGCTGGAATGACATGCTACACACGTCGAAGGTTTTTTTGTCCCAGAGTTGAAAATGACGTGCCACACACGTCTAAAATTTGTTTTCTCAGAATTTTCAAATTTTTTTATTTCTTCATTTGCTTCAACCCCTTCGTTTTCTCTTTAAAAAAAATGTTTTTTACTGTACACGATTTGGTCACGCGTACCCACGTGAAATAATTGCCAGCGCAAGCGGTTAATGATGACTGTAATTACTACTTACCTGGCAGTGCAATCGTTTGCGTTGAGAAAGAGTGGCAGATATCTCTTTCAATATATAATCCTGCGTGAGTGGTTGCGGCGGATTGGATATACCGTTAGCATTCGTCAGACTGCTATACTTCTCCTGCAACTCTTGGTGTCTAAGCGCCGTCAGTCTCGATTGCTCGCTTTCCATGGACGCGACTTGCGCTTGCAGTTTACTCGCCTTAGCTTGCAGCTGTTTATGTCTAAGAACGATCTCCTTAGCTTTGGCAAGCAAGTCTCCGGGCGACGTAGCGTTTATACCTAGCTCAGTCATTCTCGCTTTCAATAAAGCTACGCTATCGTCGATTAATACTTTTATTTGTTTCTCCAGCTGCGCCGCTCTCGATTGCAATTTCGAATTTCTCTCCCTTTCTTTCGCGATGTCTGTATTCACCGATACTCTGTACTGAGGCGTTCTCATTGATTCTAACATGAGCATGAATTGGTCCCTGTGAACAAATGGTCCGTTCATAAACAATTCTTCTGTACAACTAACAAGAAGAGTGCGCGATCTTCGGGTCACCGATTTAGACTTTAAACATTTAAAGATTTATTTATTCCACATTTATTTCCTTCTGTTTAAGGATATGTACCATTATAGGGACAGATAATCAATACCTTTCGAGATATTAACAATTGAGGTTTCATTACCGCTTAAAATACTGTTGTGCCATGTGATATTCCAAGTATCACCATAGCTCAGGTGTAACATGCAGAAATTGTACCACGTAGGTGGCAAGTTCAAATCTCAATTTTTTATTTTCATTTATTTTCAAATGAATCATATTTTACATTCGAAAATACATGACTAGACCGCGGATCTTTATGCAAAATAAAAATTGTCTGTATCAATTACAACAAAGGAGAGTTAAATGCATAAAATCCGTAGTCTATACATGACAAATGTTTTATAACTTTGATTTGAAATAAATTTTGGAACATTCTTTTATATTCTTGATATTTTTTGAAATATTTGAACGGTTTGAGGTAAAGCGGATATACTGTATGTATATTCTCCGTAGTGAATGTATTTTGGTATTCTATTGTATCTTTGTATTTATCCTTTCTGTTTCATTGTATGTATTCATATATTTTAACTGTATTATATTTGAATAACAATTTACGATGAGCAAGCAAAACTCTAACTTTTGTTAAAAACACTTGTCAGTCAAATTATCGAAAGTGCCTATGAAATCCGACAGGTCCGCTCTAGATTGCGTTGAAGTGATCCTGTTATGAGCGTTAATGCAGCACTGGATCGAGCTCTGTGGAAAGGTTTAACTACATCGGTGACCCGAAGATCGTGCAATCTCCTTGTAAACAAAGGTGAAACAAGCTGTGTACGAAGAATACCTGTACAAGTTCAGAAGTATCTGTAGAGCGTATGGAGTGGCGGACGGAGCAGGTGGTATACTAAGTTCTTCGTGTACAGAGGTGGAATGTGACTGCAAGGAGAGCGACAACGAAGATAGCTGTTGATCCACGCAACCAGGCGCGGGAGGCGGTTTTTTCCCCAGAGCCTGCGGAGACGTACTCAGTAACGTTTGACTGTGCAGCAGATCCAACCCAGAGATATTAATCGCTTTCTTGGGTTTGGACTTCTTGACGCCTCTACCTCTCTGTCTGCCTCTGGCAGGTGGCCTCGTGATACCGTTCGCTTTCCTATTCAATTTCCTACGAATTTTATTCGGCTGCCGACGACTCTTCATTGTACCGTCGTCCGCGTCCGAATCGCTGTTCGTCCCCTGCTGCTCCGAATGATTTGGACTTTCCAGCTGTCGTGACAGATCACGCTTAGCTCTGTCACCTCTCTCACCCCTACTTGTCACCTTATTATTACTGCTGGCAGTGTTGTTTATCACAGAATCAGAGTTTTCATCGCCACCTTGTTTGTTATTCTTTAAACGGTGGAAATAACGTTCTAGTTTGGTACGGTCGATTACATGTAAATAATAAGACACCGGTTTACCAGTCCATGAAACAGAACCTTTCAACGGTGACATTTCCGAGACGTGCATTATCGTACCAATATCTGCAAACAAAGAGAACGTGTGTTCATGATCACAGATTTTTAGGTTATTAGTGGTGTGAACCAGATGAAGTAAAATATATATATTACCACTAAGATTTCTATCCGTTATGCGAAAGTTAAGGGGGCAGAATGATTTCGATGATACTATACGTGCACCGTCCCGCAGATCAGCGAACCGTTCTTTCAGCTGGTGATCCACCGTCGGACCGAACGCAAAATTATTGACAAACACTATTGTTGCTCCGGTAATGCTTTCACGATGTTCGTCAGCTAAAAAATCGCCTTTTACCAAACGATACTCGCCGCATCTTTTCCCGTACCAATTCAACCATTTACGAAAGTTTACTTCCATACTCTAATGTTTGACAGAAATAAGAGACTTGTAGATATCAAGAATTGCCAAGATACAAACTATGCGTTAAAAGAATGGCATACTTGTGCATATTTTGACGGTACGTCGGCTCGTTCCACGCCAACACAAATTTTGCACAATGTAGCTGCTGCCATTTGTAAAACTACTTGGCCCACGCCAGACCCTAGATCAACGAACACATCATCTTCAGTTATTTCGATCTGATCGATCATTTGACAGACAAGTTCGTAACTGGTTTCCCCATATACTTCCGGTGAGAATGGCTCATACTGATTTAGCTTATCCGGTTCCACTACTGCTTGATTATACGTTTGCTGAAGTATATGTCGCAGTAAACCTCGACTAGGTCGTTTATTTAGCCTTTGTGACGGTAAACTAGTGCCCTTTTCCTGAAGTAAATTAGTTTCAGGGTTTCCAAACAAACAGACAGATTATCATTACTAGACTGCGGAACTTTATGCATTTATGTATTATAAAAATTTTCTATTTCAGCATTATGAAAATTTACTATGTCTTTTATTTATTTTAAATCTACAAAGATAATTACCAGTAAAAACAAGATTTTATCCGATTCCACTTTCATAAATTTTATCATTAAAAATTGTAAACTGCATAAACATCCTCAGTCTAACTATACTACACCATTGCTAAATACTCTACTTACCAATTGAACTAAACTATCGATTGCTCTATTAAATCTGTCGCATAAATTTTTCATACTCTCGTAGTCCCTGGTATCATAATTGCACAGAATGTTATTCTCAAGCGGTAATTTCAAGTCCGGCAAATCTTCGCAAACCCATCGCATTGTTTCAACAACATCGAGTGCGCCATCATGTCGATCCTATAAGTAGTTAATAGATAAGATTTATTGGCATGACAGATACAATTTGTTTTCAACACGTTGATTACCATGATGATCATAGCTGACCAGCATTATAATTCTGTGAATGCAATTAATATTAGAATGGTGCTTTAAAATAATAAATGTACGTACGAACATGTTAATATTTTTATTTGCAGTATTATGAATTCAAATATACATATGATTGTAACATGGACATGTATGGTAGTCAACGTGTTAAATTTTGCAGTATTTCCATGAAGAAAAAATTTTATTTTAAATTCAATGGTACATTCTGTTTAAAATAAGCTGCTTTACTGCTGACACAATATTTTGGCACAAGCAGTAAAAGACCTTTCCCTTGAATAAACTCAGTGGATGTTCCTTGCAGGGAAAGCATAATAAATGATGGACAAGTAATATAACAATAAAAGTTTACAGCATGCTGTAAAGTATACCTTCTCTGCCAGGATATTTCCTACACCCATAAATCACTGTACCTAAATTTATTACACCACAATACAAGTTTACTCCATGCCCATTCATTTGCTGTTGTGTATGGTGCAAAATTAATTTCCCCAAAAAAAAGTTCTCCTGGGACTGTCTGTATACAAATAAACCATGTTACTATGCAGGAATTTGGAACGAAATTTTGTGTTTTGATTTTTTTCATGTTGCTTCTGTCTCACTTCCTTTCATTCATGTACAAAATTAATTTGAATGTATTCATTATTACAAGGTAGAGAGATTACAGGTGTGATAAAATATGTAAATATATCTAATTATAATAAAGAAGACAACACATCTTGTGATGTCCTCTTGTGTTGTTTTATGATGTTTTGTCTGATTCTATAAATAGAAATTGTTTTATGAATTTCCATACTTAAAGCATGGCAAATGTTGTGTTATTGTAATTTCAAAGTTCCAAATTGTTTCTTTTACAATGAAATATGTAAATATTGTAAAGTAATAGTTGGTGTGCTAATTTCGTAGAAATATTTTTATAGATACAAAAACAATCGTGGTTGTATCTATTTCAAGTACAAGTGCTAATACGATTATGCACATTACTAGCAGAATCTATTATTTATGTATATAACAAATTTCAATATTTATATGTAATGTTTCCCTTTAAACAACACAAACCTTATTCTGTATGCAAATGTGAGTATGCTAGAGATGTAAGAATGAGTGAGTTTAAATTAAATTATAAAATTGTAAATCAGGTCCATTTTTGGGATGTGGAGCCAAAATAAATAAATACAATATAATAATATAAACATTATTCAGCAGCCTATTTACAACTTTAAATGTCCCGTATATCTGCTTTAATAGTTCATCAACAAAATTGACCAAAACCAAGGGTTCATTCACCCGAGTTTTTAGCAACAAACTCTTTCTGTTGTGTGACCAGGGCTTTTACTTTCCCCGATATATTCCGAAAATTTGTCTTCGCTGCGACAGCTGAAAGGGATTAACCGACGAGGTAAAAACATGTGACTTGTGTCGTTCGGGCTTGTAACCGCAGAATTCGCGTCGCGCGATGAACAGTACGATCAGCTGTGTGCGAATGGGGGATAAATGGCAGGGTCATAGGCGGTAGGCGTTCGCGGCGGCACATAAACGTAACGCATCGGTCCGAATCGGAACTGCCGATGAAAGAAAGAAAGAAAAAAAACGACAAAAACATGAAAAATGATTGGCACTCACGGATCCAGATCCGGAAGTGAGGGGCCATTGATAGACGATCGGTTCTGCTCCGGCTGGCGAGTGCAGGCGCAGCTCCATTTTAGCAGGGCCGTCGTCCCCGTCCTCGTCCCCGTCGTCGTCGACGTCCACTTCTCTGGCAAACCGTTTCCTCCGCAAAGCCCAGGCTCTCAGGGTTGCGTGACGTAACCACTTGGAAACGAGTTTACCGTTTCTCGGTAGAAAACGAGAGGATCTAATCGTCGTTTCTCGTCTTCGTCGCCCGCACTAGGACACTACCACCGCGTAGACGACGCTCGCGAAGGACCCCCCCGCTCCGCGGTTACTTCCCCGGACATGAAAACCGAAGACGAAGGGGGCCACCTTCAGCGACCGTCGACCCACGAGGACGGGAGCGTCGCCGTAGCAGCGAAACCAACCATCAACACACCCCGACGAGAGACGATTCAAGGGCTGTGCCACCGGGCCACGCCGAAAACGGCCACCAGGAACACGGAACACGAGGCGCACACAACAGAAAAACACTGACAGACTATTGTGCTAGCTCGAGAAACAGCGGTTTGGGGGGGGATGACGACATCAAAACATGGCGTCATGCCTCTTCCTTCTACCGTGTCGTGCTCGTGCGGCAGCACATCCGGGTGCTCCGCGCCAACCTCGCCTGTGCGCATGTGCCAACACCAACCGTTGAACTTTCGACCGCGCAGACAAGTTTCTTGTTACGTTCGTCCAACTTCGAAATGCACCGAACGCTGCAATTTCGATTGCATTTTCCGGAAACTGTGCCTAACATAAAACAAGTTCTACGATCAATCATAGGGTCAACATTGTTTCTATTTATTATTCTAATTGGTACTCCGATCCGTCGTTCCCGATTTTTTAAAACTTAATGCACCGCTTTAAATAATGTTAAAGTGCACCGAACACATTTTCATTGCCATTTCTGTAAACTATGCTTATTATAAAATTATTTATTATTCCAACTGGCACTTGTCCTATCCCTTGTCCCCGATTTTCTGAAAAACGCGTTGCCTGTCGCGTGAATTATGCTATGTTTCACACAAGTCTTGTCTATTTCATTCGTATAAACGATAAGAGATATTAATAATTATTAGTAGTTACTTGGTAATGCTAGTGATATTATAATTCAGTTCATTTGTAAACGAATAAATTAATATTCACTGCCACTAATTTTACGATAATCATTTTTAAGCAAATCGATAGTGCTGGTCACCGGTGACCACCGTGGCATTTAATAGATTGGTATACACTTATATTGCTTTATTGAAATATTTCGCATATTGGGATTGATGCAGTAGTTCTTTTTTTATATACCGTCGCAAGAGTTTTGCCTTATCAATCATTATCTTCAATTGTCATTTAAAGCATCTCTATCTTTTAAAACACTATTTTACTAAGAATATGAAATACTTGAACAAGACTGTTATCATTGTTATACAATAATAACAACCGCACCATCTATTAACAATCCACTGAAACTTTTACAATCATGTGATGTATACATGCAAATATAGTAAAATTCCCATTCATGGAACGCAGCGTAATTCAAAGACTTTTACGTGCGATGCATTATTCATACATAGTATACTACAACCTTTTTTTTACATAGAATACTATCCTCATATACGTCCTTTACTGTACTCATTTTTTTTAACTTTTTCTACGGAGTACGCGTGAATGTTCATGTCTCGGATCGAACAGTACCATTAGAGTTCTCTCTTGTGTCAATTAATAAAGGGACTATGATCGATACCTGGATGATATCTGTAATACCTACAGCGCGATAAAGAAACTTGATAACGCGAGGATTACAAAAGTTTTGTTTGTGGAAGAAGATTAGAATGTTGCGCTTGTAGATTATTCACAGTTACTTGTGCCTCGAAATGTATTTTTACATTTGAAAATATATCGATACATGAATATATATGCGCGCGTATTATACTTTTGAGGAAACGAATTTACCAATTAGGGCTAGTATCTTACCTTTACCCGAGTATGTGAGATACCCGGGTACAGTAAATGTACCTGGGGAACTTATGAGATAAAGCTAAGTACCCGGGTATTCCATTAGATACTCGGCTGTATTTTGTAATAATATTAAAACTATCTCATGTACTCGGGTATCACATATGATATACCCAGGTACTCGGATAATTTTTGTTTACCCGAATACCCGGGTACTCGGAAAATTATTGTTTACCCGAATACCCGGGTACTCGGATAATTTTTGTTTACCCGAATATCCGGGTAACTTTTGTTTACCCAGGTACCCCGGGTATCTCATAACAGCTCTACTACCGATATCGATATTTCTAGAGGTGCAATTATGTCAGTTACGTTTAAAGGATGACCTATTGGTAATACATGGTATTTGTCACGTAGGCAGTCGCATACAAGACCCAGCGCCTCTGTAGATGATACACAGAACTTTCCAACTAATTAAGACCGCGGTGACACCGTAATCACGAAGAAAAGTGTTATGGAACGCCGGATGTACAATCGACGAGGATCTCGAGCATGAAATTGAAATAAAACGAATTCGTGTATTTGCAGAATATCGACAGAGAAGGAGCGAGAGAGAGGAAGGGAGGGAGATAGAAGAAAAAGGGTTCTGCTGAATGTTCTCCAAACACATGAAATCATCGGCCAATGTTTTGATACACCACACGGAATTCATACGAACTAAAGAGTACAGTTACCGTTGAATGACGTGTTGGGCATATTTCTCGTTTGTAAATTGTAAATACATTGTAATTAGGTTAATTAGGTAATACAACGAACGTGTAGCCATGGCCGAGGAACAGAAAATAGATCACCGTGCAAAAAAACGAATCAAAGAGGTTAAACGGAAGGCAAGGCCAGGTAAACACGCCATAACCTAACTTTCTAACCTGTACGTTGACGTGATTATTGGCCGTTAGAATTAATTTTAACAAACAACTGTTCTTCACGATTTATTTTATATTGATAGTATGACTAGAAGTAATTGTGACACCGTTTGTCTTCTCGTGACGTTCGTCGTTATAAACTGAATTTGGAAAATGCGACACAAGCTCGAAACTGTCTTTGCCGACCTTGGATGATGTAACTCCAAATTTACTGAAAGTATCACGATAATATCTAGTAACACTGTAACATGACGTGCTTACAAGTAAATAGTTCACCGTTACAATCTTATGTATAACAATCGATCGATATTTTTTATCATATAATGTCAATATAAATAAGTAAACAAATTCGATGTTCATGAAACTTTCATGTTTTATGCTATATAGAGCTTTTATATTTGTGTTTACAAAGTGTCTTTATCGAAGCTATGCACGATCGCGTTTCTTATTTTCAAGACAAACAATCCCTTTTTGTAGAACTCGGAGATAAAGCGGCGTGGACTCAGCATGGCTACAATCAGAAGTTCGAGTCCTTCTGGAACGTTAATGATAATGTAGATCGCATCGAAGAATCCAAAGTATCTACGGAAGAGTTTATAGAGAAATACGAGAAACCCTACAAACCTGTGATAATTCAAGGTGTTCAAAATGGCTGGAAAGCCCAATACAAATGGACTATAGAGGTTCATAAGTAGTAATGCTCAATTCGTATTATTCAAACACAGGATTATTTGTAGATACCTACTGACAATGTTATTTTCTATTAAACTGCAGAGATTAGTAAAGAAGTACAGGAATCAAAAGTTTAAATGTGGAGAAGATAATGAGGGATATAGTGTTAAGATGAAGATGAAATACTATATACATTATATGCTAAATAATGACGATGATTCGCCTTTGTACATCTTTGATAGTTCCTTTGGTGAACATCCTAGACGAAAGAAATTGTTAGAAGATTATGTTATTCCTACATACTTTCGCGATGACCTTTTCCAATATGCTGGTGAACATCGAAGACCACCATATCGCTGGTTCGTTATGGGACCAGCCAGATCTGGTGGGTGTTGAAATTACGCTTATTAGTAGACAGTGGATCTTTATGCAGAAACAAAATTTTCTACCTAAATTTGAATAAGCTGGAGTGAAAAAGAAATTCATTTTCTTTCTTAATATGTTTAATAGCTCGAAAGTAATATTAGTATTTTTAAATTCTTCTAATATTTTTACTGCTTTAAATTACACCTACTCATTTTTGTAATAAATGCATAAAATCTGCTGTTTACTTATTAGCTTTAGGGAAATACAGGATGTCTCATTTAAATCGACCCTCTCGAATATCTCTGAAATTATTTATGATACCGGAAAATGTTTCAAACAAAAGTTGAATGGTATCGAGGGGGGTATAATTTGATGTCAATAGTTTTTTGCAGGTGAAGTCGTAGAGGACATATGAAGGTCGACTTTATTTTTTAAAATGGATCTAAATATTTTTTAATGCATTGATCAATGAAGCTCGTCATTCTCTGTAAAAAATAATTCACCTACTTATACCGAAAAACCGTTAGTTTGGGAGGTATTTTATCTATTATTACAAAAGAGTACTCAATTCCAATGAAGATATTACTCGCGGAATTTAACGCTATGTGCTCCGTTGATTATTTGTAAACAGACGTAGATCGTTAATAGGCTAATAATCTTTTTACAGGGAATGACAAGCTGCTTCGTTTAATGCACTAAAAAATATATGGTTTCATTAAAAAAAAATTAAGTCGTCCTTCATATGTCCTCTACACCTCCACCTGCAAAAAAAACTATTGACACCAAATTATGTCTCGTTCAATATCATTCAACTCTTTTTTAACCTTTTTCCGTTACCATAAATAATTTCAGAGATATTTGAGGGGATCGATTTAAATGGGACACCCTGTGTAATTCGTTCATTCATAACATTAATGAATAAATGTAATTACAGGTACGGGCATTCACATAGATCCATTAGGGACCAGTGCATGGAATGCACTAATTTCAGGACATAAACGGTGGTGCCTCTTTCCTACACACACCCCTAGAGAACTTCTAAAAGTGTCTGCATCCGAGGGTGGTAAACAGAGGGACGAAGCAATCACGTGGTTTTCCATTATATATCCTCGCACAAAGTTATCCACTTGGCCGCAGGATTGTTTGCCGATCGAGATTTTACAAAATCCTGGCGAAACAGTGTTTGTTCCTGGCGGCTGGTGGCATGTTGTTTTAAATCTTGACGAGACTATAGCGGTTACACAAAACTTTTGTTCTCGTACCAATTTTCCAGTAGTGTGGCATAAAACGGTAAATAGTGATGACCCGTTATTTTTTTATTCTTTCAGAAAATGTTCTATACGAAATTTATCGTATTTGAGAGGGTTCGGTGAATGAATGTACCTATCCCCCCCCCCCCCCCCATTTACACGGTAGATCGGTTCCGCAGAATACGTGTGAATCGGAAAAAACAAAATGCGCATAATTTAGTTATTTGATTAAATTCATTTATTTCAACGTAAAATAAAAATAAAATACAAATAAAAAAATATCAGTCCATTTATAAAATAACAAATACATAAATAAATGAACTAGGGGAATTCGCTTTTTAGGTTGAATGTCGGTGTTAACGAACGAACGGTACTAAAAAATTACTGTACAAATATATGCAAAGCATAAACTTTCGTTTTTAACAGTTTTTATGTCTGGGAACCGTGTAAATCAAAGGATAAGTGTGCACTTTGATTTTTTATTGTGCAGAACGTTACGGTAAATATTTAGATTAATATTTTCAGAATTAAATTTCAAAGATAATTCTATTTTAGGTACGAGGAAGACCAAAATTATCACGTAAGTGGTTAAAAGTACTCAGGGATGAAGAGCCAGAACTAGCAGCCCTAACAGAAACAATAGACGTGAAAGAAGACACGGGCGTCGCTAGTGATTCTTCTAGTGGTTCATCTAGTAGTTCGTCGACTAGTAGTAGTAGTAGTCAATCGGAAAACGAGAGTGCAGACGACAGCGGTCAAGAATCATTGACGGCACACAAAAAGAAGAAGAGGTATATATAATACCCACGTTTCGTACTGTTATCAATCCATTTATTCTTTTTATAATTATAAACATAATTAGACATAATACTGTTTTTAAATTTTTCAGAAGAAAACTAAATAACAGCCAACCCTGACAATATCAAGCATTTGGGACCTACAGAGACCTCAGACTGTACAGTATTAACCAACAATTATTGTTTGTACTAAGAGTAAATATAATTATTACCACCTTCATGTTCATAATAAAATAAATGCTAGATAATACCAAAGTTATTCTTATTAAGTAAATTCGTTAAAATCCTACGCTTAGGCGGTTCACGATAATGCACGTAATCTTTGCTGAACTTTTATTTTTAAACTGTTACATCTTTGGATTTGGTAATGTCTTTTACCTAACATAGAAAAGATTCTTCTGGTTCATTGTTTAAAATTCACTCACTTATAAATTCTATTCTTATACGAAGCCTATATGCAAGAAGGCAGTAAAACACGCGCGCGCTAAACTTAAATTAAAACAAAAAAAAAATATATAAGAAAAAACATTTAAAAAAACACGAACACACTCCACGTACGTTCAGGAACATAACAAATATCGAGATTAATGTCTCAGCAAGCAACAAGTCAGGTGCATTATCATTCCTGGACACTGGTTATTCACAGTTCGTCTTTGCAATAAATTAGTACAAATTAACAAATAAATAGACACAAAAAAAGAATGTATAGTTACGAAATAAATATAATATTTCAATAGATGTATTAACTTTTCAACGAGTTGCTTCTCTGGAATGTTCTTGCGTCTCTCTTATAGTAGCTCCACAGCCTCACCGTTCCGTCACTTCACGTTGACACGGTGACCATGCAAAGCACCAAATTGGAGTGTAAACAACATAGAAGCAAAGTAACAAAAAAATTAATTTAAACTCATGTTCAATAGATCTAAACAAATTTATGAATTATTTGCGAAGATGTTACACCTCCAGCTAGCTCATACGATTGAACACAAAACGATTTCCTTTTTTTTACATACAGATACATTCGCAACTGCAATCACACTATTAATGGACTTACAAACTGGCATTTAGTTACGTTTCAAAAAGCAGTATTTCATACACACGGTTCTGGTAGAAATGGAAATGATTAGAGTAGGACAGTAGATATTAGAGTGGAACTTTAAATCGATGCTGTATTTTAACAAGAAGTGCTTACACTAATCTATCAATCGTTAACAGCAAATAAAAGCGGTAATAGAAAAAATAAATTATCAATGTAAATATATAATTTACATTTTCAACTTTTTGCTTGCATAGTCTTATCATTATATCGAATGACAAATTTGGAGTAAGTTATTAGAAATGCATAAATCTATAATCTGCGTTAACGAACAAAATTGTTCCGAGTATGCAAACATTAAATAGAGGAACAAGCGATATTATTAGGTACTGAAACAGTGAGATAACTTTGTCGTTATTAATCGTCGTTCGTTAGGTAATCATTTTCATTGACGATAAAACGCGTTAACATCTCGAGAACTACAAACTGTGTTTAGACAAACATGCGCATTACCACATTAACAACCTATAAATGCAAAATAACAATATGCAGCAATATAAACAAAAAATAAGTTAAAGGGAAACTGCGGAGATGGACATGGTTATTGAGGGATCAGGGATACGCCACAGCTTCACCTCTCCAGAGCTGCAATCAACATTCGAGATGTTATTCTATCCAAGAAAGTATTTACAAACACTGAACCCAAGCACATGATTCATTGTGAAGTCCAAATTGGGTGAATATTTACAAAAATTTACCACTCTCTGAATTCAATGATTTTTTCAATATGATGTCAAGGTCATCGCCCTGAATAGTGTTGTGAAGGGTTTAGTCGGTGCTCGTTATTTAGGAAGAAGATATTAATAATCCAGTAAGTAACTCGGACCTTCTTGTAAATATTTACCGATTCTTATGTTCCACAAACAGCATATGAATGACCGGTGTACAGTGGTACACTTATTCCTATGTATATCATGGTATATGATCGATGTTTACAATACATGTCAGTTGTCCTTTCGACCATATGCAGGAATATTTCCACGAATGTCTGGGTGAGGTTTGGGCTAATTACTTTTTTTTTAATAAACAACGATCACCGATTAAAACCTTAAAGGGGCTTCTAGACGATCAATAATATTGTCAATGTAGGTTGACCAATAATATTGAAGTTCCCGTCAATACAGGACTACGCACTGTTGTTTTGAAAAGCAGTTGTGTACTCTGCCAGCCATTTTGCCTGTACGACCAGTACGACGTCCGAGTCGATACTGACGAATTATTGACAACTAAAGCTCCTAAATGTCAATGTGCGAATCAATATGGCTACCGTCATGCGCTTCAATCAAAATTTCTATCAATATGCTTCAATATATTGACACTGCGTTTGAACCCCTTCTAAACGGTCAATATGCCCTTTCAATGTGTCTCACCATTGATGGGCGTATTGACAATATTATTGATCGTCTAGAGGCCCCTTAACATCACTACTCAGGGTGACGACCTTGATCATATATAAAAAAAATCATCGAGATCGGTGGGTGATACCTTTTTATAAATAATTACTACAAATTATCGAGTATGCTTCGGATCAGTTCAATGAAAAAATGATAACCCTCTCCAACACCAATTTTATAGAGCGTCTATGAAAATCGTCTATTGGTTATTGAAACGTAAAATTGGTGTTGGACAGTGCGATTTAAGGTAATGTACTTACTTGCTCGCAGTAAATACATGCTGCTGATTAGTTATCACAGCATTGATAGCGGAACCGTGTGCCCGTACTTCTCCAATAGGTGCACACTCCCCACCTTGTTCCTTTGGTACAGACCACGCTTTCAAAACTCCTCCCCGACAACCCGAGACCATGATGGTTCCGCTATTAATCATGCATAATCCCAAAATCCAATCTTTGTGCGCATTATTCAGTGATTGAACCAATTCCATCCTATGCAAATCCCATCGCTTGATGCACATGTCTCTCGAGCCTACAATAGACGAAATTTTGTACTCTTTCATGTTAAGCAAAATGATAGACTGCGAATCTTTATGCAAAATAAAAATGTTCTGCATCTATTGCAGGAAATAGGGGTTACATAAAAATGTATTTCGACTCTCAATAATTCTAATAAACTGACGAATAATATTATGTAAGTCTTGGATTGTACTAATGTATTTACTGTTTTATATTTTAGCTACCTAATTTTCTTATAAATACATAAAATCCGCAGTATACCCATAAATGAAAGTTTAAAAAAATAAAAAAGTGTACCAGAGAAAAGTGTAGAATCGCACGCGGTTAAACACTGCACCCCGTCGTAATGCGGTGGCGCAAGGCACACTGACTGACCAGACATATTAGGCTCAACTAGCGATATCAAATGATCCTTGCTACCAGCGATCACTCTACCATCATTCGCAACAGCTAGGCACATTACTGCAGCCGTATGAGGTGTACTCAATCTCCCTACGTGCGTCAACTTTCTAAGATCCCACACTCTAACTTTGTCGCTAGCCGCAGCATACAGTTCTTGTTCATCAAGGCTAAGTACCAAGTCGTTGATAGCGGTTTCACCCATTGGAACTTGGGTCGACAGCGGGATCTGTCCGCTTTGAGCTTGGCCAGAGGAGAACAAAGTCTTTATGCAGTTGTTGCCCGCCCTTAGATCCCAAACTTTCACATAGGCAGCAGACACGCTGAACAACAGGTTCTGCACTGGTGAGTACTTCAACGCAACAACGTTGTTAGGGTGACCGGTTAGAGTGAAGTTTTCAATTCCGGTTCTCAAGTCCCATACCTTTACAGTTCGGTCTAAAAGCATTACATTACATTGAGTATCTTGTAGAAGCAAGCTTTAAGAAAGGGTATAGCTGGATAAAGTGGACAAACGTGTCCTCAAACCAAATTGATATTTTATCATATCATTCGATACAACCACCAAAAAACCTTTGAGGCAAATTTCAAGTCTGCAGTTCTATCACAAGGATAGTTACAGGGAGCACACGGTTTTAATAAATTATGCTCTATTACTTTCGTTCTACTCATTAAAAAGTTACAAAAAAATTCATAAACACGGCTGTGAATAGCACACGCGACTGTGAATTTTTTCCGAATTTTTTACTGCAGAATCGATTTTTAAAAAAATTCCATAAACTTTGCTCGAAAGAAACAAATACTGGAATTTTTAAAAATCGATTTTGCAGTTAAAAAATTCTGAAACAATTCACAGTTGTACGTGCTATTAGACAGAATGTTTCTGAATTTTTTCGTAAGTTTTTGGTAAGTATAACAGAAGAAATAAAGCATAATTCATTAAACCGTGCTCACCCTATAACTACCCTTGTGATAGGGGTATCGGCTTGAAACTTGTTGCAAAGGTTTCTTGGGGGCTCTATCGAATGGTATGGAGAAAGATAAATTTTGTTTGGAGGCACATTTGTCCACCTTATCCAGCTATACCCTTTGTTTCGATTCTTGTTGCTCATACCTTTCGATCCACTGAATAATTGATTTTCTGTTGCACATATCGCTAGAACAGCTTTACTATGTCCCTCTGCCACGTGGGTGCATTGTAATACGGCTCGCGGCGGCGTCTGAAAAGTTTCCAGCTTGTTATGAGTACTTAACAAACTTGTTGAACTTTGAATACTTTTACCTTGCCTTGATAGTGAGAAATAATGCCCTTCATAGGCTGAGGGTCTGTCGAAGCGGGTTGCCTACTAGCTGTCAGCCTGGAGAATACATTTTCTTCTCTACTGTTGAACCGGCGGTAAGTGGTCGGTGATCCAGGAGGTGACGACACATCTGTATGTGCTACCTGTTCCCTAGTTGAGGGTTTGTTATGTTAGCGTGTTAGTTAGCCGGGTTCTTGGCTACTCTAATCCAGGCTAAGTTATCTTGGTTCGATAGAAACAATTTTGGATCATGCAAGTGCACTGAGACAGAGTTATAAATCGGTTTAATTAGTAAAAAAACATTGATCAATGGTAAGTGTATTAATGCTTATCATTTGTTCGTATTACCGAGTACATCGATATAAAAGAGTACCGAATATTAATCAGAAATCATTAGACACATACATTGTGGTTTATAACATGAGGTAGTAAAATAATTTTAACAAACAAACAAACAAACAAACAATGATCCACTGAAGGGTTTTCGTGTGTATTGCCGCAGTACAGTGCACGTTAAGTACTTGTGCGTTTATTTATTAACTGACATGTATACAAAATATCTGCTTACATATATACAAACTTTTTATCGACCTTCTTGCGAAGCTTTGTGTGATTTATACATATTTATACTGCAAATGCATTGAAATATATATAAATATAATACATTAAACTTGTACTTTGTTAGGTCAAACTTATGTGAACACCTATAATAATAATTGCGAAACAATATATCATCGTTATCAACTTGCAATTTGCCCGAGAATGAAAAAAAAGAATTTGATATCAATTTTTCTACAAGCTATACTTTTTGTCTTAACATAACAATTTTTGTTTTGAGTTAGTAATCTTACTTGACAATTCGTTAACTTAAACAGAACCGAACGATTTGAATACTCCCTGTGTAAAATTATAAAACAACTTTATTATTAATGAACAAAATATATTAGCTTTCTGAATATTTTCCTTTGTACTGCAATGCTTGCGACAAAGACTTTTTGCATCGTAATAATCTGACTTTCTTTTGGTTACAGTTCCAAGGGATGGTACAATTGTAATCTTTTTGTCGAAGGAACCGATAAATGCACTTGTTTCGAATGATACACATCTTTCTTTAAGAAAAGAATTTGGCCAGTAGTGCGTAGAACAGAGCGTCAAGACAGAGATATGTAAGAAATACAAACATAAAGATGTGCTGCAGGATTATCACTCACATGGAGCCTCCACCAGGATGTAATGGACGTCGGAGCGGCCTTGGTGATGTACTATCGCGTCGACTTAAGGTCGGGGATCCTCCGATAATATTGTGCTGGCTTCTTGTCAATACCAATCCCCTGGTCAACGAGAATATTGGTTAAATTATAGTCAACAGATTTAATTAAAATACTATCTACCTACAACCTTCCCATTTTTATGGGAATTTATACTCACTTCAAACTACCTGGTGCGCTAGGTACCCTCGTAAGTGGATGATTATGGTTCTGAGTTTGTTCCTCTGTCTTTATATTGTCTGGATTTGTTTGGACTCCGTAAAGAAGTTCTTGAGGTTGCGTTGTTCTTCGCCTAACTTTATTATTACGTTGTCTTTCTTCTCCCATTATAACTTGACTATAAGTTTCGCTGATGTTTCAATTACAATTGAAATATTAATGACATGCAAGCATCAATGTAAGGTAAAGTTAGTGTATTAACCGGGGCTTGAAAACTATTATACCATCAATTAAATACTCAAAATTTTTCTTCCATTTCTGACCTTGTACGACCTTGAAAGGTCGTTGCTACATATATAGCATTCTATTTAAAAAATTGAAAGTCACCTTCATTTCTAACATTACGTTGCTCGCAAAAAACAGTATTACCGTTTCCTCTTTCGTTTTTCTCTAATATTTATTATTTGCAAGAAAAAAGTTGGCTAATAATAGCGTAAACAGAATGTATATGCCTATATAGAACAAAAAAAATAACTCTTTGGAACTGATATAAGAACCATGTAATAATGTAATCGAAGCAGACATTAGCTGCAGATTTTGGTTCTTTGTAAAGGTTGTTCGAAACAAAGATTCTTCATAACTGTTTCAATCATTTTATATAACAGTTTTAAACAATTATTTTCGGAATCGTTTCAAGCCCTGGTATTAACAAAGGAAGCATTAAATAACTTACTTGTCCGGTGAGGAGCTCCTCGAGCTCGGAGGGCTGTAGTTCATGGTATTATTGTGATTATTCGTAAGGGATAGGAGATCTCTGTCTCTCAGAACGTGTTCCAACAACTGATGCTGCACATCGCTTTCCTGCGCGACTTGATTCAGCCGAGACTCCATGTCCCGAACTTCGAGCTGCTTTTGAGCTGCCACGCAACTTTGTTCCACAGTGAAAGCCAGCATTCTTTGCAACAAGTATTGAGCTTCGTCCACAGTCTGAACCGTTGATATAAGAGCCTCGACACCTGGTTCACCCTCTGTTTCTCCATCGCCTACTTCCATCATGTCTCGTTGACATTCGGAAATGCTATCCTGTGGAGAACATCTTGAAGAGCGCAGCAAACACACCTTTACACCTATCCCCCGATTTACACGGTACTTGATCTTTTAGTACCATTCTTTTATTAACACTGGCATTGAATCTAAAAAAGGGAATTCCTCCTTTTTTCGTACACAAAAGGTATCCATATTAACACATTCTGTGCCACGTAAGCTGTATACGCCACACGCTGAACTTTCCATTCAGGCGATAAGGAATTTTCGCTATTAGGTACTAGAGAACAAGTTGAGCCGTGTTACGATGGCAATTTATTAAGATATGAATTTATAGTTTCTTCTGTACTGTATGTTAAAGGCTAAAATTTTTTTCTTGGGAATTATTACTTTGAAAATAATCGAAAATTGATCCGGCACGAAACGTTTTAATTAAAGCAGTAAATCTATAATAGCAGAAAGATGCATATCTATTATTTCATATATTTGTATTTGTTATTTTATGAAAGGACTACTATTTTTTGTATTTCATTCGTGTTTTATGTTTGTTTTACGTTGAAATAAATGACTGACTAAATTATGCACATTTCCGTGTAAATCGGAGGACAGGTGTGTTTGATACAAGAAAAGATACTTACCTGCAAATAACTAATTTTACTTTTTACATTGTCGATCTCTTCGTCAACGTCGCTTGGGTCTCCTCTTCTGTTCGCTAGATCGTTCCTGTGTTTCTGAAGCTTTTCAAGCTCTCTACCCAGCTCCTCGCGTTCTTGAAGAAGTCTTTCCATTTCTCTCTCTGTTTCAGCGGCCGCCTGCTTAGCCAACGCTTGTTTCGCAATTGTCCTTTCGAACGTCTGCCACCTTTGCTTCAACGCTTTCGGATTAACCGGTTTAGGTGGCGTTCGACCAGCTACCTTCTGACTGAGACCTCTGTCTCGTTTCCTGAGCGCCGTGACCTCTTCTTGTTTACGCCTCAATACCACCTCTTTCACTCTCTTGTCAGCCTCCAGAGTCCTGATCATGTTTGCGTTCTTCCTGGTCTCTTTACGTAACTGAGCTATCTCCCTGTTTCGCCTCAGCTCGTTCTCCTTGTGTCTCTGAGCCTCCTCTCGCATTTTGTTCAACAGCTTCACCTTGGCTCGCTTCATTTCCGCAAGTTCGTTTCGCAGTCCTCTTAATCTGTTCTCGTTTTGAGACTGACTCTTCAGCAGCCTCGCGTGCTCCTTTTTAGCGGACTGCAACAGCCGTACTTCTTTCTGCATCGCTGTCAATTTCTTCTCGTACTCGTCCCGAAGTTTCTTCACTTTCTCCGTCGGAGGTGTTGGCTGTTGCTGCAGAGAGTGCAACACCTTGTCCCGTTCCTCTTGCGTGTCTTTGATGCGAGCCTGCAACTGCGTGAGTTTGTCCTCGTAATGCTGCTTCATAGTCTGTAGCCGTCGTTGAGAGAGCTCCAACTCCTGGATCAACCGCTGCTTCATGTCGATGTCCGATGTTAGAGCCTCCAACTCGCGACCCATAGCTGCCTCCTCTTCATCTTCTTCTGCAAAACATCGAACGCCTATTACAAGTATGTTCATTCGAACGCTACTATTTCGATAATTCTTCGATTATACCGTTCCTATCAGAATCGTTATCCGACTCATCCTCGCTCGCTGACTCCTGGCCAACCTCCGCATCATCGCCTTCTCCTTCTTCTTTATTGGCAGTGCTACCGCTGTACGATTGCTGCTCTTTCAACGCAGTCAGCGTTTCGATCTCCTTCTGCAAGTCCTTTTTGGCGTCGTTTAATACTGATGTAGAATCACTTTGAAATACGTATCCAGAGTCACCATATGGATTCGCTGCACTGACCTACATGAAGTAAAGATTACATAGTGAAATGGATAGTTATGTGTAATACACAGAATTTACTCGTAACCTACACGTTGCATAACGAAAAGTTTCTTTGTATTATCGAGATATAATAGTGACCTTGAGATTTTGTATTATAATATTTAAATATGTGATTCGAAAGAGTACTGAATTCTGAGTAAAAAAGTTTTGAGGTATACACGGTGAAAAAGTTATAGTTACTCAGATATTATTCAGTGAAAGTTGATGAAATCTCCAGTACATGTTTGGCTAAAATCCAATCATAGTTTGTGTTAAATTATTGTTTTATGAAACTTTCACCAACATGTTCGTGACGCTTTTCTGATTAAAATGATACCCAACACGATACAGGGTGGATCATATTTACTCGTTTAATCCACGATTTAGTAGAACCTCGATTACCCGGACCGTTGGGGCGTGAGTGTTCGGATAGCGGAGGTTCTACTGAATCATTAGTTAAACGAGTAAACTTGATGCGAAATGTATCGTGTTTGGGCTCGTTTTAATCAGAAAAATGTCAGAAATACGTCAGCGAAAGATTCACAAACAAATAATTTCAAACAAAAAAGTTTTACCATCGTACTTCCGCCGAAGGTTAACTAAAGAATATCTCGGTAATTATTACTTTTTCACCCCCATATACCTTAATACTTTTTTACTCGGTATTCAATACTCTTACAAATTTCGTATTTAAATATTACACATTATGAAACAAAAACAGAAAGTTGTCTTTGTATCTCGATAACAAAGTAAAATATAAAAAAACTAATTATTACATTCTATATACCGGTTGATGTCTAACAACTTTTATTTGAAACATTTTTTTCTGCAACAAGTAGGTTACGAATAAATTTCGGTGGTACCGTTAAATGACTCGCCCGATATAGATATATGAATATTAATGTACCTGCATCTGCCGCTTTTTTAACTGTTGATACATAGCCTCCGCTTCCAAAAGACGTGCCCTTAGCTCCTCTATTTCTTGAACATACCCTTGCACTAAACTCGTTACTTCGCCGTTTCCACCTGTCGACGATACCCACTGACCAGCAGCCTTTTCTGCCAGTAGAAGAACGTTCTTCGCAGTTAATGCCTCGACTGTTTCTGAAAGAGCTTTGACTCTAGTACGTAGACTTTGTAGCTCACTGTTCAACATTTGATTTTCGTGCCAGGCATCGTTAACACCGTCTTCGCCAACAACTCTTTTGCCTAAGGGAACACGTAACGGATTACAGTCAATATACAGGGCGTCCACGCTATCGCTAGCCGGCATTTCTTTTGCAAATAATAAATATTAAAAAAGAACGCAAGAGCAAACAGTAATACTGTTTTTTTACAAGCAACGTAACGGCGTACGTGATTTTTTGGTGTCTGCACTATTCTTTTTAGAAATGATTTTTTTGGAGATTATTCAAAATGTTTCTCCCATTTCTGACCTTATATGACTTTGAAAGTCATAGTGTCCTATACGAATGAATTTTTCTTGACACACGCCTTCAATTATTAAAAATATATAGCATTCCTTTTAAAAACTTGAAGGTCACCTTCATTTCTAAAAAAAATAGTGTTGTGTTGCTTGCAGAAAACACTACTCATTTTTCCTATTTCATTGTTTTCTAATATTTATTACTTGCAAGACAAATGCTGGCTAGTACTAGCGCGAACATCCTGCATAATCAATAAGGTTTTAATCATTACGTATCTTATGCGCACACCTTGTCTGTACTCCATCAATTCTAACTGAAGTTGTTGTATCTCTCGTCGCAAAGAAGCTATTGTCCTTGAACTCTTATCTTGATTAATTGTAACTTTGTTCTTTATATTTCTCGCCCTATTCGCGTACTTCAATGTGCTTAGAGTCTCCATGAAATCTCTGTCACTTGGTGATACACAAGCTATCATAACAGTCTGACTATTCCCTGAAAGTATGAAGCCCAATTTTAGTTATCATACTCGTCCAATGTATGCAAGCAAGATATTTAACACGTTCGCCATTTATTTTAGCAATAGCCTTCACAGTTGCAATATTCTATTAAAGGCAATTTATCCCCTTGTGAAATATGGAAAAAATGTTGTCACAATTTATACAAGTTATAAAGTTTTCGAATATCATGCTATTCCTTAGAATTATAAATAAACTGCAGATCTTGACGCAAAATAAAAATTTTCTTCGTCAATTTACAAGACGGAAATCATATAAGAATTTTTTTCTACCTTTAAGAAATTTCATTCTTGTCATAAATGGATAAAATCCGCAGTCTAATCATAAATAACAACATACACACAATTAATTTGATTTTTTTCGTGTGATGTACAAAATTGTGACCGTCACACATACATCATGCTGATCGCGAACGTGTTAAAGTTCTCAAGCTACGTGTACAATAGGTACTTTACTACCTCCAAGAGAGTCTTGAAGTAGCCTAGTTAATTTGGAATCTCTATACGGTACATGTAAAGCTTTCTTTGTTTTGTCACCGAGTGCAGAAATCACGTTACCCAAGGCCAACTATAATATGTAAAAAAGAAATAATTATTTAAATTTAGAAAACTATTTCCTTTAAGCTGCAGTGCTACCAAAGACCATACCAATCCACAATTTATGGATATTCCTTCCTTTGCTCTATCTCCTGTAGCTCCAGTTCTTTTTAATCTTTCCGAGCCAGCTAAATCTACAAAATGAAATTTCGCAGTTAACGTTTCGAACTCATTCGCCGGTTCACTTCCGCTTGTGTCGATGTCAGCGTCCGGATCTTCGACTTTGATACATCTTTGCTGCCTTATGTATAATGTAAATATAGCGTGTGATCTCGACGACTGTGTGTTCATTTGTGTGGATCCAGTTGTGCGCGATAGTGCTCCTAATCGTAAATAGTCCAGTGCTTGTTCCAAACTGGTCACAACACGTGGTTCAACGCCAGCTAAATGAATGTTTCCAGATGTGTCTTCGTGAATGCGGGCACCACCTCTTGGTCCACCTGGCTCCAACAGATCTTTCAAGTCTTCGTTATACAGCTCCAAAAATTGTGCAGTAACCTGTCGAAATATTTATATATGAATTAATGAAGTAGATGGAAAAAAATGGAGTAGATTAAAATACAGTAAAGACTATTACACACTTTAAATTCAGGAGGCATTTGTGCACGGTCTCTAGCATGCTGTTGCTTCTCTGATATTCCATCGAACAGATGCTTAATTGCTCTAGGAATTATGCCAACAACACAATCATCGACTTCCACATCAAACCCGGTACCCATTGTGTAAGTTTTGCCAGAACCAGTCTGACCGTAAGCAAGGACTGTTGCATTGTATCCATCCAAAGCACCTTCTACCAATCGTGCAACACATGTGTCGTAAATTGTGCATTGGCCAATGCCCGTATCAAAAACATAATCATAGGTGAAGGCCTTGTCCGGTCCAAGAAAGACCTGGGGTTCTCCTGGAGGGACTTGAGTGCATATTCTACACATGTCGATCACTTCACGCGCTACCTGAGGCCTTATTCTGCAGTTAAGAACAAAAAATTAATTCACATGGTTGTAATAGTATTTTAATTTCAATTATAAATCAACCTATCATTTTGAGGGTACAAGTGATTCTCTTGTTGGAGTAATTTTGAAAAATATTACATTGCATATTTTTTTAGATATCAAAATTTTCTGAAACATCTTTTTGAACATCAAAATTTTCTAAAATAATTTTTTAAATATAAAAATTCTATAAAATAATTTTTTAAATATAAAAACTCTATAAAATAATTTTTTAAATATAAAAATTCTATAAAATAATTTTTTAAATATAAAAATTCTATAAAATAATTTTTTAAATATAAAAATTCTATAAAATAACTTTTTAAATATAAAAAATTTCTTAAGTATTTAAATATAAAAATTCTCTAAAATAAGTATTTAAATATAAAAATTCTCTAAAATAATTTTTTAAATATAAAAATTCTCTAAAATAATTTTTTAAATATAAAAAATTTCTTGGACAATTTTTTAAGTATAAGAAATTTCTTAAATAAGTTTTTAAATATTTTAATTAATATTGTACGGCAATACAAATAAATCAATTCAATGTTATGTGATATTTCCGATAGATTCAAAACTTTTGTTCGAAATTGTATTGATGAATATCGTTTAATATTTGATGTCGACTTCGGACCGACTTAGTCATACTTCGATTGTTTATAACTTATGTATACGAAGCACGATCGACCGGTGTAGCTATACGAGGAGCAAATTATATCATTTATTACGTAGGAGATATGCGGTCTGCACTGTGTGCATCAGCTGTTATCGGGTGTCATTCACGGAAACCTCGCGAGAATCACTGAAAGATAGAAAGAGAGGAGACACGCAACGCGAGATAAATAAAAACAGAGACGAACAGGTGCAAGAAAAAAAAGCAAACAAACGGATATTACGCAAAAAGAAAAAGAAAAATGAAGGAGAACCGCGACGGTGGGAGGTGAAAAATTCATTCATCGGGAATCGAGATATGCGTGCATTATACAACCGGTAATGATGCCTACGCACCTGACTCTTTAAAAGGAGATATTATGTGATTGAAGTTTGCGTCGAGCTACTGCGTAGAAAAATCGTACCGATGAAATAACAGCGAGATATTTCGCCGCGAAAAATCACTCGACAAATCGATTTAAAAAAGGGAAATAAAGATTTGATTACAGTGACATATTTTGATGTCAATATTCAGAACTATGTTACGCATAATAGCCACGCAGCGTCTTCGATCCGAATCACCGCATACAAAACGTCGCAATTCGCATTATGTACCGAATGACACCAGAAGAGCTGCGGCCAATTAGCGAAAATTTCAAAACGCGTTTGAGGCGCAAGGGATGGCCACTTCGAAACCGCTTGAATATATTGTTACTAAAAGTCTATATTATTGTTGTTAATAGTTGGTTTCTTAAAATTCATCAATTTGACAAAATTATAATAAAAAATGTTTATCTCCGTTATTTTTTGTCACCCTGTATATGTAATTATTCAGCTACGAGAAACCCGGAACCCTTTCAAAATTGCGAAATGGTCTATGTAGGTAGATAATAGAATTTTCTAAAATCGTGAAAGTGTGACACAGGCCGATACGTTTCACAATTCTAATTATCGAACTGGTAACAGCGTGTTGTATCAATGCAAAAAAACTCAAGGAAAAACAAGGGGGCTAGATAAGATATACCGGGCAAACATGTACCGAGGTACTATGCGAATCGCACTCAAAATAGAACGATAATTAAAAAGCAAATCATCGCGCTTTGGATTCGAACGATATTTCGCGGGAGTCCCCAAATTATAATTAACCGAATATTGCTGGTGGCAGAAGCTGTCACCGCGTAAAACGTGTTAGTCCGCGATTATGCGGTCTGCACGTCAGAGGAATGTATTCATTCAAAATTTTATTGGAAAACAAGAAGTGTAGTTATTCGGGGATACTTACCGTACGGCGACGCGTACACTCGTGTCATCAGCCATCTCGACGTCGTTTATTGTGCAATTCTTTCAGATGTGACAGCGTTCGACGAGTTCGATAGGGAAAAAAGCGGACGAGAATCCGCGGTACGATTAGGCCAAAATAATTAGACGACGACGGTTAGAATTGCTTGGTACGAGAGTATCCTGAATGCGCAAGCGTTATCAGATGCGGTGCCCGTGAAAATTCCGCATTTTTCGTCGTGAACGCGCGCACAGACGACCGTGAAATCCACTCAAACATCTCTCATAACGAAAGGAAAATCGCTACCCTAGTCGCGTCGATCCAAGGACTACACACATCTTGGACTGAAAACAGACGTGACGGACATCTTTGGTTCTTTATGGCCCAAATGCCAGTCTAACGTCATCTGTCGGCAGCCACGAGAACCACGATAATGCGATTGATTGTTTTTCCCATTGTTGGTAAGGGAACTGAGAATTTTTAAAAATGAAAATCGAACTGTCGACTTTGAAAATTTGTTCGACTTTAGCTGTAAAAGCTCTACGAATAATTCTTGCGTAGAATGATTATCCAGACTCTCCTGGATAGAATGTTATATTTTAGAATGTTTATATTGAATAATTTTTGGTGTTAATTAATTTTTATTGGTCACTTTTCAGTCAATTTTGGAAATTCGAGAATCTTTTCTGTTTTAATAGTAAAAGTTAGACGGTTGTTTCTTACGTAAAATGATTCTGTGGATTCTTCCAAATCTTATATTATATTTTTTGTAACGTTATAAACCAGCGACTTCTACCAGTAAATATGTTTAAACAATATTGAAAGAGGTCGAAAAACAGCTACAGCCTAGATTTCGTTTCTGATGGATAGAATGAATATTAACAAACTAGAGAAGGTAAAATTTGTTGGACAATTAAACCATGATTGCATATGTATTTCGAATTCATAAGAATAGGTGTAAAAGATCAAAGGAAATCATGTTTAATGTCTGCCTTAATTTTTTTTCTTGTTGCATGTTATCAAACCACCTTGACACATGCACGTATTGAGCCTTCTCCTGGTGAGTCAGTTCTTGCTGCAACAGAGAGAAGAAGGTTAAAGAGATTAGATTGATCCGTGTAATCTATTTACTAAGGATTCCTATGTCCTACTTATATTATATACTGTTCATTTCTATTACCATTATCGAGTGTAAGACATAATACAATGTTATGTCAGCAATGGTTTTTTTTGTTCCAGTTAGGTATGTGTTGTCCCTCAGAGCAACATTTAGTTCCTGTAACGATAAAATGTAACTAACGAGCCTGCACTTTATGTAACCTCTCTTCTTTTTCATTACAGTTACATAAATAAGCGGATCAATATTACCTGTAAAATCCTCTTCGCGTTAGCGGGAGTGTCAGCATAATTAATACAGACTACAGCATACTCGAGCCACTGACGCGATAATGCTTCCGCTTCCTTGTTATTACCAAGTATGCCAGGGCATTTTGAATTCTTGATTAACGACTGAATTATTGTGCCAAACCCTTCGATCGTTTTGTTAGACGTTTTTTCTGTACTAACAAGTACCTAAAAAAGAACGAAATGACATGTTTAGGAAACGATAACAGGCATCGCCTTCAAAATTCAAAAATAATTTCTATAAAAATCTGTTATTTACATTCTCGCGCATTTCTGCCTGCAACGGCGATACATCTAAATAATTTGATATTTTTTCTAAACATTGAACGTTGCACAAAACCATGGTTAGGTACAGATTTTGCCCACGCCTATTTAGCCTCTGTATTTTTTGTATTGGTCAGTCAGCGTCAGGTTTAAGGTTATGTTTAAAAATTTTAGGTTATATTCGGGAAGAGCGCGAGATTTGAATCAAAATATATAGACTGCAAGAGAACTACGTAATAAAGACTAAATAATAGTCTTATAGTCTTACTATTAATCTAGGCAACCTTGGATGAGGAATACATGTAACATAATTATAATGATGAGACGCAATAGATACTTTTCAACGTCAGTATTGGGTTTATTTCAAATATACAATTTATTTTAACAATACCTGTATAAAATTGGGGAGTTAAAGATAATAGAAGAATGGGGGGGGGGGGGGGGGTGGGTTAATATACTTTCATTAACCAGTGTATTAAAAATTACAAAATTAATTGACTTAGCTTAAATATTTGGACCTAAGTCTGATATCTTGAAAAGATAGCTCATATTAAACCAGGAACATAAAAATACATTTTGATAGTTTACATTAAAAATACATGATTAATTAACATAGAAGTCTAGGTAATTGTTTTTTCTCTCTTTCTATCGCGGAGAAGGAATGAATTGTCAGCTGACAATTAATTATACTGACCAACTATATACTTTGTAATGATCCCACAGTTTGGCATTTCTTGTTTCTGCTAAAATTGTTTACATGTTAACATTATATTTCTCTTGCCGCATTAATAATATTCACAAAGTAGTTCTCTTATAAGATTTAAAGACTTTCATTAGGAATTCATTAGAAATTTTAATTTGCAATTTTAGAGGCTCCTTAATAGTTGTAAATTTTTCGAAATATAAGTCAGGTACAGTGAATGCAGCAAGAAAAAATATTTCAGTATCATATAGTTACAAAGTGTTTCTGCATACAGTAGTAGATACAGTATTGTGTAATTTGTAAACTGATTAACTTACTTAAAGGATGATATACATATATTATGTACATACATGTAGCAATTCTTTGAAACGTTACAAGAATTAGGTAACTCAAATTTTTCATAGAATTTCATACTTCCACAGATAGTGGACTTCAAACAAAGTCATATGTATATAAGTACTATGGCAAAACAATTTGTACATAGAATTCTAGTTAAAGTTTACAATGAAGTGTGTTATGTATGATAATCATAAAATACATATCACTTGTCCACCATCAAAAAATCAATTTGATCTCTTTGATCGAACATGAGTTAACATGACTCGACAACATCATAGAATTCGACAAACAGTGTTTTTAAAATTGTCAAATTATATGCAATTAAATGCAGGTACCTTTTCAAGTTGCTCATTTCATATTTACCTAATTAAAACAGTCTTTTCTCGTACGAGAAAAGACCGTGAACATTGCCTTCCTGCTGAGCAGAATGTGTTCTCCTTTCGAATTTCAAATCTCCGCTATACATCATGGATCGTAAAGCAGAGATAGATCTAGTTCCTATGTCTTGGCATCCATGTTTAATGCCGCATTGCAAGTAAGGCAGGAATTTTAAAACAGTTCCTTTGTCTACTATCGAACCACTAACACCTTGAGCTACCTTCATCTTGTCCATTTCGTTATGGAAGTATCTATCCATAGCAGAACCTTGCGCGTCTTTCCTATTCATGGCTTCCAACGAGCCCATTCCTCTATATTTTTTAAGACGTACACCATCGCTAAAGAAATATTCGCCCGGTGCCTCCGAAGTTCCAGCCAACAGCGATCCCATCATGACTGTACTGGCACCCAAACTCAGACCTTTAATAATGTGACCGATCGATTGAATGCCGCCATCTGCAATAACAGGTACCCCGAACCTTCTTGCATACTCTGAAACCTTATATACAGCAGTTGCTTGAGGTCTCCCAACAGCCATGACTTCTTGAGTTATGCATATAGAGCCAGAGCCCATTCCAACGCGCAGAGCATCGGCACCAGCTTCTATAAGATTTTTAGCTTGCAAAGTAGTTACAACATTGCCGGCAATCACTTGCAGCTCAGGGTACTCAGATTTAATGTACTTGATCATGTCTATTTGGTATTTAGAGTTGCCCTGAGAGGAATCCAGGACAATTACGTCCACACCTGCTGTAGCAAGAAGTTGCAATCTTTGTTTGTCCGAATTACGGGTACCGATAGCAGCCCCAACTAACAACTGTTTATTTTCATCTTTACTAGCATTCGGGTAACTACGATTTTTTTTCAAATCTGTTCTTGCCATCAGAGATACCAGTTCTCCCTTATCGTTAACAATTGGAAGCTTTCCCTTCTTAGACTTCTCGAGGATCACGTTAGCTTCTTGCAGCGTCACGCCGGCAGTAGCGGTGATCAAGTTCTCTAACTTTGTCATGATCGTATCTAATTTCGTTAACTGTTGATTTGGAGAACTCTCCAAAAAGTCAATATCCCTAGATGTGACAATACCCAACAATTTACCCCCAACCTTTCCTGTATCCGTGATAGGAACACCACAGAAACCATGCTCGGATTTAACATTCAAAATATCACTGACCGTGTGATTAGGTGACAAAACAACCGGGTCTCTAATGAATCCGTGTTTATACTTTTTCACCTAGAAGCATAATAAAAAAAAAATGTCTACCATATGTTGCTATGAATAATTGAAATGAGTCTAATGTTTACAAGGTCTATTCTTATCTCCTCCCACGCAATATGTACAGGAAGTTAAGCATAAACAAGATTAAAATAAATGACTTAATGAAACTTTTTAACAAAAAGAAATGTTTCTAAGAAGTCGATTTTGTTATTATAATTTAAACGTTAATCGAAAAGAAAATTTCAATTCCATTTCGATTAAAAAATAGTACTTAACGATTCACATTTTTAATCGGCGATCGTCGATCAACGATTAGTATTCATAATCCGCTATCGACGACTAATTTCATTGATCGCTCGAATCGATAGTAATTTTCTCCGGTTAAGTCATTTGAATCGTAAGCGTTAATCTTGAATGAACAATTTTAATCGATTAACGTCGAGCTCTGAAACCTGTATCCCGCACATGACTGCGAAACGAGGGACGGGCGATAGAGTGGTATGGGTAAATGCGCGGCCGTTGCCGAAGGAACGGCAAACAATTTGAATTGAATTCGAATATACCTTGTGCACCTCGTTGGCTTGGTATTCGGGCGTGCAATTGTGATGTATTATACCGATACCACCGCACAGGGCCATGGCAATAGCCATGTCGGATTCTGTGACCGTGTCCATGGGAGATGAGACGAGCGGCGCCTTGAGAAGGATCCTCTTGGTCAACGGCGACACTAACTCAACTTCGTCGGCGGTAAAGTCAATATATCCCGGCAAGATAATGAAATCGTTATATGTAAGACCGTCACCGTTGGCAAACAATTGTGCTGCTGAAAGCCCGTCATCCGGTAATGGTACATCTGCCGGTTTCGTGTTGCCGATCATATAGTCTGCCATTCTGTAGGGTTTTAAAAATACTTCGGGTCCTTCTCCTGGGTGATCAGCGAAGTTGTAATTGAATAAACGCAACAGCGTACGAGTGATCGTCGCTCAGTCTTTTGGCACAATTATTTTGACGATAATATCCCACCGTAGTTACTCGCTCGGAATCACCAGGCGAAATGACCGAAATCAACGTGCGTACGGTGCCTTTGTAGTGTGCGGGTAAATTGTGTTTCCGTTTCGTGTACACCGATGACGCTGCTGGCGATCTGTGGATTGGCAGTTGCGACGCCAGGTGGCTACCAGGAAGTATTGAGTTCACGTCACGTGGTCTTCGGCTACCTTGAGGCTGGCCAGGGGTTGACCAGGGGTTGACCAGGGGTTCTCCAGAGTCATCGATTTGGTTTAAACTTTGTACAGTTATAGATTTCGTTCTCCAGTTAACGAATATATACCATTTGTCGGACAAATACTCAATAGTTTAAGATAAAAACCAACAATAATAAATATCTTGTAAGCGTCTGGTAAGCTCCTTGTAAGCGCAAAACATATACAGGTGAAACTCCATATAGTCAAAAGTATAGTGAATTTACTTAAACTTTGTACGGTTTTCGTTGTAATACATGTGCTTAACTAAAGAAGTAAATTCAGTCATTTTCTATGAAAGTGTTTTTATAATTTCAATAATTGTGAAATAGAAAACCGGACATTTGACCATGGTGGTTTACTGTTAAATAATTAAAATGTGGAAATATTGATAGGTTGGTATATTTACGATACATATTGTAGTTGCATAATGTCTCTGTATTATAGATATTTGTAGAAGAAAGAGGAATGTGCTGTTTTTGAATGTTATTATTTGAAGTACGCGCGGCGGTTCCCGCGTCTCGATTGCACGCGCAACCATCAGGTCTATCGGGGGTAGGAGGAGCCATCTGATTGGCTGGCAACTTGTCATTGTAACAATGGCGCTCGGTACGGGAAATTCGGTCTTGTGTTGTGTTCCTTTCCCGTTGCTTTTTCTCTTTTTGGAGATTTGGACATTGTTGCTTGTGGTGGAGAAAGAAATTTGTAGTTATGAAAATCACTCTGAGAGGACGGTAAGTAGCAATTACTGTATACATACCTCTATTTACTAACTCTGTAGTCGAAGAACTTGATTTGAATGACAACATAATGATTTTAAAAGTTCTTTAGTAATAGTGTTACATATTGATTTCGAACTCGTAATAGTGATACACATTGATTTGGAATGAAACAATTCATTGTATTACTTTGAGAAATTCGCGAAAATGAATTGCTCTTTTATAATCACCTGGTAGCAAGTTTAAAAATTGCCGCCATTTCTCGCAAAACTTTCCGAATGCACCCGACATTCAATTTGAAAATAGACACTTCGTTTTGAAAGAATGAGACGAAAACTTGAAATATTATTGGGATAGGTTTATGTTATAATTATATTAATAATAATCGAGTTGTTAATGGTTAAAGATAAATTATCTTAGAATAAAATTTTAATTGTAAACAGATACAAAAATCCAGGTACACGGGTGCAAACACAGTTATAAAAATATTTGTCTTTTACAAAAACAGGTATCAACTAGTATTGACGGACCGTAGTTCATTAAGCTTGAGCACAGCACGATGATGGTCGCTAATTTACGCGTTATTATTGCACTTCTTACATGCAGGCTAGAAATCATATAAAATTATGTAATTATTAATAAAATTAGTGTGCGTTGCTCAAAACGCTCGTATTATTGCAATTTTTATTGTTTCCTTACTGGGTAGAAAAAAATTTGTTTTATACCACTGAAGACGCCACCAAATGCTTCTTTGAACGATGATAAAATGTAATCTACTATGAATTCTAAGTAGCCTACATTTTCATAATCATCATACACTTCATGGTAGAAGTACTCGTACAACATTGGCAAGAATATTATTAAGATATATATCATACCACCAAAAAAGACTAAAAATGATTTGTATCAATTATTCGGTATTAATTATGAATAATATAAAATGGATACTTACTGATGGATTTCAGTTCCAAGTATTGTCGATCATTTTCATTAGCTTTTTTATATCTTACTTTATGCAGCACTGGTTCACCATCATTAACCCAATTCGGAGCCACATTACTTGTACTTGCATTTTGTGTAGTGGCCAACGGACCTGTCGTTGACTTCATATTTCCATTTAAATACAACTGGCTTGTTTGCACAGTATTCGATTGAAGTTTTGCATCTCTGAAAACCATAAAAAAACCATAAATGTAAATGTTCTCTTTCTAGAGGCAAATGTTAATTTTTTATTACACAATTCTGTTTTCAAGATGCTTAGATTTTGATGTAGCTTACAATGCTTTATTGATCATGCTAGATAGAGCTGAGCATTGTCGCAATGTTTGAAATTCAGGGTTCAACTGTTTCTGAAAATTCTTATCGTATATTTCGACTGCCTTTTCATTCGTAGTATCCGCTGCATTCATCGTTAATTGATACAAATATTTTGCGTCTATATTGTCCGTATCTTTTATTTTGTGCTTCAATTTATTGTAATAGTCCCAGTAACTTTTATTCAATAATTCCTGGGTTTTCGGGGGAATACATTTCGGACTCTCGATTGTATCATTTGTATTCGATCTTGGAGACATATCACATTTGCACTTATTATTTTGCGAGCACGTCTTCGACAGACTTATGATGCCTTTGTGACACGAGTTTACGTTCCGATCGCTTTGAAAATAACTCTGCTCAACAGGATTCAAGCTATTTTCTATTTGTGCGTTTGCACGGTTCTCTTGAACGGACAATTTAGCATTAGAATGATCAATCCTTTTTGTTCGGTGGTTACTAAATTTGTGAATATTTGTTTGACTACATTTGTGTTTGTTAGACTGACAATTGGGCCACGCCGATGTGTAATCAGAATCCACTAACGCGGAGTGAGAATATTTTTGAAAATAAGATCTCGCTTTCCTAGAAATTTTTCTAGGTGCCCTCTTCTGTTTGAATGTTATGTGAGGCTCGGAGCTCCTATAGAGCTTACTTGCACAATCGTTTCTTGCACAAGGCAGATTTTGTTCCGATTTGTTTCTCCCTTTAGTGTCGCAGCTACCTTTCATATGTTCCTGCTGCGACTGATCTTGATCGGAAGTAACTTTGCTCGATTGAACACAATCGCTTCTTTCTTTCGATACAACTGGTTGTTCGTAATTGTATGGGCCGATCTTGTGATGTTTCGTAGCGAGGTTATTCGCATCTGTGAAATCTTTCTTCTGAATGTTTCTCAGAAGAATGAACTCGGAATCTGTCGTCTCCCCTCCACTCGTATTGCACACGTCTTTCTTTATGCTCGCATGTTGCAAAAGGCTGTTGTGAAATCTTTTTTTAACCATGCTTGGCATATAATATTCCGAATCGCTAGATTCTTGCAGTCTTCTACGCAGTTTTGATACCTCCAGTTTCTCGGGTGGATTTGCATTGGAATGTCCGCTGTCCGATTTTGTAAAATATTTTCTATGTTCATTGGTTATAGGATTTTGTACTCTCAACGTGTCCCTTGGCTTACTATCGCAAACACGTTTTTCCTCAGCAACGATCGTTTCGGTCTCTGAAACAGCAACACATCAAGAAAAAATGAAATATTTACAAATACACCTTTTTAAGTGATTATTACCATTAACGAGTGATTTAGTCGTGTTCTTCGATTGGTTCAATGTAGTTTGCTTAACTGGCGCTAATGACTCAGCAGCAGACACACTCTGATCTACTACTTGTTTTGACGAAGGTACAATTGTAGTTTCGTTCTTCTGTTCTGAACTAGTTGGATATTGTTGTATAACATTGTTTACTTCGACAGCAGGTATTGGCACTGGTATATTTTTGTAAGTAAGTATCGGGACTTGCACGTTGTAACACTGTTTCAAATATTCTTGAGGTACAGCAATCGTATCGAGTTGGATTGCATTTAGAGGATGCGGTTGTAAGAAAAGCAGCTGCCCATTTTTTTCCTGAATGCATTCAATTAATAAGATGTTTTTAATGTAAACTTTTTAGAAATAGTGTACTCTAGTGTGCATTACAAAATAAATGAATTAATCGTTTTTACGTAAACATTAGTATAGAAATATACGAGCCAAAAAGACCCACCTTTTAATGCATTATTGGATAAAATAGAATTTTATTATCAGAGCGATGCATACTTGCACTGGTAATGAAGTTGTATCCACTTGTACATTGGCATCATTTTCGCATCTTTTCTGTAAAATATTGTCCGCATTTTTCCTTTGCTCCAAAACTGGTGCTGCATTGCTAGATATATTTTTACTTGCTTCAGAGTTCTTCGATTGTCTTGGTGACAGCTCCTTATGCAATTTGGCAATGATCAAATATCTTTTTAATTTAATAACACTCATTCCCAATTGTTTCTGCTTACCACTTTCGCGTTTGGGTCTTTAGTTTTGCTTGTATCATACAACTGCTCCCTGTCGGATGCCTTTATTCTATGTCTGCATTGAAAAATCAGTTGTAAACAATATAAAAATGGTCACGCGAAATTAGACACTTTTCGGAGTACTAGCTTCAATTTTCAAAATTTTTCACTTTCCTCTGCTTTGATTTATTTTCAATTGAAATAATTTTTATATTCTTATGTTTTCACTATGAGCACCTGAAATCTCATTTTCATCGGTTCGTTAATTCAGCCGTTATAATATAATGGAGAAAGGTTGACACTTTATTTTACATGACTGTAAAATACAGACAAAAACCGAAACAGAACTCCGATAAGTATCTAAAAGTAAGAATAATTCTGAATTAAAAATGATATGTACTTATTGTTCCCCTTCTCCGACCCTATCTTGTTCATTTCTTCATTGTCGAAGGTCTTCATGTCTCCTTGACTCATTGTCGTCTCTGTTACATCTTGATTCCTTTTACTACTTGTAACTCTGGTGAAAAACAAGATATGAATAATTCATTAAATTAAGTACACCTTGCAAGTAGAGAGGAAATAAGATACTTTTTGAACCGAGGATCTACGTAGCCAGGGGGTCTCTTTAAAGTGTGTACGCTCGACGTATTTCTTTGATGATTAAAAGAAGAATATGTACTATCCTTGGTTACTGCAGATTTAGGAGATCTGAAATTTCGAATGCACAAGTATATGTAGTTCAAACTCTGAAAAATATATAAAATTAACACTTACTGGTTTAGCGGTGTTTGGATAATAGTACGACTTCTCCTTGGTGATCCGGTTAAGGTGACCATGCATGGCGGGTCAATAGTATCACTGAAATCATCGACTAATTTTCGTTGTGGTATTTTTGGCCATGATGGGTCAGCTGGTACACTGAAATGATTTCATATGATAGAAAACATGTTTTCCCATGATCATCGAACGTTTAATTTAACAAACTATACCGCAATGATCCTGCGTTGCACTTTTGTGGATGTGGCAACAAGTTTTCACTATTTACTAGAATGACACATGCAATTTTAGTGTTATATTGTTAATAGAAACTCGAAGCAGATTAGACTTTTGTTACCTTTTATGTTCAACTGAAGTGCATTTCGTTTATCTTGATATGCCATATTAAAGCAGTCAAACATTTCAAATCATTCTGATTTTTTGTTCAATACATTTGTCCGAATAGTTTGTAAACTAATTATCGAAATGATTAATGTGGTATAAAAAAAGGCGAAAATTGTACGGGTTTAACGTTAATTTCATGTTTCGTAAAATAATCGGTTTGCACTTCAAGTGGAACCACGTTTGTTTCGCCTGGTGTCAAATGTTCTGTGTCTACACAATGAGGAAAGGCTCGTGTTGGAAACAAATTTCTTTTTATTTGCAATAAGAGTTCTCTGTACAAAAGGAGCTAAGGTGTTATGGTGATCAGTCATTTTTACTAATGACATTATATATATATATTTTTATAATATGTATATATATAATTATAATTTTAAAATATTTGTATGTACAATAAATATATACAACTGTAGTAGATGCAGGAACAGTAAACTATGATCTACATCAGTATTTATAGTTTGATTTATGATACACTAAATTCAAGTATATTTGCGCACCGTAATAATTATATCACAATATAAAGCTAATATTATTATGTTTATGTTGCGGTTTTCCTTCAATCTTTTATTTGCAAAATATCGTATCAATTCTCTTTACTTAAAAAATGTAACTTTTCGCTTCTGTATGAGTTTGTATGTGGTATGTGTGCAAGGTTTATGTTTGCTTAAAAGTTACGAACTTATAAGACATATGTCCGAGGCTTGTTTTCGAATGTTCCTCTTTTTTTTTATACTTTCATGTAATAAAAAAATTGTGCGCGTTGTCAGTTTAAAATATACTCGTTAGTATCTCATTAAGAAACCATATACTCAATAATAATAAAGTACAGACACTCTCGTCTATATGACTTGTACAGTGTATCTCTGTGAATAAATATATTAATTACAGATATCGTAATGTATGTAAAATCTACTTTAACAAAGGAATGTTTCAGTACAGTTACTTTGACTAGATTCGAGAAAGATGATATAGTTATCACTCATAGAAAAGTTGTATGCCATAAAATTTGTTGATCACTGCAATCAAATTCCTTTCTTTTTTTCTGCTCTTTTGCCAGCACGGTAGTATTATTGAATTTTAAATTGGTCCGAAATCTAAATATATTCTTCATTATTCCTGTCTTATATCATTAAAAATTGCACAAATATCTCACAGACATTGTCTTAGAATTGAGGGCATACTTCGTACGTTGTGTACCAAAAAAATAAGTACGTAATAATTAACAACTATCTTCAATTAACAATACAGAACAGGATACCTTCCTCGAAATTATATAACAAAAATACATAAGTTAAGCTCTATCATGATTCTTACAGTTTTTTTTCCAAGCAATCCTCGAACAATGATACTTTTTATCGAAACGATACTTAAACGATAATGATAACAATTCTAACGTAATTACAAGATATAAAATAAGTATCTTTTTGTTTCTCAGACTTTTCTCCAAAACGAATATATTAAGTCATTTTTCTAAGAACACCGAGAAACCAAAGAGTGTGTATAGCACTGGTAGTTCATTAAGCTTGTGTAAATTTGATAAATTTCAGCTTAGCGTACAGAATGTAACTGTTTAGTGATGCATGGTGATTTGAGAAATGTATAATGTTACTTATAGAAACTTAATACCTCGAACAAATCGATCACAATGTGGTACATTATGTTAGTTGAAACATCACAATTAATATTGTTTGTTTTATATGCTATCGAAAAATACACAACAAATAAGAAAGCTAACTAGAACTTAGAAAAGCTAAAACTCTGTATGTTGCAGAAAGCAATGTTTTTTTTAAAACATAAATGTGCTCACGGCGTTAGTTCGATATACACGAACGAAAAAGCTCAATTATTAATTTTTGTTGTTTCTAATAATGTGTATATCAAGTAATGCGCAATTATTGTCTGGCAGTATTGTAGCATTCTGCATACAGATAAAATTTAAACTGTTCTTGTTCCTCTTTTTTGTATGGCAAATCAATAGAATAACATATGCATTATAGAAGATAAGATTATGACTATCTAACGACATTGCTTGACACTATCTCCGAGATAATGCTTCATTATTAAATATGCACAGATCCTTCAACTTAAAACATATGCAGAATCCTCTCATCAAAAGAGATATTCATATCAAGAAGACGTATACACAGTACATTCATGAAGATTATGCTCGTCGATGAAGCATTTGTTGTTAGGTGTAGAAATATACATACATAAAGGACATTTATTACACAGTTTCCTCATAGTTATTGTCGTGTTAAGCTTCGTGTTCACCGCTGTTTATTCCTATCAGCGATTCGGTTTGCTCTGCTTCAAGATCCGGTATTCTGAAATTCCCGACAACAAATTTAAGTATAATAATAATTGGAGGTGTGCGAAAATCCGAAAATGGTGGGTCGGGACGGATTCTCGAAAATATCCGGGACTCCCGAGAATCCCAGAATAATTTTAACTTCAATTTTATCAAAATTAGGTATAAATGGATTATTATAAATAATAATAATTTTTATAAATGTATTTATAAAATTCAAAATTCTCCAAATTTTCAAGAACCCGACTCGTCCCGACATTTTCGTGTTCTCGCGCTTCTTTAATAATAATGTAATACGACTTAGATTGAAATTTCTATTATATATAGTATCGCATCGGCAATACCTTGTTGATCTGTTTTTCCTACAAATCCAGATGTAAATTCTCTTAATTAAATCCATGACTGGATCCCAATTATCGTAATAGGATAGAAGAGACACAGTCAGAAATGCTATGAGCATCGGAACTGTTCCCAAGTAGAAAATGTATGGATACTCGACTTTCTTCAATAGTACATCGGCTATCATTGACATTGGCATAATTAAACTAACCGCCAACGTTGCTATTAGGGACGATGTTAAGAAACAACCCCTATAAATATAAAACAGTAGCGTTATTAACGTCGTGCAGACGAATATAGTGGTAAATTATCTCACGGACATACCATAACCAAAGTACTTCGCTTAAAACGGTACCAATGAGACCGTTGATGATTAAAAATGTCCACTGATGGGTATCTGGCCATTCGAACTCCTCCCAGTGACCATAATGGAGGATAAAGAACAAAGGCCATAAAAGCGTCAAGTTGAAAAGCCCAACAAAACCGAAGAACATTGGTATATCCATCTTATCCTCGTGATCTACTTTCCTCTTTAAAAATACAATGTAAGCAGCATAGAAAAATGCACTGACTAGCGACAATATTATACCTGTGGGTATCCTATTAGTTTCTATAGTTAAATCTGAAAGACCCACTAACACCTTAAAAATTGGAAAAAAAAACATAGATAAATCACTTATGCTATTCCGATTATCTGGTTTAACACGTACGTTTACGGGACGCGTGGAAATGACACAACTAATATTTTTAATTTAATATTTTAGTTTGTAAAGATGCATACATGAGGAATTATTCAACAAATTTATTTGATTGGATATATATTATTAATAGACTGCGGATTTTAAGCAATAGTATAAAAATTAAAATGATTTAAGCATAACAATGTGTTATTGTCAAATTCTTAAAATTATTAGATGAAGAATGAAATATGTATATGGCTCCTGTCTCTTACAGTAGCTACAGACAATTTTATATAAAGATCCGCAGTCTAATTATTTAAAAAATATGGCTAAAAATTTGGGTAGATACATTCTTGTTATTTTTATAAAGTAACGTAAAACTTTCGTGCTCCGTAAACCTGGTGTTAAGTGAAATACGAGAATATACGTACTAGTCCAAAAATGCTGACGGATACAGCAACTAGCTTAGACAATGTAAATTTATCTCCTCCGTTGCTCGGGAAAAAAGCAGCAAGGAACAATGTGAATAAGCTAGACGTCGACGACAATACAGTTACAACTCCCGCTTCGGTTTTCGCTAACGAGATCTGATAAGTATAATTCGCCATAAACCACTGCAATGTAACGGACGGGTATTAGCTCAATACTTATACGATCGCTGTAAGTTGCTAAATTGCTACATACAAGTAAACAAAACATAAGTGCAATCTTAGCAACTTTTTGCACAGAAAATTTATTGGCTTGTCGCCTCACATGCTCCCCAGCTCTTAAGCTAGCTTGGTAACTAAGTCTCGCCAATAACGCTTCCGTGGCGTCGGTTTCCGACATATGCCTGACTTCTGCTAACTTACTAAATCGGACAGAACGTATTGATGAATCATCGCTTTCTGTGCCTGAGGAACGATCGCAATGATCTGGTGTTTTTATTGGGACAAACGTTGGATCGCTCTGCAACGATACAAGCTTTTGATGTTATTAATACTATAGCAACGAACAAAGGAATGCTTACCAGGCTTGTATTAGCTTCTGAATAGAAATTATCGTCTTCGACGTTAGGATCTATAAACTAAAGGAGAAGATAAGATAGCAAATGTAAATTGGATACTTTAAAAGACTTATTTGTATGCAAACTTACCATGTATGTGGCTGGTTTGTTACACTGGTCCCGCCACGGTGGCCAGAAACATAAGCCCAGCAAATAAAGCGTGAACATAGATGTTTTTACATATGTACTAAAAAATGGCTTTTCGAACGCAGCTTCCCTATAAATGTACTGAAACGTAAATCGTATATGTTATTAGGCACAATCTATGGTTTGGTATCGTATTATTAAAGAACTGCTGCTTACTTTAGTTAATTCCGAACTGGAGACCCAAATTATATCTACCAAGAGTAAAACTAGTAGTCCCAGTACAAGTCTTTGAGACTTATTCATCATTGCTGCTAGTTTGTGAGGATCCTCCACCATCCCCTGCTGTCTACGCTGTCGTAATTCTACGGAGCAGCTCATGATGCATCCAGAACCCTTCTTCTCTGATTATGACATTGTAATAAGATTGATTGCTGAAATGCCAACAGCACTTGTGAAACACACATAAGAACTTCAAACGCGAGCATTTACGACACATTGAACACAAAACAAACAGAATTTCTATCGACGTTTCTCAATCACAACAAATCGATACGTTAACGAACAAACGATTAGAGTGCATCGTATATAATATTTTTTTCGATTCAGCGGCGAGCGGTCATAACGTGCTCGCATAAATCATTGCAGCGTGTGTGTGTGTGTGTGTGTGTGCGTACGTCAATGGAAGGCAACAGAAAGCATGGAGACAGGAAGCGAAGGATTAAAAACAGGGGACAAAAAAACAATATTCAAGGTTTCCACTACTTTAATGTTCTTTTTTTAGCTACAAGTTTCTGTTCAGCGGCGAGATTAAAAATCGCGATGTGCAAATAATATGCGTCCGGGAAGAAGCGTATGTCGGTTTTTGGTGATTGATAACAGGTAGACAAGCGGCAAATGTGGGGGACGTAAAGATAACCTATAAAAGCTGCCAACGAGGGTGAGAACAACAATTGTAAGAGAGAGAGAGAGAGAGAGATAGAGAGAGATAGAGGTGACGTTCTACGATAGTTCAACAGAGAATCGACTCACAATAATAGACAACCCTCACTTTTCGCAGCACTGGCAACTAATCTATGCAGTTCGCCTACATCTTGCTATCGCGGGACCACGAGTATCGTATGCTCATCGATCAACTATTCAATCGACACTGTTCACTCGATGAGACACGGTTTTCACAACAACGCCCCCGTGGAATTACAGGGCTCCGTTTGTTTTTTTCGCGACAGGATTCCGCCTGCGATCGAATAGTTGCAATTCGCTTAATGTTTCCCCTCGTTATCGTATCGGCGTAACTACCACACAACCAGCAACCAAGTTGATGTGCTGTAGACGTTCGTAGTTTTTGTTATCACCCTGATGGCGCTACGAGTCTCGCACGGTGAATCTTTTTCAAGAGCCGACTTTGAATCAACTAGCGGTTTTTTGCAACAAATCATTTTCCCCACTAATCGAGTCGCAAGGCACCGTCTTTTTTAACAGGATTACACGGCCGCGGGCGTCTGACACGGTACATTTTTTGTTCGGACGTGTCAGAAAGATTGTTGTGACGGCATATTACATATATGTAGGTTGTTGTATGGTTTTCCTTTGACGGAGGATGCAGTAAGTCGATTTGTAAGAACCAATTATTTCTACTGTCTATTAATAGACCTTGCCTTAACTTGAAAGATTCATTGAGAAATGGAATTTACAAAATAGGATTATAGAACGGATTTGTTTTGGAGGAAGTGCAGATATTTTAAGTTAATATAAATTGATATAGTTGAGCCGTGGCTATCAGTATTGACAATGCGTAACTTAGATAAGTCCCCATATCGGGTGTACAAAAATTGATAGCTTGGTAATTCCGAATGGAGACGATTAATTAGATAGTCGGATTGTGAAAGGGGCTTAACGCAATGGTTGTCATGGCAAACTATAGCAACACATACCCACTAATGTCCTGCTACAATGACGCACAGTTCGGGAAGGTGTCGTGTGTGACGTTGTTTTTAGTGTTCCAACAATGGCCAACAATATTCTTAGCAACGGTCGGATTCAACAACAAACGACTGTTCCGCAACGGCTGCGAAGCGACAAAGGGAAAAAAGGTGTTCTTATTTAGTTCGTATTATGCGAAACGATCACACATACAACTAAAAAGCATGATTGACAAGGCTGGGATAAAAATGGGATTAGATTCGCGGCTGATAAAAGATAAGAGTTTGAAAGAAACTGCGATAAAATGGTTTTTGGGAATTCGTGTAGTACATATTGATATCGTATCGAAGTATTCGAGCGACGGTCCCTCGCTGATTCCACCACTTCCGGTTTCGGGAAAAACGATAGTAGAATATGTAGAATATGTCGGAAATTAATGATCGTTGTGCTCGTAGATTATTACGTAATTGTGAAGATAGTATAATTATCAACCGGTTATAACATAGGCAAATACTAATTATTTTGATTATCGGGTCAGCACCGGAAGTGCCAGCGATAGAGTGCAACAACTGGTTGCTGCACCGTCATTATACGCGGCACGAGTATAGAACCTGCAAGACTTTGATTGACCAGGAGCTGATGAGCTCGAATGGACACAATGAATATGCGAATTATTTAAAAGTGAGGAAAATGTTCATGTTGGATCAAGACAGGGCTTGGAACGGTTCCGAAAATAATGTAACATTAAATGTACAAGTTTTACACACGACGGTTGCACGCAGTATAACTGCTATACAGCAGGTTTCTCATAGAATATAATTGTTGTACAATATGGTTGTTACATAGCAGGATTGTTATTCAATATAAAAGCTATAATAATAATTGTATACTGTACTATACTAATAATTGTTGTACAGTATAACTTTTAGACATTATGGCTGTTATAGGGCAGGGTTGTCATACCATGTGGTCGCGATACAACAGGATTGTTATGCAATATGGTTGTTATAGAGCAGAGTTGCTATACAATAGGGTTGTTATAGAATATAACGATTATATAATATGATTGTTGTAGAATATAGTTGTTATATAGGGTTGTCATACAACATAACGGTTATACAATACGGCTGTTATAAAATATAACCATTATGCACTATGGCTGTTGACAACATGGTTTTTATACATTGTAACTGTTATACATTAATACTGACCAAGTATTAATTGTGCACAGAAGCATTTCAGACGAATATTGCAGCTTGTATTAAGAGGACTACACCTTAATCATAATTATTTGACCTTGAAATAACCTTGGAGAGTCCCGTGAAGGTTACATTGAAATTTTTAAACGGAACACTATATTTTTTATTCGATACTCTTGTAGCTAACAACGAATCATTTCAATATGTACTAAACAATTGTAATAATATGTACTAAAAACTGTAGAGATTGGAAATGAGAGGGTCCGATGTATCAGAACAGTTTTCAAGCCCTGTATCAATGTCTCAGACGTTCGAACGAGTGCTGTTAAGTGTTCCTTCCTGTCTTTGTGCAGGGGTTAATCCTTCGGAGAGAAGGAAAAGTACAGGACTCGTTGAACTGCTTTCAGGCAGCGTACACCGTTAATTCAACGAACGTTAATAACGTCAAGCAGATTGCCAAATCACTGTAAGTAAAAGGAATGAGATTTCAGCGGTGTGATAGGGATTAAATTGGATTCAGACGTTGCCGAGCGGTACTCAATCTAATTGGATTGTTACATACGCGATGTCACTTTTGCTCGTCGTTCGATTATATTTCGATCGAAGTTCGCGGTGCCGTTCGCCGCGTTCATCAAACACCTTTGAAATACTCGGACGTTCGCGTTCGATCTGTCCACACTAGATTCGAGTTAATTCTACACACGTATTCCGGCACCAAGAAATAATATATCTATTTGAAATTCGGGGGGGGGGGGGGGGTTAAGAAAAATTAATCAATTTATAGGAAAGTAAACATATACTGTAGTCGAATGAGATTGCCGAAATACTTACACCTGATCTATTGTTCTCTGAAAAAAAACTTTATAGTACAAAGTTATGTTATTTCAATGGCACAGGTGGCGGTGGGAAAATTTTCTTCTCAAGGTCATTTTGTTATCAAATCATTTAAAATAGTCTCTCGATGCCTTGGAGTGCATAAAAAGATAATTTAATCTCAAGGTATTTACCGCTGAAGATAATTAAGATCGCACTTTGAATATTTCAGAACACATTGAATATCTCTCTTACAATGGATACTAGAAAAAAATGCCAGAGGAAAACATATGATTAGGTTTGAGGGAATGAGTATTGTGATAATCGGACAATTTTTTTTCAAGGTCACATTTTTCTAGATTTCAAGGTCATCGATGTTTTTTTTTAAATGGAATCGTATATTTTTATTGGAATCGAGATCTTGGGGTGCCCTTAGGTGTTAAAAATAAATGGGAATAGATATAATTAAAAAATCGATAAGATTGAGATATCGCTGAAGAAAATTAATATTATTAATTTAAGAGTGTTTTTCGTCGAACGAACGAGCGCAGTAAATCCAACGTTAATCTTTAGCGCGGCAGGCTTCTAATAATTTATTATTGTCGACAGCTTGATAATGGGCAGCCATAAGCGCGCGATCGACGCGTATTTGGAAGCTGAGAGGATATCCAATACACCAGACTGGGAAATTTATCTGAATCTAGGCAAGGCTGTTTACCGGGACAAAAGCGTGCAGGGTGGCTCATCAGAATGCGCATATTTTCACGCGCGAGATTAAATTCGTGCATATTCATATAAAATTATATGCACACCTATGTACTATAAATTAATAGAATCCGCAATGTGAATACTTATGCTCTCAATCTATAAAAAAAGTACACGTGTCCATTTACAATTAACCTTTTGCATTAATTAGCTCCGACTATCTTTACCGTCAAGATTTCGTATTACGCGTATTTAGGTTTCACTTGGTTATACGGTAGTATGTGATACCTGAAGATTACATAAAAATTCACTGGAACATGCAAATGTAACATAAGACGTTTACTGCAAGATAGTTACAGATTTTTAAAATGTACGAATGTATACAAATTTTTTATGAAACTTAAAAATCAGTAGTTGTCGCAATTATTGAGTGAATTAATTTTGTTGATTCTTCATTTGTTATTACAATTTAAAAAGAAGATTTTTAAGCTTCTTTTTCATCCCGGGAATCGAGACGCAAATGTAGACCCTTGGTAAAATGCAAAGTACAGTAATGACAATTAAGCTCCCTTTTAATATAACGTAGTAATTTAAATCCTTAATCCATCTGATGGACCAACCTGTACGTCCACAAAACGCACTTAAGCGGGTATTTTGGTTTTCGAGGTCATTAATGCACGAGGTCTTAGTAATTTTATTCTGAAAAAATGAATTGGCATTTGAAGAACATGTGTGATTTTTTTCAAGTAAAAATAATTAAAATTACATGAGTTATATATTTTTTATAGAGTATATTTTGGAAAAAGTAGGTCGACGGCTGCCACGATTCCGGTCTTTCTACTGATCGGAAACAGAAGAAATTAAAAGTCTTGATTATTTACAAAATGTCGGTATTTTCAAGTTTGGTGATAGTGATAAAAAATAAGAAAAAATTCACGCATTTGACAAATTTTGATTTGTGGCTTAACAGGGTATATGCCGAATTTTCAGAATTTCAAGTCAATCGGTCAACTAGAACTTGAGATATCATGGAAACCGTTTAGAAAAAGGTAGTTTCGAGAAAAACATGTTCAAAGATTCAACTATCAATATCTCGCCACGCGAGTTGCGTTCTTCAAACGCCTATAACTACGTTAATTTGACGAATTCAAGCAAATCCTTTCGCACACGTATTCTACGACACTTATACTTAAATAAAATGCGAAAAAATCGATTTTTTGAAGAAATACGGAAAAAACGCGAAATACCCCCTTAATACAGTCTTAAATTTATTTCTCATACACGAAGGCTATTACCGCTGCAAATAACAAATTTTCTGCCTTCACAAAATTGTCCACAAAATTGAAAAACTGCAACATCCTCTATCCATTCAAATGGCAATCACAAAATTTATACAATTGTTCAAACAAACTCAAACAAATCTTTTTGCATGCGTATTCTACGTCACTTCTACTTGAAGCAAATGCAAAAATTGATTTTTTTGAAAATAGAAAACCGGCATACCCTTTTAATACTAGTATCTCCCGTTTCATCCGATACTCTTTTCTTCAGGCGAGTGTTACGCGAAGCTGAACGAGATGCACGAAGCAAGAAAGTACCTGAAGAAATCGATCGAGCTAACTAAGGACGTGTCACCGTACATTGCTTTAGCCAGGATATACCTTTTGGAGGACGATTCTGTCGAGGCCAAGAACGCTTACGCCGCGGCTCTTAGGTAGAACCGTTTTTTGGTTCGTTTCCGGTTTAACCCGTTCTCACTGAACCGTTTTGGGGTGCCAAATCTGTCTGCCACGTCTCTGAGACGTTATACGATTCTTGACGCTGTATTATATTATATTATACATACAGTGGATGTAAAAAGTATTCGTACAGCTTGAAAAATGAAATAACTTTTTGAAAATTAGACCAAACGATTTCAGTTCTTTTGAGATGTTAAAAGGATTAGTTTATTGGGAAATGTGTAAATAATTTTTTTCTAAAAATTGCTATTTGTCGAAATTGTGAAGAGAAAAGTAAAGGTCTCAATTTTTAACTTCTTTGTCTTTGCCTATAATGAAAATTTTGAAATACGCCTTTTTTAGATATATACGTAAGTTATATACGTGCACAAAGTTTCATCGAAGTCGGTTAATGTTGCTATGAGCTAACAACATTATAAGATTAAAGTTTTAGGGCGATAGTCGCAGATTTTCGGTCTTATCAGGGAATTTTGTTCTTATGTAATCACCTTTAAATGTTGTAACTCATAACAACGTTAACCGATTTCGATGAAAATTATTTACACGCTACCTAGTAAACTTATGCGTCTGACATCTCAAAATAATTGAAGTCGTGTGATCCAATTTTAAAAAAGTTATTCGATTTTTAAAGGTGTACGAATACTTTGGACCGCCACCGTATACACATAAATATACAGCGGATTCTGGTTATTTGGGGCGCATCAGGACTCTGGTGTGCTTTGGTCCGATTATGCGACGGCTTTAATTAAGCGGGCAGAACTCGAGCTCTTTGATTAGGTTCTATGCTTTGTCCAAATAATCAGTTGGTCTGATAAAACATGAGTCATAAGCGAAATCTACTGTATAGTAATTAAAGTGTGAATCTTTATGAAAAATAAGAATGTTGCAAGTTGATCATAAGAAATAGAAGTTGAATGAAAATGCATTTTTTCTTTTACCAATTTTCATAAATGCAAAATAAAATGTCTGATAATAAATATTACATTGTTAGAAGGACAATACCGGCTTTTAACGGACAACTACAAACGCATACAGCTCGGCTCAAACTTAATTTTCAGTAGCACTAGAGCTACCGAGTAATAAATCCGGCTGACGTATATTGTTTTCTTAACACATTATTTACCGGCGATGTTTCCATAATTTTTAGAAGTCTATGTGCCATGGCTGAGGATTTTTTTAATGGATCCTTCAATAGCAACAGAAACTTCAATCATATACCAACAACTAATCCTCAATAGCGTAATCTGATTATTGATTATTGAAAAGCCTACTAGCAGGCTTCCGGTAGATAAAGTGTTAATAAGGACAAGACTGCGTCTATTCTACTTCATACAATTTTTAGTGCAATATGTGCTTTAATAAAGAAGTTCATTATAAAATTCCTGATGAAAACATTTTTATAATGTCAGTAATTGTGAAAGAAAAAACGAGGGACAAGTGATTTTGAGTGATTCGGTATTTTAGTGCTAATTATACAGGATGTTCACGCTATCACTATCCAGCGTTTTTCTTCCAGATAATAAATATTAGAAAAAAATGATAGAGGAAAAAGTAATACTGTTTTTGCAAGCAACGTAATGGCGTATAGAATTTTCTTGTGTTTGATATCATATGAAAGCGTGTGTCAAGACAAATTTATTCGTATACAACACGATGACCTTCAAGGTCATACAAGGTCAGAAATGGCAGCAAAATTTGGAATATTTCGTACGTAATATTTTGTAAAGATATCATTCACGATACACAATGCTGAGAAATGTAAACAACTTGCAAAGGAAACTAACGCAATCATGTGCATTAATATTTCGGACAACGTTAGAAGAAGCTAACAAGAATGTAATTAATAGAGCCGACAGATGTAGTCATGCACAAGGAAATTATATTGAACATTTACTATAGCCACGTCAATAAAGTATACTTGTAAACGCATTAGTACGAAATGTTCAAAATGTTTCTTCCATTTCTGACCTTGTATGATCTTGAAGGTCATTGTGTCGTATACGAATGAATTTGTCTTGACACATGCTTTCATATGTTATGAAATTGGAGGTCACCGACATTTTCATGAAAATAGTGAAAATACAAAATAATTACATATACCATTACGTTGCTTGCAAAAAACAGTATTACTTTTTCCTCTTTCATTTTTTTCTAATATTTATTATTTGCAAGAAAAAAGTGGCTAGTGATAGCGTGAACACCCTGTATAGTATATTCAGTTAGAATTTGTATATTCTTGCCAACGTTGATGCCTTCATGCTAATAAATAGTTAGGACTAGGATACGTGGAGTAATGGTTTTTGAATAATAGAATGTTATGAATCGATATTGTTCTATTCGAATAATGGAGATTTTGGATATGTGAGGCTCTCTAGTGTACCATCAATTTATACAAAAAAAAAAAGGAAAAGGAACTATCGATTTTTGTCGAGCCTCTGCATCATGCTCCCCCGTTAATGTATTCCACGATTAAGGCGCGTTTGACCTCGCGGACATCTTGCACGCGCGGATTTAATTTCCTGCAGCTGGCACGAATGATCTTGTTTACGACCCGAGCTCCACCGTATTATGTTCTCGCCTCTCGCCCACAGATTGTGGATTAAAAAAGAAAAAACTTGTTGAGCAAACGACATTCAGGAGATAATTTGTCGTCGCCGTGATTACCATCGCGGTTTCCCGGCTTCTTTGATAACCGCGGATGCCAGGGAATGGAAATTTGATAGCCATTCAAGCTTGCTTATACTACGCAATTTTCTGAACAATTCATTCTGGTTCTTGGTCGATGGATATGACAAAAAATAGGAACGTTCGTCCAGCATTGTTGGGCAATTCTTAAAGTGATTTTTTGTGTGAGAACATTTCTGTACTTCGTTTTTAGTAGGTATGATACCATCATTAGTTTTTGCTGCATATCTTCATTGGTAAAATATTTTATTGATCTCTTCAGGGAGTCTGACATGTATATGTATGTACATTTAATTTTTTTTTAAATTAAAATTAGTGAAATTGTAAGTGAAATGGATTGAAATCTTCACTATAATATGGTAATAGTTTCGACACGGATAATACTTTAATGAAACAAAAAATTAGAACACTGTTTGTTCATTTGACTGGACAGGAATCCTGAAGACATTAAATGCAATGTACATAGATATTTCATGAATTATTGAAACAATTTACTTAGTGAAAGAAAGTGTAGAGAACTCCTTTATGTCATCATTTTTTAGGCATTCCCGGTAGTGCAATTAAAAAATGTTTTAAACAAAAGTTCATCAGTACTGGTGAGCTAGATGTTCGCATATTCTTAAATCTGGAAAACTGCTTTTTACGTAAAAAAGTAAAGGTCACCTTGACTTTTTTAAATGGCACCGCATGTTTTGGACGTCATAGTTTTGTTGCTGACGTCGAGACCAATTCAACAGTGTATACTATGACCTTGAAATGACCTCAAACTCGAAAATTTTGTGCAAACGTAATTTTAATGAAAAATTATTTCTTACAAAATAAATCAGGTTGCATCAGATGTTCGAACTGCGATCCATCTTCTGTGATACAGAACTCCGCTCTTTGTATTACATTTCTCGTTGTCGTCATGTGTGGAGCGGAGATCTGTATGAATCAATCCTATGACGTCCAAAACATCTGATGCCATTTAAAAAAGTCAAGGTGACCTTTACTTTTTTACATAAAAAGCATTTTTCCAGATTTGAGAATATGCGAACATATAGCTCAGCAAGTACTGATGAACTTTTGTTTAAAACATTTTTTAATTGCAATACCGGAAATGCCTGAAAAATGGTGACATAACTTAACGCGTACACCCTGTATACTGTATATGTATATACTGTATATATACTGTGTATACTGTATATACTGTATAACATCATATTAAAGGAGTTCTCTACACTTTCTTTCACTAAGTAAATTGTTTCAATAATTCATGAAATATGTATACTATGTAAAATATTATGTATACTATGACCACACTGTGGATCTTCATGCAAATTTTCGTTTTCATTGGTCGTATCATAAAAATCCAGTAAAGGGAAAGATATTTTACAATTAGATTGAGTGGAAGACTCGTTGCAGTAAATATGCAGTAATCGTGCAATTATAGCGTTAGTGGATTTAAAATTGTTTGTAATAAACTGAAACATTTAAATAGAAGTAATGAACTCAGTGGGTGGATCTCATAATACTGGAATTAATTTTTTGTAAGCTCTGTCTCGTGTTCCCTATTTTAATTTGTAACACAAACGGCTCTGTCTCTTATAAATGAAAATTATTCTGACAAGCTAAAATGGAAATCTCAAAATATTTTTATCACAAAGTCTTCCTTGTGAAAACCATAAAATTAAAGCTACTTAGACTCGGTACGATATTTTATTGCAATATATACAATTTTTCATGAAAGTATCTTTATTATTTCTATATGAAAAGAATTTCGATATTTGAGGTTCCACTGTATGTTACCATCTATAAAAATGACAAAATTGAGTTCACATAAATTCTTCAAGATTTTTATCGTAACATGTACAATTTACCATGGAAGCATCTTCATAATGTCAATAATAAAATTACAAATAGATTGCGGATTTATAAGAAAAATGGGTGGGCGTAATTTAAAACATTAGAAAGATTAAAAGAACGCGACAGTATCAACTTCAAAAAAGTACAACAGAAAAAAGAAAAATAAACACCTATTGGGTTCCTGTGTTCTGCAATGAATGCAAACAATTTTTATTTTGCATAAAGATCCGCACTCTATTAAGATAAAGAACCTAAAATGGGTCCGTTAGACATTGGCAAGCCCAGTGTCAAATGCATTAATTATTTCCACTAAATAAAATTGAATTATAAATTATAAAAGTATATTCTAGTCTAAATATAATCTAAATATAAATTATAAAAGTATAAAATTGAAAATCAGTTATTTTCGCAAACGGAATAAAAATTCGCGAGCGGCAAATCGTGCAGAAACTTCGAGTCGGGCAATTCCGGTAATCGAATCAAGGGGGGGGGGGGGTGGTTGGTGGTGGCGGCGTAAAACTGGAATAATTACTCGAGCAGCTTCTATCGCAGTTTTCCCGACTGATTTTCCTGTGGTTTCAGCGCGAATCCGGAGTGCATCGAGGCCGCGAGCGAATTAGGTCTGCTCTACCTCAAAACCGGCGAGGTTCAACGAGCGTTTCAGGAATTCGGAACCGCACTCGCTTATTCCCCGAATTGCACGAAAGCGATACTACCGATCGCCTATGTAATCCAGGTGAGCGTGTCCAGATCCGTACTTTATCCCGGTCACGAAACAGTTCCAAAGGGTAGAGTAGAGAAATGGCTTCCGTATGTACGGCGATCACTCACTTAGCCGACTTCAACTTCGGACGACGACGCGATGCATGGACTTCCGGCCGAGGACGAATACCGATCTCTCGTGACCATGTATCATTCGATGTTCGTACCCTTGGGCATTGATATCACTGCGAACTACGGAGAGTCCTTCGGCAATTGTGAAAGCATTAGTTCATCGAATTTGTACAACCTCTTGGCAAAAAGTAATGGTAGCACATTTAAAAATTGCATCATTTGCTTCAAATTGAACGAAATCAGTTGAGATTTGTTTGAGATGTTTGAAGAATTAGTTTACTAAATAATGGGTAAACAAAATTTTGAAAAAATTGCTGTTGGTCGGAATTGTGAAGAAAAGAGTAAAAGTCAGTTTTTGCCACATTTTTGTTGAAGCATGCAGTGAAACTTTTAATTAGCGTTGCTATGACCAACAAACATTTCAAGATGAGAGTAACGGTAAAAGTCGCAAACTTTCGGCCGCATCAGGGAATCCTGCACGTATGTTTTCACTTTTAAATGTTTACCCGTTAATTGGTAAACTAATTCTTCTAACGTGTCGAGGTATCTCAACTCGTTTGTTTCAATTTTAAGAAAGTAATGCGTTTTTTATATGTGGTTCTATATAGTTATTGCCAGGGATTGCGGATATTAGTCGTTTAATGCAAGAATGGTGTAGGGGAGACCGGGAATTAATAGTTGTTACTCTATTTATTAACTAATTTCATTATTATTGTCAGTATATGTGTATATACCGTAATGTGTATATATATTGCATATACTGCAAGTACCGTCCGTCCATCGGGAGATGGCAGTGAGAAACTTGTAGGTACCACGTGATCTCCCTACTATGCGCTACACGTCTACCGCTATTGGCCGAATCGCGCGACAAAGAAGGAAACGCGCATATTAGTGTGACTGGAACAGAGAGATGTGGTGACGCTGAGCGCCTATGTCTACCGTTCCCGCCAGAACGTAAGCGTAACAGTGGGGTCCGCAGCGTAGCGTCTAGAATGGGGTCTCGCAGTCCCCCTGCACCCCACTGTCGAAAATCACTGCCATCTCCTGATGGACGGACGGTACAGTGGATGATCAAATTATTAGAGTTACGGTACGAAAAATATATTTATTGCCCATGTGATAGATTATGATTTCCTATAATATTGTTAAACGTACATTTGCAAGTTAATATTTCCTAAAATATTTTATAAAAATAATAAGAATTCGATGTATCTAATTTTAATGTGAACTCGTCATTTTATGCAAGTGGATCTTTGAATTTTGATCACTCATTGTATGTAATTTTCAATTTTCAATATTTAAGTCGTAATTATTAGAAGACTTAAGAATTGCTGTTCTATTTAAGCAGTTCGATTGTTATAATCAGGACATGTAATCAACAATTTTGGACTTAATTTACAACTCACAGTCAATTAATACCACTGCCTACATTATAAACATTTGTTTTGTAAGACATAGCTCTAAATCAGACTCAAAGTATAATCAATAATAATTAACAATACCAGAGATTGAACGAGCTATCGAACTTTTTAATAGGTTCTACATGAACCATGGAACACTTTATCACATTGTAAGTTCTGATGAAAGTAGATAAGGAAAAGTTCCTGTAAGTAAAAGTTTTAAATTCAGGTTTTTTATTTTACTATTCTTGAAATTATAACGATGCTGTGGATTAAAGAGTTATTATAACTCCTGGAGATAATGACACAAATTTTGTTTTTAAGTTTTGAAAAATGCAGATGAAAGATAGCTCGCAAAATATTCGTGCGATCGATTGAATAGCTTGCATGTTTCTGCATGCGCCGTTGCATCTTGTAATAATACCCCACAGAATGTATTGAAATTTTACCTAAATTCGATGTTACCGAGATAGTCTTTCACCCGAAAATTGGTCGTGCGGTTGTTGTCTAATGGGCTTAATGGAATTGTTCGGTGTACTTTACCGCAATCGCTGAACACTCGTTCCGTCAATGCTCTCTAGTATTTTGTAAATGTTCGAACGAAAAAGCATTTTTGCATACAACCAAATTTCCAAACGAAGAAATATTTGTTTAAAGAAAGAAATATTTTTTCGATATCAAAACGTTCAAACGAAAAAACATTTTCCCAATGAATCTTTTCTAATGAAAAACATGTTTTCGAACATTGAAAAACAAACAACAGAGGAAGCGGCAGAGAGATGTAAAAATATATTTTTTTAACCGTTCTAATAATTCTTTTATGTAATACCATTTTTTCTGCAGTTCAAGTCCAGAGAAAATCAATATAACAATAAATTTACTAATTAATAAATAGACTTATGTTCTTGACGATCAGACATAGATCTTTATACACTTTCTAATGATTATACTGAGGATTTTTATACAATTTCTAATGATTAGATTGCGGATCTTTAAGCAACTTTCTGATTCCACAGCTCATTTTTCAACCATTCAATTCAGAGAAATATTTCTCTCGTCTATTGTTAAATTTATTCCAGCAAAACTAAGCTATTAACATTTGATAAAATACAGTTAGTTCAGAATGTATATAATTGATACAGATCCACAAAATTTTTTTTTTAAATTTTCAATATGGGTCCACATAAAATGAGTGAAATACAACTTTTAGTATTTTCCCTACAATACCGATTAATTGCAATTGTTTCCAAAATTTTTCTTCATGTTATGTAGTAAACTAATTGTTTTAACTTCTTAAAAATGTCCAAGTCGTATGGTCCACTATTAAAAAAGTTATCGTCTTTTTAAGAGTGTCCGAATGTTAATGGGAGTGACTGTAAAGGCTATTTTACATTTCACAAATTTGTGCATGCCATAAATGCCTAAAAATTTAGTCTATTCATGATTAATAAAGAAAATATTCAATGAATTAACAAAATTATTAGAATTAAATTTTAATTGTATATTAAATGTAGTTGTTGCAGTTAATGTCGCACTAAAGTGAATGGTGCAGTAAATGTTTGTCACTTCTGTCGAAATTCAATTTTCTTTTTTGATAACCAGGACGTTATGAACTGGTAATCGCGAGTTACAACTCACGGACTATGTTCACCATTTCTGTAATGCTCGTTAGGAATTTAATTAGTGGTATCGCAGCGGTACTCGGACGGAATTTCCTTTGTCCAATGTTGCTAAAATATTCATTTTGCTCTTCAGAATCATCAGGAGTATGATGTGGCGTTGTCTAAGTACAAACTGGCGGCGCAGTCGATCCCGGAATCGCACGCTTTGTGGAACAACGTGGGAATGTGCTTCTATGGGAAACAGAAGTTTGTCGCTGTAAGTACCTCATAAGTCGGACACAGCTTCCCGTCCCACTTTATCAAGGAATTAATTATCTCCGATGGCCCTGAAACGGATTAAACACATTCCAAGCGTAAATCGTGGTGACATTATTAAATGTAGAGTATACTTCATTCATTTATTTTTAATAGTCTTTCGACGTGCTTCAATGCAAAAGAAGACGAAAGTCTAGACCTTATTAGTAAGATATACAAAAGGATGGGAAGTTTAACACTAAATCTGCCAGCGCCAGTCAAATGACCGCTTTCAGGATTTTAATTTTACAATTATTAAAGTTACAAAGATGCTTCCACTGGAAATGATCATGCACACATTTTTATTCATATATACGTTATATTAAAAGTGGCACAAAATCTAAATAAATTCAATCGTGCCATTTTTATAAGGGATTAGTTATTGTTAGATCAAGATTTTACTGTAAAGCGATGAATTATTTTGTTTAAAATTAAATGTGCTGTAGCATATGGGCATTGAGTGGGAGTTTAAGTCATCGTTTTCCTGGTTTTGTATTTGTTTGTAAAGTATAGAGTTTTGAATTGTTCAGTTGTTCACTATTTCTATGAGAAATCAGTACTCATGAGTGCCTGTACTTACGAATTCTTATCTCAGAAAATAATTGTTGGATTGAGTTCATTCTTTTTTTACTTGAATCGAGAAGGTCTCTTTTATTGTAGGAATGTTTAATGTTCGTTGAAAAATTTATACATATTTTTTATTTTTTATCTTTCTGAGACTTATTGTTTCTGAGAATGGTCACTGCTTAAGTTCATCAGATGGCAAACCCTAAGATTGCAATCGTTAGAGACAGAAAAATGGCCACAAAATGTATAAAGGCACTGTAAACTGATTGCAACAATTGATGTCGTACAGAATTTAACTGTTTTCGTTTCTTTGCTAACAACATAAGTTTTCCGAGAAAAATCGAACATAAAAGTGGTCATAGAATATGTAAGGGTGCCATAAATTGATTGCAACTATCATTGTCGTGCAGAATTCATGTTTTCATTTCTCTGTAAGAAACCGAAGCTTAATGTTTCTGTTAGGAATTGAAAAATGGCGATAAATTCTATAAGATTGCCATAAATGGATTGCAACTATCATTATCACGCACAATTCATCTGTTTTCATTTCTCCGTTAGAAACGGAAGCTTAATGTTTCTATTAGGAACAGAAAAATGGCGATAAAATGTATAAGATTGCCATAAATTGATTGCAACTATCATTATCACGCACAATTCATCTGTTTTCATTTCTCCGTTAGAAACGGAAGCTTAATGTTTCTATTAGGAACAGAAAAATGGCGATAAAATGTATAAGGTCGCCATAAATTGATTGCAACTATCGTTGTCACGCAGAATTCATCTGTTTCCATTTCTCCGTTAGAAACGGAAGTTTTGTTTCTGTTAGTAACAGAAAAATGGTCATAAAGTGCATAAGGGTGCCAAATAAAATGGAAGCGTGACAACACGAATCAATAATTCTCGCTCCAAGTTCGTCTTCCAAATTTGGACTTTTGGCGGTTGCAAAGGTCTTCAACCTCTTTATGGGACCACCTAGGGAAATTATATATATAAAATAGTCTTCCGTCTCTGAGGATATTTGAATTCTTCGCAGACAAAACTGACGGATGCGACCACGGTTTCGACATTCCTCTGGTTATGGAGAAATAAAAGTTGGATAGGAGTCGACGCCCCGATTCCCAATAAATTCTTCGCCATGCTCCGCGAACTTCGTCCAAATTGAATATCGAGTTTCACGCGTATCCTCGAACTAGTAAAGAACTAATCACAATGTTCTCGGATCAACTACAACTTCCTCTTTATACAGGGTGGACGATTTATCTGAAGACATTGAAATATCTCGAGAACTATGCATCGGGAAAAAAAAATGAAAATCGTTATCAATGATACCAATCTCGACCTCCCACAATCACCGCCTGTGGGTGAGGGTGGGGGAAGATGAAAAACTTAAATGGGACCCCCTTTTTTATTGCAGATTTGGATTCTCCAGGAAAAAGTACCTTAATTTGATCTACGTGTTTTTGCATTTTGGTTCAAAGATGGCGCTGTAATCGGCAAAAATCAAAATGGGTTAACAAGCGTTGAAAATTGGGGATTTCTCGAGAAATACACATCAGATCAGAAAAATAAAAGTAGACGTATTTGAAAACAAGCACGACAAAGGGAACAGAAAAATACTACGTCCACGTCGTTGTTCCTGGGTAACGCTGAAAGTAGTTCTTGATTTATTAATAATCAAACCAATGAATTTTTCCAACTGCTTTCGATTGCAGCGACATCTGTGAAAGAAATCACACGAATAATATCAAATCAATGGAGAACCAAGATTTGCTATAAAAAAGGGTTTCCCATTGACGAAATTTGACATAATTCCCTCTACCTCCCCCAGGAGGTGGGGGTTGGGGTCAATTATAGCATTTTTAAAAACATCAAATACGTCTACTTTTATTTTTCTGATCTGACGTGTATTTCTCGAGACATTCCCAATTCTCAACGCTTGTGTACTCATTTTGATTTTTGTCGATTACAGTGTCATCTGTGAACCAAAATGCAAAAACTCGTAGGTCAAATTGGGGTACCTTTTCCTGGAGAATCCACATCTGCAATAAAAAATGGGGGTTCCCATTTAAGTTTTTTATCTTCCCCACCCCCAACCCCCAGGGAGTGGCGGTGGGGGGGTCGAGTTTGGTATCATTGGATGTCCCCCTTCGAGACGAACAACTTTCATTACCCACATTTTTTGATCCGATGTATAGTTATCGAAATATTTCAATGCGCTCAGATAAATCGTCCACTTGTATACCAATATTCGGTAGGCGATAGATTTTCGCGCGCTGAATACGAATCGGGAAACTTCTTCACTTTCACTTTCGATTTCCGAGAAGTTTTAACATTACAATTTTGTCGTATGTTAACTGTTATTGTTATGCAAACGCTACTTACACAGAATGATTCTATAGATCGTTCGAAGTACCTAACGAAATTATTCGAATGCCCTTTAAATCAGAATAATTTGTTTAATATTGCACCAAACAACTTGACATTTTTTGAGCAATTAGCAACATTGATTTACTAACAGGAGTGCAAAAAAGATTTTCAAAAAAAATTGCAATTGGTAGAAATTACATGAAAAAATAAGAAAATGTACTTTTTAAAACTTTTTTATTTCAACCCGTAATGAAAATTTAAAATATACGTTTTGTAGATCTATGTTGGTGATGCAAATGCTGAAAATTTCATCGAAATCGGTTGACGCAGAGAAAAACTAAACGCATCGAAAGATTCATTTCATTGTGGGTGGAAATAAAAAAGTTTTAAAAAGTGACTTTTCTATTTTTTCATGTCATTCTTTCCAACTGCATTTTTTTCAGAATCCTTTTTGCACGCCAGTTAGTAAGTCGATGCTTCTAATTGCACAAAAAATGTCAAGTTGTTTGGTGCAATATTAAACAAATTATTCTGATTTAAAGGGCGTTCGAATATTTTCGCGAGCCATTGTATACAGAAGATTGTTGAACATTTCAAGTAATTTTCGCCATTTTGCCATCAATTGTGCCATCAATTACGAGACTGACTGTATGCTTTGATGTTTGATTGATGTTCGAAGCCAGAGAGACAACCATTGTGTACTAGATTTTTTCGTATTTTTATGAAGGATTAAAAACAGGGAGTCGGAAATAAAATGTTACTATACTATGTTGTACAAGAGAGATTTTCTCGTTCGAAAACTATTAAAAAATATTGAAACACAGATATTCTTTTGCGTTGGAAAAATAAAATTGTTGTGCCGGTCATCGCAAAAATTGTTTATTTATTATTGAAACACGAGGTATATATTGGACAATGTTACCAAATAATAGTACGATTTTCACACAGCTGATCTTCAAGCAAATTTCAATTTTCGTGCTTTATTTTATGGAAGCTAATAAACTGGAAAATTTTCTTTCATTGATAAAAGAATTAAAAGAATTTAATTTAATCGAAAATAAAAATTTTTATTGTAGCTCTTGTTTCTTAAAATTAGTGCAGGAAATTTTTATTTTGTATAAAGATCCGCAGTCTATTGATTGCTACAGTAAATAATTCATTGTCGATACGTAAATAGCACCTAAGAGGAAAATTGTTAAAAAGAAAAAATATTTACGCGATACGATAAGATTGATACGGATAAAATCTTTAATGGAAGACACAAACTTTTAAGTACTTGTTACTTAAAGGTCTGCGGTCTACCAACGCTTTTTATTGTTAAAGAACCTAATTAATTATTCTATTGTGCTCCGTTTGGAAAGAAGTAGGATACAGAGGAATGTTTAAAACAAATTCTTGATCGAAACGATCCTGTTTAACACAATGGATCACCGCTTTCTTCGGGTGAACTGCACTCCCAATTAGAGGATACTGTGGCAAGTAATTTACATCCACCGATTCCCTCTCAGTTCGGCATCATACTGCACCCGATGCAACTGCATGCCTCTGTCTTCTCCCCTAATTGAATTCCTTCAGGACACAAGTGTGTTCCGGACGTCATTCTGAGACCGGTTCGCGCGTGCACCGGCCCCTTTAATGAACTTTAAATTAATTATCGTCGTTAAATCTGGAACAGCGTCTTCTTGCCACGGATAAAGAACTAGCTGAGTCGACCGCTACCACCTCCGAGGGAGACACCGACTCCGACCATTAGTTTTCTCTTGTTTGGCCACCATAGTCTCTGTTTTACCCCGTTTTTGTACCTGTCTCTCCAACAAGATTACTCTTGCTGGAGGTAAAACACGTTGCAAAGATTTTTTCTGTTTAACGGAAGCAAGTAGAAGGTTTTTCTTCAATGCACGTGTTGTGGGCATCCATTTTCTAACAAGTGACACGATTTTTTAATCATGGTTTTGTGTTTGCTAACAATGATTTTGTAGAGTCAAAATTGGACATCGAGAAGCAGGAAGAAATTTTGTAAAACATACGAGACAGTAGCATTTTTTAGATAAAAAATGATGTTTTTTGTGAAGGATTTTATTAGGCCAATACTGGAATTCAAGGTGTAATAACAAATTATTTAAAACAAACGGGATATTGTGAACATTCTTGAAATACAATTTCGCGTCTCCTATAAAGAATTTTATTAAGTAAAAACTGAACATCAAGAAGTAAGAAGAAATTTCATAAAAATTGACAAGAGACCGTTAACCTTTGTTTGAATAAACGCTCGTTTATCAAGAATTTTATAAAATCAAATTTTGGAAACTGGAAAGCAAGAAAAAATTTTGGTGATACATACAGAACGCTGTTAATATTCCTTCTTTCTTCTCAGGTTGGTGTCTTCTATCAAGGATATTTTTCAGTGAAAACTGGAAATCAAGAAGCAAAAGAAAAATTGTTTAAAACAAACAGGATGCTGTTAACATTCTTCGAATAAAGTCACATGTCTTTCATTATGAATTTTATGGACACCAAGCTGGAGATCAAGGAACAGGAACATATTATTTAAAATAAACAGGATGCTGTTAATAATCTTTGAATATAAGTTCACATCTTTTACGAAGGATTTTATTGAATCAAAACTGGAAATCAAGAAGCAAGAGGACATGTTTTTAAAACAAGTAGGATGCTGTTGACATTCTCTGAATGAAGTTTAGAGCCTTTCATCAAGAATTTTCTAGAGTCCAAGCTGGAAATCAAGGTGCGAGCATAATTTATTCAAAACAAACAGGATGCTGTTAACATTCTTTGAATAAAAAGTCACATCTTTTACGAAGGATTTTATTGAATCAAAACTGGAAATCAAAAAGCAAAATGGCATTTTTTAAAAACAAGTAGGATGCTGTTAACATTCTCTGAATAAAGTTTCATGACTTTCATCAAGAATTTTATCTAGTCCAAGCTGGAAATCAAGCCACAAGGACAAATAATTTAAAACATAGAGGATGCTGTTAAAATTCTCTGAATAAAGTTTCATGTCTTTCATTATGAATTTTATCTAGTCCATGCTGGAAATCAAGCCACAAGGACAAATTATTTAAAACATAGAGGATGCTGTTAAAATTCCATGAGTAAAAGTTCACATCTTTTACGAAGAATTTTATTGAATCAAAACTGGAAACCAAGAAGCAAGAGGAAATTTTTTAAAACAACTAGAGGCTAGTAAAAATCCTGTCAACCACCAACTTGCCAAGTCAAGAAACGGCAAAGTCTGTAGAGTCCCTCAGGAGATAGGACTTTGCTAGAATTCTTCAGGATTATTTTCCCGCATCAAGGTCATCAATTTCCGAGAAGTTCAGCGTCTCTTGAATCGCAAAAAAAATGAACCATAGTGTTTCTACATAAGTAACCGTTTAATTGTAAGCAGTACGCCTCATAAGCTTCCACGAGTAATTCTGCGAGTCATCGTACACGTTTCGCTATACGACTTAATGTTATGTAAATTGTCATGTCTGACAGAGAAATGAATCCGTAGCGAAGCTTAGAGCTCCGTTCAGAGCCACGGTTGCTTGGATAACGTTTAATAACGGATTGACGTGATTGACAAGTATCCTTGATCGTTTGCGGGCCGCTTCGACGCATTTTCATCGATTGTTTTGTTCTTTCGAGTATCTCGGAGCAGTCTGGACATAGTTTACGACGAAGTGGACCTCCTTGTTCCAATTATCAAGAAAAATGCCCGGTCGATCGGGTCGAGGTGACACGATGAATAGAAGTCAATCAGGAATCGTGATTAAACATTTCCAGAAATGTAATAAGTAGACTGTGGATATTTATGCAAAATAAATACTGTTTGCATTATTGGAAAGACGGAGGAACCAAATAGGAATTTATTTCTCTCTTTAGTTGATTTTATGAAATCTTAAGGAATGCGTTGATATTCTTAAATGTTTTTAATCTTTCCACTGTTTGCAATTACACTCGCCTAGCACATAATAAGCTTCCTCCGATGGCACTGGTTCCTCGGAAACTGGTCGCAGAAGGTTTTGTAAACTCAAATTGATGGCACACATTGTAAATCCGAATAATTTTTATTATAAATGTAACAATCGACCTCAGTTTTTCTACGAAGCTAGAAGGACTAGTTTATTAGATGATATGTAATCAATATTTTGGGAAAATTGCGTTTAGACTGAATTATGAAAAAAAAATTGTAAAAGTTGCTGTCCACAAGTTTTTTATTTAGTCTTGTAACGAAAATTTAAAAAACATATTTTGTAGGCTCATGTCAGTTATTTACATGCTGAATATTTCATTGGAATTGGTCAACTCATGGGTTTAAATGATTAAAAGTGATGAAAATCGCCGAATAAGAGAATAAAATGGCCCAAAATTGTTAATAATGTAATTTTCATTATTTTCGATCGTTCACAAAGTTATAAACCAATTGATCTATTTCGATGAAATTTCCACCGTGTACATATATACGAGTCTACAAAACACTTTTTTTAAATTTGCATTACAAGTCCAAATAAAAAAGTTGTAGAAAGCAACTTTTACTATGTTTTTTGGAATTCAAGGTCAACGCTTTGTTTCGAAAATTTTCATCACATATCATCTGGTAAACTAATGCATCTAGTGTGGTAGAAAAATTAAAGTCATTTGGTCCATTTATAAAAAAGTTACTTTGATTTCTCTTGCTGTGCAAGTTGAGATAAAAATGTCCTTTCTAAAATATCAGACAATTTTTATATAGCATAAAAATCTGCAGTCTGTTAGAGTCACGTTATTAAAAGCTAGTTGTGCCAACACTTTTGCAAGTTAACTTTGCGTCTATTCAAGAATATCGATCTTATTTTTGTAGAATCTACCAGCCCTCCCCAGTCACCTAATTTTTTCCCACAACGAGGAACTGTATTGTGTCAACTTTTTTAGCTCATTGTGAGGGATAGGAGGATAGCGTGCGCACCCTGGATCCGCTTTGGGGATGCAGGGGTGTGAGCCTGAACTTCCTTAATCCAGTCCGTTGTCATTCTACGGAACGTGGTCGCGCGTTAGCGGTCCAAGGCACCGAAGTTAAGTGGATTAAGCTCAAAGCTCGGCTTTAGCTACCTTGTCGCCGATAAGAAGAACTCGAGGACGTTCAGGGACACGGGGGATAAGAAAAAATGGGAATGCTGGGTCACGCGTCTTGGCCCCGGTCCTTTTGACATGTACCTTTTTATCATCCGACTCAGGGCCATTTAGTAATAACACTGTTTGGTAACCACACCAATTTTTGCAGCTCTCCAGAACCGACGGACGATACTTTCAGATCTTGATATATCGAATTCAATCCCGAAATTCGTTTCTATTCGCCATCTCCAGTTTCTGAGAGATTTAACTTTTAAACCGAAATTGGGCTGAACTGTACTTTAGGGGACCAAAAATTTTCAAGTTTTCTGTATGTGATGCTACACATTTCGACGAGAAAATGCGCAGGATAGATGGTGGGTGTTCAGCGCATTGGCTAAGTAGTACTAAGCGGTATAGACTAATTTGGTTTCGGGTTAGTTAAAAGTGCTCAACTTTACACGCGTATAACTTCTGAACCAGTGAACTCCTGGCAATAAGACTTTCATTTTCGGTGTTTTCTCGTCGAAATCTATAGAACTGCATAAAAAAAAGTTTTAAAAAATGGGTCCTCCAAAGTACAGTTTAACCCGAAATAGTATATTCAAATTTAAGAATTTTTTGCGAGTTACTGGTAAACGATATGGGAATGATTTTTGTGTAGAATGATTCTGTATACTCCCCCAAATACGATGGTATATTTGTTTATAGCATTATGAATATTTGAACGTGTTTAAATAATTTTTAAATAGAGCTAGCTCCAGACATTTTACAATTTATTTCATAAAATTAGGTGCCTGAGGAAAAATCTAACCACACCTCGTCATAGAGCCAATCTTCTTCTATTACAAGCTCCTAACAATTGTCAGAACGAACTTTTTACTCGTTTTTAATTGTGTAAATATGATATGCTAAAAAAAGTTGAATAATATCGAAGAAAGTTGGTACGTGTCAAGGTGTTGCTCTCTTTGAACATTTTTTAAACATGTCCAAATGCATCTAATATTACAAAAAAATGTACCATCGTATCCGGGAGAGTCTAAATACGAATTCTATGAAAAAATCAACCATTTAAGTTCTACGGTTAAAGCAGAACAAATTCTTGAATTTCCAAAATAAACTGTGAGAGGTGATCGAAACAATTGGTGCGCGTCAAGTTGCCTGCTCTCATTAAAAATTATTTAATCATGTTGAAATATTCCTAATGTTAAAAAGAGATATTTCATCGTATTCGAGAAAGTCTATAGAATAATTCTATTACAACTTACAACAGGAAAAATTCTTGGACTTTCAAATTAGATCGTAAAATGTCCAGGACAGTTGGCGCGCATCAAAGTGTCATGCTATTTAAAAATAATTTAAACAAGTTTATATGTGCGTAACGTTAAACAAAAATATTCCACCGTATTCGAGAAAGTCTAAAGAATAATTCTATGCAAAAATCAACCATATAGTTTCCACCATTACAACAGGAAAAATTCCTGAACTTTCAAATTAGATTGAAAATTGCCTGGGACAGTTGGCGCGCATCAAAGTGTCATGCTATTTAAAAATAATTTAAACAAGTTTATATGTTCGTAACGTTAAACAAAAATATACCATCGTGTTCGAGAGGATATAGACTATAGAACATCGTTCTACGCACGAATCGTTTGCATAGCTTTAATACGCAGAGGAAAAAGGCAAAATTTCGCATGTTAGTACAATCGATCGGCGAGCGGCGTTTGCATAAACGAGACAGCCCGCAATCATGCATTATTAACGGGTCTCGTCCGAGCAGATAATTGCGTGTATTTACGTGTAGGACGACTGTTCCGCGCGCGAGTCACCGGTGACATTAATTGACCGTGCGGCGCGGCAATTGCCGAACAAATCGTTTTAACGCTCTAATTTACTTACAGGCAATTACCTGCTTGAAGAGAGCACACTATCTGAACCCGATGGCCTTTATGCCATCTTATAATCTCGGCATGGTTTTGCTGACCACGGGACAACCAGCCTCGGCGGCGATTTACCTTTGCGCCGCAGTCAGCGCAGACCCTAAGAACCCCATGCCATATCTTCTGCTCGGACGTAAGTCACCACATGAACTTCCATCGATTTTCTGATGGCTGAAAAGGAGCAGGAGAAGCTGGAGAACTCGATACGATAGATACTCGTTTAGGATACTCACTGCTTTGCATATGTGAAATCGCTGACCGCTGCAGCCGACACTGTATTGCTGGTCTTCGAGTTATGGGCGTCTCTGATTTACCTCGGGCTTAGATATTTGAAGAATGTTACGTTTGGGATACTTATGGGCTCATGGTACCTCTGAATGATATTTCATAGATGTGGATTTTCGTTGATTTGATATGTTGCTTTTTAAACGTTTCATTATTGAAAAGGTAAAGTAATTTTTATTAACAGCTGATATAGGGGTTGTTTTATGGAGAGTAAATACAAAAGGAAGGGAAGTTTAACTTTAGACATCAGTGTTACCATCGTATGTGTTACCATTTTATACTTCACTTAATGAACATGAACGAGACGTGTAATTATTTCTAAAAACAACAGAGTTACCATTTTATGTAATATACAAAAGGCTGGGAAGTTTAACACTAAACCTACCAGCGCCGGTCAAATGACCGTTTTCAGGATTTTCATTTTACAATTATTGAAGTTACAAAGATGCTTCCACTGGAAATGATTATGCACACTTTTTTATTCAAATATACATTATATTAAAAATGCCACAAAATCTAAATAAATTCAATCGTGCCATTTTTATAAGGGAGCACATAATAGTTACTTTAAATGGTTGGTAGGTTTAGTGTTAACTGTCTCTTTGGACATCAGCGTTACCATTGTATGTGTTATCATTTTATACTTCATTTAATGAACATGAAAGAGACGTGTAATTATTTCTAAAAACAACAGTGTTACCATCTTATGTGCTTGAATATGAAAGAAAGAAAAGTCCAATTATTAAATACATTAAGAAATTGCCTAACTGATAATTAGACTGCGGATTTTTATGTGAAATAAGAGTTTCTTACACGAATTACGTGGAACAGGAGGTAAAGAAAAATTTCTATCTTCTTGCAACAATTTCGGTAAGATGAAAGTAATATATTGGTATTTTTAAATTCTTTGAACTCATGTACTGTTTTAAACGGCATAAAAATGAATTACATTTTTTCTGGTTCCTGTTTGTTGCAATCAATGAAGACAATTTTTATTTTGCATAAAGATCCGCAGTCTACTGAAAACATTCAAGATTTATTGTTTCTGAGAATGGTCACTGCTTAAGTTCATCAGATGGCAAACAATAAGATTGCAATCGTCAAAGACAGAAAAATGGCCATAAAATGTATAAAGGCACTATAAACTGATTACAACAATTGATGTCGTACAGAATTTAACTGCTTGCTTTTTAAATTGAAATGTTTAAAAGTGTTTCATTGTCGAAAAGGTAAAGTAATTTGTATTAACAGATGATATAGGGATTGTTTCATAGTACAGTAAAGTCTTGATCGATATCGCACGGAGGTATGCGATATTTGTCAGTTCGTCTATCCCCTCCACTGAGGGGCATAACCCACGAGGGGCCGAGAAGCTCGAGCTGCCTCGGTCGCCGAGTAGTGTAAACATCCTGCGTAATCCGATACCGGTCGAGTATATCGGTGTGAGCCACTACTAATCCAATGACAAAACTTCTTTATTTTTCACTATTTTTTTATGGGACCTTCACCAACTTACTTGTGGAATTTTTCTGATTAAAATGACACTAAACACGATATAATTTGAACTGTATTTAATGGTTTAATTGACGGTGTGTACAGTGACTTTTGGGACGTAGAAGAGGATAGTGGTCCGTGCTTACAAGCGCTGTCCATCTTCCATGATTTGGAATGTCATAGAGGTTAAGAACGCATGTTGCGGTCAACTTTTTGAACAATAGCCTTCCTGTATCGAACATGATGGTAAAAGTTTCAACCAATTTATGAAGTAATAATAAATGTTTCATAAAAAAATGATTCGTATACTTGCTCAACCTCTTTGACATTCCAAATCAAATTCAAAAATACTTACAATCAGATGCCGATTATCTCGTAAACAATGCATGATATAATTTTTTTATCAAATATGATTTTGACTTCAAATGACTCCTACTTCATAAATGTGTAAAGAAAAATGGGGGTATGAATTTAAAAAAAACGATGGTGACCTTCATAACTCGCAAAGGTCACAAGTGAAAAAAAATATTTTACAAGTACCTTTATAAAGCAGACTGTGCAAATTTGTCTTATTAAACTTTCTTGTAACTTCAACCAATTATGAAATATTAGCTCTGACCTTTGTAGACAGACACCCTGTATTTCTGAATATTGATGTAGATACTTCAAGTAACTAAAGGGCGAAAGCCCAGAGGCTAATTGGACCTAAATTCTAGTACCACGTAAACAACGACTGTCCTAGGGTAAATATCACCTGTCTAAGTTCGCCTAACTCAGACGTATTTTGGAAAGTAGCCTAGTTTCACTGGTATAGGTCAGGTGTCAGGTGTAGCCCGTTAAATCTCCGACTTGATGCATGTCCCTACGTTATGAACGCATCGATCATTCGCCACTGTAGTTATTTCAGGTAACATTTCCCAAACAATTTGTTCCCTTCTCATTTCTAATGAAAATGTAGACAGATAATTGATAAAACCAGCCCCATAACAAGATGATTGAGCTAAAAACTCGTTTCAAAGTAATTTTAAAAATTGTTTCATTTTTTTCAAAAGCGAATTCATCAATAAATATAAACTGTGACATTTCACAATTACATTATTACACAAAGTGCTATCATCATAATTAATCCATTTTTTAGCCGAATTGATTAAACCCACATAATAAAAAGTAAAGAAAATTTACATAGTATTGAAACAGTATAAATTCATTTTAAAAATTTCTTTTAATTTTTGTCATTCAATGGTATCAGATTTAATTATTGTGGAAGGTTATTTTAATTGGAAAAGAGGATTGGAATTTATTTTAATTGGATCAATTAAGTGCTTTGTCAGTAAAATGTAAGAAAATTTGGAAGGTGAAAACTAAAATGGTGGAACAATTTACTTCCATTTTACAATAATGAGACAAAAATATTATTCATGAGAGATTCACAGTCTATCTCTTTAATTTCTACTGTTTTCAACTGTTAGATTATTGACAAAAGAAACACGAGTGTTTAGATTCAGCCTGTGACAAATTCAAAGGCATCCTATTAATTTCTATTAGGATATCTGTAAGAGAAAAATGAACGTTTTTAAATTCACTTTGTAACAAATTCAAAGACAAGGGGGCTACAGATCATACGTCCAGTTGGGAAGTCAGTCATTACACTAAACAATTTCCGAAAAATTGTGTAATTTTCCAGCGGTAACGGTAAAAGAATTAATTACCACGTAACGCGATGGTCCACAAGGAAACGTCTATGATACAAAACGAAGAGGAAGATCGGACACATAGTCACGAAGTTATTTATAGCGACAGCTACCGACGCTTGCTTTTTCTCCTGCATGCTCGGCTTGCAATTTGTCCTGTTTTTCTATCGTTACGGCACCGCGAGTTCCGTCGGCCATCGCAATATGTCCTCGTCGCATTCGGAAAAAGAGGAGTCCACTATGTCATTGTCGCATAGGAAATTTTAATCCTATCGACTGTGCGCGCCATCCCTTCCCCTATCGGCACTCGAAGACGGCACACCGACAGCATGCCTAATCGCCTACTTAGACCGTATACACTTATAGTCCCGGCTTCAGAAAATTGACTTATAGACTATAGTCTGTTGAGTAACCGAAATACTGTAAAGCTAAAGCGTTAGACGTAATAGTATTTCATCGATAATCGTCGCCACCACGGGTCCGGCCGGCGACAATTAACGTTCAGACAATACTATTCTTTGACTTGTGCCGAACGTAGAAACGGATAGCGAATCTCGAGAGGCCTCGGTCGCCGAGAAGTGTAACATAAGTCGAGTATGTCGGTGTGAAAACAATACCTAAACCCGTGACAAAACTTCTTTATTTTTTATTATTTTTTTATGGAACTTTCACCAACATATTCGTGTCATTTTTATAATAAAAATGATATCAACTAAGATACAATTCCAGTGGTATTTACTTGAGTAATGGACAATAAAAGTTTCGAAAAATTACTGTAAATATGATCCGAATTATATCGTGTTTGGTATTATTTTAATCAGAAAAATGCCAGAAATATAATGGAGAAAATCTCACATAACAAAATAAGTAATAATAAAAAAGTTTTTTTTATTGGCATTATTTTCATTAGAAAAATACCACGAATATATTGGTGAAAGCTCCATAAAAAAATAATAAAAAATAAAGAAGTTTTGTCATTGGATTAGTAGTGGTCTCACCGATATACTCGACCCGTATTATATTACATTTCTCGACGACCGAGGCTTCTCGAGCTTGACGGCCCCTCACGGGGTATACCCCGCGGAAGGAGGGATTGTTTTGCGACAATTATCGTTCAGAATTTCACGACAATTAACGATCAAATACTGTATATATTTTATCTTATTACTTGTTCATTTTTACTTTATTCTTATCATTTTAAATAGCACTTTACTTATTTTGTCAATTATAATTTGAAGAAACGGGGATGATGATAATATGAAATCTGTCTTTATTTCCTGCTAACTTATTTTATTTAAAAAAAGAATAATAAGAACAATATCGAGTACAGTACATAACACGCGTTTTGTCTCGTACACTATCCACCATTTTGAAATGTCATGAGACGTTAGTTGTGGGCACTTTTGTCCGTTATCTTGGCTTTACAGTCCCCTATATGCATATCCTATATATGTCTAAGAATCGGTATTATGGTTGCAGTCGCGCTGAAGCGGCTCGACGACCTGGAGGGCGCCGAGAAGGTCTTACAGAAGGCTCATGAGCTGTCCCCGCAGGATCCTCTGGTGCTGATTAATTATGCGATTGTTTTGGACGCGGTGGGTAAGAGGAGTTACGCTGCTGAATTTCTGACTGCCTTGAACGATATCACTGCTGTCATTGACGTGGACGCGCAGGCAAGTCTCTGAAGAGATTGTGTGGGATTGTGATAGTATCACTCGTGATACTATCTCTTCAATTAACCCCTTGCCATAACATTTTCTTTACGGCTACAATAATTAGAACGTCTTCACCCCGAAAAATGTCACCGAAGAGGAAAGAAAATTTATATTTTTGCCTGACTACATTTACTGCAATGCTAAACTATTGATTACACAAAAACTTTATTTCGTCTGAAAATAAAGGTATAACTTTCATCTTTGTTAGACTTTATTTAATATCTTCATCGCGAGTCTGACTCGTTAAAATATGACAAGGGGTTAATATTGTAATCTTTGTAAAAACTTTATTGAGTTTGATCTCGAAATCTTTTTGTAATTTGCAAATGTTGATGCAGGTATCAAAAAAGTATTGCCATTGGCTAAAGATAAAGGAATCTCGGGGAATCGTGTCCGTCGCGTTGAATGCAACGTTTCGGACCCGAAGTCGCTGCAGTTTTCGCGACACTACTGTACCGAGTAACTTTTGGGCCAACCTGAATTAGAATTTTAGACATATACCGTAAAAAAATACTAGACTCATGGAATGACCATTTGCAGAGTTTTCAATGTTACTAATTAACACCGACTTGTAAATTAAGTGCACACACAAGACCCTGGTCCAAATTCGCTCATTCGTCCCTATCGTGCTAAACTCTCAGGATCAGAAAGAAAATATGTAGAATGGTACTCTGCTTATAACTTATAATACTAAATCTTAGCAGTGTCTGGTTAACTACCTGGTCCTTTGATTTGGACTTGAACTACTAAAGGAACGAAATATCATAGAGAGTGGTGGAAGACAAAGTGGGCTCCTATTATATAGTGACAAAGTTCGTCTAAATTGAGCTCTGCTGTAGTTGCAAAATTATCGAATGCTAAAGATAAGAAGGTCTTCTTAACTTCTGGGGATCTGTTCGCAGATAACACAGACTGCGAAGAGGCTGTCGACGAAACTTCAACAAGAGAAGGCGTCCGGTGTCGAGGGAGAAAGGCTTCTTAACGAAGACGAAGTTTGAAGCGGCATGGTCGCCTGTCGACACGGAAGAATCCCGAGAATTTCCATGGGAATGAATAAAATTTACTTGTACAAGCAGCTTACTCTCGCTTCAAAGAGTTTATGAAGATCAACCTACTCCGCGAGCTCGTCCACACTCTACCTAGTCCTGTTCCAAGGTCACACCGCGAATCCTTGACTCATCCGGTGTCATTTGCGCGTTGCTATCATCCACGTGCCAAGGAGACTTAGTTTTTTTTTCATTTAAGTTCGTCTATACGACTCGGTTGATTCAGTTGGTCTCGCAGGATGCTTCTTCGAAAGTGTCAAGGACTCTCCGGGACGAGACATCTGGGGCGGAAAGTGAAAACGTCGGCGCTATGGCCGCGTAAAAATATCGCTTAGGACTAAATTACTGTCTTGAAGTTTGTGTTACGGCCGTGAAATGTTATCCTGAAGTCGTAGCTTTTTAAAGAACATTATAAGACTGTCCGCGTCCTTTGTGATCGAGGTAATACATTTATATCCTTGCTGCTGTTAATTTAACCACTTCGCTTACAATATCGTGTGAGAGACGTGATGAAGATTCTGAACAGAGTCTAATAAAGATGTATGTTAATAATTTCCTTTAAACCGAAATATAATTCTATTTTGTTGTTGTTAATGTACTGCCATTGGAGAACATACAGACATGCAATAGATATACATTTTCTTCTTTTTCTAAAAAATTATGAACTACAAAGAAATTCTAATCACTAAAACCGCAAAATAAATCGTAACGCAAGGGGTTAAAGTAAATGATAGGGTGGATATAATAATGTGTAATAGTTGACTCTGGATGTGTAGAAAAAAACGAAAGTTGAGTTGATACATATGCCACTTTCAATTTATTTAAATTATTGACGAAAGAAACAGACAGTTTTAGGTAACCGTTGTTTCTCGTGTTCAATGCAGACAATTTTTATTTCGTACGTTAAAACTGTAAAACTGTGTATGTATCGTCGGCATGGTCCTCTAAAGAGACATTTGCATTTTCGTTCTTTGTCTTTGTAATAATTTTTTCATGGAACTTTTACTAAGAGACAATCACTATTCATTCCTGAATGATTTCTCAGCATGTACGCAATTTGTTAAATTTATTCATTAACTCAGATTTATGACAAGACAGCAATTAATTATTGTGCAAAATAAACATTTTTTACCTCTCTGTGTTGTGAGAAACGAGAGCTACTTAAAAATTTCTTTCGTTAATCATTTTTACTAGGTCGAAAGTAATACAATAATATATCATTTTTATTTTTAGTTATTTTTGTATCATCATTTTAGTGTTAACCCTTAAAGTGCACTGGAAGGGTTAACACTAAACCTACGGACCATTAAAAGTGACTAGTATATGTTCCCTTATAAAAATGGCACGATTGAATTTATTTAGATTCTGTGCCATTTCTATTATAATGTATACTTGAATAAAAAAGTCTCCATAATCATTTCCAGTGGAAGCATCTTTGTAACTTCAATAATTGCAAAATAAAAATCTGAAAGCGGTCATTTGACCGGCGCTGATAGGTTTAGTGTTAAAATGGCGCAAGTCCGTTCTTCAGTACCTTTTTATTTCGCTGTAAATGACGGTGACATTTTCACTTTGCATTTCAGATGGTTTACGAGGAATGTCTTTCGACACCACGTCCCGGAAACAGGGCTAAGCGAAATTGCCGTTTTGCTGCCTCGTTTCCGCAAAACTTTCACCCTTAAGCTCAAACCCACAAACCCGTTCATAGTGTTTGCTTATCGAGTCGTGATCGCAAAATGAGTGAATTACGGGAGTAATGAAACTGTCTCATAGCAGATTGCATCTCTCGCAATCTATTGCGCGGCTACACGTGATTTCGTTAACGATCTCGTACACGTTAATTTAAAGTTTCAGCAAGTAATCACTCGAGGCAAACGTTTCCGGTAAAAGTGCATCGCGCTTTCGGAATCCTAAGTGGATCTTTGAGCATCCGTTTGACATCGTTCGTTGGGGGTCTGATGAATTAGCTATGTACACATCCGCCTTAATTTGATTAGATTATTCAGAATATTCTTATCATGTTCGTTTTTACACTATTTATATTTTTGTTATAGTGCACGCTAGTTTTCAGAGGCTGTTACCAGAGCAAAAAGAAATGCGTTTTTTGCGAGTTTTTCTACCTTTTATTTTTTTAATAGATATAATAATACAGACGCGTTTTAAATAATAAAAACTTTATTACCAAAAAAAAAAAACTGAAAACTGCAATTAACAGAATAATAACAAGGTTTTGCTGTAATATGTACGTACATGTATATTTACTTTCATATTAAATTCTTTTTAATCATTTAGACCAGGGATAGGCACGGTAGGGGCCCCTCAAACACCTGCTTCTCCCACCAACATCTCTTTCATGGGCGAGGCCTGCGCACTGTTCGCAACGAGCGAAGCACTTCCTTCCTCTATGGCAGCGATGTCCAAACTCGGCTCCGGGAGCCGAACGCCATCCCCACCACCGTTCGCCGTTTCCATACCGCCGTGACGCGGCGAACCGATTACCAATATGCTCGCTTCCCGCGTTAAAAAGATGATCGTCGATTATTTTATGACACGCGGGTCGGTTGCTCGGTTTCTTGGTCGGCGGGGAGAGAACACACTGCGCCTGCGCAAACGGAGTAGGAAGGGGAAGCAGGCGCGTGAGGGGCCCCTACGCTGGACAACGCTGCTCTATGGTAACGGTGGATGCTGGTGGGGGACAGTGGGCGCTATGGTGGGGACTGATTTAGACCAACTACATCTAACGCATCAAAATTTAATGCGAGGATTGTTGTTTGTTTATTGGTACAAAGTTTATCAAATCTTGGGGACAATGTGGAGTGTGCCACTCGTGTCTCTTCTTCGACTACTGACCTGCCTCTATATTTGGTTTTCATTGCAGCCAGTGCCGAAAAGCCCGTTTCGCATAAATAAGACGTGACAAGCAATAGCATTGCTTCGTAATACAGTATTTCATCGATAATTGTCCACAACACGGGTCAGCGGAGGGACAATTATGCACGAGGGATATCATTGTTTGAGGTTTGCCGAACGTAGAGAAGGACAGCCGAGCTCGAGAGGCCTCGGTCACCGAGAAATGTAAATATACCTAATCCGAATTTCCAACTTCTTTATTAATCATTATTTTTTTATGGGACTTCGATGACCATATTTGTGACATTTTTCTAATAAAAATGATACCAAATATAATGATATAATTCCGATAATATTTACTTGTGTAATCGACAATTAAAGTTTCGGGCGCGAGGAAGGTTAGCGTATGGGAAAGAAAGAGACGCGGAGAGTCGCAGTCGGCGACCTTCCTCGCGTCCGAAACTTTAATTGTCTATTACACAAGTAAATATCATCGGAATTATATCATATTTGGTATGATTTTTATTAGAAAAATGCCACAAATATAGTAATCGAAGTCCCATAAAAAAATAATGAATAATAAAGAAGTTGGAAATTCGGATTAGTGTGGTCTCACCGATATACCCCAGCCGCATGGTGTCATATGTCTCGGCGACCGAGGCCCTCGAGCTTCACGGCCCCTCAGGGGGGTACAACCCGCACTAGTGGGGATATTTCAGGGACAATTATGTTGGAGACATTTGGGACAATTACCGATTAAATACTGTACACAGATTCATCCAAAATGAAATTAAAGTTTCATTTTGAAGATATTATGGTATAAAAAATTAATATTTTATGAACAATTTTAGTGGCTTCTCTGACAATAATCCGCACCTCCCTGGTTAGAAGTGGCTGGATTAATTTATTAATGCTAGTGCCAAATCCATGGTGTGAAGGTGTGAGTGTTTTCGTCGACAGACTGTTTCCGTTTAATGCTCAACTGGTATTCTCTACAGGGGTACATGCACAGTTCTGGTCAAAAGTGTTTAAACTTTATGCACACAGAGAAAGCATCAAATCGCATTTCGCGAGGATAATTAATTTAAAGCCTGTTGTAGGTAGGACGTTCCGCACTTCACACGATGGAACGTGCAGAAAGACGTTCGATGTGCATATTCCTGTGAAGGTTCTCTCTGTTGATGAGCGAACTCAATTAAGCTAAGCGACAGAACGATGCACTGTTGCAAGCCGGAAAGCGAAGTTACCATTAAAATTGCACAATGTAAATTGTCTCTCGGGACGATGGAGAATATGCTGTCAATCTGATTTATTGTACTTACTCGTGCACGTGAAGAGCTTCACGAAGATGCAAAAAATCCGATGATAACAAAGTCACTCTTAAACAACTTCTTCGTTTAACTGTCATCTGTCTCTCATTTTAATAAGCTTGTATTTTCACGAGTTAAGAATTCCTCAATAAATTATTGGAATTCATATTATAATGTAACAACTTCTTCTGAAATTATGATTTAACACTTTATCCACCGGAAGCCTATTAATAGGTTTTTCAATAATTGTGCTGTACTATGAGAAAGTTGAAAAACCTTCTCTTATATAATAATCCCAAATGAAATAATTAGATTACGTTACTAGTGGTGTGCGAAAACCCGAAAATGTCGAATCGGGGCGAAAATTTCGGAATTCTCGATTATGTCGAGATTCTCGAAAATTTTGGAATTCTCAATTATGACGGGATTCTTCATAATTTTAGGGTGTTCAGTACTCGATTACCGTTATGGGACTTGCTTCAAAATCGATCACGGTATGAGATTTACGATATTTGAGGCGTTTCCTTCTTTTTTTCATTGAATCTTCTATTTTCTTCTTTTCGAAACTTTCGAGGATCCCAAAACTTTCGAGTATCTCGAAACCTTCGAGAATCTCGAAACCTTCGAGAATCCCGAAACTTTCGAGAATCCTGAAAACTTAGGGAATCTCGAACATTTTCGAGAGCCCGACCCATCTCGATCATCGAGATCCATACATTTCGAAAACGATTAAAAAAATGCTTCTAATTCAACTCCGACTTACAATCGAAAGAAACATCACCATAAAAATAAATTAACAACCCCTCGCCTTTAATCCATTTGCATAATACAGAAAAGTGGAGACTTGGTCCTTATCGCCAAAAATTTGTTTTATTGTTTAAAAAAAGAAATTGCGCGGATATATGCGCTTTGTTTGTACGTACTAATGATGCAAAAAAGTTGAAGAGAACTTCCATGGGATCCTCTGATCTCAGAAAAATCTGTTGCGAATGAAAAAATCTCGCTAATCAGCTCCGTTTCATTTAAAACAAGAAAAAAAGCTTCTTCCAGTTCGTATTATTCGACAAAACCTGTCTAACGATTGCTTCAAGAGGCACTGGAAATTAACGCCTACTCTGTATCGAACGGAAAACGGGTTTTCCATCGCGGAAACACAAAGGGTACAAGTCTCGTGCATGCCAGACAATTATTTCGAGTGTATATAACAGCTTGGACACTCGCGTATCCGATAATTAAAAAAGGGAACTCTTGTATCGCATTCACAGCTGAAAATTGAAGTATCACTTTTCCTCCTGTCATAACGTAAATTACGAACTTGAAAGGAAGACTTTTGACAAAGTACAGTGAATTCTCGATAATTGTCCACAACGCGGGTACGGTCAGGGACAATTATCGTGCAGAAGATACTATTTTTCGACCTCTGCTGAAGGTAAAGAAGGTCAACGAAGTTCGAGAGGCTTCGGTCGCCGAGAAATGTAACACAATACGGATCGAGTATATCGGTGTGAGACCACTTCTAACCCAATAACAAAACTTATTTATTTTTCATTATTTTTTATGGGACTTTCACCAACATTTTCGTGGCATTTTTCTAATGAAAATGGTAATTATTTAGAAGTTTGCCCTCCTCACCGATTTTGATGACCTTGAAATATGTTGTCAAGGTCATCATTCTGAACAATTTTTCCCTGTACATGTTACCGCCGCTCCGAAATCTGAAAGAAAACAGGGTTTCACTCTGGTCATACATATACAAAAAAATGTTTCAAACAAAAGTTTTGCATTTTTTTACGTAGAATATGATTCCGAAATTAAAAATATGGGTTTATGATAAAAAAAAACAAAATGACCTTGAAATAACCTTGAAAACGCCCACGAATTAGAAAACTAGTAGTGCCATTTGACTCCCCACTCGAAACACTGGGGACATGAGACAGTTTATTTTTTGTAAATCATGTTTTCGAGATTATTTACAATCTCAACTTAAATTGGACACCCTGTATAAGATGAGCTTTCAATTTTGATAGACTACTCCTGGATTCTCGTATGCGTGGTCGGTCTTTCGTACGTGTTACTAGTTCAAATTCTGGATGACAGCTACGATGCAAAGATTATGCGAATAGAGTGAGTTGTGGTTAGGTCGTGGGATGGGCGGAGATGGCTACTAATTACCAAATGAATTGTACTCGTAATCTAAATTTGACTAAATATTTTTGCAAAGACCTCGATAACTAAGACCGAGCGGCGGTAACATGTATAGGGAAAAGTTGTTCCGAATGATGACCTTGACAATATATTTCAAGGTCATCAAAATCGGTGAGGAGGGCAAACTTCTAAATAATTACCATGAACATAATACTAAAATGAACTCAAAAGATCCTATTTAGCAGGTATAAGGTCAAATAAAAAATTCTGATTGTCCGCATACAGACGCAATTAAACCAAAGGATCGAGGAGATCGGTTGTGCAGAGGCAGGATGAGAATGAAGACTCGTGTGTAATACGGAAATGTTTATTCATAGTCTATACAAATCAATTTGCTCTTAACGTGTATATTCATGGAAGCGGATCGACTTTCAGCCGGGCTCGTTAGCCGAAAATCCATCGCAGCATCTCCACCGGTCATACAAAACTAAACGCGAGACGCGCGCGGATCGTTATTACCGCGGTGGTCTTGCTCGGTGTCGTATTTACAGGCGTTGCGTTACGCGTTGGCACGATATACATGTGTGTGTATACAGGTTGTTAATTTTAACTCGAACACCTAAATTATTTCCGCTACAATTAAAAGTAAGAAAAAATAACTAAATAGGATGTACATGGTTTTAAGACATGCATCAGATGGTAATAAAAAAAATCCTCTGGAGATAATTTTTAACGGTTTTTTCAAGGTCATCGTATCTTTTTTTGCATATTAACATGTCTTTTTCATAATGCAATGTGGTAGTCGGCGTCAAGATGGGTTCAACGTCCTACATAACATGACCTTGAAGTGACCTTGAAGGCGAAAAAATCAGTTTCAGTTTGAAGAATACAAAAGTAATAAAACGAAAAGGGTAATATTACCTTATTTTAATAGAAACTGATTTTTTCGCTTTGAAGGTCATTTCAAGGTCATGTTGTATAGGTCGTTGAAGTCATCTTGACGCCGACTACCACGTTGCATTATGAAAAATACATGTTAATATGCAAAAAAATACGGTGACCTTGAAAAAACCGTTAAAATGACCTTCAAAGAAATTTTTTATTACCGTGTGATGCACGCCTTGAAACCATGTACATCCTATTTAGTTATTTTTTCTTATTTTTAATAGTAGCGGAAATAATTTAGGTGTTCGAGTTAAAATTAACACCCTGTATGCATTTATAAGTACAATACATATATATATACATAATTAACGGTGTAATTATACACCGATCTCGTTATTTCGCATGATCGCGCTACATTAATTACGATAATTCTCGCTCGGCCTCCGTAATCTTACCGATTCGTTGTTGAGCGCACGGAATCGAACGATCGGCAAAGAGAACAAAGAAAGTGATCGAAAGAAATTTGTGTTGCAAATTGGGAACGCCCCTATACCATCGTTATCCCATTGAAATCACCAACACTGTTTTCACCGACAACATTTCATCGACTCCAGATCAGAGGTGGGTAAAATTTTGGAGGAAAAATATGGCAAACACTATTTTATATAATCGTTCTACAATTGAAATAAAATACAGTTTTAAATAAACAGTAAAATTTTCGCAAATAAAATATTTTCATTTTGATAATTTGAAACATAAAATAAGATTTTGCGTTAAATAGTATTCAAAATATTTCTTGACGATGAAAATAGATTGAGGAAACGAGTAATATCAAAATGTAAGGAACCATGATATTTTCGAACTCGATTTTCTCGTAAACGAAGCGTCAAATGTAAAAAATTTATTCCACATTTTCGATTTATTTCTTCATGTTGAATCACCTAAAATTCTTACTGTTTTGAGAATCCTTGAAATATGATACATTTTAAATATGTTTTCTAGCGATTTGAAATAAAATAGGCTTTCGGTTGGTACAGCCGTCGGCTGAAGCTATTGTCAATGAAATCTGTTGTTGGTTAAAACATTTTCGGTGACACTCAATGGAAGCCATACGATCGCTGGAAAGCGAGCCGCGCGGAAAATCATGCATCAACAACGTTGCCTTAAATTGTTGGCTCGATAGCGGCTCGTGTTTGAATTTGCGATAACGTTTCACACGTCGGATTATCTCCAGCGATTTGCTATAGCCCCCTATTACGCGAATATCCGCACGGCACTCAAAAGTAACTGTTCGAAAAATTCTTCTCTGATTTTTTCTCAGCTTCTTTTTATTTTTCGAGGAAATTTTCAGTATGTTCTCGCCTATAAATAGTAAAATTGTTTATTTCAATTCTCATGTCAATAATCGTGATTTTCTACAATATTCAATATTGTTGCACGTTATGATTTCAACGCATGTATTTATGCCCAAAATGTAAATTAACTTGTTATCACCCAAGAACATAAAAATATACAATAAACTTACTATCTGTCAATAAGGGCATTGCAAATGTTTTCAAAAGAAAACGAATGGCAATTATTTCGTAATTTTTTAAAATCTTTATCTAAAGATTTTTGAATAAATGCTTCAACAGCAATAGCAATTTTCAATCTTCAAATCTGCAGAATATTCGTTCATGAAAAAAATTTTTCAACGTTTTCAGAGACGCTTCAGTCGGTAGCATTTGTGAGAGAAAATAAGTCTTCAGATTTCCACTTGTCACGTCGTGCGAGATTGTCTTGGGCAAAAATGAATGACGTTTGTTGAAAGTGGAAGTCTGAAGTTTTAAAATGCGACCAGGATTGTTATTGTACTATTTGTTTTAACGAAATCATCACTGTTCAAACATCGACGATTCCTCGGGAAAGTTAGTGTTCGAATACTTTTTGTGTTATATCAAAATTGTGTAAAACAAGAGATCTGTGTACAACGATTTGAATAATAGCCGCAGATAAAACAGTTGAACACAAATCTACAGTCAGCGTACACTAAATTGCATTGAGCGGTCAGAACCGAAGAAAATACTGAACACAAGCAGAACATCAGTGAAGAAGTTTCCAAACAATTATCTAACAATAGTCTACTTTCCAAATCAACAAAATTCAACATTGGAGCCAATTCGTTCCTCGCCAGCTTCCTGGAAAAATCGAAATCAATTTAAGTTTGGCGTCCCGACGAACTCTCAAGTACAAATGTCTCGCAAGTAGAAAAATTGACGAGGTATCCTCTTTATCCTCAACGATCTGGTATCGATAGAGGTTGCATTGCGACGTGGTCTGTTCCACCCAACGTCTCCGCAGTGCAAACAGCCTCGGTCCCCGGTGTAACAATGATTTTTACTGTTTATCTTCCCCTAGGAGGTAATCTACTTCTGTATGTCTACGCACAGCACACGGTACAACGGTCTATTTACTCATCGGAATTGTCTGTGTGAACAGCTCCGGCGCAGGTTACGAGTAAACGTGCCGTTGGAGCGTGTCGCTCGTAAAATACTGATTACCGATGCCAGGTCACTTCGAGATCCACAATTGTTGTCCACGTATTCTGCAGACGAAATTTTTTAGAAACACTAGCAACACTTGGCGGGCGCTATCGTTCATCCTCTAGGACTCCACGGTCCATTTTTCAACTTAGAAACAGATTAGAACTTAGGGGGGGGGGTAGAGTTCATCATCCAGGACTCTATGGTTCATTTACCAACTTAGAAACACTTCTAATTCTTGGGGGATGCTAGAGTTCGTCATCCAGGACTCTATGGTTCAAACTCTAACTTAGAAACACTTCTAACTCTTTGTGGAAGATACAGTTCATTCTTTAGGACTTTACGGCTCGTTCTCCAACTTAGAAACACTTCTAACTCCTTGTGGAAGATACAATTCATTCTTTAGGACTTTTACGGCTCATTCCCTAACTTAGAAACACTTCTAACTCTTGGGGGATGGTAGAGTTCATCATCCGGGACTCTAGGTTCATTCTCTAATTTAGAAACACTTCTAACTCTTTGGGGAAGATACAATTCATTCTTTAGGACTTTACGGCTCATTCCCCAACTTAGAAACACTTCTAACTCTTGGGGGATGGTAGAGTTCATCATCCGGGACTCTAGGTTCATTCTCTAATTTAGAAACACTTCTAACTCTTTGGGGAAGATACAATTCATTCTTTAGGACTTTACGGCTCATTCCCCAACTTAGAAACACTTCTAATTCTTGGGGGATGCTAGACTTCATCATCCAGGACTCTATGGTTCATTCTCTAATTTAGAAACACTTCTAACTCTTTGGGGAAGATACAATTCATTCTTTATTTACGGCTCATTCCCCAACTTAGAAACACTTCTAATTCTTGGGGGATGCTGGAGCGCATCATCCAGGACTCTATGGTTCTATCTCCAACTTAGAAACATATCTAACATTTTGGGGAAGATACAGTTCATTCTTTAGGACAAACGGCTCATTCCCCAACTTAGAAGCACTTCTAATTTTGGGGGAATGCTAGAGTTCATCATCCAGGACTCTACGGTTCTATTTCCAATTTAGAAATATCTCTAACTCTTTGGGGAAGATACAGTTCATTCTTTAGGACTTTATGGCTCATTCTTCAACTTAGAAACACTCCTAACTCTTATGCTAGAGTTCATCATCCGGGACTCTAGGTTCTTTCTCCAACTTAGAAACACTTCTAACTCTTTGGGGAAGATACAGTTCATTATTTAGGACTTTACGGCTTATTCTTCAACTTAAAAACACTCCTAACTCTTGGGGGATGCTAGAGTTCGTCATCCAGGACTCTATGGTTCATTCTCCAACTTAGAAACACATCTAACTCTTTGGGGAAGTTACAGTTAATTATTCAGGACTTTACGATTCATTATTTAATTTAGAAACACTAGTAATTCTTAGGGGACGCTAAAATCCTTTCTTTAGGATCCTACAGTTCATTCTTTAACTTTAATTTTAAATGTGGAAACATAACTAGCTCTTAGAGAATTCTCCAATTTCCAGGCTCTGTAGTTGCAATTGCTGCCCATGGGTACGGTGGACCAAACATTTTAGCATCCCCTAACAGTTAGAGGATAGTTCATCGCCACCTACAGTTCATATAGTTCAGTCAGTTGCAACCAGTAGCTCCGGAGCTATTCGAGGCACCTTCTCCGCTTAGGTTGTCCTCCCACTCTTAGATTTCATCGTTATAATGTGCCGCGGCGCGCGCAGCACTCACTAACTCTACGGCGGCTGTACGTAGTAGTGGGAAGAGGTTCGATGGTGGGGACCTTGCAGTTCTCGGAGGGGCATACTTTGGAATTCTCTGATATAGTTCATCCTCCTGGAGTCTATAGAACATTCTACAATTTTCAGGTTCTATAGTCGCAATTGCTGCTCGTGTGTTCAGCTGATGAAACCTTTCAGCGTCCTTTGCAAGTTAGGTCTAGGTTAGGGGATGCTCTAGATCATTTTGTAGGACTCTACAGTTCATTCTGCAGCTTTCAGGTTCTGTAGTCGTAGTTGTCCATGTGTTTAATGGATGACATATCATTCCATCATAAATGGAAGACTCTACAATTCATTCTCCAATTTCCAGGCTTTACAATCGCGTGGTCTCCAGACCCTTCAGCCTGCATCATACGTAGGTACTTTGTACGTCTGTCTGCTGCGTGGCAGGCTGCCACTTCTTCATGATCCTAGGCTTGAACAGCTGCCCAAAGGTAGTGCGAAACTGTCTAGACATGGAGCAGTATAGAATGAAGTTAATGGCCCCGTTCAGTAATGCTAGGATGTCCATCAACTCCCCGAGATTGTGGTAGCACGTCCGGAAGAAACAGTCGCCTAGGACACCCGATAGAAGACCCAGGACACCTTGAGGAATCTCAGTGACCAGGAACAAGAGGAGAACAGCGACCAGCATGTTCGTTGTTCTGTCTGCTCTCTTGTCTGATTTACTTGGCTTACGAGGTAGCACACCGTTACCCAAGGTCACTGCTGGCTTACACTGGTTGTAGCTCTTCAGGGCCTGCTTCCTACCCTTTGCTCTGCAACAGATGTAGAGTGTTGAAAATTGAGGGATTTATTTTGCAGAATGTGGTGGACCAATCTTTTCGAAAGTGTAGAGTCATTTTGTTGAAGTAGCTGAACAATTTTTCTTTTTGGTCCAACCATAAAATTAAGCTGAATAAAATTAGGTTGTTACTCTGAGGTTGGAGAAAAAGCTTGATTTACATTAATGAAAATTGATAGTTTTTTGTGAATTTATTTTGAACAGTGTGTTGAACCAAGATGTTTAAATTTTTAGGGACCTGTTGATACACTATTGAATTAACTAGAAACATTTTTTTGGTAGTAAAGCGCTATAGATAATGTTGCTATAGTGGTTTATGTCTGCCTACGTCTGCATTAGGGTCTTTAGGTCTTTCTAGTGTAATGCTCTGATTGCAAGGTCATTTTTAGGAATTTTTTGAAAGGAACGTATTGAGTATCATAATTCTAAACTTGGTACGATTATTAACTAACATTTTGAAAATCTACTGAAATTTCTTCAACCATTAATAATCAGTTTCTACAAAGTTATAACAATACTAAAAGTAGTCGAAGCCAAGAGGTATATCGCTGGCGAACACGATGCTTCAGTAGTATGGTTTCAAATTAATTAGACCCTTTAAGTTTCTCAGGGTTTAGGGAATTGATTTACGGCATGTTTATTGATTAACCTGTGAAGAATATGCACGATTTTTTTAAAGCTCTAATAATCATTTTATCCAAAGTTATAACAATAGTAACTGTAAATTGAAAGGAGAAGTTTATATAGATTATTGTTGGTTAACACGATACTTCAGAAATACGTTTTCGGACGAAAAAGGCTCCCCAGTCTTTTCAAGGTTTAGGGGAGGGTCAGATTAGGCGTTTTCTAAGCGGAAACGGAAGTCCCGTGCCAGAAGAGGGTAAAGTGACTGAGATTCTTGATTCAGCGCCGCGACCCGTGCATTTCGTTTTCCCGGGAAGCAATTTCCCCCATTAATGGGATACTGCTAGATTACCTGTAGAGGGCTTTTATCAGCCAACAGCTAATAACCGTGAGAATGACGCAGGGCAGAAGCTTTACGACCACACCCAGCACCCAGAAATTCAGCTGGTAGCAGAAGTCTTTGTGTCTGGAGTAATTCGCGTCGACGATGTACGCGATCTCCACGGTGCCGTTGTCCTTCAGCTTCTGCTCCCTTATCTGGCGATCACAGAGATTACAGTAATACCTCGATAAATGTCGAAGAGATGTACACGATATATGAGAAACATTCATCCCCACAAAAACGGGACAAAACTATTCTAGCATTACTTATAGTTTCAAGGCCATAATATATGATAGGTCGTTGGATTTGTTTTAACGTCAGTTACAACATCCTGAGATAAAAAATGGACACTGATATTTAAAAAATAAGAGTGACCTTGATTTTTTGATAAAAACATTTTTACAAAATTTTTTGTATTGAAGTTTGTAAATCTCTAAACACTTTTTAAGTTTTGTTGGAAATATATTATTGCTAGATTATCGGAAGCGTTTGAAAAATCTTAGTTAGGATTGGGTGTTCACCTATCGAACGCATAATGTGATACTTTTAGTACATTATATTTTTTATATGTGCAGCATACATTTATAATCTCATGGATGTAATAATATATGAATGTGAACAAAAATTATACCATATTATGACCCGAATGTTCAATCAACTATTTTTTTTCATTTTAGGGTACTTCTGAAAATGGACTTTCTCCCGTTTTTTTCGGATCGAATATCCAACTCTGTGCGCCGAGAAGTGGAAGATTGGATGTATCGGTGAGACATAGTAACTTTTTATTTAAACATTTTTCTCTTTAACCACTCCTTTATGAAACCATTACTAGGGTATTTGTGACTTTTTTCTCGATAAAATGAGCACAAACACGATACCATTCAGTACCATTTTATATGTGTTCGGATAATCGAGGTTCTACTGTATCGTGAATTAAATGTGTACGCATGATCTGAATTGTACCGTGTTTGGAGTCGTTTTAATCAGAGATATTTCTAGATGTGTTGTTGAATATTTGTTTAAAAGAATCATTACAGACAACAAAGTTTTATCATTGGATCGATATTGTCTCAGACTGGTTTTGCTTGTCGCATTGATCTCGTTTATGCAACTATAATTAAAAATTAATTAGCAACCTTCTAAGTCTCACTTTTCAAATCCATCTTTACTGAAACTTTTGCATCATATTCTATATATCTCACGCATTCTTGATTACGCGTGGCATGAATTAAATACAACGGATATAGCGTTTAATCTTTTAATAAATGCACAAAGCCTCGAGGATGTTTTGAACTTTCCAATAGTTGGGAATAATAAATGCGAACGTGCGAGGGATTACAAGAGATTGAAACTTTCGGCGGTATAACTTTCTTATACTCTGCGTTCCGTACGATTATTATTATATAATTACACTTTGCAGAACTTACGCCAAACACGAAGTAGCTGGGCGCACACGCGATGAATGGTGCCAGGAAACTGCTCCACAGGGCCACCTTGCAGCGACTGGGCGTGCACCATGAGTTGTTTTGTGGGAATCTGCTTCAGAAAACAATTTTTGATTATTTCCAAATTCTAGTCATTCTATGTTCCTTATAGAAAATCTGATAAAAATATTAGTACTTTCTTTCAAACTGATTTGAAATTTTATTTTCTTGTTATCAATATTTAATCGTTAGAGAAGTCTTGGCCATATAAAATATAGCAATCTTCACATACAATTACAATACAACACATACAATTCTTCTAACTTCTTAAAATTTCTAAGGTGAAATCAAGATTTCTAAGGTTTCACAATTTTCATCCCCGTGTCTCGAACAGGTCCAAACAATTTTTGAAACGTCTGAGAAATTACTGGGTAATTCCCTCGCAGAAGGTGTCTCGTAAGTCTACTGCGAATCTTGTGCATTTATAACAGAAATTAATAGGTGCAATATTACACTGTAATGACTTAACTGTGTTCTAAGTATTTATTAAGTGCACCAATTCATTCACGATTAGATTAATACTTTAACTGCCAAAGTAACAACCTCAAAAATTCCGAACAGTCGAAGTAATTTATTTGAGAAAATAACTATTCAATAATTAGAATGTAATACACTGAATAGTCCTTTAACATTCTTGCATTTTCCAGATATTAACCGAATTTGGTACAATGATTATATTAGCGTAATAATCAAAGGAGAAATCTTGTTGATCTAGGCTTATAGAATTCATAAAGGAGTTAATCTAGATTTATTCTTTATAGAATTCCTTAAAGATCTAGATTCATAAAATTTATAAAATAATCTATGTTTATAAAATTGTATAAAGTTCTATATAGATCTAGCTCTACAAAATTGTATAAAGTTTTGTCTATATCTAGGTTTATTAAATTGTATAAAGTTCTATATCGATCTAGCTTTATAAAATTCATTAAGAGGTCAATCTGGATAGAGACGAAATGCAATTGAATTTTTGGAATTTACAACTCCAGCTTTATAAAAATGTATAAAGTTCTGTCTATATGTAGGTTTATTAAATTGTATAAAGTTCTGTATCGATCTAGCTTTATAAAATTCATTAAGAGGCCAATCTGGACAGAGACGAAATGCAATTAAATTTTTGGAATTTACAACTCCAGCTTTATAAAATTGTATAAAGTTCTGTCTATATCTAAGTTTATTAAATTGTATAAAGTTCTGTATAGATCTAGCTTTATAAAATTGTGTAAAGTTCTGTATAGATCTAGGTTCATAAAATTGTGTAAAGTTCTGTATAGATCTAGCTTTATAAAATTGTATAAAGTTCTATATAGATCAAGCTTTATTAAATTGTATGAAGTTCTGTATAGATCTGGCTTTATAAAATTGTATAACGTTCTGTCTAGATCTAGCTTTATAAAATTCATTAAGGGGTAAATCTGGACACAGACGAAAAGCAATCGAACTTTTGGAATTTACAAATAAATTGTGACGGCGTGTGAGAGAGGCATGTACGACCATATTCAAAACGTAGAATTCAGAATCTTCACGGCGTTAATTTTTTAATAAAAATTTGATTATTATAAAATGAAGTTATATCAGCTCGGACATAAATGTTTTCAATCATCGCGTTCTACTTTCTGGACAACGAAATTCGCAATCGAGTCACGTGCAATGCAGAATACGATTTTTCCCTTTCTGGCTCTCATCCTGTCTTGCAACGAGCAACCATCATCAAAATTCTTGATTACAGAATATCCAGCCAACGCAGTCTAACCATTTTTCCGACCCTTTTTTAAAATATCTTTCAAAACTTTTCTAGGTCATTGCGAAATGAAATTTCGGAGAATATGATCGTGTAATATTTTAAATATAAAATTCCTCTGGCCGTCAGAATTACTGCGGAATTGTTGCATTTGCGAGGAAATGGTGGGTGAAATATAAGCAGTAGAAGGGTCAGAAAAATAAAGAATATCACGTCGTTTTCAATTCACTACAATCGTCAGAAGGTGAAATAAATTTTTGTTCTACCTCTGTTTCTTGCATTGTTTATACTATGTTAATATTTAATCTTTAAATTGGTAATTGGTCATAATATTTTTATATCAAGCATCTAGATTCAATATTTTTCCATATTTCGACAGAAAATATTTATCATTGTATATTTTTATGAGAGCTTGTGTACAAATTCAATCTTGAATTGAATTTTTATTTAATTATTTCACAAAACTCTTAATAAATTCAATAATCCGCCGCAATATTTATATACTAAATTAAACTCTCCTTCATGGTATATTTTTTAAAGAATTATTGTACAATCTCAGTTTGAAAATTATCATTCCATGAGTTTATTCAATCACCATATATAAATTTATGAATCTGCAGTAATATTTCTACATTAAAATATGCATATTCTTTCCACATAATTCTTCAAAAATCTTCAGTAATATTTTTAGAAGATTTCCTAACCAATTTGTATTTTAAATCATCCGTTCATTTAATAAATTTATGGAACCCTTAATAAATCTAGTATTGCACAAAATTTCCGTACGAATTTCGCAAACACGATATTTCCATTCAGCCAAATAAAAAAATAGCAAAATCCAGTGGTCTATGTTGTGTCAACGAATTCGAAACCAACGAAACAATGACTCAAAGCTTCTCGATTTCACGCGCGCCCCGTCCCATTTGGTTGCGAGTAAAATCCGGAACGTCGACGACGAGAGAACTGGTCGGTCTGGCGTAGAATGGCCATCTAGCTTTTCACACGCTATATGTCACAACATTGCAACATTCTTACTTTTTGGTTATTCGTGTGGAGAACGATGCTGCATTCGAGCTTCTTTTGATACGCGATCTTTTCAGCGTTTTGTTGAACTTTGAATGGTAGGTGTACTGCCTTCAAGCTAATTCGTAACTGAATCTACTATACATTTGAAGATTGATGCTTCCCCTTTACATTGATACACTGAAACTTGATGTACGATTTTTTATTATAGTTTTATTCAGCTTTGAATGGAAGGTTTACATTGTTTGTCCTTTTTATCCCATAAAACTGTAAAAGTCGCGTTTTTCTCCATTAGACAATTTTTTGTTGGCATTGCGTGTACAATAGATTTAAAGATTAAAGTTTTCTCTTTAAAATGACGTTTTCAAATCTGATGTACGATTTTTTGTTATTGTTTTATTCAGCTTTGAATGAAAGGTGTACCTTGTGTGTCCTTTTTATCACACAAAACTGTAAAAGTCTCGTTTCTATTCATTAAACAATTTTTTGTTGGCATTGCGTGTACAATAGATTTAAAGATTAAAGTTTTCTCTTTAAAATGACGCTTTCAAATCTGATGTACGATTTTTTGTTATTGTTTTATTCGACTTTGAATGAAAGGTGTACCTTGTTTGTCCTTTTTATTCCATAATACTGTAAAAGTCTCGTTTCTTTCCGTTAGATAATTTTTTGTTGGGATTGCGTGTACAATAGATTTAAAGATTAAAGTTTTCTCTTTAAAATGACACTTTCAAATCTGATGTACGATTTTTTATTTTGTTTTATTCGACTTTGATAGGTGTACCGCTGATAGCAATTTGTTCCTTACTTTTGTTGTATAAAATCGTAAAAGATATTATTTTTCTTCATTTCGAAAATTTTTCCTGAATGTATCTATCATAGATTTGAAGGTCGAGGCTTCCTTTTTACAATGACGTTCTAAAACTTGATTTACGATTTCTTTTTACTGGTTTATGAAACAGAAATGAGGAATAAGTTCGATTTTATCATTATAAAGTTGACGGTGTACTGTTCCATCCAAAACTCAAGAAAACAACAATAAAAAATCGTAGATCAAGTTTTAAGGTCTCATTGTAAATTCATTCTTCAAATCTATAGTAGATTCATGCAAGAAAAAATTTTTTTAACTTTTCATGAATTTTAACTTTTCAACATTCTCGAGGAAAAACGTATCTTCAATTTCTCAACCACTACATCATTTTTAAATATTTCAGAACAAATTGGACCGATAAACGAAATGCTCAACAATTATACATTTTTAAACTAGAGTCTTCAAGCTTCAAGATAAGTCCAAATTTATTGTCTTATCTACAAAATTTAATTGAGATCTCTAACGAGCGTGCAAAATAGAAGACAAAAGGTCAAAAATAATATTTGCTCGCACACTAAATATATCGATGATCAAAAACTGATGGATCATGCGAAAAATGGCCTATTTAACTCGTGACGAGCAATGTCACGTCATAATATCGCAACATTGTTCATTTTCGAGTGTCAATGTCGGAAACAGCGATGAACGCTTCCGAGTCTTTTATTTCGCAGATATTGCAGCGTGAGGAGCAAAGCAGAATTAAATTGGACATTTTTGAAGGTGGGAGGATGCCAGATTAAACCTGTGCATTTCTCGTCTACGTTGATATCCACTGCAGAAAATTGAGAGCAGGAAATTTCGCGCTGCTTCCTTCGACGCCTCTGGACAAGAGATTAATAAGGGCGCTCTTACTCGAATTTTCCCATTAAACGGTTAATTCCCGAGCAGAAGCTTCATCAATTTACCCGCGATCTCCGTGACACGAGACCCTCTTCAATAAACATTGAAATTTGCATTTGATCCCTCTAATCTGGGATCCTCGATCTCCGCAATCCCATGGATCGGGAAAAGCCCGCGTAAAGTTCGACACACTATCAAATAATTCGGCCATTTTTGATCGTTTGATTCGCCACGAGAGTCGCTTTCGCAATTTCGGATGAAAAATTCATTGAGGTCTCTGTTTCTTGATTTCTAAATTAAGAATAATGTCCATACTTCTGTTTGAAATTGTATGAACACGTATTTAATTGTGATTTTCTGGAAATTTTCACGAAATTGTTAATGAACTTCATGCAAGAACTTTTTATGCACCCCCTTCTTTGCTATTTTAGCAAATAAACTTTGTCATTCGTTTTATCAAGCATATTTTAATTATATTTTTGTATTCATCAAGGAAGAAAGTTTTGGAGACTCCGTTTTGTGATTTTGGATAAAAAATTCACTAAGATCTCTGCTTATTAATTTATAAATTAAGAATAATGTTTATATTCATTTTTGAAATTGTGTGGGTATTTTCTAAATTGTGATTTTTTGGAAATTGTTACGAAATTGTTAATGAACTTCATGCGAGAACTTTTTATGCCCCCCCTTTTTTACTATATTAGTAAATAAACTTTGCCATTCGTTTTATCAAGCATATTTTAATTATATTTCTGTAGTCATCAAAGAAGAAAGTTTTGTATACTCCGTTTTTTGATTTTGGATAAAAATTCACTAAGATCTCTGTTTATTAATTTCTAAATTAAGAATAATGATTATTTTTTGAAATTGTGTAGGCATTTTCTAAATTGTGATTTACTGGAAATAGTTACGAAATTGTTAATGGACTTCGTGGCTATATGTTTATTGATCTCCCATTTGACCCTATTTGTGGATATGCGTCTCTAATAATTGGATCAAGTATCTTATAATTATGTGTCTATATCTATCAAAGAAGAATGTTTTTGCAACTGCCTCGGAATATCATGCACTGTAAATTAATATTATCTTTTAAATATTGGAGGAATTCAAAGAATTGAAATAATTAAATTTTTGATTCTGATGGTGGTTGAGTACAATAAATATTGTATATTCGTAAGAGGATTTAGTAATGAACATCGTTCAATATTAATAATGTACACATAATATACGAGAGATTCCTTCAACAAACGTTGGAATTATCTACATACGATTAAGCAGAAATATATACTACGATTTTTCCTGAGAGAGAACGAAGAATTAAATTGAATATTATTTCATATGGCTTATTTATATGAACATTGAAGGATCCGAACATATTTTTTTCTTTTACAAAATTTTGGCTCTTACATCCACACCAGCCGTCTATTTTAAATGATCTTTCCTAATCGTACGGCATCTGTAACATGTTTATTCAAATATGCATAACTTTACCAATCATGAACATTTCAAAAAAAATTCTTACTACATTTTTAGATTATTCCCAACAGCTTATAATCTCCGAATCTCAAATAAGTCAATCAACAAATGCAAAAGTTCTATGAATAACGCTTTGAAAAACTCTGTCTAAAAAACACGTGAAAAATTGCGTTGCTATTTCACCAACAAATAAAAAGCAAAAAGAAAATACTCTGATATTTTTAAACTTCACTGAACAAATCCCAAAAAAGAACTTTTCAATCCAGTCTCTCATCTCCTCAGCAAAAATTGCCAAACATAGTCAAAATCTACTCCACCTAAAATACTTGCTGCTTGCAAGCAAGGTGGCTAATACAAACAAATTATACCGCCGCCATTTCGCGAACGAGAAGGAATAAAAAAATACTCTCATAATCTCTACAGTTCAATCAACAAATTCGCGTAAAAAAATAGTCAAAAATAACCAAACTCAATCAACCCAAACTACGTACCCGCTCTGTCCAAACAAGAGGTCTAACAAAAACAGAAGTTCCGTCGCCATTTGGCGAAATCAGGCGAATGGAAAATTGTTTTCACACTCTCCATGGCTCACAAAACAAAGCCTCGATGAAAAATTCCCAACTGGGTCTCTCATTTCCTCAGCAGAAAATTCCGAGCAGAGTCAAAATGAAAATTTCCATTCTCGGTCAACGGGCGGGTCGATGCGATAGTGAAAAAAATGGCCGAATTTCTGAACTGATTCAGTGGGTGGCTATGAACTTTTTTCATTTTTGTTAGTATTGCGTGCTGCATTTTTTTTTAAATTCAGATAAATTCAATGCACCTTGTTTTTCCTTCGTTAGCGTGAAACCAAAAATTTTGTACACAGGACGTTGTGGAGTAACATTGTCGAGGAACGCTGTTGCAAAATTTTCTACATTTGTGGACACGGACAGGACACGGATCGCGAATAGGAAATTCACAGAGAGAAATCGCGCAATTCGTTGTGCTTTTATCGCGACACGTTTCCGCGCGGCCGATAAATTCGCAGTTATCGCTTCCTCTCGGCACGTGGACAAGCCCTCGGCCGTTCTCCCACTAAATCAATGTAAGACGTAACTTCTACACGCCCGTGGTCGCCGTTTTATGAATTACTCGGTTTTAAATCGTCAGAGTTTACGAGCAGGGTCGACTCGAGCGATTGCGGCTGAAAAACACACGCTGCTATGAGAATTTTTTGCAGAGGCACATGTGTGTAGTTTTTCCTTTGTTTGTTATTGGATCTTGAAAAGTATTTGGTCCATAAATACTGCAATGTCTCGATATATGAGAAACATTCGGGACTGAAATGTTGCTTATAACGTGTACAGACATTATTCTTTGATTTCTTGCTGCTAGCAGCGATAAAACTTTTCTGTTTTTAAATTTATCAGATTCTTCCTTCAAATTTTGTTGCATTGTGAAACAGAGTAAACATTTCGTTCAATTAACACTTGTACGTTAAATTAGATACTTCGATGCCTGGAACAAATAAAAATTGATGCCTCAGGATAAGACACCCGTAATGCCGAACATATTAGTAAAAAATCATATTATTGGATATTGGATCTTGAAAAGTATTTGGTCCATAAATACTGCAATGTCCTGATATATGAGAAACATTCGGGACTGAAATGTTGCTTATAACGTGTACAGACATTATTCTTTGATATTTTGCTGCTAGCAGTGATAAAACTTTTCTGTTTTCAATTTTATCAGATTCTTCCTTCAAATTTTGTTGTATTGTGAAACAGAGTAAACATTTCGTTCAATTAACACTTGTACGTTAAATTAGATACTTCGATGCCTGGAACAAATAAAAATTGATGCCTCAGGATAAGACACCCGTAATGCCGAACATATTAGTAAAAGATCATATTATTGGATATTGGATCTTGTAAAATATTTGGTGAATAAATACTGCAATGTCTCGATATATGAGAAACATTCGGGACTGAAATGTTGCTTATAACGTGTACAGACATTATTCTTTGATATTTTGCTGCTAGCAGTGATAAAACTTTTCTGTTTTCAATTTTATCAGATTCTTCCTTCAAATTTTGTTGTATTGTGAAATAGTGTAAACATTTCGTTCAATTAACACTTGTACATTAAATTAGATACTTCGATGCCTGGAATAAATGAAAATTAATTAATATTAGTAACAAATCATATTGCCGACGTAGGATTAATCATTTTTGTACGAGATTTTTATTAAAATGCACGTGACACTTTTTTGATTGAAATAATACCAAAAACGACACCATTTTGATCACATTTATTACGTTAATCCATGATATACTAACACTTCTATTATCTGAACTAATGGAGAGGGCGTGATCGAACGAGCAATAGAATAATTACGTAGTTACAATGCCAAACTAAATTATTGTTGCTTTATACAATATATCGTGTCGTGTATGGACCTTGCGAGATCTGTTTACATGTGAATTTTGTATTCAAATAATGTAGAATTCGGTTCGCATAATCGAGATTCCGATAATGCACTGAATTAGGTCATGTTTGTATTCATTTTAATCAGCATAATATCTGCAAATATGCAAAAGTAATTAAAGCCAAACAAGTTTACAATTGTATTAGTCTGCCAGTGATTCTGAATCGTTAATTAGTTAATTAAACATGTAAATCTGATCTGAATTGTATCATGTTTGGCCTCATTTTAATCAGTGAAATATTAAAAATCCGATGTCAAGATTTGCATTCAAAAATCATTAAAAATAAAAAAAGTGTTTACATATATTATACATTTTTTATAAATATCTTGCACAGGTTTTTGACATATATCGAGACACTACTCTATTCGGAATTTTATCTTCTAAAAATAGTAATATTTGTGAGAAATATGCAAGGTATCTTAAAAAAATCGTTCTGTCAAGAGGGTTTTGTTATTATTACCGCTACTGGACACAGGATTGTTAAAAATAAAAAATTCCAAGATTCCCAGATAATATAATAAAACACTGTAAAAATCTTCATCTGGAAAATCGTTTCTTTTTCTTTGGGAAATAAAAACCGAGCAAACATGCGCCTAACAGTTCCTAGGTTTTTCTCCAAATAATAATTCTGCTAAAATTGAATGAAATTCATTGAAGGTTTGTCGAGAAAATCTCACTGAAAACGCTGAAATTTTGAGGCATCCTGGTGTGTTCCTATCTCCAGTACATAGTCTGCAGGTTTAGTGTCCGGGAAATCCCATAAAATCAAACTGTAATTTAGTTAGAGAGAGTCTTTAATCCTCTGAACTCCTGTCAGTTCTAATTAAATCTGCTTTACGCAAACATTTCACGACAGACATTAATTTTTATAGTCACATTTTATAGTCGTACTGTGTACGTGTAATCAATTTAACGCTGTTACACAAAGTGATTTAACAACATGGAACACCGCCAGCGCGTTCACTGTTTCAAAAAGAAATGAAACATGGGACAACATGGTTCAAAATGCATGGTACACTTCAGGGAGGTAGTATAGTTCAAAATAAGACGAAAATCAAGAATAGCATAATTGCGTTGGAGACATCATTTTCGAGAAAATTGGCTTTAACACTAAAACCAGACTAGACAAAATGATTGGTTCTTAATTTTCTTTTTTTTACTAATATTGAAATAATACATATGTTTCCGGGAGTAATTTTTTAGTAATCTTCTCTATTGAAGTACATGTTTAAACAAAAATTTAAAATTTAAACAAAAAACATTTCTCTATAACTGGTAATAGGATTATAATTTTATATTGTATTGAGAAATGTCCCCTGTTTGGGTTTATACATTTTTGTCTTCAGCATATAACATCCACAGTCCACTAATGAGAGCTTTATGCAAAATACAGTGTGTCTCAAAAATTGTAAATCACTGAAATGGGCGGTTCCTGAGGTTATATAAAATAACTTTTTACTTTGCGAAAATGGCCACCTCGGCATCGTTAAGCAGTTATTAACGAAAACCACGCACCAATCAGAACACCGCTACAGCGGATGAACTCCGGCTCGGCGACAGGTTCCGCTGAGCGCGATGTTACCATTGGCCGAGCCGTCCGTTGTAGCGCTGTCCTGATTGGCGCGTGTGTTTCGTTAATAACTCCTGAATAAAGCTGAAGCGGCCATTTTTGTAAAGGAAAAAGTTACTTTAAATAACCTTAGGAACCGCTCATTTCAAGGATTTACAATATTTTTGAGACATCCTGTATTGTTAAAAGATTCGTAAGGTTCTTATACATTAGTAGACTCCGGATTTTTATGCAAAATAAAAATTGCTTGTATCAATTTTGAAAAACAGAAGTCAAAATAGAAGTTTTATTCTTCCTTTAATGATTTTATATTAATACATATTGATGTTCTTAAATTCTTTTGATCTATCTACTGCTTTAAATTGCATCGACTCATTTTAGTCAAGAATGCATGAAATCTGCAGTCCATACATTAGTATTGGCAAGTTGTAGAATTGACAGTTCATGATAAGACGCTTCAACTAGTTTCTATCGAATAGCTCGCGTATTTGACGAATCATCAAATCCAGATTTCTCGAAAATGAAATCCTCAATATAATTTTGTAATATTTTATTTCTTCATTATTTTTAGCTATATACTATCTCTTTGACTTGATTTGTACCACGAATTTTGGCCCACGCTGTGTATAAAGTGAAATAATAAAAAATCCGGCTAATACATTTTCCGATATTCGATTTGTGTCTGTACGCGAAAGGATTAAATTCCGACCGGAAGTGTCAGGGCATTGAATATTATACGACCGTTTCAAAAGTCTGGACTATTTCGTTGCCCGATGGCCGATTGACACGTGACGAGCATCCGGAATTGCATTTATCTGCGTATGATCAAAGCTGTTCCCATTCTACTGAAAAAGACTGACCGATTCAATCGACCTGCATGAACGCCGGACTGCGTTCGGTTCGGAACGTGTGATAATATTTTCCATCTGACGAGAGAATTGCCTCGGATTTTTCATTCGTCCACTATTTACGTCGCCGCAATGTCGAGACTGTCTTTTGTCTGGTTTGAATTCATCAATTTTTTAGTTGTTTTTCTAGTTATTTCGTCAGGCAGCTTTACAATCTTTTTCTATATTTAATGCTAGCCCTAAATGAAATTAGATTAAATTGTTCAAAATGATCCGTTTATCTACGATCGAAATTGTTCAAATTTGTTGTTGTTTAATCAAGGAGCTTGAAAATGTAGTTCCGAATTTAATAATAATCGTAATCGGAATTATTAAACTACATTGGAATGATTTGCTTTTTCACGATCGAAATTGTTTAAATTTTCTGTTGTTTTATTGATGATCATCAAAATCATCTTTCAAAAATTGTAATCTTAAACGAAATTATTACATTAAAATTGTACAAAGTGACTTGTTTATCCACAATTTAAATTGCTCTTATTCTTGAAAAATTTACTATTCAATCTTTATTTGTAATTATTATCTCACATTATATTTTTATTGCAGTATGTATTGATACATACTGTGATTTGCAATAATTTGTAACATTTTTGGTTTGGTTCCCATTAGTATATTTCGTAGCTAAAATTGTATGAAGTTTCAGAGATTTACAGTACATATGCAATACATACTTTTATTCGCAATAATTTTATTGTAATAAATTTGCAGAAGGCAGATTCATACTTTTCTTTAATTTAAAAAATAAATGCAGTGTATATCAACATATTGTATATTCACCTTCTGTATGATGTTCATACAATTATTATTTGCAGGCATATACAGATATGAATGTTTAATATGTTTTTTATTTAGCTACCATTAATGCTTCTATAACTAAATCTTGTATAATATTCCATTGGAGCGTTTCAATTCATATATTTTACGAGAGGATTTTTCACGGGAATTATTTCATATTGTATGCGTTGTTTCCCTTCGTTGGTCGAATTAATTCGTTGCTGTACCGGAGCTTTCGAAAAGCGTATTTACCGGTTTTTTGTGACGGAAGGTGGATACAATTTGTTATCGACAGCCCTGCTCATTATACAGGGAATTTTATTCTTTCATTCGTCAATTACGATTCGTTTCGAAGGACTGCTTCCCGATTGTTATGGAAATTCTTCTGTGACATGACTCCCGTTATTCGTTCTTCTTCTCCAACGAGCTCGGTGACGTTGCGCGACTTTGACGGAAAAGAAGTAGTGTTGTAACAAAGGTAGGTGGGCTACCATTTTTGTTCAATTTACTGTTTTATAGGAAAGTGGTGCGTTGTGGATCACAATTTTTTTTTAACTTTAATCCTTTATGGAAAAGTGGGCGTATTATGGGCTTCCATATTTGTTCAATTTACTGTTTTATTGGAAAGTGTGCGTTGTAGATCACAATTTTTTTTAAACTTTAATCCTTCATGGAAAAGTGGGCGTATTGTGGGCTACCATTTTTGTTCAATTTACTATTTTATAGGAAAGTGGTGCGTTGTGGATCACAATTTTGTTTTAATTTTAATCCTGTATGGAAAAGAGGTCGTGTTGAGGGCTACCATTTTTTTTCAGTTTACTATTTTATAGGAAAGTGGATTTGTTGTGGGTCACAATTTTATTTTATCTTTAATCCTTTATGGAAAAGTGGGCGTATTATGGGCTTCCATATTTGTTCAATTTACTGTTTTATTGGAAAGTGTGCGTTGTGGATCACAATTTCTTTTTAACTTTAATCCTTCATGGAAAAGTGGGCGTGTTGTGGGCTACCGTTTTTGTTCAGTTTACTATTTTATAGGAAAGTGGGTGTGTTGTGGGTCACAACTTTCGTGTAATTTAATCTTTCGCAGATAAGTGGAAATATTTTTTTACCATTTTCCTAGTAGCAATTTTTGTGTTTAAAAATGTTGTGGATTGTATTTTTTAAGTTTTGTACATTGACCTACATCTGCACACACAATTGCAGTAGTTGCATATTCATTATTATCCTGCAGACGTTATGCGTTCGTTGTATTTTTTATAATTTCCTTAAAATTATTATCAGAATAATAACATGCTTGGGAATGGTTTCATTATATTTTTATCTTCTTTGGCATAATAACTGCAAATTCGGTAGACAACTTCTAATTTCATTGATATTTATGTAAATTGGGCCATAATAATTTGCAATTGTAATTCGATGCATGTATAAATGCGCAACGTAATGCATATTTCCTTGTCTCATGTTTAATTTATTGTTAATTGTACTTAATTTTGAACTAATATCTGTTATAGCGTCTATTGCATTAAATAACTTTGAAAAAACAGCTTTTGGTAAAATATGAATAGTATTAAAATATTTATGTTACTGTTAAAAAATAAATTACAAGATGTTAAAGAATGCTTTATTGAAATAATTGCTAAATAATCGTAAATTAAATAATCATGAGTGAAAAAGTCGCGGGAACTTTAATTCCCGCTGTCAGGATTAAGCTAGTCCAATGTGGTTTCAGAAATTATGGCATTTATACGCTCGCAAGTATTTTAGCATACTAATAACTTAATTGAATTAATAATTCCGCTTGTTATTAAATCCGAAATACATCGATTTGCGCTAATACAATCATGTGAAATTGTTGTTTATTTCCAGCTATTTACTCTGCGTAGAGGAAATTATAATTAATTATATTTCGCAATTATAAGGAATTTGGTATGCGACAAATAGACTGCAGATATTATATGGCCGAAATGATCTGCGATTTCAAATAGTAAAATAATTATCTCTTCTACACTGCACATAAAATTAGGACATTTATATTTTAAAAATTATATTCAATCACATTTAAGATATAATTCTGGAAAAAATCAATGTACATAATTGATAATACCTTATGTCTATACTCAAAAATTTCTACTCAAAATTCAATCACATTGTAGTGTTCATTACACTGTGGATCTTCATGCAAAGTAACATTTTTCTGTATCAATTACTAGGATTAGATGACAAAAATCTATTTCATTCCTTAATAATTTTACTGTTTCCAAAATATGTAACGGTGGTTTAAATTTTGTTTGCGGTTTCTACTTTTTAATATTTCACTTACTCGTTTTTGTCATGAGACTGCTGATCTTTATGCAGAATAAAAATTTTTTTGTATGAATTACTAGGATTAGAAGACAAAAATTTCTTTCTTGCCTTAATAATTTTAATGTTTCCAAAATATGTAACAGTAGTTTAAATTTTGTTTGCTGATTCTACTTTTTCATATTTCACCTACTCATCTTTGTCATGAATGCATCAAATTTCATAACTAAAATTTGTTACAATTTCTTCCTTAAATTTCGATCCATTGTTAAAACAATTGAAGAGTATCTAACATTGCTAAACTGCGAATTTTAAGAATGAATGGGTGAATATTGTATAGTCATCTATTGAAATTATTGAATGACAAAATAAGTTTTTGTCTTGCTTCTGCTTATTGCAATTGATGCAGAAAATTTGTTCCTTACATAAAGAACCACAGTTTAGATATTCCTTTCGATCTGCAAAAATTTGCAATGGAAGAAATAAAGCAAGCAATTCCTCTTCAATTTCTCTTTCTAACAACAGATGTAGAAAATGTTTAATTTGCATAAAGATCCATAGTCAACAGATAAAATATTCGGTGGCAAGTACTCGGACAGTTGTCCGCACATGAACGACCTTTTCCATTGGAATTTACCGAACGAATTCCGCGATCGTTCGAGAGCTCTTCCACAATAGTCAAAACATAGAGTGGACCAACCATCACGTCACACCATTTTCACGTCATACTACGAGTACTATGCGAACGAATGTGTTTGTCTATATGTATAGTGGTTTCATTCCTATATTTCGCCCACTTAGATAAACAAATTTTTTATCGCATCAAAACATTTTCTTACCGAAAAAATATCAGAGCCTGCAGTTGCTTTCGTTATCGCAGAATTTATAATTCACATAAACGAATAAAAATGATAACTTTGTATTCATGCAAAAATGTTCTCTGTGAATTTTCAAATAGTGAATATGTTTGTAGAAAACATTCGTTTTATTAAATTCTTTTTTATTCGTTTCGTATTTCAGAGAACATGGAAAATATTGTGTTTGTTATATTGAGTCATAAAATACAATAGTATTTATTTATTTAATAATATACAATAATATTTATGTAGTTTTGTAAGTGCTTTTTGTCGTTATATTATTTTCAATTTATTGAAACCATCGAAAAGAGAATTACTACAGTATTAAATCTAGCTTGTGAAAACTGTACCAAAGGATTCAATATTCAAAACATCAAACTTCGTGCCTCAAATTCAATAACTAATTGATACGTTGCGACGAAATAGTGCTGTGTTGCAAATCGCTTGATCCGATTTCGCTGTAATCTCATGGTTTTAAACTTTTAAAAATTATTCTCTCTTCCAAAACTTTATGGTTTCCGTTCTCAAAAATTTCATTATAGTCGATTTTGCGTAGGACAGCATTTTTCTGAACATTTTCCTATGTTTTCCCATGTTATGACATACATGCGTAGGTGAAATATAAAAGATTCGAACAATTAGAAGAATTTCGAATCCGAGCCAAAGTATTTTATTTTGCTATTGAACTTTCAAATGTATATTATTGATTTTGAAGACCAATTTTTACGAAAAGTCTGCATTCTTTACGAGACAGAATTTTATTGAGAAATTTACTATTTCATCGATCATGTGGATGTACCATGGATGACGTAAATTGTTCTTCAGCTTTAAAAATAAATTTCTATAATAGTAGGCTATATAATTTTTATTCAAATGTCTGAAGAAGCAAGTTTGTTAAAAGTACAATTCGTATTTTTAATTTCCATTTAATTGAATAAGTTATTTGGATAAAACATTATAATATCTAAGAATTAAAATATGTTGAAAATGTGTCTTACTACGAAACTGTTATCAATAGACAGCGGATCTTTAAGAAAAATAACTGAATTGCAACAAACTGGAGGGAAATTTTATTATCTGTTTAATTGGCTGAATATAATATGACAATATGTTAAAATCCTTCTGATGTTTTTAGTGTTTTAAATTACAGCTACTTATTTTTGTCACAAATGCATAAAATCCGCTGTCTAGTTATCAAACAAGGAGATACAGTATTACGTGGAAGAGGAAAGTTAGTTCCTGAATAAAATAGGAATATTTTTAAAGTTTCCTCGATATTGATCTTCGACCGATAGAGATGATTCGCGTACCATTGTGCATATTCAACGATATAAGGAGCACTTCCCACGGGAAAAACATGAATACACGCTTCCCGTTACCTTTTCGTCTATGCTGGTACAATATGCTGGAAGATCGCATCTCATAACACGAATAGAAAAAGCAATATTCTCCAAAAAAGTATTTCTATTCAAGGAAGATAAAACTGATTTCTAAAGCTAGCCAAAACTAAAGGAATTGGCTAATTTTTCAAAAGTTATTATTCCTTTAAAATCGCATTGTTTTAAAACTGTTTGTATTAAGTTCATATTGTTATGATTAGAATAAGATCAATGTTGATCTCAAAGAATTATATAAGTATCAATCCCGAAGAATTCGATCTTTATGCAATATAAAAATTTGTTCAAATCAATTGTAGGAAACAGAAATTATATAAAAATGTATTTGACCTTTTAATCATTCTCGTGTAATCGTCGCACTTTATTCCTGCATCGTCTCGAAATCGATGCAGACAATTTTTATTTTGCATAAAGATCTGCAGTGTATTGATTTACAACAGTTTTGTATTTAATCCAATAATTTTTGTTATAAATGCATAAAATGTTGACTCATAAACCCATACAATTCACAATTCAGTCAAAATGCAGTAACGTGCAGATCACTTTCTTTTCCAGAGTCAGAGGGTCCTAGACAGAAGAATTATTATTCGATCATCCTCGAGGTCACCGGACGGTCCTCCGGGCAGAATTAATGGAATTAGGTGTTTTTGCGCTATGATTCCACAGGACCTTGGTCCGTCTGTCGCAGAAAGATGCTATCTCGCATTGAATTACTGTCCAGCCGACGTTCTCTCGTCCCGGACCCTTATCTCTCAAGCTTGATCCTTATATCCAAGGTGTCCCGAAAATGTTGTATTTTCTTGAAAGGGGTGATTCCCGAGGTGATTTGAAGTAACTTTTTTCTTTGCGAGAATGTTCTCCGCGGCTTTGTTCAGGAGTTATCAACGAAACACACGAGCCAATCGGAGCGCGGCTACAGCGGAGGGATTCCGGCTCGGCCAACGCCAACGTCGCGCTCAGCCGTAGCCACGCTCTGATTGGTGCGTGTTTTTCGTTAATAACTCCTTCACGAAGCAGCGGAGAAAATTTTCGCAAAGGAAAAAGTTACTTCAAATGACTTCGGGAATATTACTGTTTTCAAGGAAGCGCAACATTTATGGGGCATCCTGTATAAATGTTAATAGTACATAAACTGGATCGCTGTCTCGGTTAAACACCAATCCGCGTCAATGGAAGGAATCTCAGTTATTGAATAGATTGATATTCATGAGTACGTATTTAACTTCAACAATTCTCCCTTGTTTCTCGTCTCGTTTCCCATACTTATTGCTACCTCGCGCCATCGTGGTCTTATCCTAACGTGTTCAGCACTTTCCGTCGTTTGATTTGAATATCAGCAAATCCCCGGCTTGGGTTACCCATAAATTGCGAAAATGGTCCAATACTATGATAACCATAAAACGTGCCACAGAATCGTCGGAATGAACGTCAAATATCCGTGAATCAAAGTAATTCATCAATCGAACAATTGTGCACAGAATCACTGGAATTATAATTTATTAATATGATGTTATACATTGCATTTATCCAATACGAATTTACAAAGCGATTGTGCTTGTCACGAGCTCACTAACCTAACCGGAAATCCTATTTAAATGTATCAATTTTTGTAAAATATGTATTTCTAGAAAAGTATTAATTTGTAGATGCACCAAGGACTCGCTTTGACACTGCTTTAATGCTATACAGCTTCACATTAAAAGACCGCCGAGCGTAAAAGTAAACAAATTTACGTAATAACTAACTAAATCAAATCTAATAATTTCCCGCAAAAGCATCGTCGTGATTCTGGTAATTATAAAACAGAATTAATCGTTTCGACCTGGTATTTTCATAAAGTTAGTTACATTTCGAATAAAGATTATTGAGAACACTAATTAAAATATGTAAACTGGATACCAGATATTTTGAGATTCATTTTATTCTTCAGTTCAATTATGTGTTCTTACATAGAAGAATTTTTAAGATCACCTGTTTATTCTATATGAACTGGAATAATTCATTGAAATAATACCTTTTTGTAGAATTTTATTAAGAACAATTAGGTGAAGTAATTCCTTGCTTCAGGATGTACGAGAAATAATTATTTTAATTAATGCGATGTGTAAACATTATTACGAATGCCAAGACCTTTCTTTCCGAACAAATATTCACTTGCAACAATTATTTGGTAAATATGCACAGCTGACAAATATACAAGATTACATATTATCGTAAACTCAAGTAAATATTTCGAATAGCATTTCCATCAATACAAAGTTAAAGAATAATTTGAAATTATTATTATTATTATTTGTGCAGCACGATTTATGAAACAATCTCTGAAAATATTTCCAACTTTGATTGTAAATACTATTTTATCTAGCTTTGTTCCAATGTTAATAAACATTTTAAGACAAATATGTACCCAGACATTACATTAATTGAATATATGTATACTTCCCTAGATCAAGTAACAATGATATTTTGTCTCTAATGATTTTTTTAATGAAACTTTTACTAACATATTCGTGAGATTTTTCTGATTAATACCAAACATGACACAATTTGAATAATTTAATCCACGAGATAGTAGAAGTTAGATTATCCGAACTAATTAGTGGAACATGAGTGTTTTAGTTGATAGAACAATTACTGACTTAGATACAGGGCTAAATTAAATTTCTACTGATTTGTTCAATGAATCATGTTGTATATAAAACTGTTCACATATACAACACGTACAGTGAATGCACGATAATTGTCCACAACACGGATCCGGCCAGCGACAATTATCGTGCAGAAGATAATATTTTTCTGTCGCCGGCAGAATTCAAGGACTGTAGAGGTCGAAAAATATTATCTTTTGCACGATAATTGTCGCTCGCCGGATCCGTGTTGTGGACAATTATCGTGCAGAAGATAATATTTTGCGACCTCTCCCGAACGTAAGGACGGACACCTAAGGTCGGGAGGCCTCGGTTGCCAAGAAATGTAACACAATACGAGTGAGTATATCGGTGTGAGACCACTACTAATCCAATAACAAAACTTCTTCATTATTCATTATTTTTTTATGGGACTTTCACCAACATATTCGTGGCATTTTGCTAATGAAAATTATACCAAATATGATATAATTCTGATAAGATTTACTTGTGTAATCAACGATGAAAGTTTCAGACGCGAAGAGTCGACAGCCGACTGTGCCGACTCATACGCTGTCTTTCTTTGCGTCCGAAACTTTTATCGTCCATTACACAAGTAAATATTATCAGAATTATATCATATTTGGTATAATTTTCATTAGAAAAATGTCACGAATATGTTGGCGAAAGTCCCATGAAAGTCCCAAGTTCTATTTCCTCCATCACAGTTCGAGAGTGAATAAACATTTTGAGATAATATTTTCTCATGGAGATTATTATGTTCGAAACCGAGGAATTATGAAATGGACATTCCGCGTTTCTCTGTATTTCTTGGAATTTAGACTCCATCCAGTCTGCCGTCGCACAACAAATTGTTCATACGTGGGGAGAATCCTCTTCGAAATTTATAATTAGAATTCATGTTATGTGTGTAATTTACTTCTGAAACGACAACGTCAGTGTGTAATCCCATGGCGTATCAGATGTTCCTCTATTAACCTTTACATGAGAACGAGCGTGTCAAACATCTGCATTACACAAACTTCCCATGTAACCACGTCGCGACGAAAAAGACATCGGAACGCACACGTTAATTTCTAGCATACTGGCTAACATCGCTGCCGACAATTTCACTTTAAATTTATTCAAACCTCCTCCAACCGAGAACAGATTTAATCCTAGCTAACGTTTCAATAAATCCGTGTTCGCTGTATTTCCTTCAAGTGGTCTTTTAAAGTGGACTTCGAAAATACATTTAATATTTAGCCCCGACGAATTGCCAGATGCTAATTAATTTTGCATCGCTGGGAATGCAGTGACTGAAATTACACACTAATTGCCAGAAGTTAAGAACCATAAAAAACGAAGGAAATAACTTTTTGGAAATTGGTCCAAACGACTAGTTTTTTTTGAGATATTAGAAGGGTTAGTTTACTAGATAATATGTAAAAGGTATTTGTTTTAATGTTGCTATTGCTCAGAGTTGTAAAGGAAATGTGAAGGTCACGATTTTTCCAAGGATTTCAAGGGGGAAAGAGGGGGGCAGTATCAGTTTTTTATTCGGGTGGCGTTTTCAAGGTCATTTGAAGGTCAACTTTGTTTTTTCAAATGGAAACCTATATTTCTTATTATGGGATCTTATTGGACCTAAAAAGACCAGCAATTTTCGTAGGATACTTTTTTTTATCTGCGCACTAGTTTCGGAGATATTTAAAGAGAAGTAGTGCGAGTCATACTAATACTGCGAGAATGTTTGTAATTTCTTTATAACTATAACAAATTTTCATTTTACGTACAATAAGATCCCATAATAAAAAATATAGGTTTCCATTTGAAAAAACAAAGTTGCCCTTCAAATGACCTTGAAAACGCCACCCAAATAAAAAACTCATACTGCCCCCCTCTTTCCTCCTCGAAATTCTTAGACACGTGTTTCACACTTTTTTAATATCTTTCATACTTTTCGAGATATTTGGCTGGAATGATTTCAAATGAACACCCTGTATATAAAATATATACAATTTATATCAATATTGGTGCTACAATACGATAAAACAAAAGAATAATTCATTGAATAAGAAAGAACGAAATAAAAAGTTATTTTGAGGCAACACCAAACACAAATGACGAATTACACACAAAATTATTAATAAAAACAATTTTTGCTTATTAGTACAATAACCCACTTCAGAAGATAGGAAGCCACTGGAAAGCACTGTCAAACACGAACGACGAATCAACTCGTCTTCCTCGACAGCCAGGTTAATATTCGACATCCCGTATGCAATATAAAAGTATTAATAAGATTATTATTAAATTCTGGGAACCGTCAAACGAAACGTCGACGTCATAGTCGAGAAGATTGTGTTTAGAGCGAAAGTATGAAATCTCTTTAGACCGGAAGCGCCGCGAGGAAAATGCAATACAGACCAGGCCACCCCGTTTATTTCGTTTGCTCTCCAAGACAGCGGCTGCACTCGATCCTGAACAAGTTCCCTGTTTTCATGGATGGCGCAGAGTTGTTATTCGACGCTTGCTCGATTGTTCAAATTGAAAGGCAAAATATTGTTCCCCGAAAATTGGTGAGCGTCCGCTTCAATTTCTAGGGAAAAATCTCGATGTTTTTCGATGGGGACACGCAAATACAGAATTTGTCGGATTAGATGGACCTCGTCTTATGGGAATAGAAGATTGGATTCCATTTAACTTCGAACAATATAGTAGAAAACAATATGGGTTATCCTACGCGGATCCTATACGCTCTCAAGTTTATTGAACGCGTGGAACCACTAAATTGTGATCGGTTTATCCTCCATTTTCGGATAATGGGAGCAGCTAGGAGGAATGCTAGTTTGTCCTTTGATATCTATAACTGCATGTATGATATTCCAAAATAGTGGTATAAGAGATCGTCGGATGATACTCTTCACTAAATGATGTTTTACATTTTGAACTATTGATTAGACATAGTGGAACAATTTCCTTTATTTAAATAATTTAGTTTATTTAAAAAATGAAGATGTACATTTTATTATGCGATGTTTGGATAGTTTTTTCTGAAAAATTGAGCTAAATATTTTAAATTCGAAGGACGTGGCAGCCATTCTCCCAAACTAGGGAGTATGAGCTGAAGGGTTACATATGATCCTTCGAACGGTTGAAAAATAAGAGTTTTAACAATTTTTTTTTATATATATATATATATATATCTGTTTCTTAAAAAAATCAAGATGAACATCTTATTATGTAACTTTAAATAATCTTTGCTGAAAATTTGAGCTTAATATCTTAAATTAGAGAGGAGTGGCAATCATTTTCTCAAACTAGGGATGATCAGTTAAGAGGCTACATGGCTTTGACTGCTTCAAAAATACGGGAAATTCAACAATTTAAAAAAAATATGAAACTAAGTTTCTTCAAAAAATCAAGATACACATCCTTTTACGTAATGTTTGAATAGTATTTTCTGAAAAATTCAGCAAAATATCTTAAATTAGAAAGGAGTGGCAGTCGTTTTCTCAAACTAGGGGATGATGAGTTAAGAGGCTACGTAGCTGTGACTGCTTCAAAAATACGGGAAATTCAAGAATTTAAAAAAAAAAATAAAATTATGTTTCTTTAAAAAATCAAGATATACATCTTATTACTCAATGTTTGAATAGTATTTTCTGAAAAATTTAGCTAAATATCTTAAATTAGAAAGGAGTAACAACCACGTTCCCAAAACCATTTCTGTAAATACCACTATTTGTGATATCAAATATATCTCCATGGCGTTTTACGTAGTATGTAGTTCTTAAATTTTTCAATGAACTAACTCTAGTTACGAACAAAGCTAGGTCTTGTCGACTCCAATTTTGGAAAAGTTACTTCTACATGTTCCTTGAGCCACAATTCAACAATTTTCTCGGTTTCTCGTACCGCAAAATGTTTGATTTGTCTTCATTGTATTGTGTTGCGAATTGTATATTCGCAAAATACGCAATGCTACTTATGAGAATATTCTTTTCGATCGTGATTTTACATTTTAATTTCAAATGCGTATATTTTCATGTGAGTAATATTTAGAGAAGAATGTCAACGTTCGTGGGAAAACAGACCGCAAATGGACAAACACAATTCAATTTGTGCTGTTGCTTGTGTTAATTAATATCGTATTCCGTTATTGTTACACGAGTGCTCCGCACACGGTATATCTGAATGATTGGAGATCACTCGCGAAAATATTCTGATGCTGCCATCATTTTGCAACTGGTCAGGGCCACAATCATTATGCAATCATCCTGTAAATAATTATTACATTACAATTTACATTACATTTCTTGTACTTCAAAAACTGTCCTCATTGTATCGTATCGTAGAACATTATTTTTTCGAATGAATTATTGAATTATTTACGATATGAATTCTTTGATATATAGAAATTAAAGACTGTATTGCAACAATATGATTTATAAATTGATCGCTCCTTCGCAAGTGCACACTCGTTCGTTTTCCTGACGCTTCTATCGGACCCACGATATTTCTCCCCCCTCTCTTGCATTTATTCTCAGTCATACCAACCCTATGCCACACCTCTCCTTGCTTCTCCGTTCATTCATGCCAACCCAGATATTACACACTCTTAACAAACGGGGATCCCCAAGTGGTGGGGATAGAACTTCGGCATTCACGGCGTAGACCATTGCGACACTTATGGAGAGTATACTGTACTGTATATGTTACAATAAGGATTTTCAAAATCTTCGAAATCTAAATGTGTTTTATTCAAACAAAACATTTGGTAGCTCTTATTAGAAAACACTGTAGTTATATGAGCTGCTTGTCCTTCAGAGAGTTCATATAAATAGATTTGTACTGTATCTACAATATTGAGTAGGGTATACCCATTGATTAGGATCGTGACGCCCGCACATTCGCCTCCCGTACATAACGATTCGGCAAATATGCGTGTCGACCCTCGAGAATTGTTCAGTGATTTGTCGTCGCTGAGATTAGTGGTGATTCGGCAAATATGTGCCCGATACAATGATGCTGCCCGCCAATTTCTGTATGCTATCATTAATAGGTCCGGTCAATATTTAGCCAGCTTCAATTAGCCGTTCGATTGTTCCTACGTGTTTATAATTAAATCTTCGATAAATTATGCGCGTCATCAGAGACCGGGACGATGCCGAGGCTGGGACAATGGCAGAGCATGATGCTTCTTGTCTTTGGAACTGTGAATGTTAGTTCACTGCAATTAGAGTGGTGATTGATGTGCAGATCTTTGCGTGAAATGGAGATTTTCTGCGCAGGTCGCTGAAACTCTGTGTATGGATTACATTGATATTTGTTTCGTTTGTTAATTATTTCTGGATGGTGAAAATTAATAATTCATCTTTGTCGTAAATGCATATCATCTGCAATGTATACCTGTGTCATCGATGATTGATGATTGTTTCTTTTTATAGATAAAATAACAATATTTATTTAATTTTAGTACATATATTGACCGATGTGTTAGTTGTCTGTAGACGAGACTGTTCATTCTTCTGATTTAAAAATGTATTTCTACAGCAATATATTGTTGAGAGAATTTTGTTAACATCTATAGATTTTCATAATAAATATTAAATTCAATGAAATTATTTTTCATTCACTTCTGCCTTTTATCACGCGCAACCTTATTAGCTTGCCCACATTTATGCAAAAATTGAAATTGGTTTTAAGTTGTGAATCAGATTTTAGGGAAAAATATGAAACTTATTTTTTATTATTTCTTGATGGAACATTCACCAACATATTCATGGCATTTTTCTAGTGAAAACGATACCAAATAAGATATAATTCCGATGGTATTTACTTGAGTAATGGACGATGAAAGTTTCGGAAAATTATTGTAAATATTAATCGAATTACATCGTGTTTGGTATTATTTTAATCAGAAAAATGCCAAAAATATATTGGAGAAAATCTCATAAAAAAATAAGTAATACTAAAAAAGTTTTTTTATTGGCATTACACTGTGAGGACACGTGGGTGATCTATCAACAAAGAGAAATTCCATCGATTTTATAGATTGGATAAACTTTATAGATTCTATAGTTCCTATAATTTTTATATAATTTGCTGACTTAATAGATTTGATAGTTTCCATCGATTTTGTAGACCCTATAGATTTTGCAGACTCATTAGATTTATTTGATTAAAAGATTAGATAGATTCCATCGATTTTATAGATACCGTAGATTTTATAGATTTTACAGATTACATAATTTTTATAGAATTCATACATATTATAGATGATGCATGTATGGCAGATTTTTTCGATTGATAAATTCGATAGATTCCATCCATTTTATTAAATTCGATGCATTTTATATATCCCATAGATTTTTAGATCCTAATAACTTTATATTTACAACTAACGCAATTTGATAGATTATGCTTTGAAATATTTATCACGTGTTTGACTCGATAATATAATTGAAAGCGTTAAACATGTGATGTAAAAATCATAAACCTCTTATAAGTACTAACAGTATTATATAATATTAGTATTAATAGTAACATATAAAATTACAGTACCAATTAAGAAAACACACTTGCCTTTCTGAAGTTAAAAATTCGCTCATTTTCTGTTTCTATATTATATGAAAATGTCCAATTTATTTCTGTTGTAAAATAGAATACTCTAAATTGTGATATTACAAATGAAGCATAATTTGTTGTTTTAAAATGTTAAAAAGAAGTGAACGATTCATTAGCTCAGAATCTTCGTTGCTGCCATTTCTCCAGAGCATAAAACTGTTAAAACAATTTTCAAGAGTCGAAGAAAACTTTTAAATCTCTTCTTATCTGTTAAAGTACATATAACAACGTGAACAACTTGAACGACGCCAATTCTTGCCCTAAATCAAATTAACAAGTAAACTACGTGTAACGAGGTAACTGTTGCATTAATTGTTGCTGGTACACAATTGTGTTATAACAAAGATGCCAGGCGCTTCCCTGCCTTACCTAAAACATCTCAGATGTGCAGTACCAAAATGGACTATGCCAAAGCTAAACTAATTTGAAACATTTAACACATTAACTGTCATGTAAATCACGTGTAGATTAAATCTCTTCTTATCTGTTAAAGTACATATAACAACGCGAACAACTTGAACGACGCCAACGCTTGCCCTAAATCCAATTAACAAGTAAACTACGTGTAACGAGGTAACTGTTGCATTAATTGTTGCTGGTACACAATTGTGTTATAACAAAGAGGCCAGGCGCTTCCCTGCCTTACCTAAAACATCTAAGATGTATAGTACCAAAATGGACTATGCCAAAGCTAAACTAATTTGAAACATTTAACACATTAACTGTCATGTAAATCACGTGTAGATGACAGTATATTTTGTGATCATATATTTATTAAATTTTTTGTCAGTTATTTCTTTATTAAATTTTAGTAGAAATTGCAGCATGCAACAGGATTAAAGAAATAATTATTTTCATAAATTTTAATTTTAATTTTATATGAGATGAAATGATTGTATGATTAATTCCAATTTCGGAATACTTAAAATGATGGAAAATATGATAAATTCAGTCTTTTCGAAATATCAATCGGGAATTCTTCGTTTGAGAATATTCCAGTGCTATGATTAGTGTAAATCAATTTGAGAGATTTAAAATTGATTTCAGTATCTGAATATTTCATATGAAAATTTAAACGTATTGGAAACAAATTAATGGTTTTCATATAATATATAAATCCTAATATTAATAGCGGACAATATATTCTTCTTGAAATATTAATGGTAAATTGTTTGTTTGTTTATTTAAATGCAATCAAATAAATTTGAGATATTTAATCTATTTCAGTTTCTGAATATTTCAAATAAAGATTCGAATGTAGTCGAAAAAGCAAATGATCCTTATACCAATTAAACTTGTTATATAAAAGTTGAAAAATATTATATTTATAATTTCTGTAACATTAAGTTGTAATACAAATAAGGGTAAGACTTGGAAATCCCAATGTTCCTATATTCTATACTGAAAATGTCTTTTTAACAATTTTACCTGTTATATAGGTTGCTTGTCAGCCGCTGCGCCGAGGAGCAGAAAAGGGGGGGGGGGATCTATGCCGCATACACGCAGTAGCAGGCCGTCTCGGGCGCGTAGGTATACGCACGATTCATGTAGTAGTAGCAATAGTTTTTCGTGAATATCTCGAAAACTACTTATTTCCTCCAAAAATGACAAGTATATTTCGTGATCAGCATATCAAAACGAAGAGAATGACGCAAGTCTCGTGCCGAAACGGTGGGGGGACTATTCCGAAGTTCAGCCAAACTAAGTTCAGTTGCAACTATGATTATAAGAGCTTTGATATGTTCCATTGCAAATGCATAAAACAGTGATTCACATAAAACCATCTGTAGTCCTTTTAATAAAGAAAAAACAATGATGTTTGGTAACGAACTTCGTTTTTTTTATTAAAGAGCGCATCGAATACAACAAAGTTTATTACTAACCAGCAGATTTCGATCAACGTGCTTCGAGCCTCGACAAAATGGACGGGACCTAACCCAACATTAATGTTAAATTGTTTATTCGACAATGAGAGACGAACACACCAAAGTTTATCACTAACCAGCAGATTTCGATCATTGTGCGTGGAACCTCGAAAAAACAAGCTCCCGTCCAGGCGAAGTCTAATCGCTGGTATAAAAAGTTTTGCAAGTGGCTCGTAAAAACCGAACAAAGGAAGTTGCACCGTCGAAGGATATGATGTTAGCCAGGGATATTGCGTCGCGCCGATCCTTTCAACCCGCCTCGACAAAGTGTATCGTTAAAGGAATTCCACGAGACGGCGACCTATAGCGAGCACTATGGCACACGCGGTTCTCACGAATATACGTTTTATTTACGGAATTCCAGGTTGACCTTTAACACTAGGTTTACGGGCGTTTCTTATATACCTATCTCTACGAGCACCCGTCAAATTGACGGGTAAACGAAAATACGCATTTTCTATAAAAAATCGATTTATTCAAATTAAGTCTGAATTGGACAATATTAGGCTTCACGTTTAAATAAATAATTAATAAGTAAAAAGTCTTTTTTTTTTTTAAACTATCACGGAAATGGTAACAATAATATTAACGGTATAGTGTATCCTTCTAACTCTCCACTTTCGATATACTCAGAACTTGCACTGTCAGCTTCGCTTTGGTCTAATTCATACTGATCTTCTTCAAAGGTATCCTCAGAACAATCTTCAGAGATGTTGACCATTTTGTTCAATATTTTATTATATCTCCTGGATTTACTCATGATTGCTAGAAAAGAGGGATTGGTCAAAATAAAAAAATACTGTGCCCAAATTCAATCACCCTATTGTAAATACTTACAATAAGCGGAGACTGTCTACAATAACTGAAACTTTTGCACACTGTCTTTGAAAAACGTTCTTACACTGTCACTGCAGCAATCATACTGAAGATCGCTCTTGCATTAGAGGTCTCATCGGCAATAGGCATAAGCGATTTCGTTGAAGACCCAAATAAACACTCAGGCCATACAATCCGCTTTAGTTTACATTATGGAGGCGCGATTGATATAACGAATTGGAGGAGGAGAAAATAAAGACTTTACTTTTATTCTTATATTTATTATTTGATGAATTATTTGACGAACGAAGCAAAAATATAAGGATTGTTTATGATATAAGCTAGCCCGTCAATTTGACGGGTTTCGTAGAGATAGGTATACTACATAGAAATTTCAAAGATTAGAAAGCTTTAGGAAAAAATAATTGTGTAAAATTCTTTGGATGAAGTGATTAATTTACGATGCAAAATGGTTCAAATTAATGCTATGGTTTTTGGGGTATTTCATTTCAAAATTTGAAATTCGTCAAATTGACGGGTCCCGTAAACGTAGTGTTAACTGGCGAGCACGCGGCGTACAATTGTCGATAATTACGAAAGCTGGTAAAACAATAATAAACAGATTGTTTTGGAAATTGAACATTGTTGTATAATTTGGTTCATTAATATTTAACACGCGTATCCGAGAAGATTTTCTTCGATTGAATTTCTTTTATAGTTAAGAAAATTCAAATAATTGAAATGTATTTCAATTTTAATAACCATACTTCTCATATGCTGAACTGAATATGTTCCGAATTGTTTAAGAAACTGAAAATATGGCTCTACAGTAGTAGAATAGCGAAAAAACTATTTAAATAACTATATAAAAGGATATTCGTTGTATGCTCCCATAAATAAAAAATGAACGGAACGCAGAGGTTTCCAATTAGCCCATTTTACTTAATGTTGAAAAGTTTTTTTAAAAAATTGTTTCGGCCAGAAAATAGTTTAAACTATTTGTAATAATCCACATAACTTGAACAGTCGGAAATATTACATAACTATCGCAATTCAGACTGGAGATTCATTAGTCGTGGTTCACACCGATATACCCGAGCCGAGATCGGATTACTAAAGTGGGGGGGAGGATATATTTTCTGCGTTTATCTGCTACAGCTTTTATGCGTTTATAGAGGATTTACTGTACTCGCAAAAAACTATTGCTAATACTCTATTGAATTTTCCGTAATCTTGCCCGGTCTGTAGCAACGTAAGCTTGTTCCGGCGCGGCGTCTGTTTACTTTTTTTGTTTGTAAACACGCTATGGAAATGAGAGAGAAAACAGGGTCTCACTCTGGTCATACATATATGAGGTGAGCTTTCAATTTTGAAAGACTACTCTTCGACTATAGTACGCGTGGTCAGGTCAGCCTAACGACCGGCCCGCTCTGCCCCCTCCACGGCCTCACCACAACTCATTCTGTTCGCATAATCTTTGCATTGTAGAAGTTATCCAGAATTTGATCTAGTAATAGAAAAATCATGTGAATAGAATGAGTTGAGGTTAGGTGGTGGAGGGGGCGGAGAGTGCGGGCCTCAAGATAACATTTGTAAGAAGCAGAATACGTTACGAACGTCGTTAAGCCATCGTCCATGCTGATATACGAAAATCCAAGAGAGAAAATTCAATACAATTATGGCGGCTGAAAAGTGTGTGAGAGGAGGAAAAAGGAGAAGGAAGCGTTTCGTCCTAGGCACGCTCGTCAGTAAGGCTATCTAGCGGACCCGTGCCTAAAGGTCGGGTTATACAGACGACTTTGTCGGATCAGACAGAAATATTTACCCAGGATTAAATGAGTGTGTTCGCAAGCCGATATCGGAGATCGACTTCTCAACGATACTTTTTCTTCGAGTCTGAGAGGTCATAAATTTCGAGCGGGTGACGACTCCCTGCTGCGCGTGGCACAAAAAAATTTTTCTGTCTGATCCGACAAAGTCGTCTGTATAACTCGACCTTTAGACGCGGGATGTCGTAAGGACAGTTTAGGACGGTATATATACAAACAGAGGAAGATTCAGGTAGTAGCGGGGAAGGTGTTGTCGTAATGTCCATCTGTTGACGTGCATAGGAAGTAGCCGCCACGCAGTATTAGCAATAGTTTCTTGCCAATATCTTGAAAACTAAAACCGAGCGGCGGTAACATGTCTAGGGAAAAGTTGTTCAGAATGATGACCTTGACAACATATTTCAAGGTCATCAAAATCGGTGAGGAGGACCAACTTGTAAATAATTACCGAACGTCTTTATCCTGAAAAATGTCACAGAAGAGAACATTTATATTTTTGTTACGGTTACATTTACTCGAATGCTTAAATATTTATACAAAAAAGTAAAATGTGTTGACGTCTAAAATGGACGGTATAACATTTATATTTATGAAGGCTTTGTTTAAAATCTTCATCACGAGTCTCACTCGTTAAAATATAGCAAGCGGTTAAAACACTTAAGGACAGAAATAAATGTCAAACTCTTTGTGATGTTGATCGATTTTGATGAAATTTTCAGTATATGTATAACTGACACAGATCTACAAAACTTATTTTCTAAATTTTCAATATTGGCCCGTATAAGAAAGTTGCAAATACAACTTGTAGTATTTTCTCTGCAATTCCGACGAATTGCCATGTTTCCAAAAAAATTTTTCACACGACGTAGTTAAATAATTGTTCTAACTTTTCGAGAATAAGAAATCCAAGTCATTGGACCCATAGGGTGTAATATTGAAAATGTTACCGTCTTTTTTAGTGTCTGAATATTCATGCGAGTCACTGTACTTCGCAGAATTTGCTGAGCAAACTACGTACTGGGTACACTGTCCAGTCAAAGGGCTGAATGAGATTTCACGCGGATTTGCGACGGTTAATCAGTGTTCAACGTGGCGTTTCATTAGCGACGACTACTTTGCTGCGCGTGATCCCATCATCTGTGTAATTCTCGTCTATCTTGCGACCGGTTAATGTCTCTAGCCGTGGTCATCGGATCCGTAATTAAAGGGGTCATGCATGAAAAAGTTCTTTGAGCATTTTTTCTCGAGAATCTACGAGATTCTACCCCTCGACGTTTTTTCACTCGACAAATTTAACAAGCTTTTGTCTCAAAGGGTAACGTTTTCTTTTAAAATTATTAGCCATCTACAAGATTATGGTAGATTTCCTCCGCATCCCGCTAAAAAATAGATACTTTGAAATATTACTTGATTTGAAACTAATCATTTGATGAAACTTGTGCAATATATTATATTATCTTCTTTAGTTCTTGAACGGTGAATTTTTCGAAATATTAATTTGTGACAAAACAGGTGGAAATTGCAAAATTGCAATTTTTAAATCTTTTAAGGTTTATTGGAATGAGGTAGTATAATAAGAAAAAAAATTTCTATTTATATCGTATTCATATTGAAAATTTAATTATATAAAAATCAAAATATATCACATTTGTCATAGGTACTGATTGAACACTTTCGTTGAAGTTTTTTTGTCAATAAAAAGAAATATGTAATTTAGAAATGAAATCCTTCATTCGAGGACTAGATAATATATTGTGGTATGTATATTGTACAAAAGTTATCGAATTTTCAATTTTAGGTAAACAAATACTCGGTAGCATAATGTTTACTGTTTTTCTGGCAGGATCCGCAGAAAATCAACTACAACTTCGTAATTGATAAACATTTTAAAATGAAATAATTATGAACTACTCTTTAAAATCAATCGTAATAAACGAAAAGATATTTTCTGATCAATGTGGTACAGTTTTGGACAGAACAAAAATTCGCAGAAAAAGATTGAATCATAGCTCGGCTTTATTCTCTATTTCGAGAACAGCCAGAAAGTCCGGTTAAGTTATTTCAGGGTGTAAATCGAATTTTGGTTCTGATCAGCTTAGCCCGCGTTTAATATTCTCACGTAATTCAATCTTCAACGGGTAACGACTTTATTATTCGCTCGTTGCGTCCGCGTGTGATCGGTTTTATCATTGCAGGGGATGAATGCATGCGAGATGCACCATCCGGTGCATGGGGGATTTCATTCAATGTTCAATAACTTCGCCAAACAAATTCATACCAGGTCCATCGAGAAGTTATTTTAAAGGTAACACAAATCTTCAAATCTACGTTGGTTTCATTCATTAAAAATATTTTTTAACGTCTGTACAAATGTTTGAATTTGCAAAATTTTTCGAAACATAAAGTTATGGTCTCTTTCTCACCTGTTACATAGTGTAAAAAGCATTCCTGAGAAAAGGGAGTGCTCGTCAACATGATTGACAAAAGGAATTGTTACAAATATTAACCAGCTAGACATAATAAATTTATCAATGAATTGTGTTAGATAGATTGTTGCGTGTGAATATTCATGTGTTAAAAGTTATTCAAGATCTCGAGTCCCATTACATATTTTCACTAAAAAATTAGATGGTCAGATAGTAGAGGCAGGGCTTGTCGATATAATTGGCAAAAGGAATTGTTATAAACATTAAACAGCCAGAGATAGTAAATTTATTAATTACATTTGCTTGATGTAATATTGTTTGGTAATATTTATGTATTAAAGGTTACTCTGTATCTCGAGTACTATTAGCAATTTTTACTAAAAAATAAGATCGTAGATAGTCAAGGGGATGCTTGTCGGCATCGTTGGTAAAAGGAATTGTTATAAACATTATACAACCAGAAATAATACATTTATCAATAATTATTAGCACGGCGATCGAGATCTGCCAAAATTAGTTGGGGTGGGGAGCGTTGAGCTTCGCTGCGCGCTGCGCATCACTGCCTACCTAAGCCCGCGGAGCGCGTTCAGTCAGTCAGTCGGGCCGGGCGCTCCGGCAGGAGCGGACGGGCTCCGGGACCAGGAGGCTCTTCGGCTACCTTGGGTCCTCCAGAAGTACCCTGGCCTCTCCTGCCTACCATGGGGATGACCAGTGGTCCTCCAGAGGTACCCTGGCCTCTCCTGCCTACCATGGGGATGACCAGTGGTCCTCCAGAGCCACCCAGGCCTACCCTTGCCTATCTTTAGCGGACTTGGGGATGACCAAGGGTCCTCCACTTGTGGATTCTCTGGAGCTGACCAGTGGTCATGCACAGCTGCTCTGGCCTACCGCTGCTTATCGTCAGCGGGCTTCGGGTTGACCATGCGTTCTCCACCAGTGGCCCACCGTGGTCTACCCTTGCCTACCCCGAGGTTGACCAGTGTTCATCCAGAGCTACTTAGGCCTACCCTTGCTTACCCCGAGGTTGACCAGTGGACATCCAGAGTTACTGAGGCCTACTCTTGCTTACCCCGAGGTCGACCAGTGGTCATCCAGAGCTACTGAGGCGTACCCTTGCTTACCCCGAGGTTGACCAGTGGTCATCGAGTGGTCATCTAGTGGTGATCCAGAGCTACTCAGGCCTACCTTTCCTTATCCTGAGGCTGACCAGTGGCCCTCCAGAGCTACCCTGGCCTACTCCTGCCTACCTTCAGCTGGATTAAGTGTGACCAAGGGTCCTCCACCAATGGCCTACCATTGTCTGCCATGGTCTACCTTTAGCTAGCTTAGGGTAGTCCAAGGGTTATTTAAGACTTCCTTGGCCTACTTTAAGCTAGCTCGGGGTGGGCCATGGTCTCCTCAATCACCTTCAATGCTGAGGATGTCTGAGAGACTTGTTAATTCCTGATCTCCTTCGTACTATGCCAACTCCATACTGCGTAGAGGTCATGTCAAGGCTTCCGTTGCTCGTGACGCGCAATCATCACTCTTCGTGATGGAGTGACGGGTACTGTCATTCAACGGGGCAATCATTGCAATGGCTTCGCATCTTTCGGTGAGTAGTCATTCCGTCACTATATTATCACTGTACTCGTCTGTAGAATATTTGAATATTTAGAATAGAGTAGTTGTAAAAGTAGTTAGTTGCATGCACGGGCAGGCCTCGCCGCCCCAACGATCAGCCGAGATGGGAACGTCCGCGATTGGTACTAGCGTTGCGATAAAACCACGCGTTGCATTAGTCTATTTTGAACAGAGATTAAAGTTAACATTACGATATAGATCGTTTAGAGCGTAGCGTTGCGAATAAAAAATAGTCGCGGTTCAAAATTATATTTCATTTTGATTGCGTTTTTAAAGTTCATATTGTTGTTGTTTTACATATAATCTGAAGTTATCGTTTTTTGGATCTCTGTTCGTTGAATTAGCGTTGCGCACCAAAAGTCCGCGTTTGCTTTCGAGTCTTTCGACTTTTCAGGCTCCCATGCTCGAGCTGCAACGATCAACTGTGAGATGGGCACATCCGCGATTGCAAGTAGTGTTGCGAAACAAATTGTCACACGCGTTGTACTAGTATCAATTCTTAAAGTTGATTAAATGTCTCGTGAATGTTGCAAATAAATATTCGCAATTTAAAGCAGATCTAGAGATACCTGTCTACAATTTTAGACGTTAGAGTTTTACATTTTTTATTTAATAGCATTTTAAATTCGATTTGTTGAATTAGCGTTGCGCATCAAAAGAATCGCGTTTGGATTAGATTGTTTCGATATTTCAGGCGCCCATGCTACAGTTGCAACGATCAACTGTGAGATGGTTACTTCCGCGATATCGAGCAGCGGTGCGAAACAAATTGTCGGGATGGGGCCGAATTAGCAGACGAGGTGTTATGCCAAAGATGCCGGACAAACTTTCATTCAAAAGGACAGTCATTGCAACGTCGTCGCATCTTCGAGTGAGTCATTTTGTCACTACCTTATCGTTATACTCGTCTGTAGAAATAGAGTTGTAGTAGAATGTAAAAGTAGTTAGTTGCATGCATGGGCAGGCCTCGCCGCCCCAACGATCAGCCGAGATGGGAACGTCCGCGATTTGCACTAGCGTTGCGAGAAAACCACGCGTTGCATTTAGTCAATTTTGAACAGAGATCAAAGTTAGTCATCCTTCCAATTATAAGCGCAGCTTCTATTAGCGATATAGCTTGTTTAAAGTATAGCGTTGCGAAACAAATAGTCGCGATTTGTTTTGCAGAAACTGTAGAGTCAACTTTTTTTGGATCTCTGTTCGTTGAATTAGCGTTGCGCACCAAAAGTCCGCGTTTGCTTTCGAGTCTTTCGACTTTTCAGACTCCCATGCTCGAGCTGCAACGATCAGCTGTGAGATGGGCACATCCGCGATTTCGAGTAGCGTTGCGAAACGAATTAACATACGCGTTGTACTAGTATCTATATTTAAAGTTGATTAAAGTTAACGTTGTCAATAAAGAGTCATTTAAAATAGTTCTAGAGATATCGATATACAATTTTAGACGTTAGAGTTTTAAATTTCGTATTTAAATAGCAATTTGAATTTCGATTTGTTAAATTAGCGTTGCGCATCAAAAGGATCGCGTTTGCATTAGAATCTTTCGACATTTCAGGCGCCCATGCTCCAGCTGCAACGATCAACTGTGAGATGGGCACATCCGCGATTTCGAGTAGCGTTGCGAAACAAATACTCACGCGTTGCACTACTAACAATATTTAAAATTGATTAAAGTTATAGTCAATGTTCGAAAAGTAGTTCTAGAGATACCTGTATAGAATTTTAGACGTTAGCGTTATAAATTTCTTATTAAAATTGCATTTTGAATTTTGATTTATCGAATTAGCGTTGCGCATAAAAAGGATCGCGTTTGCATTAGAATCTTTCGACATTTCAGGCGCCCATGCTCCAGTTGCAACGATCAATTGTTACATGGGCACATCCGCGATTTCGAGTAGCGTTGCGTAACAAATTGTCACACGCGCTGTACTAGTATAAATTTTCGAAATTGATTAAAGCTCATGATAACGTTGCAAATAAATAATCGTAATTTAAAGTAGTTCTAGAGATAGTGATCCACTTACCTTTTAACATTTCAAAGTGACCAATTTTTGTATGCATTAAAAATTAAAAAAAAAAATTTTTTTATTTAAATTGGTAGATCGTTAAATGTTAATTACGTTTTGTTTGAAACTTTTTTTCTCAAATTATCGTAAGAGCCTGTTAAATCGTGTATAGGTTTTAAATAAACTCAATAATCCATCATTTTTGAAGTAATAGATTTTATTATAGTATAATTGCAATTATGTCAGAGTTAGTTAAACAAGTACGAAAACAATATTAATTATATGAAACGAAAACATAATTTTTGTTATTAAAAATACCAATTTATTGAAAATGTATCTTTATGACATTAATTTTTTAACTTCAACATCAAAATGCGTTCGTTTATTAAAAACCTATTATTAGAGATTGAAGATATTATAACGTCATAGATTATGAAAGGGATCTGTTATTGTTTCCAGTTTAGAAAATTTTCTCGTATGGTATTTTCTAATATGGCGTTTTCCAATATGGCGTTTTCTAATATGGTGTTTTCTAATATGGTGTTTTCTAATATGGTATTTTCTAATACGGTAGTTTCTAATATGGTAGTTTCTAATATGGTAGTTTCTAATATGGTATTTTCTAATATGATATTTTCTAATATGATATTTTCTAATATGATATTTTCTAATATGATATTTTCTAATATGATATTTTCTAATATGATATTTTCTAATATGATATTTTCTAATATGATATTTTCTAATATGATATTTTCTAATATGATATTTTCTAATATGATATTTTCTAATATGATATTTTCTAATATGATATTTTCTAATATGATATTTTCTAGTATGATATTTTCTAGTATGATATTTTCTAGTATGTTATTTTCTAGTATGATATTTTCCAGTATGATATTTTCTAATATATTTTCTAATATGAAATTTCCTAATATGGTATTTCCTAATATGGTATTTTTTGACATGGTATTTTCTAATATGGTATTTTCTAATATGGTATTTTCTAATATGTACTTCGAAAGACTTTGTGCTTCGATATCATGGCCTTTTCAGAAAACATTCCGATTGATAGCTTAACAGATTTTATTATGTCCGCACCGTGAATTAATACTTTATGTATACTTGATGGCGTGTTTCGAATTTGCGTTAATATGTATTTTGTAGTAGAACGTAAGGCTTAATACTTTCTTCGTTTTCCTTTGTCCCAGCTTCAGCATTTCTTTTCAATTAATAATCGAAATACAGAGATTGTATTTCAGAATACATGTACCTTCAACTAACACCTTCAATATTAATTTTTAGATTTTTTATTGGAATCTGTTCTTGAACTTTCAAAGTTCCTCTTTCCTAAATTGATATTCCTCAGATCGGAGATCCCTCAGGGGCTCACTCACGGGATGGGGCCCGTGAGTGGGTTCGGGGACTCGCGTCCCCGGGGCTACCCGAATCGCCTATAGATCGTTGCATCCACAAATCATTAGATTTGTGCTCGATGTGATTTCGATTCTGTTTCGACTGGTTTTCAATTTGGTGTCGATTCTGTTTCGACAGGTTTTCAATTTGGTGTCGATTCAGTTTCGACAAGTTTTCGATTCTGTTTTGACAGGTTTTCGATTCTGATTTGACAGGTTTTCGATTCTGTTTCGACAGGTTTTCGATTCTGTTTTGACTGGTTTTCGACTCTGTTTCAACTGGTTTTCGATTCTGTTTCTATTCGATTCTAGCTTTGCTTTCGTGAGCGAATGTTAGGTTTGCCGTATTATTATTAGGTAGGCCGTACTCGTGTACGGGGTTTAAAATCGTATTTCATTCTACCTTCATAATTTTCTCTTGTATGTTGATTCCTCCCTTGTATTGTGTATAATTACAATTAGTCTGTTTCAGTTAGATTCTAAATTAGGAGCACATCATCATCATCGTCGAACGAAGAAAATTCTTCGACCGATGACTCCAGATTATTTATAAGTTAATTTAATTGCGTGCGTTAGTTATTAAAATTGTAAATCGTCGTTGTAATTATGTCGAGTAATTATTGTCGTAACTTCTCTTTGCTCGCCCCGTTTTCCGACTCCGACACAGCCATCTGCTGTGTCGGCCTTGCTTGCAGGTTCTGAGCCGGTCCAGTTTCGGTATCCGGCGTGAAGTCATTGAGAGGGATGTCTAAGAGACTCGTTCACTCGTCTTCTGACGATCCTCTGTGTTAACGTAATTCTGGGCACGCCATGTTCTCATGTCACCCAGTAGCGCCAGAAACCGTTTGAGCGCATCTCTTTGCCATCTTTCTTGGTGATGGAGTGGCGGGTATCGGGCTGGTCGGCTCAGGACTTGTAAGCACTGAACGCGTCGCGTCACCCTTGAGCCAGAGCCTTCTGCTCTGGTTCGATCTTGTTTGTTTCTTTGAAAGAATCAGAGCCTTCTGCCTGATTCGCCTTTGGTCCCTCGTGGATCGGAGACTTCTTCTCCGATTCACTCTTTGCCCCGCAATAATTACTCGACATACGCTAATTGGAAAAGAAGTCTTTTCCGTGAAAAAGACTATTTTTCCATTTAGCGACCTGCGAACTTAGTTTCTAAGAATCATCGTTGTAAGAAAGGGAGCCAGGACGAAGGAAGACTTCGTTCTGACTCCCTTTCGGGTCTCTTGTGCAGCAACCTCCTCGTGGTGAGACCTGGGCAATCGATATTATCCACAATTCGCAAAATACTATAGCTTATAAATTATAGTATCTTGCATGTAGTGGATAATATCGAGCTAATAGCTGCACATTTAGAATTTGCGTTAATATGTATTTTATAGTAGCATATAAGACTTAATACTTTCTTCGTTTTCCCTTGTCCCAGCTTCAGAATTTCTTTTCAATTAATAATCGAAATACAGAATATTTATTTCAGAATACATGTATGTTGTATTATATACTATCGCATTTCTATCGTCATCTTTTCATTTCTATTTTGGTTCCTACATTGTATTGTGTAAACTATGATTAGTCTGCTTCAGCTGGAGTACTACATGTGAACATAATCGGTCTATCTCAACGAACAAAGACTGCGCATCAAAGGAAGACTCTACTCGTTGTCGACAAAAGACTCGGAATTATTTCCAAGTTAGTTTTAGTTCGTGCGTTAGTTATTATGATTGTCAATCGTCGTTGTAATTATGTCGAGTAATTATTGCTGTAACTTGACTTCGCCCGCCTCGTTTTCCGACTCCGACACAGCCTTCTCCTGTGTCGGCCTTGCTTGCAGGTTCTGTGCCGTTCCAGTTCTGGGGTAATTAAATTCAATCAACTGAGATAATGCAACAGTGATGTAAACCGACTACCTAAGTACAATCAAGAATGAATTTCTTTGTATGAATATTTCGATAATATTAAACAGCTAGATATAATTATTGCAGCAATCTCTCGAAATTGCCCTAAATACAAAGTTTCACTGACCTGATAGCGATGTACCTCCAGATGGCCAGCGTGAGCGTGATGGCGATGCTGATGGTGTGCAGCAGTTGTGTGAAGTGCATATGAAACAACACGAACACCGCCCACCCATACGGAAAAATCGGTCTCTTGGGCAGCACAATGTACTTATAAATCGCGAACGGTATATATTCTAACATCACTAACATATCAGCAGTCGCCAATCCTGTCAGAATCTTATTAATCGGCGCTGTAACCATGTTCTTCCTAGTTAACACCACGATGTTCAACATATTCGCCAGTGTTCCGAACACACAAACCATCAAGGCCACGTATCCGTGATAATTCTTATATTCATCCGCAAGATTCTTCACAGTCCCGCTGCAGTAGCAACCGGAGATCACGTCCATTGTGTAATTGTTTACATAATCGAGGTCCTCGTTGGTGATGTTCAACGTGTTTAACAGCTCTGTGTAATTGTCCAGTCGGTTCATGGTCACGCGGCGGATCAAGGACCTCAGGTACAGCAGGGTTGCGTTCAGGTGCACGCGGCCCCAGGTGTTCTCGCTGTTACAAAGCATCGCATCCTGCGGTCCGATCGACGCATCCTTACTTGGATCTCCTGGTATCCTTCGTCAGGTTACTCTTTTAGTCTTTAGTCGTCTACTCTACCGAAATATGACCTTCTGATGCTAGGGTCTTTCAGTAGATGGACCTTGTGGTGCAAAGATCTTCTAATACAACGACCTTCTAATATAACGACCTTCTAATATAATGACCTTCTAATATAATGACCTTCTAATATAATGACCTTCTAATATAATGACCTTCTAATATAATGGTCTCTCCTGGTAGCCTTCGTCAGGTTACTCTTTTAGTCTTTAGTCTTTAGTTGTCTACTCTACCGAAATATGACCTTCTCATGCTAGGGTTTTCCAGTGGATGGACCTTGTAGTGGAAAGATATTCTACCGTGAAGATCTTCCAGTGTGAGGACCTTCAAGGACCTGAAATTTAGTCTATGAGTAGAAGAAAACGAGAGTTAATCCGCCATTTTATTTTCTTCCTAACTCGATCAATGATTCCTTTACAGTCATAATGTTTTTACGTTCTTATAAGGTTTGTGTTACATCAATTATGTTTGTCTTGCATTAAAAAGGAAATTGAATCGTCACTCTTGATGGAAAATGTTTTTCTAGCTTAGCCTTTTCATACTTGGACATCGGACCTAGTAAGAAAGCAATAAGTTTGGAAGATGCTATGGTAACCAGAATTCTGTTAATAGGCTTTTTAATGGCCAAGCGTATGGAAAAAAGCTCAATAGTTTTCTTCCAAATAATAATTCCAAGAGGAGTTGTTATATTATATTAACCTCTCGACGACTAAGTGTGGGTCTATTTCGAACCGGAATGCTATAATCGATGAATAGGAGAGCTATCTCACATTTTTATTTTCCTCTTGATTTAACCACTAATTCTTTCACTGTCTCGGTGTCTCTATCGATTTTTCTTATCTTGCATTACATGCATGAATATGCCAATTCTGCTATGAAAACGTTATCCAACGTCATCAAACGTCACTAAACGTCGTCAAACTTTCTTAAACTTCATCCAATAATCTATAAAGTGACAAAGTCAAACTAACTCATCACATCACCCTCTCATTGATTCAACCGAATGATTCCTCCACTATCATAATATCTTTTTGCTTATCTCGCAACTGCTTAGATCCAAAGGATCTCTAACAACTCAATAATCAGCACCAATCCTCAAAACGTCATTAATCTTCGCTCACGAAGTGACAAAGCTAAACTAACTCATCACATCAGCCACTTCTTGATTCAACCGAATGATTCCTCCAGTGTCATAATATCTTTTTGTTTATCTTGCAACTATCTGATAACTCAATAATCAGCACCAATACTCAAAACGTCATTAATCGTCGCTCACGAAGTGACAAAGCCAAGCTAACTCATCACATCATCCTCTTCTTGATTCAACCGAATGATTTTCAACGTCGTAATATCTTTTTTGGTTATTTTACAACTTTCCAGCACCAAAGGATCCCTAACAATAATCTTCACAGAATCTTAAAACTTGAATTACCCAAAGCCACGGATTAGAGAAAAGTACGAAGAAGAAGCTGCTTCATCCCGTAGCCCAGTTTAACGTTCACCCTCTTCTTTCTAATCTTTTTTTATCGCGTCCCAATCTTCGGGAGTAGTCGATCGGATACGTTTCTCGACCTGTCTCCCTCCCCCTCTCTCTCTCTGGTTTCTACCGCAGACTAGGTCACATTTTACACTCGATTCGACCGTTCCCGGAGGAATTGCATTCTTCCGCGGGGGATCAACGGTCCCGATATCGAATCGCATTTGCAATATCCTGGCTCTAGCTCCTTCAACGTTATCCTATGCTAGTGTCGGCCGGATATTCAAGGTTGGGCCGTTTCTCTTTATTACTCCCGATGGTGTGTCTGACACAAATGTGTTCGATGTCACGGCGAATCACCTGCCGGCGAAACTTTACGCCGCGCGAAACTTACGACGCGCCTGGGATGCAACCCGAGATGTTTTCAAGGTGTTCTTCAAGGTGTTCTTCAAGGTGTTCTTTAAGATGTCCTTTCAGGTGTTCTTGGAGTTGTTATCTTGGAAGGATCCTTCTCAAATAATGGCGTAGCCTTCCGGAAGTTTTTCTATTTCCTCGTGTTTCTTTCCTTCCCTCTCTCTCTCTCTCTCTCTCTCTCTCTCTCTCTCTCTCTCTCTCTCTCTCTCTCTCTCTCTCTCTCTCTCTCTCTCTCTCGCTCGCTTTATGAAAAAGTTTTGCGCTCTGGAGGCAGCTCGTCAGGAAACCCTAGACCTTGAAGAACTCCTCGACCCCTCCCAGCAGTTATTCCGCGCTCGCGCGGTTATGGCTGTTTGCAGCTCGTTTCCCGTGTTCCCTATCGCACCCTAATCCGGCGATCTGCATTCCCGACAAGTATTTTTCACCGGGGATCCGTCAGCCTTGGACCGAATCATTCCGCTTTATTTCGTCAACCGGAAGGATCTTCGCGACGCGGCTTCCACGCTGATGGCATTCCAGAAAACAGCCCCGAGCTTCACAGAGATTCGAGGAATTCGATTTCTGTCGATCGATTGTCGAGGGATGCTGTTAGAATACTGAGAGATTGTTAGCAGATTCTTGGCTGATGCGTCCTGCAGAGACTCTGTTAATTAAGTCAGCGATTGTCGTTAAATTGTCACTTGTTGATCGGTGAGCAACAAAGGAATTTCATTATCTAGGTGTAATTAAGACTTTGTTTGTGGCGTTGATTTTGAGATTTCAATTCTTGTTTAATATTGAAATTTGTTGATCTAGCGTGTAGCTTGGCTAGAGATTCTGTTAGGATCAATTTTGATCCAAGATTTCAATTTTTGGTCAACATACAAATTTGTTAATCCAGTGTGTAGTTTTACTATGGCTACGGATCAGTATATTTTTTTAGATGTTGCAGTCGCCTGGTTGGTTTTCAATCAGGTTTTCAATTCTCACTCGATTTTATGAATTCTAGGGTTGAATAACTAGCATCAAGATTGACTCAAGCTTTCAATTTTTGTTCAACATACACAATTGTTAATCTCTTAGCTAGGGATCAATCAAGTTTTTAAATACTGTGATCTCCTGGCTAAGTATTGAAGCAAGTTTTTAATTCTCACTTGAATTTATGAGTTTTTGGGTTGAGTATTTTGCTGTGAGGCTTTACGATACGGCGGTGGCCGGGTCAAGTGTGACCTATGCTCTAAATTTCTTAAATCTAAGTTTCTAATTTTTACACGGCTTTCTCAGTTTGTCGGTTAAGCTTTCAATTATTACTGAACACCTCTATTTCTTATTTAGTTATCTCGTGGTAGTGATCTGGTGATTTTTCTACATAGTATGGCGGTGGAGTTTATTTTCACATAATGTTTTAGTTCTTGTCCAATTTTTCTATTTTTTTATTCGAAAGTTTAGCTCGAGGAACGAACTTCGAGAATCGAGTCTTCTAGTTATTAAAATACGATCAGCTAAAGAACTGGTATGTGTTCTAGATACAACGATGTGCGAGTTAATTTTAATTCAAGCTACAAATTTTTATTTAGCCCTCTAGTTGTTTATTTGGTGTGGGACCTAAGCTTTCAATCCTCATCCCCCTCTCTAATTTTTAGAACTAAGTGAAAAGAACTAGTGTGCTTTCTGAATCCAACGGTGTGTGGGTTAATTTTGACACAAACTTTGAATTCTAATTGAGTTCTCCAGTTTCTTAACCTATCATTTAGCCTAGCAAATACCAATAAGTCGTCGGGATATAGTCATGCGCTTGGTCACTTTTTAACCAAGTGTTCTATTCTTATTCACCTCCACAGTCGCTTACTTCATCTCAAACATCAAACTTGACAAGCCACCATAAAATCTTCAAGCTACAGGTGGTCCAGAGCCAGTTACGTCCCACGCTTCCAATTTTCATTCACTACTCCATTCTCTTACACCGGCATCTATCCTGTACCACTGAATCTTCAAATCAAAATGGTGTCCGGTTCATTCCCGACCTAAGTCTCTAATTCGTATCCACCTTCACAATCTCTTACTCAAATGTCTAACCTCACAACAAACCATTCAATCTTGATGACCTTACTGTGTCTTAGGTCAATATTAACCTAAATATCCAACTTCCACTCGATCTACAATTCTTCAAGATACAGGCATAAAAGTGGCCCTCAAAGAAAGAACAGTCCATCCAAAGCAACTCGAGAATTGATTAAAGACGCTCCCACCAGCTCGCTCGACTTTATCGAGTCAACGGGCACTTGTCCAACCCCACAACAGATCATTAAATCTTCAAGATCCTCCAAGATACAGTGGCTCTCAAAGAAGGAACAGTCCATCCAAAGCAACTCGAGGATTGATTAAAGACGCTCCCACCAGCTCGTTCGTCCTTATCGAGTCAACGGGCACTTGTCCAGCCCCACAACAGATCATTAAATCTTCAAGATCCTCCAAGATACAGTGGCTCTCAAAGAAAGAACAGTCCATCCAAAGCTAGAGGATTAATTAAAGACACTCCCAACAGTTCGTTCGTCCTTATCGAGTCAACGGGCACTTGTCCAGCCCCACAACAGATAATTAAATCTTCAAGATCCTCCAAGATACAGTGGCTCTCAAAGAAAGAACAGTCCATCCAAAGCTAGAGGATTAATTAAAGACACTCCCAACAGTTCGTTCGTCCTTATCGAGTCAACGGGCACTTGTCCAGCCCCACAACAGATCATTAAATCTTCAAGATCCTCCAAGATACAGTGGCTCTCAAAGAAAGAACAGTCCATCCAAAGCTAGAGGATTAATTAAAGACACTCCCAACAGTTCGTTCGTCCTTATCGAGTCAACGGGCACTTGTCCAGCCCAACAACAGATCATTAAATCTTCAAGATCCTCCAAGATACAGTGGCTCTCAAAGAAAGAACAGTCCATCCAAAGCTAGAGGATTAATTAAAGACACTCCCAACAGTTCGTTCGTCCTTATCGAGTCAACGGGCACTTGTCCAGCCCCACAACAGATCATTAAATCTTCAAGATCCTCCAAGATACAGTGGCTCTCAAAGAAAGAACAGTCCATCCAAAGCTAGAGGATTAATTAAAGACACTCCCAACAGTTCGTTCGTCCTTATCGAGTCAACGGGCACTTGTCCAGCCCCACAACAGATCATTAAATCTTCAAGATCCTCCAAGATACAATGGCTCTCAAAGAAAAAACAGTCTATCCAACGCTAGAGGATTAATTAAAAACGCTCCCACCAGTTCGTTCGTCCTTATCGAGTCAACGAGCATTTGTCTAGTCCTATAAGTCCATACAAAGCACTTGAGGATTGATTAAAGATACTCCGTATCAGCTCCTCATCGAATCAACGCGCACTTTTCCTCGCACAGGTGGACTGTGACGCAGGTCAAAGTATTGGTTGAAGTCTGCAGAGTTTCCCAGGTTACTGGTGACCTTCTTAACCGATCATCTTGTAGTGCGGTCGGGTCGATCCATCGTTGGCGAAGGATAATCCCAGGGGACAGTATCGACGCATCGAAGACCACTCCTGACGGATTGAGACCGTCGCGAGGTGCGACGTCCGCACCGTGCGAGAATCGATTCTGTCTACGACATCCTCCGACCCTCGTGGAATCCCGTGGACACTCTTATTCGATGGACACCGTGGTTGAACTTCTCAGACACGATGGAGATTATTGGAGTTTCGGACTCGAACCAGAACCCTCTTCTTCTTAGCCTGCTGCGAGGATGCTCCCCTGGGGGTCGGACCTGGAAAAAAGATTGTTTGCGTTCAATCAGCCGTGGTTGCGGGAAATACTAATCAGAAAGATGCCGGGATAGTCATCTCGCGAGAGACTTGGCGGAATTGGGAACCCCCCGTGGCTCCGCAGATTCACTTCTCCGTGAATCGTCTGCCGGAATCCAGACTTGAATTTGCAATCGATTCGTTGTAGTATACAGGGTGTAAGGAAATGTTTGGTCTTCGCTGCCATAGGCGTATTCAACATCTTCGGATCAATGAAGATCTCTAAAAGAAAGTTGCTGAAAAATTGTCCTTGATCTTGAATTTCAAGGTCAATTCTTTTTCATTATTGCATTGTATTCTACGCGTAATGGGAATAAAAAATGTGAAAGGAACCATGTATCAAAACTCAATAGTTCTCATAAAAAATAATAGTAAAGTCTCATTACTAGTACTACTTATTTTTTTTAAAATTGTTTACATTTCTAATAAAGCAAGTATTTAGTGTTGTTGTTTATATGCTGTTTATCAGAAGTATAACATAAACAATCATAATTAATATATCTTTCTAAGTCTTGAAAGATGATCATCTTCTATTAAGAAATATTAGAATAAATGGATCGGTTCTTCGGCATAGAAGAAGAAATTGAAGATGAACATTTTTCAATATTGAGACGGTAATATTGCTTATGATTGATTATGTAAGACTTCTAATAAACAGCACATAAACAACAACACTAACTACTTGCTTTATTAGAAATGTAAACAATTTTTATAATAATAAGTAGTTCTAATAATATAATGAGACTTTGCTATTATTTTTTATGAGAACGATTGAGTTTTGACACTTTTTATTCCCATGACGCGTAGAATACAATGCAATAAAAAAAAGTTGACCTTGGAATTCAAGGTCAAGGACAATTTTGCGGCAACTTTCTTTTACAGATCTTCGTCGATCCGAAGATGTAAAATACGCCTATGCAAGCCAAGACCAAACATTTCTTTACATCCTGTACACTGGTCGACAAAATTATAAGACACCATGGAAATTATTGAGAAAATTGGTAACACAACTATCGTAAACAGCGTCGTGTATAGGCCGAATAACATGTACAAGCGGACACTAGGTGATTTCTCCGGAAAAAATAAGACAAAAGTATAGAATCAAATTTTTTCATACCAAACTTAGTGTTCGAGGAAATCGAGTTTGGAAATGCAACGAATACGCGTGCTATTAGCTTGGAATCGTCTGACGCGTCTGATCATGGCCAACCTATTCTACTTGTAACCAAAGACATTCCATCTGACTTACAAGGAGAAGACGCGGTCATCGGGTCTTAGATTTTGTCGAAACTTTGCATACTGGTAGATTTCGTTCTCCCGTTTATGAAAATATAGCATTATAAGCGTAGATACTCAATAATTTTTGAGATATTTACAATTTAGATTTCATTGTAGCCGTTAAGCCGTTAAGTACAGTTTTGGTTAAAGTTCTTGTCTAGTGCCAAACGGCGTGATGGTAACGTACTAGATTCATTACTGGGAAGGTCAGAGTTCAAATCCCGTTTTCCTTTTTTTCCATTTTTTTCTTTTTTTTCTGTTCAGTTTATCTATTTTAATTAATTGAATTTTGCACATGAAAAGCACACTCGTAATATCTATAGGAAACAAAATATAAAAATTTTATTGAAAAGGAACATAATATGAAAGAAACGCTTGATCAATCTTAACGTATCTCAAAAGTTGTTGAATATCGACGCGTATAATGATACATTTTCATAAACAGGAGAACGAAATCTACCAAAGTTTCGAGAAAATCTGCGACCCCCATGTCCGCGTCTTGTTCTTGTTAGAATATTTCCAATGTACACAGAGTCTTTCCTAAAAAATTGTTTAACATGCACAGCATCGTAGAAGGAATTGGTCAACGAATAATTGACGTCGTCTCTTCGTGGAGTCCGATCGTCGAACGAAGCAACATCCGATACAAAAGGAACATATGTACTTCGCCTTCAAAAATGTCATACACGGCTCGAAAAATGTTTCCAAAAATTTCAACGCACTGCAGCCTTAAAACTGCATTGCCTCAAGCCTCGGAGTCTCAAGCCGTAAAAGTCGAAGCCATAAAACAAGCAAAAACCGCGATCGTTCGTTCAAAGTTCTCAAACGGAATGGTAAAATAAACGGAACCATAACATTGAAAACCTACTCGTATCCGAGGGCAAACGAAAACAGTAGCCAACTGGACATACCTAACAATTGTTTTTACCGTTAGCAATATTTGCGAAAATATCCGATTGCAAAGCACTGTGCGTTCCTGCCGGAACAACCTTTGCGGTGCAGTGGACCGCAGAAGCACATCGTACAAATAAAACTGCGAAAATCTGTAAATAGAGAGAACTGTTCCGAACGAGCGATCCTATGAGCAACATTCATCATAACGTTCATCTTCCTATCTGTCCAAACAGAAGCTATCTCGTGACCGGTCCACTGTTTCAATTAAACAGACCTTTCTCTGCAGTAAAAATAGTAGCAGAAGTAGTTGCATCTGTTCCTGTTATCTGACGGTTTTTAAATGTTATGTCAGCATGCCATTTGTTAGTTCTCTCTCGTACTATGTTGAATGAAAAGGTTGTAGCTGCAAAAGTACTTAATCTTTTCCCGTCACGAGACGATTTTTCAATTTTATTTTAGCACACAATTTGTTACTGCATCCTAGTACAGAGTCTTTCCACAAGAGCCACCGGAAGTTGTTCGTAAATAGACCATATTTAACTTTAGAGAATTATCATTGAGTACGAAATACTACATCGGGTAAATAACCACTTAAACTGTTTTTTTTTACACGATATCTGTGTATCTGTGGGTGCTAATTTTTTTCATTTACAATTATTCAGACTGTAAAAACACATCTGTGAAGAGGTTTCCAATAAATTTATTTCATTGGGCATATATTGTAATAAAAATCACTAAAAATCCGAGTAAATACATTTCTACAAAAGTTTGTAGAAATTTCTACAATGGAATGCAAGATAGTATGTTAAGTATGAAGTAATGCAAACTTACTTATTACTTTCATTAACTTTTAACTTCAACTTTACTTATTAATGTCAGATCCCACAGCAATTAATAATTAAAGTAGATGTGGATATTCAATAAGCATAAATTTTCTGGCGTCCTCCGCAAAATTGTTAAAGATTCAGAAGCTCTAATTATTGTAGTCATAAAGAAAATGGTGCAGCAAAGGGTTAATCACACATGTGTCCCGAAATCTAACCCAGTTTTCAGTCATCGCAGTGCCATTTTGCGTACTTCCGGAAGAGACGTTAAACTAATATACAAATTTCGATCTGAACATGTTCCCGAGAGAGGTTACCATCTAAAATCTAAATAAAGAGCCTGAATGCACCGGCATCCTTTTCTCAACGAGTTTTCATTCACAGAAAACCGTATACTCGGGAGTAAAAGGGATAAACTTTGAGCTGCACTCTTTACTGTCCGTAAAAACTGCTGGAATTCCTTCTTTGCGGAAGAAGAAGGCGAAAAGAGGGCTAAGATGTTACAAATAGGTGATACGAGACTCGAACGCCAAGGATTCATGACGCTTTTATGTTCAAAGTTCCCGGGCTGCGTGATTTTCTTTATAAAAAACTCTCTTCCGCTATGTTGCTTGGAGTTTTTAGAATTCACGGAGTAAGACAACTTGATTTGCAGATATTTCATGTCTACGTTGTGTTTGTGAATTTTTACTTCGATTTATTGCGGATTAATGATGATATTCATAGCTCCAAGATGGAGGATCATAAAAAGATGGATTCCGCCATTTATATCGAAGACTGCAGTCTCGTAACTGCATTTTTGTAGTAGAAAATCTTCCGGTCTTTTCAAAGTTGAAAATATTTATAGTTCCGAGCGACAAGCTTTTTTAATAGAAATATTTATTTCGCCATTTTTCTCGAGGACTTCTAAACATTTCTAAGCTTTATTACAAATTAAAAGTTGGGTCAATCGCAAGAAGAAGAAAACAGAATAAAATTAATTTTTTTCTTTATTGCTCTTAAACAATGGAAAATAATATGTCCACGTTCTTAGATTATTTTAATTTCTTTCTTTTCTTAAACTGCACTAACTCGTTTTTGCCATAAATGCATAAAATCCGTAGTCTACTAATAACATTACTCAACATTTCTAGGTTCAAGCTTCCTTAATAAAACAAAAACGTGTCTTCCGTCATTTCTCTCAAAAGTTCTAAAATTTACAAGTAATATAACGATGAGATAAACATTCAAGATTTATAGGATTCAATACAAAATTTTCTACTCTTCTCTAAATTGACAACATTATTAATAGTTCCCATATCCAAACTGTCTTAATAGAAAGAATATCTTCTCCCATTTTTCTGAATTACTCTAAAAATTGCGAAAAAGGGGAGAATAAAAATTAATCTCGAACAAATTATCGTTTAATGTTAAGGAATATGTTCTCTCATTGAAGTAATATTACGTTGAATATTACATTGAAGTAACATTACTTCTCAAATGAAGTAATATTACATTGTTGGTCCGACGGTACGTTTACGTAGCCATTATTTTCCCGTCCGATTTCCGGATTACGATCCGAGGCGACGGCGGCGGTTAAACAATAGTTTGTCGGCGGCTGTAGACGTAAGAATTGAACAAGGAACCGGTTGTGCAACAATCCGGAAACGGGAATATGTGTCGGTTAACGACAACTCCGCCGTGCTTGCATTATTTCACTGTTTCGAAGCTCTCGCCTCAGCGACGCAACGCTTCACCGCAATCTTACTATGCTCACCGGAAGAGGATGCAGACACAGGTCGATTTCGAGCGTCCTCGAAGTAAATGCGCGTTGCTTCTACGTTCGTTGTCTAACAGTTGTCGGCAGTACTCTTTGTAAATTCACATTTACCCAAACACGAAACTATAGAGAGGAGAATTCACGCGAAATTCTCCATTCGTTGATGATAGACTAAAGAAAGTACCGAGGGGACAGAAAGACATTTTTCCAAACCATTTAGCCGGTAAGGGGCGATTCTCGTTTAAACAAGGAAGGTTAACTGTTTATTTCTGTAGTCCAGAAATAATGAGAAACACCGTTCAATGGGAAGTAACATAGATATATTTAGATAAACAATATAATATACAGGGTGTCCCACATAAATGGGAACACCTAAATATCTGTTGTATTTAGAGTCCTATCAGAAAACTTCAGAGGACAAAGTGACACTATTGCAGGAGGAAAATATAATGGTAGAGAAAAAAATTTTATGTCGTGTTTTTTAATAAAATTTCAAGGTCACCGATGTTTTTTTTAAATGGAATAGTATTGTTTTACGATAGCATGATAGACAATAAAAAAACTAAATTTAGTGGATACCACTTTTTTGACCTTGAAATGACCTTGAGCAAGAAATCATGTTGGAGTGGATAAAATGTGGAAGTTTAAATTTACGTGTTTCAGCAAAGATTACGTGTTGTTTACGTCGAGTTGACCTTTACAAACCACAATAAATGTTTGAAATATTTTTCATAGTAAACAGCGTATGTTTATGTTAGAGTATGTATCATTGAGATCGTTAACAGAAGGTTAATCGGTTAGAATAAGTACGTTGTTCCTTCTGCATTATTCGAATTCGAAACGTGAAAGTGTTAACAATGCGTTATACTGTACAGGAACGAATCGATATGGTTTTCACTTATGGCGAAAGTCACCAATCTTTGAGGCAAGCACATTTGTACCTTGAAAAATTTGTGAATCGTATTTGTCCTTCGTTACAGGCATTTACCGTTGTGGTAAAAAAAAAACAATTTAAAAATACCGGTAGTGTAAGTTCTAAAAATCGTAATAATTACTGCAGCATGTGCTTCAATTACGTCTCAGGAAATCGACAATGCCTACGGATCATTTAATGCAAGATTGCAATATTGCATAAATGAGGATGGTCAATATTCCGAACATTTATTATCATATGTAAAGGTCAACCCGCCGTAAACAACGCGTAATCTTTGCTGAAACAGGTAAATTTTAAACTTCCACATTTTATCCGCTCCAACATGATTATTCTTGCTCAAGGTCATTTCAAGGTCAAAAAGGTGGTATCCACTAAATTCAGTTTTTTATTGTCTATCATGCTATCGTAAAAAAAATATACTATTCCATTTAAAAAAACATCGGTGACCTTGAAATTTCATAAAGAAACACGACATAAATTTTTTTTTACCATTATATTTTCCCCCTGCTATAGTGTCACTTTGTCCTCTGAAGTTTTCTGATAGGACTGTAAATACGACAGATATTTAGGTGTTCCCATTTATGTGGTACACACTGTATAATAATATAAGTTATGACAGAAAAGCTATAACGCGACGCATCTTCGTTCGTCATGCGTAACCGACCGGTGAGGTTATGTACGCTACATCGTATCGATCGACAATCGATTCCGTCATCGTGCGGACACAGCATACGCGCCACAATTTCGAGTATACTCGTCATGAGCAGAACGGTATTTTTATTGTTTAATGACGTGTATACTCGTCGTGTTGGGAAAGAAAGTGCATTTGCAATGAAATGAAATGTAAAAGTGTGCGCGGTGCAGTTTGTAAACAAAAAGCACAAAAATAATACTAGCTTAAAAATAATTCAGCACACACGTGCACGTTCTTAAAATGAAGGAAAATAGTTAATCCCGCCTTCCAGAAGCTTGCGCCAGCGAAAAAACGCGAGCCAAACGTGAAACTCGTTCCTGGGGCTGAAAGCAAACAGGTTTCGCAAGCTCAAAGAGTTCGAAAGGGTTGAATCCTCAAGTTTCGCAAAAAATGGCAGCGTTTTTAAAGACCACGAAAAACAGAGATGCTCTTTCGTTCTGTAATCTCAAACGTGTACGAGAGAGTTTCGTTTCATGGAAATCGCAAAAGTTTCCACGGGTTGAAGAAACACTAGAAGTTCAAGGGTTTGTTCAGCAAGTTGGAAGTTGCAGCAGTTCGTTATTAAAAATTCAGCAATTTTTATTAATGCAGTTCTGGCGCGGTTCATTGTTTCAGGGCCATTGTCCACTTTGTTGTCAAGTAGAAAGGAAGTATTTCTTGGCTTCGAGCGGATTATGTCGTAAAGACGATTACTACTATATAATCCTCTTTCTTCGTCGGGACGAAAGCGGCATATTTTTATGACAAAATCCAAAGGGTTAGATTAAGGTAAGATTAAAAAATGTTTTTTCACAGTCAGAATGGTTTAGTTTAGACAGCAATCAAACTTTATCCTTTTTATTGCATCAATATAATTCTCTAAATATTCATGATATATTAAAACAAAAAGATTTCTTTGAGAGTGTGTTGACAATTTTAACACAAATTAAAAATTTGCTATATTAATTACAAGTAATAGAGGCCAAATAAAATCTTCTACTTTCATTTAATAATTTCTATACATACATTGAAAATAACAAGTTGGTACTCTTAAATTCTTTTGATCTTTCCACTGTTTAAAATTGCGCTCACTCATTTTACCTTTTTTAATAAAAATCACTAAACAAGTAGAGTACAAATGAATTTAATATATAAAACATACTATAATAACATATGCAATATTCTTGCATTATTTACAATTAATTAAAATTCTTAACAGAAGGAATACATTTTCATTTAGCTTCTGTCTGTTGCAATTAACTCGAGAAATGTTTATATTGCAAAAAGATCCGCAGTTTAATTTATTTAAACTACATGAACCACATTTTAATTTCCCAGTTGTTAAATTTCTTTTCCGACTATTACTTCTTAAAAGTTTAACAACACAGAGTAGGAAAAAGAACGTTCATTACGTGGTTCATTTAACTATTTCATAAAGTTCTCGAACGGAAACGCACATGACTGTGAATTTCTCTACAGTTTGGAACAACTCATGAAACATGAGTCTGGCAATTAGTATGGCCGATCGCGAACGGCAGTTTGCGTTAAAGTTTAATTCCTGACAAATCGATTGGTTATTCTCGCTTGTCGTTCGCAACAGACCGAGGTGTTTCTCCAGACGCCATTTTGCCGAAAGAAACCTCGAATTCCAAGAAATATTCACGAACGCAACACATTATTTCCTGTTTTAATTTCTTCATTCATTTCCTGTTCTAATTTGAATTCACAATTTTGTAAATAATGAAGATTTTTAATTTATTTTCGTACGGACCGTAATTATATTCATACCAATTAATGAACATCAATTGTTTCACTTTAGATCGGTAGAAAGGCCGGAAGCAGGGCAAACGTCAACCCATGTTTTTCGAAAGATTCTGTGTAGAAAAATATATTATATAACTCGTGTAATTTTGATTATTTATATATTGTTGAACTACACATTATAATAAAACTCGCACAAAATCTAAATAAATTTAATCGTGCCATTTTTGTACTTGTCACATTTACTGGTCGGTAGGCTTATTGTTAACACTAAAGAATTGTAAGAAATTATTTGTAATGTTCTTTAGAGAACGTCAACAACGCAGGTAACAAACGAAAGGAAATTTTAACAGAATAGAAACTTCCTTTTAACAAAGAGTCCAGACACGTCGCAAGACTTTCTGCACCGATGGGCTTTAAATTGAAATTTGCATGCAAATCTACTTCCGGTCTGGAATCGTTTCGCGGAAACAGCATCAGCAATAGGAAATGTCGAGTGCGAATTTCCGGCGACTTAACCGAACAGAGCTTCGAATTCTCGACGCTGTCGGCTATGACGCGAAGTTTCAAGTATTACGAAATTCTCGCGAGCGGCGTTAAAGTCATTTAAAACAGCAGTCACCGCCGCGAAAGTTACTGTCCAAACAGTCGACGGCTCGATAAGCTTCCACGAACGGGGACACTGGTGCGGTGAAGTTTCGTTTAAACGGATCCAACGAATTTGTTCACCAATTCGATTTTCGAGAATTCCGGCGTATCGCTGGAAACCTGCCAAGAAAAATCAAGAAGAGAAGCGGAACTTGTATGATGCGCTTCTCATGAAATTATTATCTTCATTTTAGCACTATCGAACTGCGGATTTTATGATGAACAGAACATTGATGGTGAAAATAAATAGTGGAGATAGCCTTTTACTTATTTTAGTGATTTGACCTCAATGTACTTATTTTAAGACTGCGGATTTTATGCATCATATGAAAAATGGATCGGAAAACACAAGATTTGAAATTATACAATGTGCTTTTCCTGAAATTATTATCTTGATTTTAGTTCTACAGTATTGAATCGATAAGTGTCACGATATTCTGAACATGAAGTGTCGCAGAACTATCCCCACTCCTGCGGGGTATACCCCGTGAAGCTCGAGAGGCCTCGCTCGCCGAGAAGTATGACATCATGGAAGTCGGGTATATCGCTGAGACCACTACTAATCCAATGACCAAACTTCTTTACTTTATATTATCTTTTAATGGAACTTTCACCAACATATTCGTGGCACTTTTCTTCAATATTCGTGGAATATTTATGGGAGTCACTGTATCTTATTTTTAAAACAGCGTCTCCAAAGCAGCCTCATTGGCAAAATAATGTCTCGAAACCGCATTAAATTCCGCGATGTGGGTTTCTACCATCCTCCTGACATTTCTATAAGCCACGAATGAGAAACTATCCTCGTCCGGACATTACTTCCGCTCAATTTCGCAATCCCTCTACACGGGATGCAGTTTTTCGCCTCCGCGCGGCCACGAGGATATTTTCTGATTAAAATACAGAGCCATTAGAAACTCGAGGGTCTTTACCGTAATAGCAGGAAATACTGCATTCAGTAGGTGGCCGACGATGTTTTCTAGGACCACCTACACACCTCAAGAAAATATCACGGTCGACGGGTTTCGAATTCGTAGAGTTCTTTCATCGCACAAGACATTTCCGCCTCGAATTTTTAAGAAACGTAACGCCTCGGCATATGCAAACGGAATTAGAGAAAAATATTATACAGTATTTCATCGGTAATTGTCCCAAATGTCTCGCACATAATTGTCCCTGAGATATCCCCACTAGTGGTGGGTGTACCCCCTTGAGGGGCCGTGAAGCTCGAGGGGCCTCGAGCCCATGCAGCTCGGGTATATCTGTTACCAAAACTTACTCCATCGTCAATTAAAAAAATAGATATGTATGTATAATCAGAAAAATTTTGATCAGAGAAATATTACAAATATGATGGTAAAAGTCTCCTAAAAGATTAATTAAAAATGAAAAAGTGTCGTCATTGCATTACTGTTGCCTCACCGATGTTATGTACCTGACCTATACATAATGACCATACACCTGTATGTGATCCGAATTACATCGCGTTTGGTATCATTTTAATCAGAACAATGTCACAAATCTATTAGCGAAAGTCTCATAAAAAAATAAGTAATAATAAAAAAGTTATTCCTCGGTAATACATTGTGAGGACGCGCGAGCCTTTGAACTGTGCCGCCGACTGCGACTCTCCGTGTCTCTTTCTTTCCCATACGCTATCCTTCCTCGCGCCCGAAACTTTAATTGTCTATTACCCAAGTATATATCATCGGAATTATATCATATTTGGTATCATTTTGATTAGAAAAACTTCACAAATATGGTCATCGAAGTCCCATAAAAAAATAATGAATAATAAAGAAGTAGGAAATTCGGAATAGGTATGTTTACATTTTTCGGTGACCGAGGCCTCTCGAGCTCGGCTGTCCTTCTCTACGTTCGGTAAACCTCAAACAATGATATCCCTCGCGCATAATTTTCCCTGCGCAGACCCGTGTTGTGGACAATTATCGATGAAATACTGTAGTCGAGTTGTCTCTCTGTTAATCCTTTTAGTACAGAAATATCGACTATACCTGCGAAATGTGATTGTTCTGTTCCACGTTACAGATTTCTAATAATATTAGAATATTATCTTACTATAATATACATATTTATCATATTAGAATATTATAATTTTATTCTAGCATTAAAATCGATACCATACTCTCATTTATGAATTCCTCTTCAGTATCATAAATTTGGCTATTTTTCGTTTAATTTTTCGATCGACACTAAAAGGGTTAAAATTGAAATAATTTGCAATCATTTGAATTTTCTTAGTTATAAATGAAGTTCTTGCGAAAAAGAACTCATCAGACACACGCGCATTAGATATTCACGAATTAAATTATAGAATAGTTTTAAATTTCCAAAATAATTTCTTTCTACTTTCTGTCCCAGTTTTCGTAATTGTATGCAACGTGCGTTGACAATTGCGAGGTTCTTTTGCTCAGAATTTCGCCGCTTTAGAACATTTCTTTTTTTATTAACAATTTTTTGTTGGCGGTAGTCTGTTGCGTTTTGTTGCGCTGTCACTGCTAGGGGATGTTTTAGGCTTCGCGAACAGGTTTAGCTGCGACCCAGTTCGTGCTTAACGACTTCTCTTCTACGAAACGTGGATGACATAAATTACACCTTAGTGAAACTACAAAAGTTTACTCGTTTTTTTTAGTTAGGTGGCTGATGAAGAGTTGAGGCTGGATTTGTGCAATTTACACTTGGATCGAGAGCAGAAGTATTGTTAAGACTAGAAGCGTACGAATGACTTTACGACACGAGTGGACATCTGAGAAGTTAATTAGCATTTTTCGCCAAGAGTTTTACTTTCTTTAGCCGGCTTGCAGCCAGCATGAGGCACTTTAGTGTATTCATTTATTGTTTGGGACTCCGCTCGCGAAGGGCTGAGAGCTCCAGACGGTCGCAGTGGTCCAGGAGCATCTCTTTTTGTGGCCAAAATTATTGCAGCCTTATTTCAAGGCTTAATGTTATATTATTATTAGACTACGGATTTTATGCATTTATAGCAAAAATGAGTTGGTGTAACACAAAACAGTAAAAACATTAAGATAGTTTAAGAATGTCGATATGTTGTCTTCGACGTATTAAGATTGTTACAGAAGAAAAGAAAAGTTTACATGGTTACTGCTTCTTGCAATTGATGTCAACAATTTTTATTTTGCATAATGATCCGCAGTCTAATTATTACAGATCGTTGGATTCGTCTTGATATCAGTTATAATATTTTGAAGTAGAAAATATATGGTAATTATTTGGTAGTTTGATGACCTTGAAATCTGTTGTCAAGGTCATCATTCTGAACAACTTTTCCCTATACATGTTACCGCCGTGGTGGGGGATAACCCAGACCTAACCTAGAACTAACACCATTTTGAGGTTATCCAATTTCAGAGAATGTGTTCGATAATATATATCAAATCCGAAATCACATTCATGTAGATACTGGCAAATTGCAATAAGGTAGCATCGGTATATTTTTGTTCATAACTTTTTAATAAAAAAAAACGAGCGACGACTTAAATCTCTTGGAGGTTACTTAGAAAGGTGAACTTGATAACATATGTCAATACAGTATACATTATTTCATCTTTAATTGTCGTGAAATTCTGAACGATAATTGTCGCTAAACAATCCCTCCTTCCGCGGGGTATATCCCGTGAGGGGCCATGAAGCTCGAGAGGCCTCGGTGTGACCACTACTAATCCAACGACAAAACTTCTTTATTTTTTATTATTTTTTGGTGGAACTTCCACCTCAACATATTCGTGGCATTTTTCTAATGAAAATTATACCAAACACGATATAATTCGGATCATATTTACAATAATTCTCCGAATCTTTCATCGTCCATTACTCAAGTAAAAACCATCGGAATTATATGTTATTTGGTATCATTTTCATTAGAAAAATGCCACGAATATCTTGAGGTGAATGTTCCATAAAAAAATAATAAAAAATATAGAAGTTTTGTCACTGGGTTAATTGTTGTTTTCACACCGACATACTCGACCCGTATTGTGTTACACTTCTCGGCGATCGAGGGATCTCGAGCTTCGCTGTCCCTTTCTACGTTCGGCACAAGTCAAAGAATAGTACTATCTGAACGTTAAATGTCACCGGCCGGACCCCGTGGTGGCGACGATTATCGATGAAATACTGTATCGTTTTAGCCTTCATTACTTAAAATAACTGCTATATTTTGATATCTTCTTCTGTTTATAACTTTTTAATAAACAAAACTTCTTGAGGTTTACTCAGAATGTTGTCCTTGACAACACATGTCAAGGTCATCCGAGGAGACTTCCCTTAACGCAACATTTACCATCTCTTCGACTAAACAGCATTGCTCGATGAAACAGCACTGTTTTATCGAGATTTCTTTATTTTTCAAGGTCATCCGAGGTGACTCCCCTTAACGTAACATTTACCATCTCTTCGACTAAACAACATTGTTCGATGAAACAGCACTGTTTTATCGAGATTTCTTTATTTTTCAACGTCTTCAACGACGTATAACTGTTATTTTCAGAACCTTCACAATCCCTGCTATAAACCTAATGTTAAGCCGGCACTGCTTGCGGGTTAATTAATATCAAATGTCATGGAGCAGTTGGTGGACAGCTTGGCAGCTGGTAACAAGCAAAATGAGCATGTTTGTGATCTCGTGGACAGGGTTCGGGAAATCGTGCGCAATATCGAGTCCCGCAGACCGTGCTGTTCAACGAATCGTACGAACAACAGAGATAGAGGGTGAGAGCATGAGAGAGTTCGGTTGAAGGGGATTGTGTGTTCGGCAATGTCGCAAGACCCGGCTAAATTATGGACAAAGGTAACCCGTGGCGACAGCGGCACATTACAGTGTTTCTGTAAGGTTTCGATACATTTGGCCATCGGCCCGATGATCGATCGACGACCGAGCATTCATCCTGCACGTGGCAACGTGCTGACAAGTTCGACAGGGCCTTTGGTTGTAACACACTGGGCCGCGATCGATATCTCCGATGAATCAACGAAATAAGAGCCATTTGTCCGATGTCTTCATCGTGTGCACTAGAAACAATGAGACATAGTCCTGCATCAGGACCTGTAGGATCTTGTCCTCGTTTCTGAATCGTCACATTGTGTGATAGTGTTCGGAAAAAACCATGGCCGAATAATACGTGGTTATTAGGTGTACAAATGAATTCACAGCCTTTCCACAGAAAAATTGATGTCCGCTTATTCAAAATCGAATAACAATTTATTCAGAAATTTACACTTCGGTAGCGTCTACACATTTTTTCCTATCTCTCGGTGAGTCTTTTGAGGTTACATCACTTGAATATCAAATTCTATTGTTTCGCATTATTGTCCTGCACTTTCCGGGAAAAAGTTACCACTTACAGTATTTCATCGATAATTGTCCCAAATGTCTCCGACATAATTGTCCCTGAGATATCCCCACTAGTGCGGGGTGTACCCCCCTGAGGGGCCGTAAAGCTCGAGAGGCCTCGGTCGCCGAGAAATATGACACCATGCGGCTCGGGTATATCGGTGAGACCACACTAATCCGAATTTCCAACTTCTTTATTATCGAAGTCCCATAAAAAAGTAATGATTAATAAAGAAGTTGGAAATTCGGATTAGGTATGTTTACATTTCTCGGGGATCGAGGCCTTTTGAGCTCGGCTGTCCTTCTCTACGTTCGGCAAACCTCAGATAATGATATCCCTCGCGCATAATTGTCCCTCCGCAGACCCGTGTTGTGGACAATTATCGATGAAATACTGTAAATAAATGCGACAGCTAATTTAGTGTTAGCGGCGAGAATTAATTTGTGCACGTAATAATAATTTGATTGTGAATTTGGAAAGCTCAAAAATTATGCTCAATATCGAAATAGTTTATTTAGGATTGGATAGTTAGGTTATTGTGCGTTAAAGTTAGAGTTCAATTAAAATGGTGGACTGGCGCAGATTTGAAACTTTGAAGAAATCTTGTTGTTTAATACTGGTAGGTAGACAATTCGAATTTGTGTAGAGTAGTATTCCGTGAACTCTCCCGAACGAAATTCCATAATTTAATATTGATTTGTGTATGCGAAAATATGTTTAAACAATTTTCGAAGAGAAAAAGAATACTTCAACTATGTGTTTGTCAGTAATTTAGTTTTAAAGCGAAGTTGGAGGACTTCGAATATGTCTTCTGTTTTAACAATAATACTTGAGCAGATCTAACTTGCACAATAGTGCATTCTGTGGATCTTCCTGAATAAGTTGCAATCCTTGAATACGACATTATGAGCACGGAAGCATGTTTAAACAATTTTCAAAGTGAAGATGACATCGGAACTGAGTACCCGGAAGCAATATAATATCAAAACGAAGTCAGAGGTCTTTGAAGATGTTGTGTGGTTTAACAATAATAATTGCGCATATCTAAATTGCACAATAGTGCATTCTGTGGATCTTCCTGAATAAGACGAAGTCCTTGAATATGACATTATGAGCACGGAAGCATGTTTATACAATTTTCAAAGTGAAGATGATACCGGAACTGCGTACCCGGAAGCAATGCAGTATCAAAACGAAGTCAGAGGTCTTTGAAGATGTCGTGTGGTTTAACAATAATAATTGCGCAGATCTAACTTGCACAATAGTGCATTCTGTGGATCTTCCTGAATAAGATACAATCCTTGAATATGCATTATGAAGACGGATACATGTTTAAACAATGCAGTCTTTGAAGATGTCGTGTAGTGCTTTCACAATAATAATTGCACAGATCTAACTTGCACAATAGTGTATTCTGTGAACTGTCTTGAACATAATGCAATCATTTACCACTACCTTATGAATACATAAAACATACTTAAACAATTTTGAAATCGAAACAGACACGTAAATCGTAGATTTTTATAAAAGAACTATGGTCCATTTTAGGAGCAGGCCCAAATGAAGCTACTCTTCCATAACTGTTCTAATATTCGAAGTCGTGTGTCATCAGATAATCGTTCTACTGTATTTTTGAAGTGATATTCGAGAGAAATGTCGGAGAACAATATCGAAAAATTGTTCCTACGGGTGAAGTAAAATGAGGTGATTAATTCTATTCATTAGCTTATCAAGATCCTTTCGATTTTGTTGTTCCAGGCCACGCGAAACAGCCTTTCGCATTCGAAGTTACATTAGTAAGATTCATGAGTTGCCGGATTGCACGCCATCATCATTCAAGCCGTTCCTGCAGACGATAACAAGTTGAAAAAAGTTTCCTTTCAGTTCGCTAATTTCGTTGAGCGCTCGTGCTAACTTTTATAAGGAACCGTTCTCTTTTTTTCCAAATGTTTTGATCATTACCTTTCTTATTACACCGAGCCACGAACAAATGGACCACGAACAGAACGCATCTGTATTAAAATGCAACGAGACCGCGGATCATTATGCAAATCCGAATATTCTTTTATGAATATCGGAATGAGAGAAAAGTTTCTTGCCTACCGTCCAAAGTCAGAATTTCAATGAAGTCGAACTTCGTGAGAATATTATATCGAACGTGACAAAGCTCGTAGCAAAACCGAAATCTCTGCATTAATAAATTTACTTGACAGCTGATTTTTATGCAAAATAAAAATTTCTTATATTAATTGCATTAATTGCAGGAGCTACATAGACATTTATTTATTTCTTTAACAACTTTAATAAATCGAGTATGATACAACAGTATCTTTAAATTTTATTAATTTATTATAATATTAGCAGTATAAAAATTTCAGTGAAAAGTAATGTCAACTTTGGAGAAGTAAGTGTCATAGCAGAATTATTATTATAAGTCGAATGCAGAGTAACATTATTTAAGAAAAGAATAACGAGGTAAATAAATAAATAATAAATAATTACTTTAGAATTAAAAATTTCAATCAAGTCGAACTTTATTCGAATACTAAAATAATAGTTAAATATAAGTTTTGTCAAAATAATAGTTAAATATAAGTTAAATATAAGTTAAATAATCGTCAAAATAATAGTTAAATATAAGTTAAGTATAAGTTAAATAATTGTCAAAATAATAGTTAAATATAAGTTAAATATAAGTTAAATAATTGTCAAAATAATAGTTAAATATAAGTTAAATAATTGTCAAAATAATAGTTAAATATAAGTTAAATAATTGTCAAAATAATAGTGAAATATTTGGATTCAAAATAAAGTTAAATAATTTTCAAAATAATAGTTAAATATAAGTTAAATAATTGTCAAAATAATAGTAAAATATTTGGATTCAAAATAAAGTTACAATTTATTCGTTGTGAGAGTCAGGAATTAATTTGTACAATATATTTATTAAAAATTACAGTTAAAAATAATTTTGGTTTTGAAGGCCTACGTGTTACAGCAGAATTATTACACGCGAATTTAGAGTAACAGGATCTGACGATAGAAAATTCGATGATTGCTATAGACACACTCGAAACAAAATGGCGTCGGCTAACTTTAACGTATCGTTAAAACTGTAACAGAAGTTGAGAGAAGTTGAAAAGAGATCTGACCACTGTCCAAACGTTTGAACCAACGAAAAATTAAAGTTTCCTTTGTTGAAGTAACTCGCAGAGCTAGAGTTAACGCCACATCGACCGCATGGAGTGATAACGTAGAGCGAGAACTATGTTTTAGAGAACCGAGAGACATTCGAGAGATGGTCGCGCTGACAATTTAATCAATTTCATTCCGGTGAATTCGTGTTCGTCAAAATGCAGGACAAACAGACCAATTTCTAGACTGCGAATTTTGTGCAGCTATCACAATGAATAAATGGAACACGATAATGTCAGGTCAATTTAACAACTAAATGATACCATGTGCGTCACGTTAAAATGATTTAGAGACCAAAACGATCTCTTTTTGTTTTGCATGCAGTCTTTTAATGACATTGTTTGTTTATTTTTAATGTACGCAAAGCTTCAATTTGTCAAAACAAAACTCTTTGTTCTCCTGAAGCAGTTTATGAATACGAACCTCTACTTTTATAGTGTGTATGAAAATCTGCAGTTTAATAATTTTACACCGTGAATGTTTATGCAAAATCGAAATTGTCTTACAAGTAACTCAATCGTCAGGAGGAAACATGAAATAAAAGTGCATGATGTCTTTTCAATAAATTTGATAAATCGACTATAGTGTGACAACATTTTTAAATTCTTCTAATGTCCTCGCAACTTGTATCTCACTAATTCGTTTTGTTTCTAATGATTTTTTACAAGAAACATTTATCAACATATTCGTCACATTTTTCTGATTAAAACGAGTCCCAACAGGGTACAATTTGGATTATATTCATTTGTTTTATCCACGATAAAGTAGAACCTCTATTATCCGAACTAATCAATGAAGGCACAAGTGATCAGATAATAAAACAGTTACAATTTGAAATTAAATCTTTACCGACTTATACAATGAATCCTATTGCATATGGATCACTCTAGATCAAACTGTTTCCTTGTGAAACATAATTATACTTAGAAAGAAGAGTTCATCGGTTCGGATAATAGAGGTTCTATTAAATCGTGAATTAAACAAACAAAACATGCTCCGAACTATGTCATGTTTGTACTCGTATTAACGAGAAAAATTTCGCAAATATGTTGGTAAAAGTTTTATCAGTCTAAATTGAAAACTGACAACGAACAATTAATACTTTTAGTCGGCGATTGACAATGAACGATTATCTGCGTATAAGCAGTAAATGTACATAAATTAATAGGGACTTTGTAAATGTTCGAATTATTCAATTTGTTTTTAATGCTCGAATGAAAATTTTTAATGGATAATTTGCAAACTTTGACTTCAGGAACAAGAATTCGAGTAAACATCGACAGTGTACTCATTAGAGTTTAGAAGCGATGGCGTCGACCGCCATTGAATCTGTCGAACATCGTCCTACACGTAGATGGACAGGCAAATAAATTATTCATGACATTGCGTCTAGACGTGGTCAGCGATGCAAGAGCATAACTGTGGCCCGTTCCAAAGGTTTTGCACCCTCGCGTCGATGATTCCTATGAAAATGACGTTTCCTGTGCGGGGGAACAATGAACCTCGGCCATATTGGCATAAATCTTTCCAAATGGAGACGAAATTGAAGGAATTTAGATGAAGGGCAGCAATCTGAAGTCATAATGGTTTCAAGTAGATCTAGTCTGAGATACAAGTTCGTTCATTTTGTTCATTATTGCTGCAAACGGGGTACTTAATGCTGGAAAATAGGATGGGGACGTTTGTGCAAACTTTTGTCAACAAATTTAGAGATTTTGGAAATAATTTAAAAATTCTTCTATGTAATAATAGCAAATTCTGTGATTTATTAATTTTTATAATTAGGTGGAAGTCTGTGGATCAGTCGTGAATAGACTGCTGCTGTTTGTACAAACTTACATAGATAGATATAGGAATATTTTAAATTTAAATAAAATACTCTTGTCTATAATTAAATCTCGCTAAGTTATAAATACAAAAAGATCAGTGGATCAGTCGTGAATAGACTGCAGATGTTTGTGCAAACTTACATAGATAGATATAGAAATATTTTTAAATTAAATAATATACTGTTGCCTATAATCTCACTGAGACATAAATACATAAAGATCAATGGATCATTGGTGAATAGACTATAGATGTTTGTGCAAATCTACGCAGACAAATATAAAGAGATTCTTAAGTAAAATACTGTTTTGTATAATATCAGTGAATCTTGTAGATTATTGCTGTCTTCAAATCCTTCTAAGCTATAAACCCATAGAGATCAATGGACCATTAAAAAATAGACTGTGGATGTTTGTGCAAATCTACATACAAAAATATAGAAAAATATGGAGATTATATAAAACATTCTTTTGTATAAAAGAATGCTTGAAACCCTTCTAAGTTTAAAAATTCATATAAAGATCAGTGAATCATTGAAAAATAGACTATGAGTGTTTGTGCAAATCTACATAGACAAAAAGGTTCATTAACATAGAGAATTTACATAAACAAAAAAATTCATTGACATAGAGAATTTATATAGAGAAATCTAAAGAATGATTTTTACACTTTCGTGTCTTACTGATTTTTTAAAATTTTATAATAGGCTGCAAGTCTTTGTGCATTTTACGATATTAATATAAAAATGATTGAGACCTTCAGGATCACAGAGTAAATTGAAATTCTTTTATTAAAATGAAATGTCAGGTGGATAAAATAAAATTTTATATCAATTTTTTATTTTCCATGTTTATAAAAATGATTCTTCAGAACAGTTAGTATACTCTTGTTCTACAGTTTTATCTTGTGAAATGAAGCCCTTAAGTAGAGTAACGAGATCATTATTTCTGTCTTCGACGAAATTGACTTTTCCGAGACGACAATTACACGTTACGTAAAAATCAGAGATTTTTATTCGCTCCTCGGCATACCATCGATCGTGAAAATCCACTTTCGATATTCATCCATCACCCGACGAGAGCCGAGCCATTATTCACGTTGTAAATCGCGTTCCTTCGTTATCGCTCAAGGGTTCGCAACGAGTGACCATTACTCTCCTTTGGCTGCCGTTGATTCTTGCAATTCACCGATAACTGCAGCTTAATTTCGCGATATAGTATACAAATCACTTCGTCCTGCAAAATGAGTCCTAAACCTATCTCTATCCAGAGAAGTTTCACATAAATTCGCAAGTCACGAGTACTTGAAATATCTCTCGTAGCTTACATCAAAAAGCTCGGAGCCATCACAAAAACTAAATAGTCTCAAGAACCTCAAAAACACAAATACAACTTCTGACCATAGTATTTTCTATCTGCAAATTTATTTAAACTATCTTTTATCTTCCTTTATTCCCATAGTCAAGATCTTCTACAATGAATCGATCGATTCTACAATGGGTGTAGCAGTACTCGTGCTATAATTAACATTAGGTCCTTCTACATGAAAAATCACGTCAAATATGTGCAACACAATTTTTTTATACTAAGCTCCGTTTTTTAATGGAAACGAGCCAAAAGAACTCACGCGACTCTCATCATCGTCAACACGCTCCACGATTAAATCGATTGATTCTACGATGAATATGGAAGTACACATAACAAAACGAACATTGGGTGATTCTACATGGAAAACCATGTCGAAAATGTAAAACAAACTTTTTTCATACTAATCTTCATTTTCGAAAAGAAACGAACCAAACAGCTCACACGACGATCACCATCGTCAGGAGTTTCCTCGAGGAAATTATTCGAAATTCTACGATGAATATGGCAGTACACATAACAAAACGAACATTGGGTGATTCTACATGGAAAACCATGTCGAAAATGTCAAACAAACTTTTTTCATAGTAATCTTCATTTTCGAAAGGAAACGAACCAAACAGTTCACATGACGCTCACCATCGTCAGTAGTGTCCTCGAGGAAATTAATCGAAATTCTGCGATGAATATGGCAGTACACATAACAAAACGGATTTTGGGTGATTCTACATGGAAAACCATGTCGGAAATGTCAAACAAACTTTTTTCATACTAATCTTCATTTTCGAAAAGAAACGAACCAAACAGCTCACATGACGATCACCATCATCAGGAGTTTCCTCGAGGAAATTAATCGAAATTCTGCGATGAATATGGCAGTACACATGACAAAACGGATTTTGGGTGATTCTACATGGAAAACCATGTCGGAAATGTCAAACAAACTTTTTTCATAGTAATCTTCATTTTCGAGAAGGGACGAACCAAACAGCTCGCATGACGCTCACCGTCATCAGGAGTTTCCTCGAGGAAATTATTCGAAATTCTACGATAAATATGGCAGTACACATAACAAAACGAATATTGGGTGATTCTACATGGAAAACCATGTCGGAAATGTCAAACAAACTTTTTTCATAGTAATCTTCATTTTCGAGAAGGGACGAACCAAACAGCTCACATGACGCTCACCGTCATCAGGAGTTTCCTCGAGGAAATTATTCGAAATTCTACGATGAATATGACAGTACACATAACAAAACGAACATTGGGTGATTCTACATGGAAAACCATGTCGAAAATGTCAAACAAACTTTTTTCATACTGATCTTCATTTTCGAAAAAAGAACAAACCAAACAGCTCACATGACACTCATCATTATCAAGATGTCCGTCGGTGAAATTAATTGATTCTGCGACAGGTGTGATAATACACATCAAATGAACATTAGGTGATTCTCCAGAAAAAGCCGAGCCAAAAATGTGAAATAACATTTTTCCATAGTAAACTTCATTTCCGAATAAAACGAGGTAACAAGCCTCGCATAACACGATCACTATATTGAATATCAGTTAATGTGTGATACACTCCGGAACGAAGGTAATTTTCTTAATCACAAAGCCCGGTGTGGAAATACATTATCGCACAATTTCGCTGAAATTTTCGCGTAGAATCATCTCGAGCCGGTTTCAACGGGAATATTGGAACACAGACTGTGTAGGAAACCTTCGAGATAGTGTACGCGAGCTGTCTTGTTCGCTGATAATTTCTGTCGTTCGAGGAAGTCTCCTTCAGCAGCAGCGTACCTCGTCCACGCCACTTACGTTTCCGAGGGAGCGCCAACCGGAGTGTTCCGTGGACGGAACCATTAGACGGAGACGATGATCGATGCACCTCTAACGCGGATGATTTCATGGCAAATAACGAGGACGAGACGATTCGTTAACCGGATAAAGAGTTCTTGTAGAATGGTGGATAATACACCGTCTCCGTTGAACGAACTTGGAAGCACTAGTCAGGCGACTGCTCTCTTATACGATCTTTATGTTCACTTTATATTGTTGATGTGGTCTTTATATTCCTGATGTGTTCTTTATGTGTGCTTGATCTGATCTTTATGTCCTTTATGTGTACTTGATGTGTTCTTTACATTGTTCGTGTGTTCTAGATGTGTTTTTTATGTTCTTTATGTACTCTCTATATTGTTAATCTGTTTTTCATATTCTTGATATGTTCTTTACCCTTTTTATGTGTCTTCAATGTGTTCCTTGCATTCTTGATGTGTTATTCATGGGTGTTTTATATTTTTGATGTTTTTTCTGCTCTTTATGTACTCTCTATATTGTTAATCCGTTTTTCATATTCTTGATATGTTCTTTACCCTTTTTATATGTTCTTAATGTGTTCCTTGAATTCTTGATGTGTTCTTCATGGGTGTTTTATATTTTTGATGTGTTTTTTATGTTCTCTATGTACTCTCTATATTGTTAATCTGTTTTTCATATTCTTGATATGTTCTTTACCCTTTTTATGTACTTAATGTGTTCTTCATGGGTGTTTTATATTCTTAATGTGTTTTCTATGTTCTTTATGTACTCTCTATATTGTTAATCCGTTTTTCATATTCTTGATATGTTCTTTATCCTTTTTATGTGTTCTTGATATGTTCCTTGCATTCTTGATGTGTTCTTCATGGGCGTTTTATATTCTTGATGTTTTTTCTGCTCTTTATGTACTCTCTATATTGTTAATCTGTTTTTCATATTCTTGATATGTTCTTTATCCTTTTTATGTGTTCTTGATATGTTCCTTGCATTCTTGATGTGTTCTTCATGGGTGTTTTATATTCTTGATGTGGTTTTTATGTTCTCTATGTACTCTCTATATTGTTAATCTATTTTTCATATTCTTGATATGTTCTTTACCCTTTTCATGTGTTCTTAATGTGTTCCTTGCATTCTTCATGTGTTCTTCATGGGTGTTTTACATTCTTGATGTTTTTTCTGCTCTTTATGTACTCTCTATATTGTTAATCCGTTTTTCATATTATTGATATGTTCTTTACCCTTTTTATATGTTCTTAATGTGTTCCTTGAATTCTTCATGTGTTCTTCATGGGTGTTTTATATTCTTGATGTGTTTTTTATGTTCTTTATGTACTCTCTATATTTTTAATCTATTTTTCATATTCTTGATATGTTCTTCATCCTTTTTATTTGTTCTTAATGTGTTCCTTCCATTCTTGATGTGTACTTTATGTAGGATCTTAGGAAAAAGTAGGGCACCGACTGGCCACACGAGGAATCGAACTCGGGACTCGCGATTTGAAGCTGATCAGCTCCTGCATATACCCACGGAACCATCCGACTTTTCCCAATCTCTGTACGGTATTTGGTCTGGGGGAATCCTGATACGAGATTTATGTATTCTTTATATTCTTTGCTGTTCTTTATATGTTCTTGATGTGTGGTTTATATGTTCTTGATGTGTGCTTCATGTTCTCGATGTATGCTGTATATGTTTTCGATGTGTGGTTTATGTGTTCTCGATGTGTGCTTTATATTCTTGATGTATGCTTTATATTCTTGATATGTTCTGTATGTGCGTTTTATATTCTTGATGTATTCTTTCCGTGATCTTCATGTGCTTTTTATGTTCTTGATGAGTTCTTTCCGTGATCTTCCTGTGCTTTTTATGTTCTTGATGAGTTTTCATCTTCTTGATGCGCCCTTTATAGCCTTCGTGTTCTTGATGTGAGTCTGTCTGCATCTGCATAATTGCAAGACAAAGAGCTGTATGTTTTTTAATAACTGGACTGCAAATTTTATGCTCCGTAATTTTGCATGAAGGTCCAAAGACTTTATGCAGTGTTTAACTGCAGGATGTCTATTATAAATAGAGCATTTTCTGACAGATAAGAGTCTCATTGATTAGAAGTATATAAGAATATTTTTACGTCCTGGTGATCATGTAAAAATCATTAGAAGAGGAAATACATTTTTATTTGACTTCCGATTCCGAAAATTGATTTGGAATATTTTTATTCGTTAGGAGGAGAAATGCATTTGTGTTTGACACAAGATAAATCGGATTTTTCCGGAAATCTGTGTCAGACCCAGCTCAAAATGACTCGATGCAAATAATGAAATTAAAAAATCAAATTCGTCTATTTTAAATTTTCGAGTTTCTACACACAGAAAAATCAAGAACAAGTTTTCAAGATCGTTTAGAAAATTCGCGATAGAATCAAGAAGCAATAAAAAAAAGCTCGATGCAATTTCAAAGAAGCCCTGTTCACGAGATTCATTCTCTGCGTTGAATCCGAGTCGTAGATGCCCGCCGCGGTATGGTGAAAAGTTAAAACCACACAGATCTCGATCCCCAGGGATCCATTCCGCGGTGGGTCATACGAGTGGATCTAGAAACCGAGTCCTCTAGAAAATTCCTCCGTGACTTGTCGGTGATTGATTCAACGCGACCGACGCGACGCAACGATCCAATCAGAATCTCTTTTCACCGACAATTCCCTTTGAATTCGAGCACTTTGTATTCTGCATGAAATCCAATACACCCAAGCCTCCTGCGAGGGAAAACCTTTTCTTTTCTGATCCATGCAATGTTTCTTCAAACATGCTCGAAATTCTCGGTGACAAAGAGCGCTCCAATCGAATGTGCAGAAAAATAAAAGAATTCAACCAGAGTCCGAACAAAATGAACGTACAGTGTCTCACAAAAGTATTCGAACGCCCTTTAAATCAGAATAATTTGTTTAAAATTGCACCAAACGACTTGACTTTCTTTGCGCACTTAGAAGCATTTATTTGGATAAAATTACATAAGAACTGAATTTAAAGCTGCAGGGTGTCGAATGCAACAAAATCCAAAAAATCGTCTATCGAAAATTTGTAAATAGATTTTGCAGAATTTTGCTAAATTACAGTTCGATAGTGCAAATCATGCATCTCCAAGCGAGATTATTCAAGGGCCGAATGAAAATTGAAAGCTATACGCTGTCGAGTGCAACAAAATGCAATGATTTCGTTATATTATAGTTTGTTAGCCCAGAACAATTACTTCCAAAGATTATTTGGCAGCTGAAAGAATATTTAAAGTTCCAGTCTGTCAAAGATATCACAACACAAGAATTCGCAATCAATCGACGATTTTCTAATAGCTTAAATTATTCAAGAACTAAAAGGAAATTGAAAGCTGCAGGCCGTTGGTCGCAATAAAACGCAAAATTCGCAGTAAACCGGAAATTTTCCAATAACTTTTGCAGACTTTTCAGACTGATGAATGTAACAAAATGCAAAAAACCTACAGTCTACCGGAAATTTGCTAATAGCTTTTGCAAATTTTTGATAAATTGCAGTTCGACGGTCCAAATCAAACACTTTCAGTGATTAACGGAGGACCGGAAGAAAATTGGAAGCTGCATCCTCTCGACGATTTGCTAATAACTAAATCTAATGTACATCGAAGAATTGTCAATACTTTTTGCTTTCAAAGCAAAATTATACAAGAACTAAAGGGAAATTGAAAGCTGCAGACTGTTGGTCGCAACAAAACGCAAAATTCGCAGTCAACTGGAAATTTGCCAATAACCTTTGCAGACTTTTCGCTAAATTACAACTCGTCAGTCGAAAACGAGTACTTCCAAGCAACATTATACAAGAACTGGAAGGAAATTGGAAGCATCAATTTTGTTGAATGTAACAAAATGCAAAAAACCTACAGTCTACCGGAAATTTGTCAAAAGCTTTTGCAAATTTTTGATAAATTGCAGGAGACGGTCCAAATCAAACACTTTCAGTGATTAACGGAGGACTGGAAGAAAATTGGAAGCTGCATCCTCTCGACGATTTGCTAATAGCTTTCGCCAATTTCACGTTAAATTACATTTCACCAGTCCAGAATAATTACTTTCAATGATTATTCGAGGACCGGAAGAAAATTGGAAGCTGCTAGCTGTCGATTTCAACAAATCGTAGGAAATCTACAGTCTATCACAGATTTGTCGACAGCTTCTGCAGATTTTTGCTAAATTACAGTTCGACTGTCCGAATCAAGCACTTTCAGTGATTATCCAAGCACCCGGATGAAAATTGAATGCTATCGACTGTCGAACGTAACAAAATGGCGTACAGAAGCTGGGATGTTTCGAGTGGTGAGGAATTCCGGTCCCGGAAACGGGAGTATTAAGCAAACGTACCGGGAGGAAACAGGTTTCTCTCCCCGAATCTGAGTGTCACGTCGAGGGTGACGTTAATGGATATCGATGGCGCAATTTATTACCTACGCCGAAAAGTTTCCTCCGCTTTAACCCTAAGAACAATTTTAAAAAATGTGCCGCTTGATTAAACGAAACTTCCTTGAACAAGGAAAACTTTTTACTTTGTACACTTTTCAAGACTTTGACGGGGAACAGTTCTCCAAGCATAGAACACACAAACTTTCTATAATGTACTACTGTATCAAATTATGCATATGTTTTAAATGTGTTCTATGTGTCGAATTTTATTAAGAATTTTAAGAAAGAAATTAATACTAAACGTACCTCTGCTGGTTAAATGACCCTATTTATACAGTGTGTCCCATTTAAGTTGAGATTGTAAAAAATCTCGAAGACATGTGATTTAAAACAAACAAACTGACGCACGTCCTTTAGTGTTTCCAGTGGGGAGTCAAATGGCACTACTAGTTTTCTAATGCGTGGGCGTTTCCAAGGTTATTTCAAGGTCATTTTGTCTTTTTTTATCATAAACCCATATTTTTATTTCGGAATCGTATTCTACGTAAAAAAGTGCACAACTTTTGTTTGAAACATCTTTTTGTAAGTTAAATATTTCTTAAGATATTTAGCTGATTTTTCATGTTTATGTCAAGGATAATTTTGTTTTTCTATTAAAATGACAACATTACTTTCTTGTGGAAGATTTTTTATTTCATTTAATAACATCATAACAAATGCCCGAAATTTTTACCCTCAACTTCTAGACACTTAGTAATTCGTTTAATAAAAGACTCATGAACATATAATAAAGTTCTTACAAACTTACAAAAAAATGTTTCAAGCAAAAGTTGTGCTCTTTTTTACGTAGAATATGATTCCGAAATTAAAAATATGGGTTTATGATAAAAAAGACAAAATGACCTTAAAATAACCTTGAGAACGCTCACGAATTAGAAAACTGGTAGTGCCATATGACTCCTCACTCGAAACACTAAAGGACATGTGTCAGTTGGTTTTTTTTGAAATCATATGTCTTCGACATTATTTACAATCTCAACTTAAATGGGACACCCTGTATATTTCACTTTATCATTATTGAAATTATCAAGATCTTCCCGTGGAAAATGATTGAATAAATTTAAAATATGATTAATTCTAAATTGGAAATCTTGTCAATTTTATAAGGAAAGACATTGGTTAGTCACATTTATTGCTCGACAAGTTTAGTGTTAAAAAATTAAGAAACATATTTGCACTGCGAGGATCTAAGCTCATAATGCCAATTTTGTCAGCACGAAACTTAAGGATCTTTATACAAAATAAAAATTGTCTGCGTCAATTATAATATTTACGATTTATTTGGACGGTCTATAATCAAATTATGCCTACAGTTGTTTTTAATAATAACATCTAATCAAATACTATTCTCATTCATAGAAGCTGAAATTAAGGGCTATCAAGTGTCATACATGGTGTACCAAAAATATGGTACTTTCTTAAACGGGGTGATTCCTGAAGTCATTTAAGGCAACTTTTTCCTTTGCGGAAATGTTCTCCGTGGCTTTGTTAAGGAGTTATTAACGAAACACGCGGACCAATCAGGGCGCGGCTACAGCGAGCGGATTCCGGCTCGGCCAACGCCAGCGCCACGCTCAGCGAGACCTGTGCTCTGATTGGCTCCGTGTTTTTCGTTAATAACTCCTTAACAAAGCAGCGGAGAACATTTTCGTAAAGGAAAAAGTTACTTCAAATGACCTCAGGAATCACCCCTTCAAGCTAGTAGAATATTTTTGGGACACCCTGTATACTTTCCCAATGTATTTACGAATTTTGCATCGCAACTCTTGTGCAATAGTGAAAAACAAGGTGGAAGCTTTTCAGTTGATTCAATGTTTCAGCGTGAAACTAGCAATGATGAGGGATTTACTTTTAAACCGAAAACTCCATTTCTTCATTGAATCAACAATCTTCGAGCAGAGATGGGAGGATTCATTATCCTGACACGGGGGTGTCGTGTAACGAGTTGGGAAGCAGAGAATGCTGGTTAGAAATTCCTCGATGGAAATCCACCATTGCATCAGCAGAAAACGAGGAAACTAATTTTTAAGACATTTCTGAAACGTTCTGCTTGGAGAAATGCAATGAGAAATTGGAGAATGACTATGAGAAATGGTGAGACAGTGTAATGCTTGAATACTTGTGCTGCGATAGTGTGTCAGCTTACTCTGAATTGAAATAAAATAGTTTTACAGTCAATCAAATGCTATAACATCACAGAAAAATATTCTAGATGTATTATTCGAGTTTATACAATCTTTTACTGGACGGTGGATTTTATACATTTATGACAATAATGAATAGATTAAACATTACACAGTGAAAACTTTTGAGGAATTTACTAGCATTGCTGTTCTATTTTCGAACTATTGGAAATTGTTAAAGGATAGAATACATTTTTATTAAATCCTTATTTCTTACAATTAATGCAGAAATTTTTTATTTTCCACACGAATCCTCAGTTTATTCAATACTTATTATTTCATTACTATATTTATTGTTTATGTATCGACTTAGTATAATCGTAATTGTATCGTAATGTAATGTATGATTGGTAATGATCCAGTTGGATTAATACAACCTTAAACATTTCATAAAAGCGCCAAAAACAATAAGAACATAATATAAAAATTACGTTTCTATTAAATACAAGATCATAAAAGCATCAGGAAGATTTAAGAATACTTTCACATCATTCTCAATTTAATAAAATTATTAAAACTAGAGATATACAGCTGGAAATATGTTTTTATGCACTACAAAGTAATACAGACATTAGACGAATTGAAGAACACTGTCACATCATTTTATTAAAATTATAAAAACAGAAGATGTAGCTGAAAATATATTTCGATGAAATACAAGCTGTAAAAACATTAAAAGAATCTAAGAATTCTTGCACACTGTTTGCAGCTTTGAAACATTATTAATATAGCTGAAAAATATTATTATACCACAGCTGAAAATATAGAATTACATTTTTTCCTGCGAGGCTTCGCGTTCAACAACACGAGCTTGGAATGGCACGTGTGCTGTTCAGTAGGATAAATGTCTGATCGTGTCTTTCCATTTCTACCTCTCGCAAATAACGCTGGGTGTGCTCGGCGAATTTTATTCCAGATTTTTCACTTACATATTTGTTCATGTAGAACCAAAGCGAATTTCCCTGCAGATTTCTCATTTGTGTTTCCATATAGATTATATTAGAGTTTTCACTGGTTTTTGAAAGATTAGTAATAATAAAAGTTTTTGAATAATTAGTAATAATATAAGTTTTTGAATAGTTGGTAATAATAAAAGTTTTTCAATAATTGTTTCAAATAATTTGTTCAATCATTCAAATTTCTTTCAATTTACAAACAAAAATTCCTTTCTTTTCAACGAGCACTATCAAAATCTCAGAAAATATTTTTCTGTGCTCCTTTAATAGAAGAAAATCGCAAAAAGGCTCAAAATGAATTTTCAATTAACTTCACAACTTTTCAAATGGGGAAACAGAAGGTATATTGCAATAAATGGTTAATAATGTAAATTATAGAATAGTTATAGAAAATTGCAGAGCCAGAGCAATAAAAATAGTAGGCAACAATTAAAATTTCATACCTCAAACATACATCGAAAATTAAATTACCGGTTACCGTATGGCTAAACGAATGTTTGTACTCCAGCATTCTTTGTACAGAAAACAGAAAACAGAAGAACGTGCATACCTACACTCCGGGTAGCAGGTTAATAACTTCATGAAACGGTTTATTAATAATTTAGCGTAATGGAAAACGTTGCGACGGCGAATAAACGCGGCGATTGGATATTGTGCGATGTTCATGAAAAATGGAGGATGGTATGGTCCCTTTGTGGCGAGAATTTACAACGAAACATCCGACAAGTTGTTGCTCGAAATCGTCTACTTCCTGCACATTGCACGGTGGTTACGCGTTGATTACATTTTCGATCCCATTTCCGTGTTTGACATTTCTGGACATGTATGAATGATGGAATTCATTGATCAGTCTTGTTCAAACATGTTCAGATATGTTTGCTCAGATTTGAAATTAGTTATTTTTATGTTATTGCAAATATTCAGTAGTGAATGAAAACACATTCGTTCGATAACTTTTTTAAATAATCTCTTTTGGTATTACATTTTTTAAAGAATATTTTTAAACTTTTATTCGGTATAGTACCTGCATTAGTTCATAATCCTGTTAATTTTCTGTAGTTAAAGTATTAATTAAGGAAGATCTTGGTGGTTAAAAAGTTATTTTAAAAACTCTTTATCCTGATGGTGAAAATATTAACGCCAATACTTAGAACATTCTTCAAGTCCTGTTTAACAAGAACTTGATAATAAAAAAAAATGCTCAATGCTTTCAACATCCTCAAATTTTTGTTTAACAAAATTTTCATCCTGATATCTAGAAACTCATAGATATGTTTAAGATCTTAAAACATATAATTTAACAAGGATTAGATACTGATCGTTCAAAGACGACTTAATATTTTCAACGTACACATCAGTATTTAATAAAATCCTAATCCTGAAGGTCCACAAATTGTCCAATAATTTCAACATACCCATTAAACTGACAATTTAACTTGACCATGATGGTTCAAAAACTACTGAATATTTTCAACATTTTCAAGCTCCTAGTTTAACAAGATTTTGATCCTGATGGTCCAAATAATTGTTCAATATTTTCAACAACTTTATACTCCCGATTTAATAAGATTTTGATCCTGATGATTCACAAATTAGAGAGTACTATATCCGACATCCTCAATCCTCTATCTTAATAAAATCTTGATCCTGATGATTTAAACATTGCATTTTAATAAGGGTCTAACACTGATGGTCCAAATGCTGCTCAATATTTTTAACATCCTCAAATGCATGATTTAACAAGATTTCGATCCTGATTAAAATGTGCTCAATATTTTCAACATCTCCAATGTCTTATTGTACCAAAATCTTAATTCTGATAGTGTAAAAATTGCGTGACATTTTTAACATCATTACAGTTCTGGTTTAATAAGGACTTGATCCTGTCGGTCTGATCATGATGTTGAAACCTCTGTCTTAATGAAACCTTGGACCCGATGTTCTAAACATTGACCAATATTTTGAACATACTCAAGCCTTTAATGTAACAACAACATAATCCTAATGGTCCACAAATTACTGAATATTTTCAACATCCTCAATCTTCTAGTTTAACAAAGCCTTGATCGTGATGATCTCAAAAACTACTCGAAGCAACAAAACCTCTAGCTTCCTATAAATAAATATTCCTACAAATGAAACGTCAACAATAAAAATCATAATCTAATATTTTGAACATCCTCAAGCTTTTAATTTAACAAGAACATAATCCTAATGGTCCACAAATTACTGAATATTTTCAACACCCTCGATCTCCTGTTTTCGCAAAGCCTTAATCCTGATGATCTCAAAAATTACTCAATATATTCAACATTCTCAAACACGTTCTCAAAGCAACAGAACCTCCAGCTTCCTATAAATAAATTAACAAACAAATGAAACGTCGATAATAAATATCATAAACCAACATTTTGAACATCCTCGAGCTTTTAGTTTAACAGGAACTTAATCCTAATGGTCCACGAATCACTGAATATTTCAACATCCTCAGTCTCCTGTTGTCGCAAGCCTTAATCCTCAAATCCTCAAACAGATCTCAAAAATTACTCACAATATTCAACATTCTCAAACACGTTCTCAAATCAACAAAACCTCTAGCTTCCTATAAATAAATTTACAAACAATTGAAACGTCAACAATAAAAATCATAATGCAATATTTTCGACATCCAAAAACCCCTTTTCTAGACTCTACAAACTGACCACTAACAATAGACTAAACCACTCTGTACATCAATTAACCTATTTAGTGATCCACCTCCACTTCTAACAATGCAAAACGGATTCCTACACCGTCGAAACAAATATCCGAATCGAAACAGATCAAACCACTTCAACCCACACCTAAAACCATCATCTGCACCGCTCGCGTTGTCGCGTCTACATTCTACAAATTCATCAAGAATCGTCGTCAATCCCAAACGGACATCGACGAATCAACTGAAACGAACGATTCCAATTAAATCCGAAGCACAAACGATACTAACTTGGACGTCGCTCCCACTAAACAGCTCTTGTCCCGTGGAACAATGTCACACCACACGATCCTCGGCAGTTCAGCTTTTGTTCACTGGTCTCTCCCATCGGCGGGACACTGTCATTCGGTAACTTTCGCGTCGCGTAACAAAAATTTAAACCGTTCCGCAAACCCGGTGGTGAATTGCCGGGGTAATGGTTTGCCAAGCAACAGGTTACATGTTGTCCCGGCTAAACAACCCGTAGACGTTTTCAGAGAACGACCATGCTCCAAAACGATCAACAAAATAAATCCCTGGAATCCCAGTGGAGCAAACTCGAATAAAGAAAAATTTTCAAGTGTGTTTTCGAAGAAAACACCTGTCGAACGAGATCGAGGAATTTCGATCCAGCGATCACTGTGAAACGTTGATCCGGAATTCAAGAAGGTTTTGGATCGGATTTATATGGGGTTGGATAGTTCGGGCAACAGGTTTCCGCGAAAGAGGCGGACAGGTGCACGCCGGGCGCGGTTTGATGGTCACGGTGTTACTGGTGAAAATTCACGAGGATCCGCGGCTCCCTCTCACAGAAGTCCTGTCGCTCTCTCTCTCTCTCCTTTTGTCTCTCTCTTTCCCTCATATTCTAGTTTCCTCTCCCTCCTTTCACTCGCTCTCTCTCTCTCTCTCTCACTCTCTCTCTCTAGGCAAGAAGAGAGCCTGCGCGGTGCTACACGACGCCCCAGCATCCACGTTCTCTCGCAATGACACGTAGGCCCTCTTCCTTCACCGGGAAAATCCTTTTGTTACGCCCAAGGATACTTCCGGCACTGATTGATGCACTTAACTAACAAACCCGGAATTGTTTCGATGGCCCGCACCTGCCCGGAGACTTTAATCCTTGTGTCAATGGTCTGGGAGCCTAGCGAGCAATCAGGAACAATCGGGTGATGGAGGGATAAACAAAGGCATTGTACTTGATTTTGTTCTTGGATTGTTGTGAGAGGATGATCTGTTGGTGTTCTTGTAGGGCATGAGTTCGGATGCCCCAAGAACTATTCAATATTTTCGACATTCTCATACTTCCTACCTTGTGCTCCTGATTTAAGAACAATCTGATCCTGATGACTCATACATTAGCCAATATTTTGAACACCCTCAAAAACCTGGGTTAATAAGATCTTGATCCTGATGGTCCACAAATCAGGTAATAGTTTCAACATTCTCAAAACTTCTAACTTAATAAAATCTTGGTTCTAAACATTCTTCAATTTTTTAACACCCTTGAGCTCTTGATTTTATAAAATCTTGATCCTGATGGTCTAAAAATTGATATATATATTTAACATGTTTAAGGCCCGATTTAACAAGGAACTGATTCTGTTGATTTATAAATTGGCCAATATTTTTAACATCCTCAAAAACCTAGCTTAATAAGATCCTGATCCTGATGGTCCACAAATCAGGTAATAGTTTCAACATTCTCAAACCTCTAACTTAATAAAAATTTTTTCAAGTCATCCGAAAGATGACCTTGACAACATATGCCAAGGTCAAGGTCATTCAAGGTGACTCCCCTAAACATAATATTTACCGAATTTTGTAATTATTCTTATTTCTACTTTTAATCAGAAAAATGTGATAAATGTGTTATATTAAAATTTCTTTCACAACAAATTCAAAATAAAGAAGTTTCATTATTGCAGTAGTATTGTCTCACCGATGCGCTATTTTCTGTCGCGACTTCGGCCGTGCGGCCCATGTTTACACACGCTGTCTTTTTGTACGTTCGGCATAGTCCACGCGGTCACAAAAAAATTGTAAAACTGTACGATCTAAGAAAGATCACGGACTCGAGGGTTTTTCTTAGATCGAATATTTACTGTAAATGAAGTTTCACTATACTGTCACTGCTCTAAGCGTGAGCCGCATGACAACACAGGCTCAAGGGGAGCCAAGGTCACAGAGACGCGAAGCACCTGCAGTACTAGTGGTAATCTTCTCAGCGAATAGCGAAAACCGACTCGACTGTGCGCGCTTGGCCAATCACGCTATTTCTTCGCGAATTCTTTTCGCATTCTTTCCGAGTACCGCGTTGAGAGTCAGTGACTGTAAGTCCTCCTCAATCTGTATACAAAGATGAATCTTCGCCCCGATATTGATTCACCCTTAAATTCCAGAGATCAGAGTAAATCTCGTTAGTTCGAGCATTCTGCAAGAACGATCTTCATCGATGAAATTCCGAAAGGCGAGTCAGGCGATTTGGAAAATACTCGTCGAAATGAATATCCGCGGGCCACGGCTCGCTTAAAACATCCATCACGTTTTCCCGATATCATACTGAGGGAGAGAGAGTGAGAGAGAGAGGGGGAGGGAACAGAGAGAGATAGAGAGAGAACGAACTGCCAGTTTCCATTAAAAAGGAAACGCCCTTGGACGTTCGAAAAAAGTAACGAAACCCTGCAACTGAACAAAAAGACGGTCTTATATATGAAATGACATTTGACCCGGTTTTCTCTCAATTTCTTTCGATTTTCTCGACATTTGCCAATCGCGCCTCGTGACTCTTTCAAGCGAAGAGGCACATACACACACATATATTTTTTTAAATTTCTATATGAATTGTTTTGTCAATTTTTAAGCGAGTCTGCGGGAAATTTATTGTGACCTTAACGGTCACCTTTCCGGAGCAACAGTATTCTTTCCGCAACGATTTCATTAACAACTTCAGAAATAGTAAGCAACTTTAAAAATGTAGCATGGTAAATATGGAGTATAATATTTCGTAATATATCTTTGAGCATGTTCATGATAACTACGATCTTTATATGTAGGTACTACATCTGTATTATATTTCACGTAATGCCAGCGAAGCACATTTCTTTGCATGGCTACAGTGAAATGATTCTCGCACCGCCATTTTCTTGGAATCAGGAAATAAAAGATCTTGCGTACCTGAAGGGTGGTAAAATGAAAGTGTCGGAAAAAATTTGCCATAAACTGTACCACGTTACTCAGCAAACTTGTTGCAAGTACAAATATTTATAGAAAGATTTTAATTTGCATTAAGTATTTAATAAAACCACGGCAACAATGTTTTTCAGAGTTTTATTCAGTTTCTGCTAATTATGAATTGATTTTGTAACATCAAACTATGTTAAGTTTGATTGAGAAGCTGTTGAGAAGTTGTACAACAAATTGTTCGAAGAATTGAACTAAAATAATAAGACTTGTGCTACAAAACTCTCTGTTTATATCCCAAAACATCTGGACCCATATAAATAATAATTATTCTAAATAAAATTCTTTAAGATCATTTATTTTCACGGCCGTTATACGAGAAACTGCCCTTAATCAAGGGAACGATGTTTACGCATCTGCGACGAACCTTGTGATTGGTAATCACCAATTGCGGTCATCCAGAACATCCGAGAAGGAGAATCGATAATAATCGGAAACAACGTAAATGCAAGACTCCCACGGCTCGTCGCACGCCATTTCCATTTGTGTTGATATTATTCATTATTATGGAATATTTCTGGCGAAAACCGGGGTGTGTCTCGAACCGAGGAAAACCTCTCCCGTCATAAACAAACACAGTTTTCACCATCGAAACGCTCCTCTCCTCATTTTTATGGAATTTCTTCAGCGTTGGGATTTTCAATTATTCCACGCGATACTGTGACTTTCATACAACTCCTGGCAAAGGATATGGAACCACATTTTGAAATCACCGAGATAGAAAAGTTAGTTTACTAAATATCAGGTAAACAAACTTTCACAAAAATTGCTCTTGGTCGGAATGGCGGAGGAAAGAGTAAAAATCGGTTTTTGGAATCTTTTCATCGAAGTCTGTAGTGAAACTTTAATCAGTGCATTTTGTAAACATAAAGTGAACCACGAAAATATTGGAACAGTTTCAAATGAAACGTTTGAGTATTTAAAAAATGTGCTTTTGCGGATCTTTATGCAAAATAAAAATCGTTTGCATTAATTGCAAGACATAGGAATCAGATAGGAATTTATTTCTCTCTTTACTGGTTTTATTAAGCTGTAAGAAATGTATTGAAACCAGGGGTTGAAAATAGTTATGATATCGATTCCGGTTCTTGAAACAGTTACGAGAACCGAAAAAATGTTATAACTGTTATGAGAATATCGGTTCTCGCTTATATCGGTTACGGTCACGATTCTTGAGAATCGATATTATAACGGTTTTATAACTGTTACTTTTAGGTTCTGAATTTCGGTTTCGGTTCTACAGACTTCAGAACCTATAATATGTCCAGTATCGGTCTCATATCGGTTTTGTAGTTCTGCAACTGATATTTTTTGGTTCTGTATTGGCTATACAGGGTGTCTCAAAATTCCTTCAACATCCGGAAATGGGAGGTTCCTGAGATCATTTGAAGCGACATTTTCCTCTGCAAAAATGGCGTCTGCTGCTTTGTTTAAGAGTTATTAACGAAAAATACGGACCAATCAGAGCGCAGCTACAGCGGATTGATTCTGGCTCGGCCAACGACGACGCCACGCTAAGCGGGACCTGTCGCCGAGTCGGACTCCGTTCGCTGTAGCCGCGCTCTGATTGGTCCGTATTTTTCGTTAATAACTCTTAAACAAAGCAGCGGATGCTATTTTTGCAAAGGAAAATGTCGCTTCAAATGATCTCAGGAACCTCTCACTTCCAGATGTTGAAGGAATTTTGAGATTCCCTGTATAGCCGATACAAAACGCATTGATTAAAGCTTCACTACAGGCTCAGATGAAAAAGTTACAAAATCTGACTTTTACTCTTTTCTTCGCAATTCTTATCAATAGCAATTTTTCAAATTTTTTTTAATCGTTATTTAGTAAATTAATTCTTCTAATATATCAAAAAATCTTAATTCATTTGGTTCAATTGTAAGAAAATTATACGAATTTAAATGTGGTCCAAACTTTTTGCCAGGTATTATTTAAAAATTATGTTTTTACTCGAAACAGCAAGAACGTTGAAATATTACTATTGATATTGATCAGGGAATAGCACTTCACAGATTTAATTAATTTCTTTCTGGTGATTAAATACTGTTTTCATTGTTTTACCTCGTTCGTGTGTCAAAGGTAGCAGACTGAAACTCGTTCTTCCCGAGTTAAATTTCATCATTGCATTGCTGCTGTAATTGATTCTGTTTAAAGGATTATAACATTTTATATATTTCAAACATACGAGTACGCTTTATTAATTGCAACAATACTTTTTTAGTCGTACAATCATTAATTTCAATGAAATAACGCTTTCAATGAAATGGCTCCAGAACCGACATTATGTTGGGAAGACAAAATAAAAAAATACCTTTGTATTTTCTGAAACAAGTGGAATCGACGAGGTTAGTACAAATTACTTTTATCTTATTAATATTATATTTTCACAAAAGAAATTGCCCGAGTAGCTTCTATTTTTATATCCATTGTATTCATCGATTTCAGTGAGCATGGAACTAAGACCAATTTTTATTAACATTTATATAAAACAAAAAATACTAATTTGTACCTTGAAACCAGTATAATAAAATGGTCAGACCAAATTTTCCATTAGCTCCTTGGATTTACCCCCAAAAACATTTCCAAAATAGCCTCTATTTTTGAATCGATTCAATTCGTTGATGTTAGTGAACATGGAACTAAGACCAATTTTTATTAACATTTATATAAAACAAAAAATACTGGTTTGTACCTTGAAACCAGTATAATAAAATGGTCAGGCCAAATTTTCCATTAGCTTCTTCGATTTCCCCTAAAAAAAATTCCAAAGTAGCCTCTATTTTTGAATCGATTCTATTCATCGATTTCAGTGAGCATGGAACTAAGACCAATTTTTATTAACATTTATATAAAACAAAAAATACTGGTTTGTACCTTGAAACCAGTATAATAAAATGGTCCAACCAAATTTTCCTCTAGTTTCTAAGAAAAAAGTTTATCCATCAGCAGATATACCTTTTTTAATCGGACTCAATAATTTCACAAACAGCAGTTAAACATCATCGACTCCATTGTCGAGTACAATTAAACAAATACGTGCGGTTTCTAGATCTGTTATCATCGGTTACAGAAGTTCGACTAATAGAGAGACAGACAGCCCGCATAATCACCGCTTTGTAAATGTAGGATGCAATTAACCGTTGCAAATTATGTTAGCCTACTCCGTATGTCAGATACTCAGCCCTCTCATTTTTGTGATCGAATTTCCGATCCCGCGTAATTATCGTCGTCGGTCGAATCAATGCTCATCCCAATTACTTCCCATTCAATAATCGCCGATTCCAGTTAATTGGCTGGACTCTTGAACATTAGGCAGTAATTAGTATAACGTTTAATAGGAAATTCGTTGGCAATTTCCACGTCCGTTGTCATTATCTCAATTAATCGGCGGTGATATATCCGATCAAATCGAGAACCGACTCGTCAGATATGTTTCATTGTTTGCGCCCCGTCGATTTCGTTAAAAGACAATCGCTATTCATCCATAGATAATTACCCACCAATCATGCAATTTATTCAATTTTTTCGTTTATAGACGAAATAATTATACTGTTGATTTTTATGCAAAAGACAAATTTCCTGTATCTGTGTTGTTCGCAACGAGAGCCACTCAAACATTTTTTGTTCATTCTCTAACAATTTTTATTAAGTCGAAAATAATACAGTAATATCTTTTTTTATTATTTTTTTATAAAACTTGTAACAAAGAATTCATGACATTATTCTTTTTCAATTTTTATTAAGTCGAAAATAATACAGTAGTATCTTTTTCTTTATTTTTAATTATTTTTTTTAAGAAACTTTTACCAGAGAATTCGTGACATTATTCTTACTAAAATGAGTCCAAACACGATAGAATTTCGATTAGATTGACTCGTTTGATCCACGATATAGTAGAACCTTGATTATCCGAACGATTCAGTGCTTTGTGAGTGTCATAGTTGATTGAATAATCAACTACGTCAGGGATGGGCATTTTTGTCTCAATTGAAACAAAACTGTCCCCACCATAACATCCATTGCCCCCCACCAGCAGTCGCCGTTACCATAGAGGAAAGGAGTGCTTCGCCCGTCGCGAACAGTGCGCAGGCGTCACGCATGAAAGAGAGGCTAGTGGGAGTTGCAGGCGTTTGAGGGGCCCCTACCGTGCCCATCACGGATCTACGTTGTAAATTAGACTGAATTATTTACATGTGAAATATTTATTCAAAATTGCAGAATTCAGATATCGTAGGTTCGGATAATAGAGATTTTAATATCATCCAAATTGTATCGTGTTTGGACTCATTTTAATTAGAAAAATGTCACTAATGTGCTGGTAAAAATTTGCATGAAAAATAGTCAAAAACAACAATGTTTTGTTAATGGATCTACATCAGTGATCTCCAATTATTTTTGTCGTTCGACTGTTTCGAATTGCAGCTGCGCAGTTTTGTTATTGATGAAGAATTATCGGACGAGTACTACACGTACCGACATTTCAATGGAAGCATTCTTCTCCTTTGACATCGACGTGCACAACTAATATCGCCCCGAATTCACGTAATTTATGAAACGTTTCCGTCGACATAGACTTGTGATTTACGATTTTCTCGGAAGAATATAAAAAAAACCCCTAACATTTCAACGAAACCATAGTCCTCGCTTGATATCGACGTGAACAAAGCTAATATCGGATAATTAAAATAATACCGAACGTCTTTTTTCTGCAAATGAAAGTTTTGTTATTTTAATTGGATGTTTTATGAATTGTTCGTCTATATTTGCTCTGTTTTTCGACAATCAGAAAAAAGCGCTTTATTAATTGCGAAATGAAATCACTCTTAATGAAATGCCGCAGTTTGTATACTTTAGAAATTATTAAAGTTGTAATGATTCTCATTTAATCATTTCGTCTGTCTCCCTTGAAAATTTTTTCATACAATAACTATATAATAAAAATCTTTTCTCTATAGAAATTCTATTAAACATTTTTGATAAAACTATTGTTGTGTTCATTATTTTGCGTTAGCAGTGACTTCCTTTGAAATGTAATTAAATCTCTGGCTTCAATCGCAACAATTATGTATGTATAAATTTGTTGTGGAAAAACAAATAATTGAATGAATAATTAATTTCTGTGTTTGTCGTATGTATGTATTTATTTTAAAAATTAAATGTGAATTTATATAGAAAATTTAAATGGAGTATTAAATGAAGAATAAGATTCTGTGTTTTTGTTAAATCTGCATTTAAATCCTTATAGAATTTTTTATTATTATTAAGGCTATTATACAAACGTCTGACAATTAGATAAATTGTTAAGATAAACAGTTTTAGAATATTCAAAATTTTAGAAACATAACCCCAAATGTGCTAAACAGTAACAGTAAATGGTAAACGTTGCCATTTAAAAATAACAAGATTGCATATATTTAAACTTCCTGCTGTTTTTGTCATAACTAGACTGCAGATCTTTATACAAAATAAAAATCTGTTGTATCGATAGTAAAAAACAAAAATTAATTTCCGCCCATAATCATATTTATGCATTGAAAACAACATAACAATAGTCTTAGAATTGTCTAAACTTGTGTTTTATATTTCATCTAGCCAATTTCAGCGTAAATAAAAATTCGCAATCGAATTATAACAAATGCATTAATAAGGAAATGTATTTTATCGTTTTCTATGAATCCGTTTTTATAGTTCCAGTAATATTGAAATAAAAGGCCAGTCATGTGATTTTCCTCTTGAAAATTAAATTTCCTTTTCTTCTTGAAAGCTATGACAGAGAAGTTTCAGTCAATATAACTGTAAAATAAATTGTAGTGCAAGGAGTTAATTGGCTTCCGGTAGATCAAAGGTTGAATTTACATAGTCTTTTCCCAACGATAATAAACAACTGCTGAGGCTACAAGCTCCCCTAAGAGAGAGTTCACACGGAAATATTGAGCCGGCAATGGAAGTTCACTTTTCGCGATAATATCGTCTATTTAATGGACGCTGTCGTCGCGAAGGGTCGAAAGGTCGCCCCCGAAAAAATAAACTAAGTAAATAAGAAGCACAGGGGTGCTGAACGGAGCTGAATAGAAACTTCTGTTTTCATTCTAATGGAGGGGACAGGGCTTTTTTCATAGTTCGTTGAACCGTCTCGAGGCTATCTCGACGTCTCGCCTTGGAAAAAGCTATAGTCGAACCTCGTATACGATCGTAGAAAGCTGGGTCTCAGGCTCGATTGATTCTCCTCGATCATAGTCGTCGGAGAATGTCACTCGACCCTGTATTTTTTCACACTTGGCTGGTCGACTGTCTAGAAATCCAGGGGGACGTTGACTCCGGGTTGTTTGAAACCCATGACAAGATGTCTGGTAAGGCAAAATGTCGTAAAACAGTTTTAATCGTTAAGTGGACCTTCAAAATAGACTTTAAAAATGCGATGTATCAATTAAAATATATTTAACCTCTTAAGTGGCGCATGGGCTATGAAAGTCATGTTGTCATGACGAATGTATACGGCATATGCGCTTAAGAGGTTAATATTCATCTGTGTCGAAATGGTGAACAGACGCAAATAGTTCCATTACTAATAGTTACACGTTAAATAATTATTAACCTAAATTTAAATACTACCTGTAGTTCACTTAATGGTTAAAGGAAGGTCATACTAATAAAAACACACTTCATTTCAAGATGGCTGCCGGCAGAGGCAGTAGCGTTCACCTCAGGATTTCAATGAAGTTTTTAAAAAGTTTTGCTGAAGTTTTGGTGTTAATGAAATCATTAAAATGAAATATTAGAGTGAACGATTCACTGTTACCTATTCCGATTCGCCTTTAAACAAATTTAGTGTCTGCGCTGGTGAAACAACATTTTTGTTCGGTTCCCTAAATATCTCAACAAAGACATCAACCATTTTATAGTGTGTACAGATAGTAAATGGATGAATTTTCATTCTGAGGATCGTGTGAGAGTCAAAATGCTCATTGGATATTAATTTTAAGTATTACCGATGTTGTTAAATTTTTTATGAACTAAAAATCATTGCAATGGGAAGTTAGAATAGATAATAATTAAACTGTAAATTACAAATTCCCATGTTTATAAATTCTGTTCTAAAATCCAGAATAAGGGAAGAATACGTAAACTAAAAGTGAAATTTACGGTAAGAATAAATTCAAGATGGCTGCCCACAGAAGGTTTACTAAATACTGCACTCACCTCACGATTTTAATTAGGTTTGTTTAAAGTTGTACCGAAGTTTTGGTATTAATAAAATCATTAAAATGAAATATTCGAGTGAACGAATCACTGTTTTCATTCGCCTTTAAACAAATTTAGTATCTGCGCTAGTGAAACAACATTTTCCTTCGGTTTACCTCATCAAAGAGATCAACCAATTTACAGTATGTAAAAATAGTAAATTTTTATCCTGAGGAGCATGTGAGGGTTAAATTTATTTCAAAGACCAAAATTGTGACAGAAGATTAACATGCACCTTGCGGGTGAACGATCCTCTAACTTTCAGAAGCTGTCAACGAAGGTTAAAAATGGCGTCATCTGTTCGTCGCAAAAACTCTCAATTTTCGGGAGATTGGTTGTGGAGGAAGAAAACTTGTTGCAACGTTAGTTTATCACACACGCTGACTTTATTCGAGAGGACGGTACAGCCCCAAGGATACTTGTAAACTGACGTGGTTTCACAGCAAACTGATAAGCTCACCTCGTCATCGCCATGTTGAATTTTCCCGAAATCTGTATACCTTTTAGCCTTGCATGTTCTGCAAGGTAAACTTGCAGCGAATACACAACTCCGGCAACTTGCGTGTTTACGGAAGACGAACTTTCATTGAATCATACGAAATAATGCGATCTTGACTGAGGTCTTAGAACGATTAGCGTGTCAAATTTCCGACACTATGTCCCCCTTACAAAAAGATCAAGTATCATGATCTCAAATCGCTAAATTACAAATAGATTTGTTTTAGATTTGTTATTGAAGTGACTTTTCTGTTGTTTTCTGTGAAATAATTGAAGATAAAGAAGCGGTTGATTATAAGTTTATCTACAATTCAAATTTTTCATCCAGCATATTGAAAACTGGTTAATTAATTGTAAGATGCAGTGAACGTATAGAAAGTGATGGAGACTATTTTGTACAGCATAAAAATCGAATATTACTTAACAAATAGTTCCGTACCGATGGCGATTTCATACAAAAAAAATAATCTGTCTTCAATAATAATAATAATCCAAGAACTTCCCCTGCCACTATTCCTTAAAATAAAATTATTAAGATTCTTTTTGATATAGCGGATCATTTCAAATTTCTAGGTACGGATTGTCTACAATAGACTGCGAATTTTATGCATTTATATCAAAAATTAGTAGATTAAATAGAAAATAGAAAGAAACATTTAAAGAATTCAAAAATGCTAGTGTATCATTTTCGTCCGATTGCAATTATTCAGAAAAGAAATAATTGTCTACGTAAGCTTTTGTGGCTTGGAATTAATACAGGCGATTATTATTTTGCATAAAAATCCCCAGTCTATTCTACATATTTTCTATTAATAGATATTTGGTTTTCAATTATTGAAGACTCTTCAAAAAGACTTTCTTTGGAGATTCGCTCTGTAAATTGATTGATTTAGATGCATATGTACTAAACAGTGGCAGTCACTAAATGCACTTTTGTGATTTGTGATTCAGGGCCGTAATATTTTTCGAAGTGTACCAGATTTTCATCCGTGGAAGAAAGTTATTGTAATTCTCCCGCGGAAGTTGTTGAAGAGGAAGAGATTAACTTCGATCACTGTTCTAGAACGAAATGGTAAGTAGCCATGAAGTTTTCGACGCCTGAGCCTGGTACGGATGAAAAATGTATGACCGCGGAACTATGTTTTTTAACAGAGAACGAGGTAAATATGCGCCGCGGAAATTTTATGGGACGGACGGTGCTCGTCGTTTCGCTCCCGCGAATACGAATGGCTTTTAAATTGGTGAGAACGTGAGAATGACGCGGATCACCATAGAAATACGAGCAATCGGACCGTCGTTCAAAATTTCATCGGTCCCGTTTAATCAATCTGCGTCACACCGAATTATTTTGCTGGAATATCGTGCCCGCGAGACCGATCGCGGAAACAAATACGTGAAAATGGCGATTAAAAATCAAATAACGTGGAACGATCTTCGACAATGCATGAATATGCCAATTATAATGACAAACTAGTCACACTTCAGTTTTAATCATTAATCAGGATTATTTGTTCTGAACGAAAACATGAATATTTTCCGCGTTTGGTACATCGAACGAAAATATTGATTAAGAATGGCAATTTAAAAGAAAGAAAAAGTAAAACAATTTGTATGATAAAATGGTCAATTGTGATTAATCACGATGCTTTGTCACGCCATTTTCTTCATCGGAAAATCGACAGGAAACGAACATTTAACAATGGTGAATTAAAAATGAAACAGTGTGGAGAAGTCTTCAAAGATCTGCGAAATATCGAGCACAATAAACCACAATGTTACAGTTTCATTTTATTCTCAAGTATTAACTAAAATAATTGATTTAAACAAAAATGCAAATATTCTCCAGATTCCTATTTCTCGAAATCGGCCCATAAAAATGCAAATTATCAATTAATGTTTCCAGAGTTCCACGTCTTACGCTCCGTTGGTAAACGCAATTACGTTTAAAAATTGCAAATTTCTGTTTCAGCGAGGAAAATCCGAAAAATTATGAAACAGAGCGACGCAGAGGTTGCAGTAGAAGGTAAAGGAACTTCCTGAATAAGCAGAGGTAATTTCGATAATTTCATTCAAGCTGGAAACTGGCCACATAATTGGCCATCAGCACGTCAAAGATGGCGCCGATAGTTGATGGAAGTTTCACTTTCCGCTGCTCTAATTGTAAGCGAGACGGTCGAGTAGGTCTATTATGCTTGGTTTATTGTTAGCGCCAATAGACACTTTGTTCTTGCCCAGCGCAAACTGATTAATGCTTTAAAGAATTTCTTAATGAGCTCATTCAAAGTTCTTGCGAGGGTAACTGAATATCGATTGTGCGCTCATGGTGGACGCTTGCGGAGATTTATTTCCGCTGTTTCTTCTCACGTTCATTAGTTGATGCTTCTTCTGCTCGAGGTCTCTTTCTTTCTGGTTCGGAGAATGTTTCTTGTGAAGCTTCTCAGAAATATTTTCTAAACATAATGATTGGCGGAGCTCAAAATCGTGAGTTGACAATTGTGTATTTTACACTATCTGTTGATCTCAGGTTGAGAATTGTCTGTATTCTATTTTAAATTTTTTATCAAAAATTGTGTATATTCCATATTCTATTTTCTCTTAATTTTAGGTTAAAAATTGTCTACATTTCTTTTTCTCTATCTTGGGTTAAAAAAGATTTATTTTCTATTAATCTGAGGTTAAAAGTTGTCTGCTTTGTATTTTATAATTTTCATTTATCTTGGGTTAAACATTGTCTGCTTTCTATCTTATAATTCCTATTTATGTTGGGTTAAACATTGTCTATATTCTACTGTCCCTATCCTATAATTTATCTAGGATATTTTAATCGTAGAACTTTAAAAATTGTCTATATTCTATTTTCTATCAATTTTGCGTTAAAAAACATTTATTAGGTTAAAAACTCTATGTTTTCTCTTTTCTATTAATTTTGGGTTAAAAATTGTCTGCTTTCTATTTTACAATTTCTATTAATGTTGGGTTAAACATTGTCGATTTTTTCTACTGTCTCCATCCTATCATTTATCCAGGATAAAGAATAATGCCAATAGCCAAAAAATTAATCATCCTTTGCTGTCAATACCATGTTTCCCATGTAAGTAAATGTTTCACGTCTAACGGCAGTAGTATAGGGAATTTATGGTCAGACGCACAGAGGTCTGGAACCATTGATTTGCTAACACCATTAATTCCTACATTTTTAAAATAAAAGTACACTTCTCGTGGACATTATTGTCCTTCACACACATTTTGTATAAAAAAATAAATACTCAGACTTTAAGAAACAAATAATAATTACTAATAAACAATAATTGCCAAGATAATTCAAGCTTTCTACGATTTTCTCTGTTACAATTTTCTGCACGACTAGAAGTTTCGAGGCGACATAATTTGCAAATAATTTATTTTTGTTTCATACACTGGTACAGATATAATAAAAAGAATATTTTATTTCGGCTGTTATCTTTGTTATCATCCATCACGGAGAACAGGCTCCGAAAAAAGTATAAAAATTCTGGGTATTATTTTAAGGGTAGTAAAAATAATGTTTTATAATCAGTTCTTTTTTATAAGTGCAACTATCAATTAGTCCCTAGTAACTTACGAGGATTAAAGAAAAATTGACGTCTTCCCTTAATAATTTTATTAAGTTAAAAAAATATATGACAGTATCAAACACTTACGAATGGTTTGTATCTACAAGAAAGTTTTACAACAAATCTTGTAATAAATAGATGTATTTAAGTAATAAATTTGCTTTCTAGAATCAAACAAAAGACATATCAGTCTTCCAAAGTTCCAACGATTTCTCTAATCAATTTACTAAAAACTATAGTATAAAAACACATTAACATCTAAAAACAAGCAAGTATAACATTTTAAAAAATCAGGAAAAACCTGTGGGATTTCTATTAACCATGTACCCACACATTTGAAATTCAAAATTCCCTCATAATCAATCTTCCAAAGTTCGATCGATTTCTTTAATCAGTTTCCTGAAGGCTATATCATGAAAATTCACGGTAATTATATAAAAGTTGGTCCTCCTCATCGATTTGATGACCTTGAAATATGTTGTCAAGATCATATCTCGAAAACTAAAACCGAGCGGCGGTAACATGTATAGGGAAAAGTTGTTCGGAATGATGACCTTGACAACATATTTCAAGGTCATCAAAATCGGTGAAAAGGACCAACTTGTATATAATTACCAAATTCACTAATATCGAAGAAGTCAGTATAACATTTTAAAAAAATGAGAAAAAATCTGCGATTTCTATTAACCATGATACCACACATTTGAAACTCAAAATTCCTTGTAAATAAATATCCCAAAGTTTCATCGTTTTCTTAAATCAGCTCGTCAAAAAACTGTGATATAAAAGTTATTAATGTCAAAAAAACAATCAAGTACAACGTTTTAAAAAATTGGGAAAAATCCTGGGATTTCTATTCACCATATTTAAACCCATATATTTAAACTTCAAAGTTTCCCAGAAACAAATTCCCTAAGCTTAATTAACAAGCAACCCTCCTAATCGCCATGGGCTCTTTAAATTTTATGGAGTACCTTGTACCATCAGCGGGCCAATAAAATTTAAGAGCAGCCCTTTCGCCGACTGCCCTAAATTTCGTTCTATCGTCCGTTAACAATCGTTGACCCAGCATGATAAATTATACAAACTGGCGGGAACGTGACAGAGATCCCTATCGCGCGCTAGACTGAAATATATCTTCCGAATCCTATTTAAAATAACGCACACAAATGGCTGGAAACAAAGAAAAAAAAATGTGAACAAACGGAGCAAAACATAGATGCCGATGATATCAAACGGTACCGACCCTTTTTAACGTCCGCTTATCAGATTTTCTCGAGTGGCAGTTCGAGTTTCGGCACAAGTCTCAGTGGCTCGACGAATTTCGCCTCGAGAGGCTTCGACCGATCCAGATTATCGTTTCTTCCGATTCTGTTTGCTTCGTTTCTGCCCTGATCCGAGCAACAAGTACTCTCGAGAAACGACACGGATATACTGGATACAGAAAACACGTAAGGTTCTTCTTCCTTGTCTCTTCTTTCGATATTCTGATAAACGCAGCTGTTTTATTCGAATTTTTGGGTTCCTAATGGTTAGACGGATTTTATGCATTTATTAGAAAAATGAGTAGATGAAATAGAAAATAGTACAAACATCAGTGAAATTATGGATCGCTGTTCTATCATTTGGTATCGTGTTTTTTAAGGGTGAAAATAAATTGGTATTAAATTACCTGCTTCTCACGATTGCTGCAAGAAATTTTTATTTTGCATGCTTACTTTGCGTTGGTAAAGAATTTTATAAAATTGTGAATGACGAACTTTTAACACTAGACATACCATCGCCGGTCAAATGACCGTTTTCAATTTTTTATTTTACCATTATTGAAGTTACAGTATAAAGAATTCAATTTCCACTATAATACAATCAAGAAACTGGCTGAACTTTCGCTCTGCGGACTAGAAATTTTGAACTTTTCTGAATATAATATTATACAATTTTGCTAGAAAATGACAGAACTCTCTGTTCTGATGCGCGGAATCGAAATATCAATGCGCGGAGTTCACTCGTTCGAAAGTTATACGCGATTAAAGTTGCTCGATTTCAAGCGCGTTTGACAGATTAAAACGCTGCCATATTGGTTTTCGGACATAGGAGCGGGTATGATGTGAGCGGATCCGCTAAGTGGCAGAACACTCACATAGGAGTGACTTTTGCAAAATCGTGAGTGAGTTGGGTTTAGGTTCGGGGAGGGGAGGGCAGAGCACGCATACCTTTTCCTGTGTCCGAAAACCAATATGGCAACGTTCACTTATGGCACTTTTGAACGAGTGAACTTTGCGCAATGGTATATCAATTCCGCGCATCAGAACTTAGAGTTTTACCATTTTATGGTGATATTGTGTAATATTTGATTAAAAAAAGTTAAACATTTCTTGTCCGCCGAGTGAAAGTTTAACCGAAGTTGTGTTTGTTTAAAGTTACTGTTCATAATTGGACATTTCATATGCAGAGCCTAATAACTAGTGTAACTTCAAACAATACAAAGATTAAAGACATTTCAAACACTAATGATTCCTGTTTGGTTCCTGTGAATTTCAATTGATAGTAACAATTTTTATTTTGCAAAGAGATTCACACTAATATCATAGATCGTTAAAAATGCTTGATCGTCGAAGATCGTGACTGATTCGATACTTTAATAAATCGATGGATCCAATTGTCGATCATAATCGTACAATTTTTATATAAAACAAAAAGTATCTCTACTTCTGCGAGACACAAAGCGTATGCAACTGACACGACACCGTTGGCAATAAATCTTTCTACTCGTTGGTTACGCAACCATTATGTCAACTCCGTGCCTAAGACGTTGGGCATAGAAAAATGACTCGATGTGAAATCGAGGGCAGTGTTGTGATATGGGACGCTATCCTCGCGCATGCGCGTTCAAATGCAGGAACGTATCAATGTCCTAAGTTTGTGGGGAAAGTAGTGGGGAACTATTATATGCAGTAATCTACCGGAAGAGACCAGGACGACCCAATCAGACAAGCATGCTACGAATTTTTGGTAGCTTATTATTAATATTGAATAATTATTATTATTATCGAATAAAAATGAATAAAAAAGAATTTTACAAAATTTCATCACCCAAAATTTTGGGTCACCAAGGTACCCTATTTTAGACAAACTTTTATTTTAGTGATGCTAAAAATCGTCGCGCATGCGCGAAAACAGCGTCCCATATCACAACACTGATCAGAAATAGTTGTATCCGTGAAGGAAAAAGTATATCCTCTTAAATACTTACGTTCCATCCACGAATCCATCAAAATGGCGGATTATAGATTATTTGAAACCCGAAGTAATTGCGTTTCGATTCCTCCGATTCCGCTGCAGAGTGTTTCGGATTCTGTTATCCTTGCTTCCCCTGTTTTTCGGACGAGAAACATTGATTACCGACATTCTCCGTTCACGTGGTAATTGTTTCACGATTCCACTGCGAATTCCCGAAGCAGCAATCCCAAATCCGAAAACAGCAGCGGAAATTAGCCATCTAGACGTCTAGACTTCTTAAAAATTGATGTACCATTTTTTCTATGTATTTTTACCAAACCTAACTCCATCGGACTTTTACTTGCTCCGATCCCTCCAACACCATTTAGTAAATTCCGACATCACAAAATACGCAAAGGTTGAAAAATGCATCAAGCACTTCATCGACTCATAACCGCCATCATTTTATAGAAACGTGATTCGCCGCCTGTTCGAAAGATTAAATCGTTATTTGATTTTTAATAAATAGACATCAAATTTTATGTGTCAAGGCCGAGAATTAAATTGTACACCTAATATTTTTAACTGATTAATAAAGGAACAACTTATTTGACTCCCCTTGGTTGCATTCGATGCTGCACAGTCTCATTTTGCATTAAAAAACTGCGATCTAATTATCAGCATTGTTATTGGTTTGATGAAACCATTTAAAACAGTAAAACAATTAAAAGAATTTAAAAATATCAGGGTGCCATTTTCACCTTAATTAAATCGTTAAAGGCAGAAATAAATTTCTACTTGGTTTCCGTTAATTGCATTCGATGCTGCACAGTTTTAATTTATATAAAGAACCGCAGTTTAATTATCAGAATTGTTATTTTATCTCTATTGCAAAGAACATCTTTGACAGCGAAGTGAACTGTACCTCTGTCCTCATCTTGGCGAAGCAATTTATCATAATAGGAACTTGCAGAAAGATCTGTCAAATTTGTTTCACTCGACAGAATTCTGCTAAAATTAATTTTTGAATATTGAGTATTTCAAAATCAATTTTTGCACCTATACAGGGTGGCCCACGTAACAGTATTCAAGTTTTTTTAAGTACTTGCGACAATCTGACAAAAAATATTTTCAACAAAAGTTGATCTGTTTTCGATTGGCTATATATTGCAATAAAAAAGTTAGAAAAGCATTTTTTTACAGTATTGTCAAGGTCACCTTCATTTTTTTAAATGGCACTCTGTATTTTTGACTTAACAGTATTATAACCCGTATCAAGACGAATTCAACGATCTAATATACCATGACCTTGGGATGACCTTGTAGGTGAATTTCTCAGTGTTTTTGCATTTTTCTGATTTCATTTTGGACTTGTATAATGTTTTTGACCAAGGCAGTGTTATGTAAGACAGGATACCATGCAGTTTAGGCGACTGTTCACGATGCTGTGTTTTTGCATTTTTCTGATTTGATTTTGGACTTGTATAATTTTTTTGCCCAGACTTACACCACTTTGATAATTTTCAATTGATCAAAACATATGGATATTTTAAAATACGTGAATTGTTCACATATAAAAAGTTCACCCTAACTTATTTGTTTAGTTTGTAATTTCTCAATTTTTTCCAGAAATGGACTTACATTACTTTCAAAATAAAAGGTCCATATCATGAAAACGACTAATTTAAGAAGTAATTGCAGCTTGCAATCATCAAAGCACCAATGAAACGTCGCGAGTGCCAATTAGCCGTGCGTTACTACGTCAGTGAGCGCAAGAATCCACTCATTTAATGGTGCTTTGAGTACTTAATCCAGTAAGATTTACTGCTGCGGAAATCTTGTTAGTCAATTATATCATGACGAACGTTGATAATTTTGAGTGGTTTGCGACTGGCAAGGCCACGATGATTATCCACGGTTATCCCACGATGCTTATCGCTAGACTGCAGATCTCTATGGAAAATAAAAACTTCCTATGTGAACCGCAACAAACGGGTGAAGTAAAAATTTATTTTCTTTCTTAATACGTTTAATGGATAGAAAATACTACAACAGTATCTCTGAATTCTTCTGTTTTTACCGTTTTGAATTCTACCTACAATGTTGTCGCGAAGAATGCAACCAGGCTCCGTAGTCCTCTTTCCACTCCGTTCACTCTTTTACATCGTCTCAGAAGATCAAGATGCGTTTGTATTTCTCTGATTCGACTCCGGGCCAGTGTTGCCAGATTAACCCCTTGCCTTACGATTTATTTTATGGTTTTAGTGATTAGAATTTCTTTGTAGTTCATAATTTCTTAGAAAAAGGAGAAAATATATATCTATTGCATGTCTATATGTTCTCCAATGGCTGTACATTAACAACAACAAAATAGAATTATATTTCGGTTTAAAGGAAATAAATAACATACATCTTTATTAGACTCTGTTCAGAATCTTCATCACGTCTCTCAGACGATATTGTAAGCGAAGAGGTTAATGAATTTTAACGAGTCTCATAATATGTTGTAGTTAGGCTGCGGATTTCATGCATTTATGGCAGAAATAACCAGATGAACGTAGAACAGTAAAAACATTTAGGAAATCAGAAAGTACTGTTTTATTATTTTCAACTGTTTAAAATGATTAAAAAAGAAAACTAATGTCAATGTAGCTCCTGCATCTTGCAAATCATACATACAATTTTTGTTTCCAATTCAATTAGTGCTTTCCTTTGTAATATGCGTCTCCCACTCTATCACACCTCTTCTACGACGCCATTCCCCCATTCCCCGGCGATGAACATCCCCACCCTTCCGCAACCAACCGGTCACATGACGTGATGCGCATGCTCAATTCGCGTTGCGTCTGAGTCTGCGTCGTGATTAGCAGTGGCAGAGAGAGGGTAATCGTATTCCCCTCAATTTCCCCTGTCTGGCGACAATGTTCTCCGAGCAGAGAGACTCTCTGCGCGACAGTGAGCAGGAAAAATAAAGCAGCCTTTTTAATCAATTTCTCCCGTGCCCCCAGGCTCGCTATTCGTTTGTTTATTCGCAGGAGAGCCACTGTTTTTGCGACGATATTACTGCCCTCGGATAATTTACTCGGAAAGCAAATATTGATGATAGCGAGGCTGTATATCGCACGAGCGAGCGTTTTATCGACGCGGTATAGATATTCGTTTCATACAGAGAGGTACCATAATCCAATGTTCGTGTTTATTAAGTTTGCCCAGGGGTTAATCATGTTGGCACGTTTGCTGCGCGGGTTTAACTTAACATTAGGTTTACGGTGCACCAAGAGGACTATTTCACATAGCTTTATAAGAATAATTGGAATGTATCCATTATTAACATTATATAGATGCATTCGTGAGAAATTATTCGACAAAATTATTTCATAATTATCTATACAATGTTAATGATCGTGAATTAGAGATATTAGAACACGTTGTGTTGACGGGTCCTGTAAACCTAGTATTAAATGTTTTGACTGTTTTGTATTTAACCTACCCATTCTTGTCATACATGCATAAACTCTGCAATCTACCTATTCAGTTTATCTGTCATGAACCGACGACTTTGTAATATCTAAGAAACATCAATTTTACGTCAGATCCCTATGTATTTTTTACGTTAATAACACTGTACAGCATCAAATTTGTTCTGTAATATCTATTGAGTGATTCTTATAGGATTTCTCATTCTAAAACCAAATCCGATAGCAGAATTTCTTTGTCACGCACCGTTTTCTAAAACCATAGATTTTTGTAAAAATCCATGATTTTGATAAAAAATAAAATGTTACGCTAAATGGAACAAAACAATTCGAAACATTTTATTTTGACGCTTCGCTCTTTTGCCAACCCTCACTTACCGTTACTTGTTTACATCGGCGACTTGTTTACGCACGAAAGTACGTATGGTGGGGCCAACGAGGGCGCGCGCTGCATGACAGAGTGATCGGTGGGAGAAGCAGGCGTTTGAGGGGCCCCTACTGTGCCCATCACTGCAGTAGAATATCAAAATACATATATGTGCACAGTCGAGAGGAGCCAACCGACAAGATGGCGGTCGATTGATGGCCAGTGGAAGGCCAATACACCGACATAATTTACCGAAGTGCGACAGGCTTCGTGAAAACGGCTAGATACGTTTCTAACGAAGTTCGACGATATTTCATCGAGTCGGATTGCGAGTCCCATCGACCTGGCACTCTCGAACCGAACAAAATGTCGCCATTAATCATCGCGAGTTACGAATTCGACAATTTTACCGGGAGAAATCGATTTCGTCGGATGATTTTACCTGGAGCATACAGCGGCGTGCAAAACTATCCGCCAGCCTTTAAGAACGAATAACTTTGTTTTAAATTGCTTCAAACGACTTTAGTTTTTTTTTTAATGTTCGAAGGATTAGTTTAATAGGTAATTCGTAAGATTACAATTACAATTACAATTAATTAAAAATTACCATTGGTTAAAATTACAAAGAAAAAAGTAATGGTCATGATTTTTAACTCTTCTTACCTGCGCCTGTAACGAAAATTTAATATATAACATTTGTAGATCTAAGTAAGTTATGCATATGCATAAAATTTTACGCATAAAAAAAGCTATATAAATCGCAATTCCTCCCCCGGTTCCTAAGGTTATTTAAAGTAACCTTTTCCTTTGCAAAAATGGCCTCGGCTTTGTTAAGGAGATATTACCGAAAAACACGGACCAATCAGAACACCGTTACAGCGGGCGGGTTCTGGCTCGGCGACAGGCCCCTCTGAGCGCGACGTTACCATTGGCCGAGCCGGAATCCGTCCGCTGCAACGGTATTCTGATTGGTCCGTGTTTTTCGTTAATAACTTCTTAACAAAGCCGAGACGGCCGTTTTTGCAAAGGAAAAAGTTACTTTAAATAACCTTAGTAACCGCCCATTTCAAGGATTTACAAACATTTTTGAGACACCCTGTATATTAGGTCGTTGCATATGAAATGAACGATTTCAGAATGCAAATGTTATGAAATAATATAGATAAAATAAATAAAAAAGGTTTTATTTATGACGAAACATTGCGTCATGTCTTTCGTTCTTACAAGAAATTCTCTGGCATAAATAAATAAAGAACGATCCAACGGCTCGGCGGGCGACAATACACGGCGACTCCCTTTGCCAGGGTTTGGTTGCCGGGACAACAATTCCTGTTAATTAAAGTCTTCCCGCGATGGGATGAAGTAATCAGATCTTCTAACGCAGCTCGACGATAAGAAGGCGTTCGAGCATTGCTAATGCGTCCCGGCCGTCTCCTATCTCTAATAAGCATGAGATTAAACAAAAAAATGTATTATATATCTTATTAAAATTTATTGTATTTTTCCATAGAACACGAAAATTTTTGATCGCAAACGTTTTTGCTAAGATTACAAGAACACTAACGTGTGCTATTTCATTTCAGAACTTGCTACAAAATGATCTACGGGGTGGGGAAATAACTTTGGATATAGTGCCATATGACCCACACGAAATTATGACCTAAGATTTTAAGTAGGGGGGAGAGAATTGTGAATATAAAATTTCAATGGCGGGTCTTCATTCGTTTTTGAGATATTAATGATGAACTGTGAAAAAAATTGTTTTCGAGTTCACCCGTTACGTTATAATTTCTCGTTGTGTACAACCATAATCTATACAGGGTGTTCTCGATGATTTGTACCAGCGTTTTTTTCGTGAACGGTAAATATTAGAAAAAAGCGGAACAGAAGGAAGTTGTAGTAGTATATTTTACTTGCAATATGATAGCGTATCTCAATTTTTTGTATTTTTAATATTTTTCCAGAAACAAAGGTGACCTTCATTTTTTAAAATGGAGTGCTACATATTTTTTTATATCATATGAAAACGGATATTAATACTAATGGGTTGGCAACTAAGTGATTGCGGATTTTAAATAAGAAGGAAAATTCAAAATTTTTACTTGAAAATATAACTTTATTAAATTAGATATTGTCCGTTTTCGTCGATGACCTTTTGCCATCTTTCAGGCAGTGTCATAATTCCATGTTCATGAAACTAAATAAAAAAAAAATTTTGGCAAACCATTATTGACACTGCCTTTCTTTCAATGCTTCATCCCCATATACGGCACATAACTTCTTGTATGCTTGCGATGCGTTACTACTTTTTCGGAAATGGTAATAAAATATGTCTGAAATGGGCGTTTTGTTCTTCCATTTTTAAATTGGGATAGAAACGAAAGTAAATAACTAATCGATACAATTTTCTTACTCATTGAAGATGGAAGTCCAAACAACAAGAAAATATAGGTTAGGTGCTTTGAACACGTTGACAAAACAAAAGAATGTGCTAGAACCATCTATCGACAAAATCCGCAATCATTTAGTTGCCAACCCAATAGTTCAACCACGTAGTATGCTACAGTGTTCAAGGTCATACAAGGGCAGAAATGAAAGAAAGAAACTATCAAGAATATCCTCAATAGAACTCGAAAATGCATTCTTGCTGATGAAAGTGGTAAATTTACTTCTTTTATTGGTAATTAATGGTAATTAACGACAACCTTATTTCCAACTTATAAGAGTCTTGCTGATGGAAGTGGTAAATTTATTTCTCTTATTGGTAACTAATGGTAATTAACGACAACCTTATTTTCAACTTATAAGAATCTTGCTGATGGAAGTGGTCAATTTATTTCTTTTATTGGTAATTAATGGTAATTAACGACAACATTATTTTCAACTTATAAAGGTTATTAGAAGAAGAAACAAATTTCTATATGGCTCCTTTTTCTTGTAAGTGATAGAAAGAATTTTTCCTTCACATAAAGATCGGCCTTCTAATAATAACACTACAAACAATGTTTTCATCAACATCCTCATCACATTAATGGGCCAGGGCACCGTAAGGAGGAAATGAACTAAAATGAAACTAACTAGGAAATAATACATCCTGTGTCGCAAAGTGCTAGATCAAAAGATAATCAGGTTATCTTTATGACTTCGACTTCAAAAGCAGTAACATCATACGTGACATCCTGCGAGCCTCGTCCGATACAGACGATTTTCTTCCGAGTAAAATCGAGTCTCGCGATCGCATGACACTGCAACACTGGTTCGTTAAGTGCCTTTGAAGAATATCGGATTTCAATATTCACAATATTACATCCTGCAGCCTCGCTCGGGGCTCCTTTGCTCGTGTCTATTTAGTGATATGGCTTCTTCAAACATCGAGACGAAGAAAATGGTAGTCTGGCGCGTGCATGCTAGCACTCCGGATGCATTTTTGCAATATTTATGCCCGAAGAATCGTCGAGTCCTATTTAACTCTCGTACGGTCTTCATTTAAAATGCATATAAAGTGCTTAGAATATGTTATGATTTAAGGTGGCAATTTATTTTAAATGGAAGAAATATCAAAGCTAGAAACTAAGGAAATTTATTTTAAAAGGAAGAAATGTTAATGCCAGAAATTAAGGAAATTTATTTCAGATGGAAGAACTGTTATACAAAATAAAAATCAAATACATCAATTGCAAGAAGCTGAAACTATGAAGAAATTACTTTTCTTCTTTAACATCTTCAAAAAACTAAAAATAATACGTCGATGCTCTTCAATGCTTTCAAACTTTGCACTCCTTTAAATTGCACCTACCCATTTATGCATTTCTAACAAAATTGAATAAATGAAATATAAAACTTCCAACCTATTAGAATGATTAAAAGACAAAATTGACTTTTGCGTAATTTCTGCGTTTCATAATGAGCTTAGAAAATTTTTACTTTGCATAAAGGTCCGCAGTCTAGTAACGACATTGTGTTTAGTATCTCGAAATGCTTTTCACGCAGATTGTTTGCTCGCTTCCAGCGTCCAAAGCTGATTTCCCACTGCCGACAAGATGTCCGTCGCATTCCAAGCGGTCCTAGCGGCCGCCATGCTGTTTCTCGTCGCGTGCGAAATTCAGAATCCAGCACAACAGTCGGACAACTATGCCGTGGTCTACCCGTTTCTTCAAAAGTGGGCAAACACGACGAAAACAGCATTGCTGACTGTACTTCTCGACGATCACGAGAACAAAGACACTTCTAGCATTTCTCGAAACATTTTAAACTACATTAACGTTCCAATTAGGCTAATCACGCTGGATCACATGATCTCTTTAGATGGGTTCTGATTCAATTTTCAGGAGGATGCGTTCTGATTCAATTTTCACACGTTAATAGTCTGAAGAACATACTGAATTCACCACATTTCACTTCAGTCTGGCATCCTGAGAATTTCTACATCCTGCAGAGTCTGGGATCATTAAACTTCTGTGACCTTGAGAGATTCTGCAGGTGGATGTTCGAGAGATTATGGAAATCCAAAAGGATCTATAAGATCATTTTAATCGTTGGTGGGTCCAGGAAGGCGATTCGATTCGATCCGTTCAGAATTTTTGGTGGAGGATGCGTTGGAGATGAACAGGACTTTTTGAGGATCGATTATGCTAATCTGACGGATGTCTCGGACTTTTTCGAAGAGATACGAAACTTCGGGAAATGTCCCTTGAGGATTTCTATTTTTGAGTCGACTACGATGACCAAACAGGGAGATCAATATGGCGGCGTGGACTACAGGCAAGCTTGAGCATATTTTATTCAAATTCCAATTTGAAAAGAGTTGTTCTATTTGAACATATTCATTCGAGACACAGAATAGGGATCTTCAAAAGTTCGAAACTTTCATCGTCCATTAGTCAAGTAAATACCATCGGAATTATATCTTATGTGGTATCATTTTCATTAGAAAAATGCCACTAATATATTGGTGAAAGTTCCATGAAAAAATAATAAAAAATAAAAAGTTTTGTTATTGGATTAGTAGTGTTCTCGACCCGTATTATGTTACACTTCTCGGCGGCCGAGGCCTCTCGAGCTTCAGGGCCCTTCATGGGGTATACCCCGCGGAAGTGGGGATTGTGTTGCGACATTTCTTGTTCAGAATTTGGCGACTTTTAACGATTAAATAGTTTATATTGATATTTTAAAATTCTTTGAACCTTTCTGCTGCTTTAAATTTCACATATTCATTCTCGTTGTAAATGTACAAAATATACAGTCTACTAATGATTTAGCGTGTGCAGTTTCTAATAACATCTAAACTTGATCGCAGATACCTAGAAGCAGTCACCAGGATGATGAACGTCACTCCAATCCTAGTCCCAGAAAAAGACAAGCACGGTTGGTCAGAAAATGGCGTCTTCTTCGGCACCTTGGGTCAGCTGATCAACGGCCACAGCGATCTATCCTTCAACCAGTTCTTCGTAAAATTCTATTTAAGCAAACAAATCCAATTCACCAACGCCATAACCAGTGACAAGCTCTGCGTCCTCGTGCCCAAGGCTCCTCCAGTTCCACAATACCTGGTGATCCTGAAAACGTTCACTAGCAACACCTGGCTCCTGATCCTCTCCAGCTATTTCGTGATCGCGATCATTTACACGACTTTAAAGGGCTCGGAGCTTGCGAGCAACACCGTGGACCAGCTGCAAGGCAGCCGGTGTGGCAAAACGGAGCGCGGATCGCGCAAATACCGCAGCGAGCTACGCTTCATCGCAGATCAAAGCGTGTCTACGAACGAAATCGCGGGGAAACATGATGTACCACTTCGTGGGTGAGCGGATTTTCAAATACGTAAATCGTCCTTTTGACTGGAAACCTGTGGGCTGTTTGCTCGGGCCAGCTGGCCGAAATTATTTGCGGTATTTCGTTTCTGAAGCTTTGGGAATGATTTGTGGACATGATGGCTGCTTTTGCTGTTGGTTTTGTAATTCGATCTGGGTCATTTTAATTTGTTTAGTTTAGCGTTAGGAATGGGCTTGGATTGCACGTAATTGTCATGAGATGCAACTTGTTGCGTTAGGGAAGTTTCTCGTATGATGATAAAGGTGCAGAAACACTAGCATGTAACTTGCTATATTTCGTAAACGCGCCAATGTTAGGAAAATGCTTCAGAAGAAGAAAGAAATTATTCAATCGAAATAAAGTGGTTTATGAAAATTTAGAGAGGGTATGATCAGATCGTTACGAAAGACAATTTGAATACAGTAACATTTAATAATAATTGCATGTAAAGAATTGTATTGCCAGATCAAATATCTCAGATGTACGTACACTCGGCATGATAGTCGCTCATGCAAGAAATGTCGCAAGCTACTAGGTACCGTATCTGCATCTTAAAGTTGAATTATTCATTGTTTGTCTGGATAAACTGCGATGCTTTTTAGATTCAACACGGCTTCCCGCTCTTTTCTGCATGAATAATGGCGGCTGGTGTCGGGCGAACGAAGAAACGTGTTATTCGATTAATATAATCACTGCAAAAGTGTAAAAACGTATAAAAAGAGAAGATTCTGATTTGCTCAGTGGAATAGTTAATTTTAACGATGTTATTAACATCGAAAACTAAGTAAAATTTGATAGAAACATGACTGAAATTCTCAGGTGACGACTAAGTAAAAATCAAGATGGCGATTTGGCCGATGAGTTCCTCGAAACTTATTCGAAAACATATATAAATAAATTGAGATCATATTAGAATTAGATAAGTAGCAAATCGTTCGCTAGAATACTCAATATTAATAATTTCATTAGCATAAAAAATTAATAGCGATCAGAAGAACATTCAATCGAAGTTCTCAGGTGATCAGTCCGTAAAGAACAAGATGGCGATGACTTAAATGGCGATTGTTAAGTTCTCCAAAAGTTGTTTGCACTGAGTATAATTTTTCCAAAAGATTTCCTAAGAGATCATGTCCAAGGCGATTCAAGAGAATCATTTTCCCGCGGCTAATGGGCCTCATGAAATACTTGGCGAAGGTGATGCTGCAGCCGACGCAGCCTTTCGAGAATTGCAAGCCCTCGTTCCCGGAAAGATTATTCGTTCTATGCAGCTTGTGGTTCGGCCTTATTCTGAATGGAGTGTTCACGTCACAGCTGGCGGCAAGCTTCAGCAAGCTGCACTATTACGACGACATCGACTCTTTGGAGCAGCTCGAGGAGAGCGGTAACTACCCGTTTCCGGTCGCGTCTATTGCTTGAAGGCACTGCTGGGAATACGACAATCCCATGGAAGTAAGGCGAAACGTCGCAAATCACATATTCGCCATTTCATAGTCGTTTCCGTTCGCAATTTCAAGGTCCAACGTACTGGGACTCGCTGTGAAACATTTTTTCTAGCAGATTCATAAATTACGCTAACTTGAGATTAGACAATTTTTATTTGAAGGAAAAATGGTACATTAACACATTCGTTAGCACCATTTGTTTCGTTGCTTACCAGATTGCTAAAATATTGTATGAAAATACAACGCACCTACCTTACAAAATATTAAAACAATTTAATAGAGTAAAGTCTTAGAGTCTCTAAATGCTGTTAATTACAAGTTTAAATAGCAATTTGTATGAAATTGATTTGACAATTCTTGCTGAAAGGGTGGATAGTTACAGCAAATAAAATAGCAATAAATTATATAATTATATTTGACGGATAGATTGTTTTCAAATGATTCGTTTGCTACTTACAGTAGAATCTAGGTAAAATGTTTTACAACTCCTTAGAACCAGGATAAAATGTTTTTCTACCGAATTGTAAATTAAGTGCAGCGATTGTGCTCCGAATTATGTCATGTTTGGGCTCGTTTTAATAAAAAAATATCACGAATATGTCGGCAAAAATTTCATAAAGAAATTTCATAAAAAAGAAAAAAAAGTGGAGAGTTTTGAAGAAGCGAATGTTCTCTATTGTATCTTTTAGTTTTATGTCAACGAAAGGTCTAGCAATTAAACAACGTTACTAGCAAAGCTGAGCTAAATTTTTTAAAAAATGCGACCCACGTCGTTTCGCTTTGCTAAACCATAATTCCGAGTCTTTTAGAATGAAATTGATTAAATGGACAGAAGATTGAATGGATTTCTAAGATTGTTTCACTTCTTTTTCGAGGGTTGGCAATTTTGACAAGTTCGAGGGATATTATAGAGGATGCTCTGACAGATAGTACGTCTCCCATATTGAAACGTCTTCATAATAGAATGATGTATGCGAACGAGACGGAGATCAATCGGAGATTGTTCCATAGCAGGGACGCTGCATACTTGCACCAATTAACGACGCTACCCTTTAAGTACAACGAGCACCAAAGACGAAAGTTGCACATTGTCAAAGAGTGTCCCAAGGACTACATTCTGGCCAACATTATAGCGGAAGGTAAGCTCTTTTGTCGTTAACTTTACTTTCAAAATCTTGTTTTTTACAGTCTCGATTTAATTTGGCATTTTTCCTGAAGCTTTTTGAATCAATCACGTGACAACCAGACTGTGAATATTATGCATTTTTATCCCTGATATATTCTATTACATAATTCATGATATTTACTCTTAAAATTCGACACAAAAAAATATTTAATAAGATTTTCATCTCTATTGAAGTGTGATAAATTGACTGCGAATCATTATGCCAAATATATAGTTTATAAGTTGAATGAAAGTAACAAAAGTTAAATGAAAATGTATTTCTTCTTTTAAGAAATGTCAATGTTGTTCTTAAACCCTTTTAATGTTCATACAATTTTGTGTTTGACCAATTCATTTTTTGTCAGAAATGCCTAAATTCTGCAATTTAATAATTGCAACCACGAATAGACTATAAATGTTTCCTCTCGATTCCGCTTTTTTTATCAATTAAATTTGCAGTGTAGTATCAATTTAAGCAGTAAATTGGTTTCGTTTATGGACGTTTCCGAGGAATAATAATTGCAATTATTTTAATAACAGTACAAACAAAATGTTCGCAAGCTTCAATTATCTATTGTTAGTTTCATCTTTTTGTGAGGTTCTGCAGAGGAAAACGAAGATTTTCGTTGAACGAAAAACGTATTTCTGCGCTACACGACTGCCAGTTTGTAAAAAAGTCAATATTTGTTAGCAGAACCTTCATGAATTTTTTATTTACGATCATACAGCTCCGAGAAATCGTGCTTACCGCTCACCGTGCAGTATCTTCAGGAAAACAATTTCCGGTAGAAAGGATGTTACTTAGCCAAGCTTTAAGACTTTCCTACGAAAAGATTACTACGAGCTGAACAAGATATGTATTTTCGAACAAGACACTCGTTGAAAAACTAACTTCACAAATTTTTTCAGAAAAAATTCCTAAATATCACGATTCATCTAGATAATTCTACAATTGAATTACACTTCGAAAATTACAGTTTTGCAATATTGCCGCTGGTTCAAGGCAATTAACGCTCTAGTTTACAACAGTCAAAAGATATACAGGGTACCCCAGTATTGATGGTACAATTGTGGAGGGGATAATTCTACATGAGAAAATAAGTCGAAAGTACATAGTAAATATTCTTTATTTGAGGCTTTGTTTTCGAGAAAATCGATTTCGAAAATCCGTGAAGTTCGCGTTCCTAGCGTTTTAAGAAGTAGAACTGGTAGGTCATAAACAGATGCGTCAGACGACTCATATTTAATACAGTAACCCCGCGATCTAAGTCCAACGTAACATTGCGATCTATGTCCCTTGGCCTACTCCTTTCACTGCGGGGTATCCCCGGAAGGGCCGTGCAGCTCGAGCTGCCTCGGTCGCCGAGCAGTGTAAACATGCCGCGTAATCTGATCCTGGGTCGGGTATATCGGTGTGAATCACTACTAATCCAATTACAAACTTCTTTACTTTTTATTATTTTTTTCATGGAACTCACCAACATATTCGTGGTATTTTTCTAATGAAAATGATACCAAATATAATATAATTCCAATGATATTTACTTGTGTAATGAACGATAGAAGTTTTTTATTGGCATTACATTATACGGACACGCGGGCCTTTGAACTGTGCCAGCAGCCGCGACTCTTGTCGTCTCTTTCTTTCCGATACGCTGTCCATCTTTACGTCCAAAACTTTTATCGTTTATTGAACAAGCAAATATCATCGGAATTATATCACATTTGGTACCATTTTCATTAGAAAAATGCCACGAATATATTGGTAAAATGTCATTAAAAATAAGTAAAAAATAAAGAAGTTTTATTATTGCACTAGTATTGTCTCACCGATACGCTATTTTTTGTTACGCCTTCAGCCGTGCGGTCCGTGTTTGCATGCTATCCTTTCCTACGTTCGGCTCGGTCGACGCGGTCACAAAGGAATAGTGTCCCTTCACGATCTAAGTCCCGGCAGAGAAAAAGGACTTAGATCGCGGGGTTACTGTAATTCGCATGTTCGCCGAATTGACAAACTCAAATTTCTCAGGCTTGAGAGGAGTACGGCTAGGCTAATTTTCCCAAGCGAGTCAGCTGATACTTTCCAGCCGTACCCAGTCGTAAAGTAATAAATTTGTAAAAGAGACACTAATAGTCTCTCAAAAATGACATCGTGCAAATTCGATCGCAGCATAGTCGCAAACCGAAATCCGAGCCGGCCATACAATAAGCTCGTCTCAACACCATTATTCGACGATTTTCATCATTTTTGAAGCATGCACAATGTGAAACGAGGAATGCACAATCAGCAAACAAACAAACTAGCTCAGAGACCATTAGAACACAGTGATCGTACTTACAGCCGCGGGGCGGGTCGCTTTGACCACAATGTCTCGAACACTATTCAAACAGTGATGCCTTTGCTCTGGTGACGAGTTGGGGTGAGGGAGCAAACGAGTGTCAGCGTGCGGGCTATCAGTGGTTTACCGTCGGTGTCATTTCGCCAACTACAGGAGGACAAACACTGTTCCAGGATCGCCGTTCCTTGGCCGAGTAAACAGTATTCTAGCGAGGCTAAACAACGCCGGGTTCTATGGGAAATGGTACCGTGACCACACCGCCTCGCAATCCAGCAGCCACGTCCTTCGCAAGGACGAATCGATTGTACGACACAGAAGGATCACGGTCAGACACCTGTTCATACCGTTCGCGATCTTCCAGGTGGTAACATATTAGTATTATTCTTGACAATAGTATAATAAATCTTGAACCACTTTTTTGTATATTGTGTATAATTACATAGTTGTAGCGAAATACAGTATTTCATCGATAATTGTCCACAACACTGGTCTGCGGAGGGACAATTATGCGCGAGGGATATCATTGTTTGAGGTTTACCGAACGTAGAGAAGGACAGCCGAGCTCGAGAGGCCTCGGTCACCGACAAATGTAAACATACCTAATCCGAATTTCCAACTTCTTTATTAATCATTATTTTTTTATGGGACTTCGATGACCATATTTGTGGAATTTTTCTAATAAAAATCATACCAAATATGATATAATTCCGATGATATTTACTTGTGTAATCGACTATTAAAGTTTCGGGCGCGAGGAAGGATAGCGTATGGGAAAGAAAGAGATGCGGAGAGTCGCAGTCGGCAGCACGGTTCAAAGGCTCGCGCGTCCTCACAATGTACTACCAAGGAATAACTTTTTTATTATTACTTATTTTTTGATGAGACTTTCGCTAATAGATTTGTGACATTGTTCTGATTAAAATGATACCAAACACGATGTAATTCGGATCATATACAAGTGTATGGTCATTATGTATAGGTCAGGTACATAACATCGGTGAGGCAACAGTAATGCAATGACGACACTTTTTCATTTATAATCAATCTTTTAGGAGACTTTTACCATCATATTTGTAATATTTCTCTGATCAAAATTTTTCTGATTATACATACATATCTATTTTTTTAATTGACGATGGAGTAAGTTTTGGTGACACAAGTAAATATCATCGGAATTATATCATATTTGGTATGATTTTTATTAGAAAAATGCCACAAATATGGTCATCGAAGACTCATAAAAAAATAATGAATAATAAAGAAGTTGGAAATTCGGATTAGTGTGGTCTCACCGATATACCCGTGCCACATGGTGTCATATTTCTCGGCGATCGAGGCAGGGACAATTATGTCGGAGACATTTGGGACAATTACCGATGAAATACTGTACTAGCAACTGCTCCAACAACTAAAGAAGACATGAAAATAAAAATACCCAACCGCTTGGTCATTGGTTACCTCTTTAATGTTATCAAATGTTCTACAGCAATATTTGTACAAGATTTACAAAGTGCTCAGAAGTCCAAGGACATCGTTTTGAACATTTAATAAAATAGTATGTAACGCTATTATTATATTTCTCGTTTCTTCAAAGTTTCAATTCCGAACCAATTGTTCACTATAATTCTGTAAATATGCACAATAGAAAGATATGTGAGAAAACGTTATTCAATTTAATAGGAGGTATCGCAATAAAAAGAATCAATACTATTTCCGGTTTAAAAAATGTATTGGAGAACTCTCGCTTTCCTCCCAGCAGTTACCCCAAAAAGGTTTAATACATACGAAAATATTAGCGTCCCTTTAGCCGTTTAATTAAAACGAAAATGAAATCAATATCTTAATTAGATTCTGAGAAAACTGTTTGTAACACTATAGTTTCTACACCCTGTAGATGATCTCACACCACTACTTCCAGGTCGGATTGTCACTTGCCACGATCGTGTTTATTTGCGAGCGCAGAGAGACTAACCGTGTCGAACCACCGATGGATAGCAGACGAAGATGAGCGACGAGATTAGGGCCAGTGCTGGATCATAAACGGTAGGCGACGCGACGTGACGTGACGTGGAACTCACTACAGTTTCTTCGCTGCTCTCGAACAAACGTCCCGTCAGATGAACGAAAGAGAAATGGACCAAAGAAGTCGAATCCTTACGAGGGAAAACGTTGAAAGACATTCTTTTATCTCGCGAAGAATGGAGCAATGGTTCGACATTTTCCAACGCTTTTTGCACGTAATGTCTCTGCAGTTGTTTCTCCTATCCGGCCATCACGGCTGCGACAATAAAAGGTTTCGAACGGGTGGGTGAATCTTTGATCGGTATTGGTAACTGAGACTGTAACTTGTTTATGAACGTCAATGATAGAATCTTTGTTTGGCTATAGAGTGGAATTAATAAAGTCAAAATGTTGAAAGGAACATTTGAATTGTTGGAATAACTCAGAAGTATGAATCGAAGTAAATATTTATGGAGTATATACATACAGAGTGGTCCTTTTAAGTAAGTCCAACTAAATGTCTCTTCAGCATATTGTGATGCAAAAAATATTTTTCCCCCAAGGACATTTTTTTTGGAGTTATCAAGGTCATCGGTGTTTTTTTGACGGATAACTACATTTTTTTATTGCATCGAGTAGCTGATCGAAAAATACATTGAGATATGTATAATAACATGACCTTGGAATGACCTTGACCTTCGAAAATTAAAGTTTAACGTAAAACTTATGTTATTAAAACGGACTTAGTTTCCGAGATAATTGCAAAAGGTCTCTGTTAAATTTTGGTTGCAAGTACACTTTATTCTCGTACAAACTGTCAAATGGAGATATAATCCAAGTTGGTTTGTGGTTAGTTGGTGGTGAGGGATACCCCCACACCTAACCCAGAACTAACCCAGACCTAACACCATTTTGAGGTTAACCAATTTCAGAGAATATCTTCGATAACATATGTCAAATCCGAAATCATATTCATGTAGATACTGGCAAATTACAATAATAAAATTGCAAATGTTCATAACTTTTTAATAAAATACGAGCGACGACTAAAACCTCTTGGAGGTTACTTGGAAAGGTGACCTTGATAACATATGTCAATACAGTATATCGTTTTAGCCTTCATTACTAAAAATAACTGGCATATTTTGAAAAGTTTCTTTTGTTTATAACTTTTTAAGAACCAACGAGCGCCGGCTAAAACTTCTGGAGGGACACTCAGAATGTTGTCCTTGACAACATATGTCAAGGTCATCCGAGGTGACTCCCCTTAGCGTAACATTTACCAAAAATTGTTATAACTTCGTGAAACTAAAAATTGTACGACAATACAACTACAAGCTTGTTTTAAAGCGTACAACTTCATTATTCAGACTCCGAAGAGCAGTTTCTTTTCTCAAAGATATTTTTACAGTGCATAATGGGATGGAAACTTTTTCGTTTAAAATAGTTTGCAAATTCAAACGGTTCTACGAACCTTGACAAACTTCTTCCACGAATGAATCTTCCGTATAGTTGAGGATTAAAGTTTCTTTTGTTCTCCTCAAAAAGTACTTGCGATAAAAAACAACAAATTGATTCTGAAAAAAAGGTTCGACAATTTTGCGGTCCATTTCTTTTAAGAGGTCTATAATGTCTATACTTAAGTATAATTTTTATACACCCTACATGGTTCGCATTATTTTGTTCCGTACATAGGAAATTCTGCGCGATCTCACGCAGCTTCCAGTGTACATGCAATTTCCTGCGATCATACAGACAAAGGGAACGCCACTCGAATATCGAAGCAGCCCAGAGCACCGGGAAACAAGTGTGAAAATTTCGGCGGATGCACAGGAATATCTATCGGCTGTCAGCGATTGCTTTTGTATTCGCAAGCTCGCTTCTCTCGACTACCTTTGATCCTGTCTCTGTTCGAATCACGTCACAGGAGAAGATGCACTTCAAAAAAAATCTCAATTCACTCGCTCGCACGGTAACTGGCTTTCGGATGAAAAAATCCGCTAATTGTAAAAACTGCTGACAAAGCTACTTGGTCGCTAGCGGCGTGAAAATGCTCGTGAAACTATTCGCGAAAAAATCCGTACATGTTACTGCCTCAATTGACAGGGACGAACGCATTTTGTTAGCAACCTGCATTTTCTGCATTCGCAAATGCGTTTCCGTTTTTACTGCTTTACATTTTAAACTCACAAATGCACAAATTTTTATTGTTAAGCAATTTTAACGTCCGTAAAGAAATGATTTTGCAATCTAATATTTTTACGTGATAGAACAAACAAAGCTTTAATACACTGTCTGCTCACATTATTAATTCTTTTAATAATTCATTATTTTCTTGTGCGCTTAAATCACATCGTTTGAAGAATAAATGTAGTAAGTTTATTACAAGGATTGTTCGACATACGGTTACTATTATTATGAGGAATATGTGCACAATTTTTTTGGTGAATTTCATCTTTTAATTTAGGAATTATTAAATATATAGAAAATAAGGTTACTGCGTTTGTATTCCGCTGGCTTTGACAATTAAATTTTTTGCAATGAGTGCATTTTTGTGAAAAGGTGAAAAGAATACTGAAGGTACAAATTCTACAGATATGTTAATACTAAAAATGCCTCTGTTATGAAAATGAATATTTAATTTAATACATATATATATATATAAAACTATATTGGTTGCCCTAGGGGTTACAATTCAAATACACCCGCCTCCTTTATCATCCTTCCCTTCCTCCGTATCCTAACCTTAATTACTAACTTAGCTTATCTTATACTACCTTATCTACATAACTTAAATCTAACTGGAACTAAAAACTAATAAAAGAGAGAGAAATCTATATACAAAAGATACCTTAAAACTACCCTAAAACTACTCCGCACCCTTCCCTACCCTACCCCCTGCCGGTCGCTTATCATTCATCCCAGACCTTCCTACATTCATTCTCCCTCCCATTCTCCCCCATTCTCCAACCATTCCACTCCTCCACTCTCCTCATCCACTCCTCCCTTCACCCGCCATATTTAATTTAATACATTGTTACGGTTTCTTACAATTGAATACGTTATATTCAACATCCATTCCTCCCTTCCCCCACCATATTTAATTTAATACATTATTATGGTTTCTTACAATTGAATACGTTATATTTATTTTTACTCGTCGGATTCGCGCAAATACATTAAAAAAGAACAATGGATAACATATTGCAATTCTAGAGACAAAGTCCAACTAATCACGAAAGATGATCACATATTCATCAGCTAGTTTCTCAAGCCCTCAAATGATACTTTTATACAACCTTGGCTTTCTAAAATTATTTACAATATTAACTTAAATTATTCAGCTGACCACTTCAGCTGTCAATTCGAAAATATTTTAAAAATGTCACTCGCAACCCTATGGCACAAGTGACTGACAGGACTACGGAGGAAAATGGAAAAATATAAAATTTGCAAGCTTTGCATTCGCAAGTTTTTCCTCGTCCAGTAAATCTGCAATGCGGTAAAATAAAAATAAAAAATGCCACAGAATAAATGCCATAAAACAAGATCGAAGCTCTCAGAATCTATTTGAACCGTTCAAATTGATACAAAGTTTACAGTTTTGAAAACTAACGGTATTTGAATACCGTTTATTTTGAAAGTGGTGTACACCCAATTTTGGAAAAAATGGAGAAATCACAAAATAAGCAAATATTGTAGGGTGAACTTTTTATATATATATACAATTATCGAAAGAAGAAAAAATGGACTTACAGTACTTACAAAATAGCCGGTCCAATATGATGTTTTTTCTGTAGTCGAAGAAAAGTATTACAAGCTGGTAAATGGATTGCTTCGTGGAGAAAGACCACGTGAATAAATAATTAGCGATGCCTCTTCATTCCACTCGTTCCCTTCCCGGCTTTTCATTCGTGCTGGTATTTTATTCATACCGTCCTCTCTGAATCAGGATTTGCTCAACACTCGCAGGACCACCATTTTCGCGTAAATACTGAGGGCTATATTCCATGCAGGATAATCGGTACGGGGTGTAAATCCTTAAAAATGTACACCCAATTTTTCCTTTACATAATTTTAAAATAACACGGTCCAAAAAATAAATCGTATGTACAGCTATAATCGCAAAATTGAGTGTACACCTTATAAAAACTGATCACTGTTATAAAATTGGACCAACGAGTTTTCTTTTGATGCCGGAAGGATTACGTTGCCAGAAAATGTGCAAAGAAATGATTGAAAATCTGCGAAATTGTGAAAAAACAAAATAAATGTTGCACTTTTTAACTTTTTTATCTGCGACTACAATGAAAATTTAAAAGACATTGTTTATAGACCTCAGTGAGTTATGTACATGCACAAAATTTCATCGAAATCGATTAACGTCGTTACGAGCTACAAATGACTAAAAATAGCAAAATTCGTAAAAAGTTGCGATTTAGATGAAACGTAACCTCAAAATACAGTTACATATTTCTATGTCAATTGTCAATAGGTTTTTTATGGTACAACTGATTTCGATGTAACTTTGTTCACTTACATAACTTACTTGTATCTACGAAATACATGTTTTAAGTTTAGATAGTATTATCAATTTAAGAAAAATTTTTGTTCACATTAGCTAGTAAACTGATTCTTCTAATATTTAAATAAAATTCAAGTCTTTTGGCCAAATTTAAAAAGAATCATTCCGTTTTTGAAATGTGTGACAATACTTTCTTTGGACATTGTTGGTCAAGGTTCCAGTATAAAAGACGCGATAGGAAGTTCGGCGGCACGAGACAGCAGAATGTGAAGTTTACACAGTTGTTTAACCGTCCAACAACATGATGTCGCAGAGTCGGGAAACGAGATTGTCGATTAGGCGACACTGTTAAATGAATTAATTATGCGAGTTGGTCGAACGCAACCGAAGATAGGCTCGCCAGGGATAAACGAATCTAGGATTCGCGGCACGTAGCTCATTTCTACGGAGCCGATGCTCTTTGTAAGCACGATGGAGTTGTAGTTGCTGGTGTTAGGTAGCGGAAGTGCTCCTCTATCAAGAGGAGCCTATTGTCCCGAGGAATCGAAACGCTGAGCGGAATCTGCTCGGATAAATCGCACGCCCGCCCCTAATCAACCTGAATCTTCTTTCCCGAATCGTCCTGAATCTTCTTCACTAATTTCCTCTTCGACGATTCACGCACGTTTCTCCACGGTTTCCTGAAGACTTCAGCGTAGTTTCCGGGGAACGTGATTCGCAGGATGGAAAGGAATTTCGTGTCGTCCATTTTGTCTTGCCAGGAAGGTCCTGCGCTCTTTGATTGACCTAAAACACTTTTTACGGAGCATATTTTTTGTATTGAAGTATAAGGTTTTCAGACCGTTTTGTTTAATTCACTAGTGCGTCATGTTTGAAGTTGACGAGGAGCATGAAAAAGACTTTTTAACTGGAAACCATTTTTATAATATTCGCGATGATGTTTGATCTCTAATCACGTGGATTTTGTTCTTGTTTTATGTATAATCATATTTAGTTAATAGGAATTTCATTCTATCCTTGCAATCTTCTCGTTTGTTGTGGTAGTCGTTAAAGCTCCATACTAACCTCCGACGGGAGTTTCCATTTTATTGTTAGATTCAGTTCACGACGTTTAGGTTAATCCTAAATCCTAATAAATTGTGCACTACTCAGGAGACTTATAATTTGGTGATTGGAAGTGATCACAGTAAAAATTTCTTGACTCATGTATAATGTGAATAATCTGTCGGTATTCAATTAATTTATATACATATATTTCGTCAAGGAAAATTGTAATTAAATGCAGAGCTCTTGGATCAAATGGACTCGAACAATGTACAGGGTGTAAAGAAATGTTTGGTCTTATCTGCCACAGGAGTATTCTACATCTTCGGATCGATGAAGATCTGTAAAAGAAAATTGCCGCAAAATTTTCCTTGACCTTGAATTTCAAGGTCATCTTATGTTTTCATTGCATTGTATTCTACGCGTCATGAGAATAAAAAGTGTCAAAGGAACAATATGTCAAAACTCAATAGTTCTCATATACACCCTGTACAGGGATTAAAAATATAAAATCCTTCGAAGAAAAAGTTTTCATCGATGTTATTGTCTTTAATTTGCGTATTTTAAACTAGTTTTAGACAAACACATTATATAAAAAAAAACAATTTATTTAGAACCTTTACTAAAAGACAGAAACACAAACATAGTCCATAATAGTTACGTAATCAATCAGTAACACGTAATGCATTTTATTCAGCAATTGAATACATTAACTATAATATTACCTCGAATAATGTATTTTGATAATTTCTTTTATAATCACCGCTAAGCCGAAACATGATTGAACATCACTTTTACGTGGCACATTAATTAAAAAGTTTCCAGAAGCCAGTCAAATATTAAAACATCCACTGCTACACAACACAAAGTTTGTTTAATATTCCCCATTTTCCGTAGCATCCTGTTGCTCATATTTTCCGTTGCAATATTATTTTATCACCTGGGGCAATAAATTCCGCAGAATTTTTTCTACATTGGCCTATGATAGTGGCGCCCCACAAAGTGTTAATAATTTATGCTCCGTGCCGAGCGGGTAATGACGTATCGCGTATGAAATTCATGAAACCGCAGAGAGAGAGAGAGAGAGAGAGGGGGGGGTAAGTTTGCATAATGCCGGCCATGAGTTACAAGCGTTCCGCGTAATGAAACTGACAAATAATGGTTTCGCGGGCCGCGGTGTGAACTACGCTAACACATTCGTTAATTATTTCCTTGTGTCGAACATACAATGCATCCTCTTAAAGAATATAAAAATAAAAATTCCGATGGGCAAGTTAAATTCTCCAGTATGCCATGCATTACTATTTTAAACAACAAGGTGTACAAAATTAATTTCATCTTCTTTATATAAAATATAAAATCATGATCGTCGCGTTTGTGTAACGCTGGTAGGGAACGTGTTCACTCTGATAAGGGGGTGGGAGGTGGAGGAGGGGTTACAATCGCGATAGAACCGGCCAGCGACTGATCAACACGTGCCGGTAAAAGTATAACCGACGAATCCTGTGATTCAACTTTTTTTCGAATCCTTTGAATCGATTTCTCATTTTATCGACACGTCAACTATTGTCAGGATATTTTTCCACGTGATCGACTGGCGTTAATAATAAACAGGATCGTCTATCTTTCGCCCGTCGAAAAAACGAAAGGAACGTGGAAACGCGGGTCGACGAGGAACGTTGTCGAGAGTAGGACGACGAGTGGGCGTCGATGGAAACGATAAGCACCTGTCGAGTTCTCAAAGCAACGACTTCGAGAAGACTAGTTCCGAGAACCTAATTAAAAAGGGATAAATGCCGAAGCATCGCTAATTTGCTTTTTGGTGTAAAGTGGATGATCTTCCGGCGATTTATTGGCCCTGGAAGCATTTAGGTTGTGTGGGAATTTTTAAAATGCTGGGAAACGGTGATATTAGGAAATGGTAGTGATAGTTTATTTAGCTAAGCAATGCTTTCTAAGGTTGAAACTGCTTCCCACAGTCGTTTGCTTTAATAATGGCGGAGGATGCTGAGGAAACGCAGAAGAATGCTATTTCGTTAGTACAGGCATTAAATTTGTTCAAAGACGAATACAACTTGGTAATAGTGAATTGTTTAATGGAATATTTTATTTTAATAATTTTATTAACACCAACAAGCAATGTTTTTTAAATTAAGAACTCCTTCCCGTTCTTTTCTACTTTAATCATGGCGGACGATGTTGAGGGAAGACGAAAAGGAATGTTATTTCATTAATACAGATACTAAATTTGTTTAAGGAGGATTGAAACTGGGGAATAGTAAAATTGTTCACTAGAGTATTTTATTTTTATGATTTTATTAACAGCGAAAATTCAGCACAACTTTAGAGGAACGTAATTGAAATCCTGAGGTGAACGCTACACCTAGCGTAACCCTTGCGGCGGCCATTTTCAATTTCTTTTCACCGTAAATTTTGCTCTGTTAGTTATCGACATTAATTCTTCCTTTATTCTGAGCTGTATAATATAGTTTATAAACATATGAATTTACATAAAAATCTGCGATCAAATCACTATGCATTCTAACTTTTTATTGGAACGCTTTTTAATTCCCAAAAAATATAACAATATTAACATTGCTTAAGATCACTATCCAATGAGTTTTTCAAATCGAAGGAAAGGATACTAGGCTGCGAATTTCTATTCAAAATGGAAACTGTCAACATTAGCTGCAACTTTAGTACACGAGCGCATAGACATTTATCTCTTAGTTTAACCATTTTAACGAGTTCAAAGTAATACAACAGTATCTTCAAATTGTTTAAGTGTTCCCACTGTTTTCTATTCAATCTACTCACTTTTGTCATAAATACATAAAATCCGCAGTCTAATAATAAATGATCACTAAATATATTTTCGGTTTTGTACGACTTGTGTAATAATCATTTATTTCGATCCAATAACAGTGAAGACTTAAGACGACTCGCGCAAACGTTCATGGACCATGTTGTTTCAGCATCGGTTTATTTCATGTAATAAACACAGTTGAGCCACGAAGTTAGAGAACAACAAGTTGGTAATTTCGTAATGGATAAGGTATCTTGGAACATTCTATGAATTGCAGGTACTTCTCGACATAATTGTCTAAAAGTTTTATATATACCGGTGAGATAAAGCACATCGGAAAAGCTTCTCTCACTCTCGCTCTCTCCCTCTTTCTCTCCGTCTATTGTTTTTCATTTCCCCACCAAGCTCACCATGAAACAAAATGGACGCTCTTTATCCACCTCGTCTAGCTACATAGACCTCGGCAACGAAAATGATCGTAGCACCAATCAGCCCAGCAAGCAACAGCGAAAACGTAAGAGAATAATGATTCAGCGTAAGAATAATCTTCCTCTCCTCGTTCTTCAGCTTCGTCCTCATCTTAACAATCTTCTTCTTGTAAATCATGTTCTCGAACCAAAAAGTAGGCAACCCAGCTTCGTGCAACCTCAGCAAAACGAAGTTCACTCTCTCCGCATAAGGAGAGTGAGATCTCAAAACATAAGAGACGCGATAGTTCATGGGACACTCATCGACGACATAGATCAGCGGATTTCCATCCTTATCATAGTACGCAAAGTCTCCAATTAACATCGTATAGTATCTGGTAATAGCAATCTTCTTCTCAAAAGCAACCATATCTTTGGTCCTTTTTCGTGAACTAATCACCTGGATCATGTCTTCGAGCTTCATGCCAACAGGTGTATCATCCAGAAAGGCTGTCTTCAGGTTTGCATACTTGGTAATCAGCATTCTGCCAGAGTCTATCACGTCCTCTAAAGTGTGCAGCTGAGGGTAGTGAAAGGGCTTGCTTAGGCTAGAGACTAGACAGCTTTGATAGAGGCCGTTTACTATGAGTCCGAAAAATAGTGTTCCAACGAGCAGCGATCTTTGTGCCGGGGTTTGTCCGTTTTGGAGAGGATAGCAGAGCAGTTCTACAAAGTGGAAGAAACGTAACAACCTCTGGGGCACTTCCGGTGGTTCTTTTCTTTGCTCTGAATCCCCTAAAAAGCCACCTCTCAGCTCTTTCAGATGTCTCTTCGATTGATTAGACGAAGAAAATATAGAAGAGGACCCAATTTGATTCTTGGGCACTTTCGATGATCCTTTTTTAGACTCTAACTCCTCTAAGAAGCCACCTTTCACCTCTTTTCGGCCTCTTCCCAATTGATTAGAGAAAGAGGATCTACAGGAGGATCCAATTTGACTCTGTGGCACTTCCGGCGGCCCTCCTCCAGGCTCCAAATTCTTTGAAGTTCCAGCTTTCAGCTTTTCCAGGTACCTTTTCAATGGATTAGAAAATCTGTTAGGGGACCCAATTTGACTTGAAGTCATTTCAGCTTGAATATTAGGCTCTCCAACCTCTACCACCTCTGTGCGACGGAGCATTAGGCTAGCATAACTCAAGCAACACCACAGCAAACTGATCAGAACATTGTAGACCATAAGCACAGCCCACAAGGCCTTCTCGAATGGCATAAAAGGCATATAAGCGTTAGGGACCAAGCCAGAATCCGGCGACAAGAAACATAACCTGTCTTCGTACATAGACGACGTGAACTGGAACTGTGTATGCTTGGTATACAGTTTGACAAAGAATCCTGTGATCGCTATCTCCACGTTACCACTCTCGATCTCCTTCAAAGACTTGTCGAATGGATCCTCCATCATAAAGTCCAGCTTCCTCATAAAAGTCGCATGGAACTTGCATTTTAGAGCCTTCTCCAGGGAATAGACCACGTCTCCATCTACCTTGGACAGTCTCAATCGATGCTGTTCATCGTAACTATACCCCATCAGCAGGGACTCGAAGACTATCACGTTTAGGGGATGATTGTTCAGGTTGCGAAAGCTCTCGAACAAACGAGTGTTTTCATTTAACACCTGCTGTTGCTCTTCGGTAGACCTGAACACTGTTACAAGATCATCTTCAGGATCTTCAGAGTTCTTTGAAGACACATTGAAGAGGTCTTCAGACTCCTCCATCTTGTTAGATCGAAAACATAACTTCTCAACGTCTCCAAACTCCTCGCCGAAAGTCTCAAACGGTTTGTATCTAATCCAACAACCAAAGTCATCATGCAAGGGTATAATGATTGCTTTGTAGACCCTATACTTGGTCCACAGCTTCTTCAGCAAGTTCCTCCAATGTTCAACCACATTCCTACTCGTGACGAAAATGAGATACTGATTGCCGCTCTTCCAGAGTCCAGGTTGCCAGTAGATGTACACGTAGAGGCTGTACAGATCCTTGACGAAGATGATCCAGGTGATCTGCGAGCGATTTATCCAGGTGACCGCAAAGGACAAGTCCCGGGACCTGATCTTGTAAATAGGGAACAGCGATCGAGATCTCTCGACCGAGGTCTCGCTAGCATACTCGAGCAGGAAGTCGACGAAACTGGAGCGAAACTCTGGCAAGATCACCGATAGCGTCAGAGGACGGAACTCCGGAGACTCGTTGATGAAGTTCAGGATTGTCTTCAAGTTCTCTGTCTCGGGATTGTTCCAGGAACATTCTGCGGAACAACGCAATCGTCTATGGCGAGAAGCGATCCCTTGAGGAGCGGTCGATCGCGTGAGAAACACCATGCAAAACAGTATCGAGCACGTAGTGGTCTTCATGGTCTTGTGGTAATAATGTTGTTGGTACGCTTGGCGCATCGTTTGTTCACATCGTTGTTCGCGTTATCGTGCACCGGGGTTTGTAAGCATAGTTATTGATTATTTTTACGGTTTATAGCACTTAATGGCGGGTTTTGAAGGCGGGGTAACGAAGAAGCATTGTTATTACCGCGCGGCATCAAGATGCTGGTTGGAAATGTTCGTGGTATGGGGTAAATTGTTTTTTCAATTTTTTATTTCTGGTTTTGTAGAGATTATGTTGATATCATTGTGTAATGTTAGTCTTGATTAATAGTGTCCTCTTTCTGTTCTTTTATGGTTTTGATGATTGCAGTAAAAAGTTATTGTTAGAGACATTTTCACTTTCCCTTTTGCAACTTTAGTGATTATATTGTATTTATATATTGTTATGGTTGTCAGGATTACAATAAAAAATTATTTTAATGACATTTTTCGACACTATAAAGAATAAACACTGTTTTCATTCTTCTTTTTGTAATTTCAGTGGTTACTTTACAGTTAATATGTAATAATAATCTTGGTTAGTTATATTTATTTTCTATTTTACTATGGTTCTTAAGATTGTTACTTTTTATTATTTTGACATTTATGATTGCAAAAATTTTTATTTTTATCAACGTCCACTATGAAGCACAAATACTGTCTTCATTAACTTATTCTTTAATCATTTTAAAGATTATGTGTACATTTAAGGAGAATTATTATTATCATCACGTTCTTTGAAGACATCAGCTTGCAACGTTCACCGCAAACTATAAAAACTGACTTCTTTTTGACTTTTATTTTACAATTTCATTAAACAAGCACAATAAAAACAAGACATCATGGCGACCAAAATGGCGTCCTCAAGTAAACCACCATACTCAGGTATCCTCCTCAGTTCCTTTCTGCAAGTGAAACAAACATGGCGTTGTCACAACAATGCAGTAAATATTCAATGAACAAGCACACCAAGGACGAACTATTGTTTTATTTACTGTAAGCCACATAATACCTTGTTCTTTTTAATTCTTCATTCCCAAACTTGAAAAACAGCTGGTCAACAGGAATCAAGAATATTTCAAAATGATTGTCACATTAAATTCATTCTCAATTCTTGTCTGAGACATTCTCTAGTTGCTGTTGAAGAAGAATGAACATCAGGAATCACTCGTAAAGTAACTGTCACATTAAATTCATTCTCAGACTCCATGTCCAACACATTCTCAATCCTCCGCAACATTAGAACGGTATCAAAATGGCGGTCTCAGGAAGCAAGCACCTTCGAACGAAAGAATCATGGCGGCGTCACGATGATGATGATACAGTAAATATTCAAACAACGGTTCACCGGAAGCCAATAAAGATAAGGAAGCCCGTCAGATCGGAATCTAACATGAAGATTCTCGTCCTCGAACAGATCGATAGCGGCCGCAGAGACGCCTCCGAAAGCACGAAACTGTCGTAAATCACCTGGTTCGACGCTCCTCGGGGCAATAAAAGGAGAAACTTCGCAGCCGGAGCATCGTTGTCCCTCATTTGGCTCGCGAACTTCGCGATAGAAAAAACAGACAAACGATCCGAACAGTTGTTTCGTTGCGAATCTTTCGTCGGGAACTAACGCGAAACGGCTGCCGTCGAAAATCAAACGATGACTCCGCTAAACAGTAAGAATGGAGTCGTTACCTTTGACGACTTCGTTCGTTTCCGGGAAACTTTCCTTCAACGATGTAATATTCAAACCCTTGGGGATCGGCTGCAAAAAATAGAAAAAAAAGTACGTTATGACGCACGGCATATTTTAATATCGTTATTGTCGCTATCTGCGCCATCGACTTTCGCTTGCAACCTTGTTTAACACCAGAACTTGAGTAATAAATGTGACTGATATATACAGGGTGTCCCATTTAAGTTGAGATTGTAAATAATCTCGAAGACATATGATTTAAAAAAAACAAACTGACACATGTCCTTTAGTAATTCGAGTGGGGAGTCCAATGGCACTACTAGTTTTCTAATTCGTGAGTGTTTTCAAGGTTATTTCAAGGTCATTTTGTCTTTTTTATCATAAACCCATATTTTCTATTTCGGAATCACATTCTACGTAAAAAGATGCACAAATTTTGATTGAAACATTATTTTGTATGTTTTTAAGAACTTTATTATGTGTTCGTGAGTCTTTTATTAAACGAATTACTAAGTGTCTAGAAGTCGAGGGTAAAAATTTCGAGCATTTATTATGATGTTCTTAAATGAAATAAAGAATCTTCCACAAGAAAGTAACGTTGTCATTTTAATAGAAAAACAAAATTATCCTTGACATAAACATGAAAAAGATGTTTCAAACAAAAGTTATGCATTTTTTTATGTAGAATAAGATTCCGAATTCAAAAATATGGGTTTACGGTAAAAAAAGACAAAATCACCTTGAAATAACCTTGAAAACGTCCACGCATTAGAGAACTAGTAGTGCCATTTGACTCCTCACTCGAAACACTAAAGGAAATGCGTCAGTTTGTTTGTTTTAAATAACATGTCTTCGAGATTTTTTACAATCAACTTAAATGGGACACCCTGTATATAGAAATACCAAGTAATACATGCAAAGGACATGTATTGCTTTTTAATAATGACAAGACTGCTTTTATGCAGACTTCGTACAATTTTTATTGTAATGTGTGCTTCAATATGGAAGTCAATTCGAATGTTTCTGATGAAAACATTTTTATAATACCAGTAATTTTTAAGAGAAAAATTGTGAGCCAGCCATTTTGAATGTTCCAGTAATTCTGCTGCTAAATGTCTTACTGGAAAGCTATAAATATTATTCTCAATGTCTGTCTTATGTTTTAAAAGAACATTAAATATCTTCTTTTAAAAAATTGAATTAATTACGCTCCTGGAGCTGGCTTGTTGGTTCATAAGCAAAATTTCCTTTGTCATAACATAATTCTTTAAAAAATTCTCAGCTGTGAATCATACTGTTTAAAATCTATGAAATAGTAAGTAATGTGTAAGTAAATAAGTACCATTTCTTCTTTAGATTGTTGCTAAGATAAGAAATATTAGATAATCTTATAGTTAATGCGGCTGTTCAGAGTTTTATAATATTGTTTAGTTTTTAATACGACTCGTTTAAAATTAAAATAAACCATTTTGATATAGTACCGAATTTTGTTTTCCAACTTGTACGGTTAGAAAATAACAGAATTCTTTTAACTAAATTATAAATATTCGTTTAATCTCTCATATCCCTATGCTAGCCATTTCAATTCACAGTTTCATCGATTAAATTTTCATTTCTCTACTGCATCAAGAGACCCTCCCAGTAAACTCCATCAATTAATTACTCTATTAATCTAATTACCAGTTCCATCACTCTTCATTTCATATACTTTGTGCTTTAATTGCATCATATTTCTCGCTTCGAGGCTTTCATGTTCTCGCGAGGAACACTTTGAAAACAATCGCCATCCTAACGCAGCAGTTTTTCAAACGATATTTTTTATCGTATACAAAAGCGAACAGAAAAGCAATACCGAAGGAAAATTGCAGGTGAGAATAAAACAAATCTGATGGATTTCTCTGTTGTTTTGTCTCATTGTATCGTTCGCGTTCGCATTTAAAGCGCTATTCCTTTTTTCACGGGCTTTTTATTCTGTTCCGTTCTGATTTCGTTGTAAGAAATTCTTATTTGCCGGACACGGTACAATATACTAACTGCGCATCGGTTAACGAGTGATCATTGTAAAGAATTAATTCAATCGATCAGCTTCTCTGATTCCTTAACGAATTACTTTGCCGGAAACAGTTTTACCGTCGCTCGAGGCTTTCGACTAAAAAATTCGATACACATTGCAAATATCCTCTGTATTCGCTTTCTGCGTTCGTTGGTGGAATAAATAACATTCAATTTTGTATTTAACAATTTAAAACGACCGCACTGCGGTATTTTTGTGGAAGAACGTTAATTTTTCGAGTATGGGATTGATTGCTCATCTTTTGAGAACAAAAGAAAATATTCGTTTGATTAAATCAAGTTTTGTAATATGCAATTGTTGCCCATTTTATTCGATGATATTATCCCTTGATAACATACCACAAGACTGTTGTTATCAACGTGTTGTTTATGCAGTTCAGAATTTTTGTATGAAAACATACATTTTTTTCAAATATTGGCTACAAAGTCTTATCGCGTCTTTTTAAGAATTAAAAAAAAATTTCACGTGAAAAAAATTAAGTTTTGTAGTTTATAATTGTTGCCCATTTTATTCAGTCATACTATTCTTTGGTAACTCGACTGCAGATATTATTCATTTATGACACGAATGAATAAATCAAATGCAAAACTGCGTAAACATTGAAATAATTTAAGGATATCGATACAGTAAATTTCGACTTATGGAAATGATTACAAGAGGAAATAGATTTTCATTTAATTTCTCTTTCTGACAATTGGATTGGACAATTTTTATTTTGCAGATAGATCTGCAGACTACTTCTAATAAATGAAAAGCTGCATTGGACTAAATAAAAAATAGCTAAATATCAAGTAAATTAGCAAAATAAGAGGTACATACATACCTCCAGTAACGCACTCTGTGCGGAAAGGTTTTCACTTTAATAAAACGAAAGCACTACCAAATTGGTAAACAAATTCTAATAGAAACTTTTCACTGGCAAGTGAAGTATTCAGGCATAGTTGGTACTATTGGTTTTAACATCAATATTTGCCTTTGGCAACGAGCATATCGCGTTTCACATATTTAATGAATGCCGATAATTATGTTTCCCGCACGATGGACGCTGCACATTACCTACCGGCGAATTTTTCATATTTTGAAAAGTCGGCCGTGGTTTAAGGTTTTTTAATGGAGTTTTTCATAGCAACAACAATTTTAATTGTGAACCAACAAATCGCCTCCAGTAACGTCATCTAATAATTTCGATTGAGATTATAATATAAAAGAAGATTTTTAAGCCTCCTTTCGGTACAGTATAATTATTGAAGTCTGTACATTAATTTTTCTTTTTATACTCCATCAAAAACAATCCTTATAACTGGACTGGGGATCTTTATGTAAAAATATGAAATTTCTACATCAATTACAAGAAACAAGGGTTAATTAGAAATTTGTTCTTTCTTTTAATTATCTTGTACAGTTGAAACTAATACGTTGATGTCCTTGGAGAGATTACGATTTCCGTGGCCCCTAATTTAGAGGTTAAATTTGTGTTCTTGCGGTCATTTAAAAAAAAAAGTGTATATGACGCAGGTATCGAATGGGCCTGGTTTAGCCGGTAAAGTAGATTCCTGTTTTTTATAAATCTGCAAATATCTCGGTAACTATGCGAAATATGGCAAAATGTCAAGAGATCTTTTTTGTAGAAAATCAAATTTCCAACAATTTATGTCGTATGACATTTTTTATCAGCTGCACAGTTTCCGAGTATATTTACATTTCGGTGAAGTTGCAGAACAACTCCCTCCCTCCGGAAATGATGGTGAGGGAACGTAAAGGCTCCGTTCACAACTGTTTATACGAGACTCAAGAAATGTCTATGTATTAAAACGCAATTAGCAGTGAATATTACTGAAGTATTAGGATAGGTTAGGTTAGGTTAGGTTAAAATGACCTCAGGAACACAAATTTAACCTTCAAAGTAGGGGCTACGGAAATCGTACTCGTACCATGTCCTTAAATATTTTTAATATGTTCACTGCTTTAAATTATTCGTATCCATTTTTACCATAAATGAATAAAATCCGCAGTCTACTTGTAATTTTTATAAATAGCAAATTAAAATAGTCCGCGATTTTATACAAATAAATTTGTGAAAATCGCCCGCGATTTTATACAAATAAATTTTTTAAAATCGCCCTCGTTTTTACACAAAGAATTTTTTAAAAATCCCCCGCGTTTTTATACAAATAAATTTGTGAAAATCGCCCGCGTTTTTATACAAATAAATTTTTAAAAATCGCCCGCGTTTTTATACAAATAAATTTTTAAAAATTTAAATTTTTTAAAAATTGCCCGCGACTGAAGAGTATAAGATTAACATAATATAGTTGGTTTTTCGATTTTTATCCACTGTCAACGCACCGTGCGACGTCCGACGAGAAACGACATCCGTCCGGTTGGAGCGACGTCCCTCTACTTAAGTTTCTCCAAGAAACTTAAGGGCGGAGTATTGCTGGAGTTTTGCAGAAGTTTTTTCCATGACCCAGCATGTGTTTGCTCCGAGCAAATTGGGGGAACGTTTATATCGCAATTTGCGGGGTCCTCGACGTCAGTCGCGTGACAAGTCATTAAGTCGAGGATTGTTGCTTCGGACGTAACCGGACAATCGCGCGGCGGAAACGAGCCTGTTTTCTTACCTCGTCCCCTAATTCCTCGGAACTATTCCTGGTTAATCACCCTTTCCTTTCCAACCCTCTGTTTTTTTTTCTCACCTGTCCCTTTCACTCCCTTCGGCGTTGTTTCTCCTACATCCATTTCCGAAAATTTCTCGCAAGAAACGATTACTGGTAGTTCGACATAATTGCTCGGTGTAATTTGTACTTCTGTACAATCTCAACCCTTTCTTCCTCGTCTTTAACGCAAATCTTTTATTCATCGAATTGAAGATTCAATGATTATTTTTAAGATGGAGTAAATAAACAGAAAATAATGGGGATCATTTTTTGACATTAGAATGTGTCTTGATTGTATGTAAATAATCAACAAATTTACGAAGAGATGGCTACAATTGAATTTGTACACCTGATATTATTTTATTTCGGCAAGTGTGGTTAGACTACGAGACTTTGTGCAGATATAGATTTTTGTGGGTTTGTTTAAAGAAATTGGAATTGAAAATTAATTTCATAAATGTATTAAGAACTCTATACTCTTCCAAAGAAGATGGAAGTGTTAAAAAATGGGGAAAATTATTTAAGTAATTTGTTAGGGTGAATCATAGAACATCAGGAGTGCTATAAATATGTAGTCTACGAATCTATACCTTTGAATTGCTATAACTTCGCGAAAAGAAATCGTACTGCAATCTTCCTAGGCTCATTTTAAGGGGTAACGAGTCAACTTTCGTAATCCTAGTCTTTCATTTTTTTCCAAAGATGTCTTCACATGATGTAGTACGTGAAGAAGCGAAGACGTGCGAATATTGCACAATGAAACCAAACTGGCGCCATTCCGGCTAATGATCCTCCGCCATTTTGTATTGCCATTAGCCCGTTGATGTAGAAAGACTGTAGTGTAATTCATAATGTATTTATTATTTTTTGTTGAGGTCAGAACACCTCGAAGATTATTTTTACGTGTCTTTGATATAACTTCTACGGTAGATGATACAAAGACTCAAAACATGCGCCATTTCAACGAACTATCGTCCGCCATCTTGTGTTGCGATTCATTCGTCAATGTAAAATTTCTGTAGTGAATTCTGTAATATACAGGGTGTTCGACTACAGGTGAGAGAAAATTTAAGGGGTGGTTCTCCATGACAATATAAGTCAAAAATGAAGAATAAAAAAATTGCGATGTCGGCTTCGTTATTTAGTTATTAACAATTAAAAATCTGCCTAAAATGCTACTCCGACAAAATGGAAACCGTTACTTTGTCAGGAAATGTGCAAAAATTCACACTGAAGAGCTAATAGCAATGCAAGATGGCGGTTCATTTGTTGATATGGAGTATAATTGGTTTTATCGTATCTTCTATTATACGTAGAACTTTTATCAAAGATACGTAAAAATTATAGAACACACTATATAGAAATTCTACACTGACGAATTAATAGCACCACAAGACGGCGGACGTTAGTTTGATGAAATGGCGCATGTTTTGATAGATCGTATCATCTACCGTAGAAGTTTCATCAAAGATACGAAAGAATACTAATCTCCGAGTTATTTTCACTCGAAAAAATCAATAATACAGGGTGTTCGACTACAGGTGGGAGAAAATTTGAGGGGTGGTTCTCCATGACAATGTAAGTCGAAAATGAGGAATAAAAAAATTGCGATTTCGGCTTCGTTATTTAGTTATTAACAATTAAAAATCCGCCTAAAATGCGGCAACACGACCATCAGAGGTGTAAGCTGCGTACGTCATAGAGGCGCGCGACAGTCTCGTATCAAGTGACAAATACATGCTTACCTTGGTTCTCATTTCGGCCCCCAGCGAGGTGAAAATGTTTAACAACTAATTCGCGTTTGATGCACGTCAATTTGACTTTCGCATACGCAGAATAAAATGTTAGTGTAATTAATGTGAAGTCTTTGTGTGTACCCACATAGGAGCCGCCTTGATACAACGTTTTAAGTAAATGTGTTTGTGCAAGAGCAATCGTCCGTACACGCTTGCGCTCGTATGCACACTGATTCAAGACAGCTGATGCGGTCAATGCCTGATCGATAAAACAAATGAAGATCTACAGCAAACCCCCGCCCAAACATCGCGCGTTGCTATACCAGTACATTGTCCACCCTGTTTATTTCCATTGACCTCATCAGCTGTTTTGAATCAGTGTGCATACGAACGCAAACGTGTACGGACGATTACTCTTACACAAACACATTTCCTTAAAACGTTGAATCAAGATGTTTTCTATGTGGCTACACACAAAGACTTCACGTTAATTACACTAACATTTTATTCTCCGTGCGCGAAAGTGAAATTGACGTGCATCAAACGCGAATTAGTTGTGCGCGATTCCGGTACGCATATTGCATATGTGCATTTTTGTGAATACTTGCACTTGTGAGGATTCCATCAACATTTATGGACACAATGGATACCACTTTATAGTGATCTCGAATAAATTACTTGTGTGAGACCAATTAAAAAGTGAAAGGGCATTGATCCCTTCTGCTCGATAATAACTATAGGGCGGGTATTAAAAATGCCCTTCTGGATTTTAACGAGTAGGCAAGTTCAATGTCGTGGGACGATCAATTTGTTAATCCTGTTCATCAATTTGTTGAACATTTTCACCTCGCTGGGTGCCCAAATGAGAACCAAAGTAAGCATGTATTTGTCACTTGATACGAGACTGTCGCGCGCCTCTATGGCGTACGCAACGTACACCTCTGTTGGTCGCGTTGCCGCATTTTAGGCGGATTTTTAATTGTTAATAACTAAATAACGAAGCCGAAATCGCAATTTTTTTATTCTTCATTTTCGACTTATATTGTCATGGAGAACCACCCCTTAAATTTTCTCCCACCTGTAGCCGAATAGTCTTTATTATTGATTTTTTCGAGTGAAAATACCTCGGAGATTAGTATTCTTACGTATCTTTGATGAAACTTCTACGGTAGATGATACGATGTATCAAAACATGCGCCATTTCATCAAACTAGCGTCCGCCATCTTGTGGTGCTACTAATTCGTCAGTGTAGAATTTCTGTATAGTGTGTTCTATAATTTTTACGTATCTTTGATAAAACTTCTACGTATAGTAGGTAATACGATAAAACCAATTATACTCCATATCAACAAATGAACCGCCATCTTCTATTATCCCTTCAGTTTGAATTTTTGCACATTTCCTGACAAAGTAACGCTTTCAATTTCTCGGAGTAGCATCAGAAACGAAGTAGAAAATGTATTTCTTTATAAATCAGTTTTGTAGCGTGTCTTCGACAATTCAAACCAGAATTTGATCGTGTGAAAGGGTGCTGTCGTTCAATTGTTGCCGTCGTGTAATTGTATTCACAGAAGACCTCGCCTATCGCGTTACGATTGAAATTCAGGTTGCTAATAATTACGCATCTGCAATTGGATCGGATGTCATTCGCCTATTCAATTAACCGCCAGTCAACATTGAAACATCGCTTTCCGTACGGTGTCAGAACATTTTGTTCTCGCTGTTGTCAACGGTTAATTAATAACTTTTCCCATTCACCGCTCAACAACGCGCTCTGCAATTTCAATTTTAATTAAACGCGATGATGACACCCTGAAGCATTAATTAAATCTGATTTATCGTTTGGACATCTATAAGTCGTTTAGAGTTTAGAATATTCATATTCATACCGCACGGCGATTTTGTGTTTAAGATTACCAAGAAGCTAATCAGTAGACTGCGGATCTTTCTCAAAAATAAAATTTTTATGCATCAATTGCAACAAACAGGAGTTAAATAAAAATTGGTTTCGACTTCTAATCGTTTTAATCAATGGACAATATTACTATGGCGTTCTTAAATTCTTTTAAGGTTTTCACTGTTTTATGTTTCGACTACTAAATGTATGTAAAAATGCATAAAATTTGCAGTCTACTAATACTCAGTGATTCAAATTTTTAAATGCGAACCGGAATTAGCTGTAATTAATTTCTGGTAAACAATCACGCTCGTAATTAGATAATTAACAGCAACGCTTTATTGATAACGTTTGAGAGTGCACGTCGACACGTGAAATTACCTGGAAAATAGATATAATACATTGAAACGGGTAAAAGTGAAAAGTGAACTGCGTATGTGGCTGATAATAAGCTTTTAAATCAACAAGTTATATAATTACTCGCAGAATTTTCTCTTTGTATGAATAATCATTCCCGTTCGTTTTAAATAGATCGTTTGATAACAATCGTGGTTATAATGAAAGTATATCGTTCTGTCGTTCAGTTCCTTTTTCGCATAAAATTCGTTGGATAAACGTCGCATAATTAATGAATAATTTGGTATCGTTGGGGAAACCTTTGTAATCCGAACATTACAATTTGTACTTAGCAGACAATCTCTATGCAAATTTACCATTTTCATGAAGCGAAAGTTATCACTGGATCATGCATTCATGACAACCAGAAATCTTAGTAAACTTACAACGAAACAATTTATGTTGACAAATATTGGTGGTGTTCCATTTTATCTCAACAGTATTTTTATTAATTTTTCAGTAATAATAATAGTCGGACTATAAAAATGAATTGAAAAGCTAAAATGTAGATTGAATTGCGTTCGATGACTTTTTAAACATTTCATACATTTCATGACTGTCTACAACAAATAAATAGACTGCAGATGTTATGCATTTATAATAAACACGAACAGTTTAGAATAGTAAAAAGATTAATAATAAACGAAAAAAGAATCTTCTATATATATATATATAGAAGATTCTTTTTTCGTTTATTATTAATCTTTTTACTATTTTAAACTGTTCGTTTTAAAAAATTAATATATATATATGTATATATATATATATATATATATATATATATATACTGTTTCTTGTAATCAACATGGACAATTTTTATTTTGCATAAAAATCAACAATTTCGGCACAAACGATATTCTCAATCGTTCTTTATTTAAATTATGATATAGTTTCTAAAAATTTCTCGTGAAAAATGCTTGTTTAATATTAATTCTCGAATTAACGCCCTCAACTAAATACTAACCACTGTTCTTTTTAATACTAAACCTACCACGGTCAAATGACCGGTTCTCTATTTCACAATTATTGAAATTATGAAAACGCTTTCACAGGAAATGATTCAACTGTCTTCTTTATTTAAACCTTCTTTATAAAACCGTAACAAGTTAAAGTAAATTCAATCTTTTTACTTCTATAGGGCATTTCACTTTTATATATTTTATGCTTGGTAGGTTTAGTGTTAATAGAATCAACATTTGAAACTAAAACTTGCAACAGAAAGGAAAAATCGTATACAGTTACATGTTCAGATTAATTAAACGTAAACGTTTCGACAATTGTATTAGAACGCTGAATTGTAATTGGAATTGTGGTAATTAAGATTGGAATGGCGTTGCAGGTGATTTGATTCAAATCAGTACGTGTTAAACATATTTCAGTTGTTTTTTGTATTATAATTGCGTTAGTATCCTGCTGAACATTTGTAACGAGTTTCTTTGTTTCAATCGGGAAATTAAGTAATTTCTGCTAAACGAAATATGGATTCAATCCACATTTCCTACCTACGCCAGTGGGTGTAGTTTAGCGAATCAGAGAGCGTGGAGAACAGATTGCTACAATCTCGATATCCCAAAGGGTGTCCTCAGGGGTACACTGAGAAAAGAAAAGGCATTGAAGAAGGAAAGCTTGAGTGAAAAGAATTTCTCTCTATAAAAACAACAAAACGCTCGGCACGATTACGATTTCCGTGGCCCCTACCTTGAAGGTTAAATTTGTGTTCTTGGGGTCATTTTAATCTAACCTAAACTAACCTAACTTAACCTAACCTAACCTAACCTAACCTAACACGTCAATAATATTCACTGCTAATTGAGTTTTAATACATAGACATTTCTTGAGTCTCGTATAAGCAGTTGTGAACGGAGCCTTTACGTTCCCCCGACTATCATTTCGGGGGGGGGGGGGGAGACAGTTGTTCTGCAACTTCACCAAAATGTAAATATACTCGGAAACTGCGCAGCTGATACAAAAATGTCATAGGACATAAATTGTTACAAATTTAATTTTCTACAAAAAAAGGTCTCTTGATATTTTGCCATATTTAGAAAGTGGAAATATGGTGAAAATATGGAAATGACTCTGATTTATGGTGAATGTCGTATGACCTAGAGTGACCTTGAATGACCTTCATAATACGTCATTGTATTCGTCTTGAAATATTCTATCAGAATGTAAGTAAAAAAACATACTGTTCCATTTAAAGAAACAGAGTTGACCTTCATTTGTCCTTGACGCCTCCACCTATAAAAAAATTGGCAGTTTCTTCTATCTCAAAAGACAAGCGTGTTATTTAGATGCCCTGTTTTAAATGCCTCACCCTATATATATAGCATGCAATCTCTTTTTTTTGTGAAACAATCTATGATTATTTCTTTCTTATACCTCGATGTAATAATTTCACGAGCATTCAACTTCACAAATATATTTTTCTATTATATTTGTAAAATGAAATGCACGTGAAATTATATACAATCGAGATATAAGAAAGAAACGATCATGAATTATTCCATTGCCGATATCAATTTTTCCAATATACAGTAAATGTCTCGATACACAGTACGAAAACTTCGGGACCAAAGAATCACTTGCATCTCGCAGAACCGCCAGTGTATCGATGAAACAATACTAAAATGTTAAATCTTTTTTGTTTCTAACCAATTTTTTACAATTCTCTTACCAACATATTCTTCACACTTTTCTGATTAAAATGATACCAAACGCAACACAATTTCGATCCGATTCATTTGTTTAATCCCGGATACAGTCGAACCTCGATTATCCGAACCGATGTCTGAATTCATTATAACATAAATTTCACGTATCAGAAACAAATATATATTAGTTTGGAACGATCCATATACAATACGATTTATTGTACAACTCAGTATGGTTCAACTATGGTGACCCTCACTAGTTCGGATAAACGAGGTTCTACTTAATCGTGGATTAAACAACTAAATCTGTTCTGAATTATATCGTGCTTGACCTCTTTTCCACCAGAGAAACGTCACGAGTACGCTGATAGAGTTTCCATGACAAAATGAATACAAAAAGAAATTCGAGTCATTGGAGAGTGGTGCGCCATCGTTTCCAAATTTATCACTCTGCTCCCTGTCAAAATGTAAAGCGTTGGGGAAAAAATCAAAGCAGGGTGAAGCAAAGAGGGAAAAGCTACGGTGTCATCGTTCGTCAGCTTTATTACACTTTCACTGAAATGGCGGCGATAAGGGTGCGAATAACGCCGGCTGTTTCCCGTCGGAACGAGTCCATCCCACGCGATTCCTGATTCCGGATTCCTGATTCGTCGATACGATCGGATAGCGGTGTTTTATCTGTTCTGAGGTCACGGACGAGGTCACCGATCAAAAAGCCAACGTGTATTCGAGTCAACAAGCCTCGGAGGACATCAGGCAGTAAGTTTTGATCGACTGTCTCAGGAAGACGCCGCGAGCAAATTGGGGATCAGGGTAAACAAAGTGCGATCGCTTATGCCAGTGATATCCTCTTCCGATAGCCCGTGGTATCTTCGGCTTCGAAGTGACAGTGATTCAGGGCTCGATATCTCGGCCGGGGAGTGATATACTCGGATTTTATATTGAATCGACCGTTTAACTAATTGTAAGATACCACCCTGTCGAATCTTCTAGCTGTGACGATCATAAATTTTCCAAGGAATTCTTGTTTTTTCTAGTATCATTTTTCTTTGTATCAAATCACATAGATTGTTCATTTTTATTTTACTTAGTTTTAGTCTTCTCTGTTTCTTAGGTTTAGAGAGTTTCCGTTTTATGAAAAGATTGAAACTTGTGGATGAATTAGTATTGTTTATTGTGGGAGCAGCTTTAATTGCAATGGGCTATAAAAATTTGTATATAAGGTTGAATCATGTCTCTGTATACATATAGAAAAAAGGCTTTTAGCTATATCTTGTTTGGTTTTCCTGTAATAAATTCCTAAAGATGACTTGCTTTTTGAGTAATCTGTAGACTCGGTTTTTTGGCATTTATGGCATATCCGAATTTTTAAAATATAAGGAACAGTACATGTTAATAAAAATTAATGATATTTTTATTTCATTTTTTCCACAACAAATCTTTTAGTCGATGAAAGACAGTTTTTTCTTATTTTAGTTTTCTCAAAATTAAAAGTTTTTTTTTTAAAATATGCGTTGATACTATAAAGTGCATCATCATAGAATATTATAATAAATGTTGGTTATTGACATAAGGGTTAAGAATTTCAATAGGCTGGAAGTAATAATATACTAATATTCTTAAATTTTTTTAAGCTCTCGTCGATTTGAAATTTCACCTACTCAGTTTTGTCATAAATGCATGAAATGCGCAGTTTGACGATAATTATATTTAAAATAATTATATTTAAAATAATTATATTTATTATTTTACAAATACGTAAATGTCATAAATGCGTAAAGATCCTTTCACGTTGAATTAATTCTCGTTCCGACAAGATGGCGTCACCTCAGTGTAATTAAAGAATTTAATTTATCCAACGTAGATGATTTTAAAAGCTCTACTTTTGAAAAGTACACTTCTGAAAATGTACTGAAGTGAAAAGAATGTAGAATGTAATGACGTTCTTGCGACTTACCAATTTCGACAAAATGGCGTCGGCCAATTAACATTATACAAACATTTATACGACCCAAGAAACCCATTTGTAGAGTAAAACATTATTTTATTCGTATCAGATGATTTTAAAAGCACTACTTTTGAGAAATACACTTCTAAAAGTGTACTGGAGTGAAACGAATGTATAATGCAATGACTTTCTCGCACCATCTTAATCCCAACAAGATGGCGTCGGAGAAGTAACAGTTTACAAACCAAGATGCCTACCTCTAACACAAAAATCGAATCTGTTCGATCCAGATAATTTGAAAAGCTCTTCTTTGGAGAAGTATACATCTGAAAGTGTTCTTGATGTATAATGGAAGTGAATTAAAATGAAATGAATGTATAATGTAATGATATTTTTGTACGGCCTCTTGGTTCCGACAAGATGGCGTCAGCCAAATAACATTACACAAACCAAATCAGCAACCTCTAATCTAAAAATTTAATTTATTCGATTCAGATGCTTTTAAAAATTCTTCTTTTGGGAATGATCATCCTGAAAGTCTGTTCAATGGACCCTGAAGCTTCCAACCTCTATCAAAAATTCTCCAAAGCCATAAACTACTGGTCGCAGGTCCTCTGCACCCTATCGAAGACTAAAACCATAATTTTCCACGGTGTTTTCGCCAACAGCTCGCAAATCTTACAAGAATTTCACAATATTCTCTTGCAAACCACGACAGAAAGCTGCGGGGTTGTCGTTTCGTTAAAGATTCACTCGGAAGCCTTAAGTTCGAACGTCACTGATCTATATTCGAGGTCACGGTGCCATCATCTCGTCACGGGACAAGGTATTCAGGGTTGTATGACATCAGTGGGTGGTCTCGATCGCAAATGGCGCGTAAAAGGAAACTCGAGGACCATGGAGGAGCGTTATTTCGACCTGTGGAACGTGAATATTATTTTTCTGGGCGACGCTGGGACGTTCGAGGAACTGTTAGATTCTAAAACGCCGTTCGAGTGGAACGGCAGGGAGCATTTCATCGTGTTCGCGATTTGGAATGATTCACTCGAGCTGAAGGCGGAGAAGAAACCGCGGATCGATCGGACACTGAGAAAACTCTGGCAGGAGCATCGCATTCAAAATGTATTTTTCCATGAACCACTCTCTGAGGTCGAGGAATGCGAAATACATTCTTACAATCCTTTCGCTGGAATCAACGGAACAGGTGAATGAGAGATAATCCTTATCGTTCGATCGTACGCCATTTAATTATTCATAGATAATTCCCTGGAAAATGTGGGAACGATGGCAGAGTTTGCGAATATATTTTTTCATTCGCAGAAATTGTATGAAAAGAGTAGCTAACATGATTAAAATGAATACGACGTTTCACGTCTAATGGATATCAAAACTGATTGTAGAAAATCATATTCTACAGTCTCAGTTGTGTGAAAAGTACTGCAAACATTGTTTAACATTAATCGTTGTTGGTTATTTAATTATCCGAAGGCAATTCCCTGGAAAATGCAGAAATGTTTAGTACGAATACATTGTTGGATGGACAGGAAATAATTTGAAAAGAGAATGTGTACTCTCAGATTTGTAAAATGAATACTGAAATATTGCATTTAATGAATATTAAAATTGATTATAGAAAGTCGCATTCTACAGACTCCGTATTTTAATGGTTTATTATAAGCTTTATTATAATATGTATTTTTATTGCTTTAATAAAGAGGTTGATTTCTGATGGAAACATTTTTATAATTTCCGGAACTGTAAAAAAAACTTAAAAATCAGTCGTTTCGACTGGTTCAGTAGTTCCAGTGTTAATATTAATCGTCGGTCATTGAATGATTCGTAGAATTGTGAATATATTTTTTGGCAGACAGAAAATTATTAAAAAGAATACGTAGGAAGTACAATATTAATAATGAATATTGTGTTGAACGAGTGTTAATATTGATTATTTGATACCGTGTTCTACCGTCTCGGCTGTGTAACAAGTAATGTAAACGTTGTTTAACGTTAATCGATAATTATCTTACACCGACCGAAAATTAAAAGGGGAAAATAAAATCTGCTGCTCCTCCATTAACGAGATGAGGTAAAAATAATTTTCCTGCGGAAATATAAAAATGTACAACAAAATTGCGAATGTATTTTCTTTCGAAAAAGTTACAGACGTTCTGTAAATTAAATACTAAGTATAATAGCATTTAATGAATGCATTTCATGGTTATTATGGTATTCAATTGACGAAACTAATGGTATTGTGTTTCATAGCTGGTAATCATATTTAATGAATGAGCACGTCGGACACCGTGAATATTCGAAATTAATGATCTGCGTTGCTATACGTAGATATTTATACAGGGTGTCCCACTTAAGTTGAGATCGTAAAAAATGTCGAAGACATGTGATTTAAATCGAACAAATTGACACATGTCCTTTAGTGTTTCGAATAGGGAGTCAAATGACACTACTAGTTTTCTAATGCGTGGGCGTTTTCAAGGTTATTTCAAGGTCATTTTGTCTTTTTTTATCATAAACCTATATTTTTTATTTTGGAATCAAATTCTACATGAAAAGATGCACAACTTTTGTTTGAAACATCTTTTTGTAAGTTCAATATTTCTTAAGATATTTAGCTGAATTTTGTTTATGTCAAGGATAATTTTGTTTCTCTATTAAAATGACAACGTTACTTTCTTCTAGAAGATTTTTTATTTCATTTAAGAACGTCATAATAAATGCTCGAAATTTTTACGTTGTATAATAATACTTAAAAAGGTTTGTTATGTTTTGTTATTTTATTTCGAACTAATAAGCCATTTAATAAGTGGACCTAATTTCTAATTGGTTCTAATGTTTATAAATTACGCACCATACATTAATATTCGCATAAAGATCCATAGTCTATTTATTTGTTATTTCTTACAAAAAATTATTAAACAAAAACGGCTTCTTTTGATAAGAAATATTTAAACAAAAACAGCTTCTTTTAACAGAAAGTAATTGATCGAGAAAAGCTATTATTAATAAATAAAATTGACAAGGAAATACCTGCATGGATCCACTGATAGCAACCATAATAGTATTAAACTATTCCAGCCTCTAGAAGTTAATATATTTCAGATGTCTGACCACAAAGTCTTATTCTACTTGTTGAGAGGATAATCGCATTCATCTACTACACGTTGATGTTCGTACAAAATTTAAATTTTCAAGAACTTCTTTTATGGACACTAGAATTAGATAAAGATATTTATTTTGTTATAATGTATCTTAAACAATTAATACCTAAATATCTTTTCTATTAAATGAAAATAGTTTTAGAAAATTGCTTAATATTTCTCTACGTCTCCTATTATAAATTCTGATGGATTAAAACTAATTTAAAATAAAATCGTTTAAAATGATGCTTGGAAGGAAATCGGGAACCTATATAGAGATTTTAGAATGCCGATTTTTTCAATTTAACCCCTTGTCGTATTTTAACGAGACAGACTCGTGATGAAGATTTTAAACGAAGTCTAACAAATATGAATATTATGCATTTCTTTTTGGACGAAATATAATTTTATTATTCTTTAATCAATATTTAAACATTGAAGTAAATTTAGCCATACAAAAAATATATATTTTCTTTTCGCTTTTGTGATATTTTTTGTGATAAAGACGTTCTAATCACTGTAGCAGCAAAGACAATGGTACGACAAGGGGTTAAATGGCCAAGAGTTAAGAATGGTAATGGTCAAGAATCAACAAAATTATTTCAGCCTGGGGAAAATTGGAGACAATCAGACCAAGATCGAAAATGCATCTGCTGCACTTGTTGTCGACGATGACATACCAGCGCACCATTAACTTCAACGGGTACAGATTCAACGTGAGCATGTTCGATCAGGTGCACGAGGCGAACCAAATCCGAGGGAAGATCGATCCGAAGTCGATTTACGCGTATTCCGGAGGTTACAACGGGACGAGCGGTGTTCTGATGGGCGTGATCGCCAGAAAACTGAACTTTCGAGTGAATGTGGTCGTACCGAACACAGTGGAGAGGTATGGCCACCAGATGAAAAATGGAACGTTCACTGGAGCCATTGGTAATTTCAATTAATCAACCTTTTGGACAGAAAGCTTTGACAATTTTTTTACGCCCCTGTACCCTTCAATTTTGTGCTCGCAATTTTTTATTGAACAGCTCTGATACCGAGCTACATTCACAAAAATTTTCAACAGGCTCCTTTCAACGAAAATGTTTCTAAAAATTGTAGAATTCATATTCTTTAAATTGATTTTTGTACACCGTTGTATTCATTAATTCTGTTCTCATAATTTTTTATTCGGTAATTTTAACACACTACTACATGTATAAAAATTTTCAACAACATCCTTTCACTAACAATGTTTTTAAAAATTGTCTAATTCAGACATACGGTAAAAATTAAGAAAACACATTAAAGAACAAAAAAAGTAAATATTAAATTGTTCGTTTCATAACGTAAATTAATTTTTCTTCCGAAAATTATAGCTTGAAAATTGCGGTGAATTTAACTAAAAATTATTGATGAAATTTTTACTTAATTTTCTATTCCAGGTGATCTAGTATACCACAGAGTGGTAGCATCCTTCGCTTTCTTCTTCGTCAAGACCTACATAGACAACATGAGCCTGATTGACTTCACAACAACCGTAGGTTTTGACAGAGTCTGCGTGATAGCTCCTAAAGCAACCAAAATACCAAAAGGCTTCCGAATATATCACATATTCGATCCTTTCGTATGGTTATGCTTACTCCTGTCCCACATCCTCGTGGGCGTCATCTGGAATTACATTCAAACATCACGAAGGTGCGGCCGCCATCTTGTTTCAAATCTGCCGAAAAAGGAAAACGCGTTCGTGTTTCACGAAAAGCGACTGGTTCTTCTCAATTTTTAGAAAAGCTCTTTAAAGCGTTCAGATTCTACGGCAGAAGATTACTTCCACTTGAATTCAGTATCTCCTCTATCACGAAGGATCATCCCAGGAGAATTAGACTCGCACGTCACGGTCCGCATTTATGCTTTGTCATTTTTCAAAAGCGTGCGAAAGAAACACTTTTGTAAACGTTTTTAACTCTTGGTTGGTTGGACACATAAATACAAACATTTGGTTGGAAACATTAATACAAATATATGATTGGAAACATTAAGACAAACATATGGTTGGAAACATTAAATAAAAAAGAGAAGGGAGAATTCAATCTTTTATAAGGGGGTTAAAAAATTATCCTCTTCAGGATCGTTGTTTGTTGTAGCATTTTTCGGTTTTAGTTGAACATTGTACGTAAACTCTAAAATACAATTGTAATGCAAGCAAGTAATTTATTATAATTTTAACGAATGTACATATACAAGAAAAGAGGGTGAAAATGAACATTCAAATATTTGTGGTATAGAGTTCGATCTTTCTTAAATAAATCAAGAAATTATCCTCTTCGAGATCATATTTTTTAGAAGCATTTTTAGTTTTTCGTTAAATGCAGTTCACAAACTCTGAATAAAAATGACATGAAATAAAAGATGGCGAAAATAGTCGTGATACAGTTGGTAGTTCAAAAAATACTTCAAATTTATACAAAACAAGATTGTGTGAAATGATGATGAAAATATGATTAACATCGAACTTAATTATTTTTTTAAATGAGCGCAGATAATTTTTAGTTTTCTACAGCACATTATAAATAAAAACGTGGTATCAGGACCCCCAAACCAAATACTGTATGAATGGAATACAAACCGCGAGGTCCCGGGTTCTACTTCCGGTGTGGCCGGTGCCCCCCTTTATCCTAAAATCCTACAAAAATTACCTCGAAGAAAATAGAATGAAAATAATTATCAAAATGTCTTTAACCTCAAACTAAATAATATCTGAAGAGATCTACGTACTAGCTCTTTAATCTCAGTTGCAGCTCAAGACATTTCAACATCCTAACGACCATCTTCAACCTCTTCGTCATCGCAGCCGGCTGTCCAAAGTCACTGCCATCATCCAGCGCAGAAAGAAGACTCTTAATTGGCGTCTTCTTCAGCAGCGTGACTATAATAGGCATATTCAACGGAGTCCTCTACCAGGCCTTCGCAAAAGACATGTTTTACAAGGACATCGACAGTTTATCCGAATTAGACGCCTCTGGACTGCCCATAGGATTCTTCTCTTTCAGCACGACAGACTTATTCGGCCATGCCGATGATCCCGACTTGAGTCCAATCTTGAAGAGACTCCAGAAAAAGTTGGTACACGCTTTGGACAACGTCGAGCAAGCAGCCCTTTATCGCAATATGAGTGGACTCCTCAGGGAACAGTATTATCCGCTCATGCGACAGAGTTTCGTCGACAAAACTGGGACACACATGCTGCACAAGGTGGAAGAGTGTCCAGGTGAGTCTTGAAAGCCGTTCAAAGAGGTATCGATTAAGGAGATTAAAAGATTTACACACGTCGAGCCTGTCGGTGAGGCTGAGAAGCCGATTTTGCTTCTTCTTTATGGTTGCATCAGGTTTTTGTACAGCTTTGATCATATTCTTTCTTTATGGTTGCATCAGGATTTTGTACAGCTTTGATCATATTCTTTCTTTATGGTTGCATCAGGTTTTTGTACAGGTTTTAGCAAACATTATCGACGACTATATTTTATCAAAAGACTATGAGCATGTTTGATGTCCTCTTGTGTTGCAAATAATTGTTTAGTTAGTGTCGTTGAATATTTATGATTCGTTTTTGGTGTCGTCTCCACTTCTGTTAGTTATTATAGCTTATATTATTTCTTTAATTGTCGTTGAATAAAATTGTTTTTTAACGGATTTTTATTTTATAAAATTGTTCATTCTATATGTATTTTACATTACATAAAATGTTACATAGGAACATTTTGATAAAAATGATCGACTCATGATCACTTTTAAGTTAAATTTTTATTTTATGAAATTGTTCATTTTGGAAATAGATGATTTTAAAACTGTCATGGACATATCATTTTTTCCAGAAATTATGAATAAAATCTTTATTTTATAAAATTATTCATTCTAGATTTATTTGATTTTCAATAACATTTTTTATTGAAACATTTAAATAGAAATTATCGATTGATGTTGAATTTTGAAATGAACTATGTTTGATCAATTGGAATAATAATTTTTATTTTATCCGTAGCAACTGCATTTGTAGATTTAATTAAATTATTCACGACAGAAACATTTGGCTTTAGTTAAAATACTTTATCGGAATTTGAACTGGAATGTTCAATTGAAGAAGCGCTTCAAAATGAAATGTACAATATATTCAATTATATCATCTATCCCAGAAACATTTCATTTTGTATAAATGTTTCATAGGACTAAAACTTTAACATAAATGGTCAAATTAATATCAATTTTAAAAAGAACTATTATTTAATCCCCAGTAATAATTAATAATTCTTACAGAAACTGTTGGATATTGCCACATACTGAATTATTACTACTGACACATATAACAATTTGTACTCAACAAATTACTCAACAAGACTCAAGAGACAGTTCAAGAGATATATATATAACATTATTGTTCCGCTTAGGGTTACAATCCTTATACAATTTTACCTTCTTCCTCTTCACCCTGCTCCTAACCTAACCTTATTACTATCTTATATCCTAACTTAAATCAAAACTTATATTAAATGGAGAGAGAGAGAGAGAGAGAGAGAGAAAAACATATTTACAAAAGCCGGTATTTACAATATTTACAATATTCCATTTTTACCGTTTCCTCTTCCCAGATTCCTACTCATTTCCCCCTTCCCTAACCGCGAACCCCCTCTTCCGGTCGTTCATCGACCTTCCCAAACCTTTCATTCAAACCCCCTCTCCACTCTTCCCTCTTCAAGAGATATTATATTTAATTGTTAATTACATTAATTATATATTCAATATGTTATTATATACTGAATAATTGCTATTGATATACACAAAAATGGCTACTGAAAGTTTCATAAAGATATTCTTAGTAACAACTGCTCTTCAAGAGATATTACATATAATTATTAATTATATTAATTATAAATTCAATATATTATTATATAGTGAATAGTTGCTATTGATATATACAAAAATGGCTACTGAAAGATTTTATAAAGAAATTCTCAAAAACTACTACTCTTCAGGAGACTCTTCAAGAGATATATTTAATTATTAATTATATATTCAGCATATTACTATATACTGAATCATTGTTATTAACATATACAAAAATGACTACTGAAAGATTTTATAAAGAAATTCTCAAAAATTACTGTTCTTCCGGAGATTCTTCAAGAGATATATTTAATTATTAATTATATATACAGTATATTACTATATACTGAATCATTGTTATTAACATATACAAAAATGACTATTGAAAGATATTATAAAGCAATTCTGAAGAACAATTTCTCTTGAAGACATTCCGAGAAACTTCTATTACTCAATCCTTGGAAATCTAACTGAACACAAGATGATTGCATTTCAGAGAGACAATTTCAACTAATTATTAATTATCACCATTACAGCAAAGTTCTTCCTAGCCTGTCTCCTTCCAAGCAACTCGATTCTGCGCGAAAGATTGAACGAATTGATCAGCAGACTGAACCAAGCCGGCCTGCCAACATTCTGGAGGACCATGTCGATCCTGCGAATGTCAACGAAGAAAGAGCTATACACGCGCACACCGCATAAATTCGCGCCGCGAATTTTCGTGGCCTTCCAACTGAGCGACCTGCAGTTCAGCTTCTTCGTGTTGGCCTCTGGTTTGACTGTTTCTGTTGTTGCTTTTTTTTATGAAAAAGGTTGGCTAAACTTCTGTAGACTACAGTGAAAGTTCCTCGTTGAGGCACGCCATTTACCTCGGCAACTGTGCTTTAAGAAAGTCGAGGCAAAAAGAATCATTCGCGACGAAAGATCGGGATAATTTTCCTTGTCGGAACTGTTCAATGAATTTTTAAAACTTTAGCTTAGACCTTTGAAGATTCAGGAGCACTTTTGATGTCTGAGATACTTCTCGAAGGTCTCTTTACAGTTTCAAGGACGTTATCGGACATTAGAGGTTGGTCTAGGGTTCTTGTTGAGTTTAAAAGAAAGATCATTTTTCGAAAATATTAGTATTCTTTAGACTCTTTGGGGACCCTAAGATCGAGGGGACTGGAAAAAGCTTCTTCAGAGGATGTGGTATCCTTCTGAAGCAGTGGAGAACGTAAAAGGAGCCTTTGAAAATGCTCTGGAATGTTGTTGAAGCTGAAAGAGACTTTTGAGATCCTTCTAGGGCAATGGTCGGCAAACTCATTAGTCAACAGAGCCAAATATCAACAGTAAAACGATTATGATTTCTTCTGACAGCCAAAGTTCCTATACTTAACACTAAACCTACCAAGCATTAAAACTACCAGCGAATGTTACCTTATAAACATGGCAACAATAAATTTATTCAGATTGTCCGTAATTTCCAATATAATAGATGCTTGGGACAAGAATGTTTATTCCATTATTTTTCATAAACGAATTTTTATAATTCCAATAATTGAAAAATATAAAACCGGTCCTTTGACCGTGGTAGGTTTAGTAGGTTAAACTATATAGGTAGGTACACTGTAGGCGTTAAACGAAAAAAAATTATTTTATACTTTAATCTTATTTTCTCATGTAGAATTACCCCCTCCACATTTATACTATCTCGGGACACCCTGTAGACATATGGAATAAAATAGATCATGAAACTTTAAACTCGTTTTTCAAGAGAATGGTTGACTTGAGACCCATGGTGTCTTTGAGACTTTTGTTCCTTGTGACGAGTACTATACGATGCAATACAAAAAAAATTTGACCTTGAAAAAAGGTTGAAGGACAAATTTGCGGACCATTTTTTTAACAGATCTCCAACGATCCAGAAGTATAGAGGCCGCTGTGGTAGTCATGACATATAATTTTTATTCACCCTATACAAGGACTCTCTTAAATGTTTCGAAGACTTTTAACTTTATTTTTGAATCCACAGTAGCCTAAATTCCATGTTGCAGATCCTAAAGTTTCACAGATAGTTTCTAAACTTTAAAGAAAGACATTTTTTTGATCGAGGGAAACAGTACAAGGACTCTCCGAAAAGTCTCCAAAGCTTCTAGCTTTATTTTTAACCTAGAAAAGTCTAAGTTCCATGTTCTAGATCCTAAAATTTTTTTTTGTTTTATTTATAGATCCTGAAATTTAAGAGATCGTTTCTAAATTTCAAAGAGACATTTCTTGATGGAAAGGAACAATATAAGGACTCTCTTAAATGTTTCGAAGGCTTTTAACTTTACTTTTAAACCCACTTTTAGACTCTAAAGCTCCCTGATAGTTTCGTTTGAAGATAACAGGGTGCAATGTCATTTTCCGGATCTAGAAGACCGCAGTAGCTGCATTTGACTTCTTGTAAATTTCAGACTTTTCAACATTTCTCGTTTATCGTTCCCTCGGATTTAATATGAAACCTCATAGCACGGAATCACAACAATTCAATTATGGGAATCGCGCTTTTCAATACCTCATCCTCTCCAATCGTACAAAGCTTTACCATCCCAAAAAGACAATTCGCGAGGAAAAACAATTCGCTGATTCTTCCTGGAGAACGATAAAAGAAGCTCGTCTTTTTACCGTTTCAATCCCTTCGTATTGTTTTAACAGAAACTTTGCCGATATTATTTGTTCGTGTTCGCCTTGGCAGATTTCATATTTCTGCTTCGCTTGGATCGCGAAAAATCCAGTACATTACGTCTTCTTAGAAATCCAAGAGTCTCCTTGAAGACCAGGTAGATCTTCATTTTGAACATTGTTTAATTCTTACTTCAAACAATCTGCAATATAGAAAAATATGGAAAAGTTCGACGAATACAATTTTCTTGAAAAATGGACTTACTCGATTTTTGCACCAAATTGTTCAATTGTACATTAATCTACACTTTGCGGCATAAAACTGTAATATGAAAAATAAAGAATAACAATGTTGTTGAAGGATACACTATTTTTTTCTTTTAATTATTGTTTAACGCCGCATCAACTGCTGGGGTTATTAGCGAATTATTTTGTGTGCAGTCAAAAAGAGAAATACATACCTACTCTCTATTTGTGAAATTCAATTTTAAAATTTGTTGTGTGTTCTTCTTGATGAATAGCAAAATTATTTGACGTTTAAACTTTACTAAATAGTTGCAAATTAATTTACATTCAAAGCATATAAATAAGTGGTCTGAAAAATGAAGAACAACAAAAAAAGATTTGTTGTGTGTTCTTCTTAACGAATAATAAGATTGTCCTAGATTTCTACTTCCTCATATAATACTGAATATAATTTACATTCGGGGGATAAAAATGTACTTCGAAAAATAAATAATATAACAATATTAATGAGGGCAAAAATGTTATCGAACGTTGTAGATCATTTTATAGATATTGACACGAGGTCTAAAAAAAAAGAATTTATAAGTAAACCCCGGATTTTATGCATTAATGACAAAAATGAGTAGGTGAAATTTAATAGAGTGTAAAGATTAAAAGACTTTGTGAAATGAATATATTATTTTCAATATATTAAAATTATTAATCCGCAGTTTATTTATAAATATTCCTTACTTCTTGCACAAAATAAACAATACTTTTATTTTGCACATAGATCCGTTCAAACGTAACAGAATATTTATCGAATAAATTCAATGGTTGTTTGTACTCCTTCCCTCAATTACCTCGTTCGAGATATCTCAACTATCCTCGAAGCGCTCAAGTTATTATCGCAACGTCCTCTAGATCATCCGATTCGATGATTTTAATCTCATATAAACAATCAACGTCCAGCAATATTGTTTACCTAAAGTCCCGCATCTCTCGAGCACAACAAACACTTACCGAAGATTAATGAAACCATCTCATCGGGCTTAAAAGAATCAAGTATGTACATATGTATAAACTAATAAGTAGATTGCGGATCTTTATGCATTTATGGCACGTGCGGATTTTTAAAATAGCAGAAAATGGGAAATAGGAACTAATACCATTTTTATTTAATTTTTCTAATAAGACATTTTTTAGTTGAAAATTTTTCCCTAATTCAGAGTCTTATTAATTAACGTTCGAAAATTACGTTTTGTAGTGATTATAAAGTGAAGTCTTCTTTCTTCGTGATATTATGACATTCGCGTCTGATTTGGTAAACAAATGTTTTACCACGATAACCTACAATTACATAATACAGTATTTCATCGATAATTGTCGCCACCACGGATCCGGCCGGCGACGATTAAAGTTCAGATAATACTATTCTTTGACTTGTGTCGAACGTAGAAAAGGACACTTATAGAATTATAGAAAATATAATTATAGAAACGCTTTCATAGAAAATTTTTTTCTTTATTTTGTCTTGGCCTCCAAATATTCAAAACATTTTCAAAACATTTAAATATTGTATGAGGTACTATATCAGTTTCGTAGGCATATAATGAAAAAAATTATTTACAATGGAAATATTCTAGGTTAGAAGAAATGTTTGATTTTTTAGTTGAAATAGCTCCGAGTGCAAAGGGTTAACACTAAACCTACCAAGCACAAAACATATAAAAGTGAAACGTCTTATAGCAACGAGAATTTTGAATTTGCTTAAACTATGCGCGGTCTTCATTATAATTCATGCTTAAATAAAGAAGTCAATTTAGTAATTCCCTATGAAAGCCTTTTTATAATTTCAATAATTGTAAAATAAAAAACCGGTCATTTGACCGTGGTAGGTTTAATGTTAATGAAGATAATTTCTATTTTGCATAAAAATCCGCTGTCCACTAATAAGAAATCACGACGCCCTCCTCCAAATTGCTTTATGCATGACCTTTCGGAATATAATTGTTCCCTTGCAAAGAAAAACATTGTTGTTCCACCCGATCGGGTCCGGATATCGTGTTTACGCATCTCCAGTATCGCAAACATTCATTGCTCCGAGTGGAATAAAAATGCTCGACCTCGTTCCGATGAAGCACATTACGAATATGCAAACAATGTCGGCGAATTAAAGATGCCGAGAGGCAGAGGAAGAGAGAGAGGAAGACACAAAAAGTGTGCGACAGAGAGAGAAAGAGCGAAAGAGAATTACACAGTGGCGGAACATCCGCGATACATTAGCGCCGTAATAATAATTCATTTTTAATAGTTCGTTAATTCGTGTAGCTAAATTCGTAAATTTTCCAGCCGTGGAGGCTTTCTATTGGGGAATTATTCAGCGGACAGCGTAGGAAATGGCGGTTTATTTCGGGCAGATCTGAAAATACACGCACACGTCCCGCCCAGAGGAGTTCAGTTCTCGGAGCGACGAGATAGGATCATGGCTCTTAAAGAGTGGCTGCTCCACATAATTCTGATAACGATTGCGATAGGTACGTACTATAGCACCTGGACACACTTGCACAGCCGCCATATTTGGGGTAATATACTAAACACTTAATCCTTCGCACTCGAAGCAATTTTAATTCCAAAATCAAGATATGTCTGAAATCTAGAACATTTTTATTGGATGCATCCTTTTTATATTATGCATCTAAAATTAAACCTGTTTTCTCATACAACAGTTGAATTTTTAGCAATTTATACAATACAGACGAATTTAATAATATGAAAACTGATTTGAAGAATTGTATGGCAATTTTTACTGGTGAGTCAGAGTCACCATTCGAGTGCAAAGGGTTAAAGGCATTTCCAACCTTTCGCGTTTGGAGATCGAATCAAGCTCGCGATGAAGATTTCAAACAAAATCATATATGTATTAAGATGATCGCAGAAGTTTGTGCTCGATTTGGAAATAAAACATAAATGGTTGCATTTTCTACATTTTTTTACAATTGTCTCCCAACATTTTATGAGCTAGTACGTTCCTTTCTTGTAGAAACTGTCCGGGTTTTCTTTGAAGTACAGTCGAGCCGGAAGTTAAGTTTACGCTCTTTAAAAGCTAATAACTTTTTTCAAATTTTACCAAACGACTTGAGTTGTTTTCAGATGTTAAAAGTGGTTAATGTGTAAAAAGAATTCTTTTGAAATTGCAACTGCTCGGAATTTGAAAGAAAAAAGTGAAGGTCACGAGGGTTAGCCCTCTGCACACAATGGTCTCCTATGTGACACCATTAAAAATGACTATGCTATAATTAAAGATTAATTCCTAAATTGCTAAATGTATCTGTATTTAACAACTTGCTAAACGATCAAGTCTGGTACGAGTGAATATATTTAATTTCATGCAGACAAAATGAAAAAGATCATTTGCAAAGAAAAAATTCTAGATTAGATGAAATGTTCGAATTCTTGAGTCAAAATAATTTCGAGTGCAAAGGGTTAAATTTCACACAAACAAAATGAAAAAGGACATATATAAATTAAATATTCTAGATCAGACGAAATATTTGAAGTCTGGAGTCAAAATAATTTCGAGTGCAAAGGGTTAAATTTCAAACAAACAAAATGAAAAAGAACATATATAAATGAAATATTCTAGATCAGACGAAATATTTGAAGTCTGGAGTCAAAATAATTTCGAGTGCAAAGGGTTAAATTTCACACAAACAAAATGAAAAAGATCATATGTAAATTAACCCTTAGCACTCGAATGGCGACTCTGAGGCGCCACTAAAAATTGTTATACCATTATTCAAAATAGTGTTTACATTATTAAATTTGTTCTTATTTTGTAAATTACTAAATATTCACGTATTGTACGAGGTATTATATGCAGTTTCATATGCGGAACATGGGAAAAAATCATGAGGAATGGAAATATTCTAGGTTGAAAGAAATGTTTGGTTTTTTAATTAAAATCACTCCGAATGCAAAGGGTTAAATATTCTAGATCAGACGAAATGTTCGAATTGTTGAGTCAAAATAATTTCGAGTGCAAAGGGTTAACATTTAACAAATACGTATCCACATAAATAAATATCCTTCTCGCTTGAAGGAATAAGAAGCTGGTAGCTCGTTCCCAGTTTCTCTCGAGAGAAAGGAAGCCGGAAATCATTTCAGCGGGGTCTATGCTAATTCATTGCGTTTTCGTTTCCAACAGGAATACCATTCGTCTCTGCTTGGAGCCCGGAGGTACACCGGTACGTATTTCATTCTGGCATCTGTGTGGCCGATGCGCGCAAAGACAATAAACAAAGGTTTAGACGGGTGGAGAACGGCGTGGAACACGGAGAAAAGTCCGCAGATATTCTTATAGTCTTAAGGGATGAGAATACACCAGGGCAATTTTTTCTGGATCGTTTTCCCCGTCCGAAAGAGAGAAAGAGAATTCCAGACGGTGGAACCGCGACCCTTCGGATTTCAGGATCCTCGATCCGAACCCTATGGAGCTCCCTGTGCAGTTTCTTTTTCGAGAAAAATTGTTTCACTGTCTCGTGGAAAAGAGGAGACGAATGACAACGGGGACGTGAGAAAATTTCATAACCCAGGGGCCACTCTGTTTTCATACTGTCGAAAAAACCGTCGAGGATAAAACGAACAGAAAATCCTGCCATTATACGTAGTCTCGTTCCAATGATATTGATTAACACTAATCGTACCGAGAACAAAACGCGTCTGTTATACACTGATTTATAAAAATTACAAGACTCAATTTATTTAAATATCTCGCAATTTTTTTAACGATACCTGCGTTACGTACAGAGAATTCTCTCTACTTTAATTCGATCAAAGTTTTCTAATCTCTTCACCTGAGAACGGAAAACGCTCTATTCCACATTTTCGATTTATTTTGTCATGTAAAATCACCCTCTGAAATAAAATTTTCCCTATTTTGAGAATCCTTAAGATAACATACTATTTTAAAAGCTTTTTCTAAGTTACTTAAAATTTCATCGATAATTGTCCACAACACGGGTCTGCGGAGGGACAATTATGCGCGAGGGATATCATTGTCTGAGGTTTGCCGAACGTAGAAAAGGACAGCTGAGCTCGAGTGGCCTCGGTCCCCGAGAAATGTAAACATATGTACCTAATCCGAATTTCCAACTACTTTATTAATCATTATTTTTTTATGGGACTTCGATAATAAAGAAGTTGGAAATTCGGATTAGTGTGGTCTCACCGATATACCCCAGCCGCATGGAGTCATATTTCACGGCGACCGAGGCCTCTCGAGCTTTACGGCCCCTCAATGGGGTACACCCCGCACTAGTGGGGATATCTCAGAGACAATTATGTCGGAGACATTTGGGACAATTACCGATGAAATACTGTATTTACTGTAAAATTTGATGGACGAATGAGTGCGTGTATGCGTGTACATGCGTGAATGCTAGAGAATTCTACGAGCGAGACAGCATCAGTGAGAGAGCATGAGCGAGAGAAAGACGGAGAGCGTCAAGAAACAAATGAAGCGGACGACCGCGGTGTGGATGCGTGCGAGAATGAGGAGCGTTAGTCGAATTATGAACGTATAAATAATAAATATATAAATAAATAAATAAACAAAGAACCACACGAAACTCTATTTTCAAATATACATCTTCTTTTGGTTTTCTTTTTTTATTATATCAGAAGTTTCTTATTTCACCCGATTTTAATCCCACATTACTATAGTTGCTATAAAATCGTGAACAGCATCCTCCCCGCGAGACTTGAACCAACAGCTCGTCATCCCCTTCAAATCCCGATCTAATCATGATCCTAATCACGCTTTTCCCAACAGCTACGAGAGCTACGACCTGGACAGAGGCCCTGTGTTCTATGAAGCCTATTATCCGGACGGTAACGACGAATCCCGAGGGAATTACCAGGAGAAACGGTTCTTCGACCGGGATGCTGTGCTAGAGAAGACGTACCAAGTGCCGTCGCAGCATTTGGCGTACCCAGAAAGCAGTATTCGACTGGGAAACCCTTCGAGTCCACCAGGAAATCCTTTACAAGAGGCTCGTCTGCCGGCGCAGACTCGGGATCAGCCTCTGGACATTAAGGAGCTATCGAACCTAGCCAGACGAGCAATCTCTCGCGACCTGGAGAACTGGAACACGCTGGAAAACTATTTGGACCGCGCCAAATACCAGGATTCCGGGTATCGTAGCAGAATGATCGTTCCCGAGCCGAGTTATGGCATCGGGGAGACGAATCGTGAAATCGGGACCGGTCTGCAAAACACGTTCACCGACCGACGGGACTTTGGCCGTGATTTGTACGAAGAAGTTCGCGAAGAGCCGTTCCAAAGGGTGCCGGAAGCTATGAGGAGGCTGGCTGCAAGGGATCTAACCGGAAGAGACGTTTTGGAGAACTTTGGATCGGTTAGGTACCAAGCTAGACAGGCACAGGAACCTGAAAACGTTCAGAGAATAGAAGATAGTGTACCTTTGATGATGGACACGCAGGATCAAAGAGTTCTGGAGCCTTTACCGTCGGAGAACATTTTTGCTCCTCGTCCGCAGGTGATCAATTATATATTCTCGAAGAAACCGATTATTTCTGGGGAGAGCAAGAATCAGATTCGTTCTGAGATGAAAGAGACGGAGACAATGAAGGAGTCTATGCCTAGGAGTTACGGGGATAATCTTATCCAGGATGAAGTGAAGAAAGAGGAGGCGAAAGACGTGAAGGTCACGTCGATCGAAGTCAGCGAGGTTCCTAGGCATAAGACTAGGCATCATCATGGCGAGTGGCCGAAGAGAGATTATTCGAAGCGTCATCAGTAGTGGATTGTCGTTGAGGAGATTGGTGTTGAGAAGTTTTGAGCGGTGCATTTACCTGATGAACAAAATGGGGGAGGATTGATAATAAATTTGTATTGTATTTGATATTGTGTGGAGGTTGCAGTGGCTTTTTTGTGTTCATACATGAGATTGGCGAGGAGAATTGTTGGTGCGTTTGTCGATGTTATTGGAAGACCCTATTCTATGCTCTCCTTCGGTCGTTTTCTGTCTGCACCGTTCCTTTTTACTTGAGCGAAGAGTTCGAGCCTTCAATGTAGGGGAAAATGGGACAATGACGGTCTCTTAAACGATAATTATAATATACTGAACACAGTGGCGCACTCAGGGTTTAATCTTGGGGGGGGGGGGGCGAGTTGAACAGATAAAATTTTGTGACCTGGTGCAAGAATTGCCAATCTACATATGTACTTCATAAATACTGACATTGAAGTTTTTTGTATCAGGCCACAGAAAGATTTTTAATGCACATTAAATAAAATCCATTAAGATGATTATAGAAATTTATTTACAGAATAAAATCTTTTCTTTTCTTTTTACACAGCTCTTCAATTGCTGATTGATGATTATAGAAATTTATTTACAGAATAAAATCTTTTCTTTTCTTTTTACACAGCTCTTCAATTGCTTCGGTTATAGTTATATTAATGCCTCTGTGTATGTATAACAAAGCCAACCTATCATTGCCTTTATATGCATTGACTGATAAAACTGAATATTAAGACGTAAACAAGAGAGATTGAAAACTTAAGTCGTGTAATTTTGTAATAATAATATTACCGACCATCATTGCACGCTGACCGCGATTACCCTCTTCACCCCTACCTCCAGCCGCCTTCAACCACCTGTGGAAGTAGTTGGTAGAAGAGGTATGAGGGAAGAAGTTAGGGGAAAATAGAGGGTTGGGAAAGTGTAAGTTTGGGGGAAGTTTTGGAGAAGGGGGAGGATCACAGGAGGAAGATATTAAAAATGGGTGAAGGATCAGGGATGAAAGGGGATTAGGAAATGGATAATAGAAAGGAGGGAGAAAAGGAAGGATAGGATCATTGAAGGGAGGGGATTAAAAAATTGAGGAAAGGAAAGGGGTTGCTGAAGAAAGGGGAAAGAATAGTGATCAAAGAAAACGAAGAAGCTAAGAAAGGAGGAAGTTGAAAAGGGATGGAATGTAGAAAAGGAGGAGATTAAGGGAGGATGAGGAATGGAAGGGATCTAGAAGGGAGGAAATATTTAGGAAAGGAAGTGATCTATGGAAAAGGCGAATACTTAAAAAAGGGAAGGGTATATCTAGAGAACAAACAGAATCTAGGAAATGGATATAGGCAAAAGGGAATACCTAGGAAAAGAAAGGAATATCTAGAAAAGAGAATAAGGAATGTCTAGAAAAAAGGGAGGAATCTAGGAAAATAGAAGGAAGTGAAATGGAGAGAAAAAAATGGTCCTCCGCGTGTCCAAAATTGTCCAGCAAGCAAAGACCCTCCAGGGACATGCCAAGATCCCTCTTCAGGATCCCAGGAGTCCGTCCAACTCGGCAGCCGCAGCCGGAGGTGGACTGACGATTTTCGACGCTGCTGCTTCATTTATACAATCTCCGATCTCGTGCACATGACACGGCCGTAGATCAATGGCGCTGTGATCTGAAAAGGTGGACAGGTTTCTACGAAAATATGATGATTCATGACTAAACAACACATATGAGTAGGTGTAATTTAAAACAGTAAAAACATTACAAGAACTTGAAAATACTGTTATATTATTTTCAGCCTATTAAACATATTAAAAAAGAAAAGAAATTTCTATTTCTCTTCAGTTTGTTGCAATACAGGTAGAAAATGTTTATTTTGCATAAAGATCCACTGCCTATATTCATGACACTACGTCAATAATTAATTCTTGAACTATCCATTTTACAAAAGGAAACTCTAATTTCTAAGTCATTAACACAATAATTTTCATGAAAGGTAGAAAAATCCATAAGTTGATTTTTAACATAATTTGTTACCAAAATTTCATTACCAGTAATTTTGAAGGAGCATTGAACTGGATAAGTCACATTAGCTTCACTGAAATATTTATTCGTTACGCTACAACAATAGTACAATGTTCTATAACAACGCTAACGTATATCGCTTCTTCTACGTTGAATACAATAGACTCTCGTATAACGTGAATTGCTACAACGCGTCAAAGATATTGTAACTACTATATTAATATAAAATAAACTCTCGTATAACACGATCAAGAAATTGTTTAACATCATTCTATATACACGTTTTCTGTAACAGTAAATGTACAGTCCTTTTAAACAAGTTGTACATTTACTGCTACATGAAACAGTCTTTTTCAACAATTTTTTGACCACGTTACACGCGCATCAACTGTAACATGATTTCTCATATAACGCGCACTACAACAAATAGACTGCGGATCTTCATGCAAAATAAAAATCGTTTGCATTAATTGCAAGACAATGCAACCAACTAGGAATTTATTTCTCTCTTCCGTGGTTTTGTTAAGTCGTAAGAAATGTACTGACATTCTTAAATTCTTTTAATCTTTCCACTGTTTCAAATAACATTCACTGAGTTCTACTATAAAAGCATAAAATCTACAGTTTAATAATAAAATGCGGAAACAAGCTTCCCTATTTCATAAATCATAAACAATAAAAATTTACATGACAATAATCGTTCCAAAAAAGTTACTTTATATTATTCGTATTATAAGAAAACTCTCGTACAACACAATTTCCTATAACGCGAATTCATACAACGCGTATTAACCGCGTTATACGAGAGTCTACTGTATTCGTATTTTTATCAATTACAATAGTACAACCATACAGTTGACCAACTTCAGTTCAGTCAAGAAAATAGTTCGTTTTTCGCGACCGCGAAATCAGTGACATTATATTGTTCGTAGCAATACAAGCGAGAACGCTTTCTAACCATGAACGAATATTCTCAAAGGAATGTCCGCGCAATCGCGTTCTTCCTCTTCATCCGGATGAAGCATGACATCAAGACGATGGAACTTATTAATTAATGAGTTGGAACACAACTTCGTTTGGTGGATAATCTCAGTTATCTACGTCTAGAATATTTATAATTAATTTCCCAACCATTCTTCACCTCCCCTGTCTTTTCGGATATCGGATTCGCATTCTTCAATTCTGTCATTCGCGTATGTTCAGTCAGATTTGTTCGAATCGGTTCTCGAAAATCATTTCACTCGTGCATACTGACGACAACAATCGAAATTAATCCGCTAACACTCTCGTACAACATGCAAACACTTATTCACTCTAAATTAAGTCGATCGAAAGATCAGCTAGCGTCTAGGATCGCATACGTTCTAATTCACTGTGTATGTAGCCGTTAAATCAACAAAGAACTATAAGACTCGCAAAGGAGTAACATTTCTTAATCATACGTATAAGTAAACGGTGAAATTTTGCGCGAATTTAGATTTCCAAGCAACAACACTCGGGCACAATTTTCTGTTCTTCTATTACGCTTAAAAAAATAAAAAATTGCACACAGTAATTTAAACAATAAATAGTTATTTGAAGAATTGTGCTATGCGTTCGTTGTTCCTAACGAACAAGACCTCGATCTATACAGACGCAAAATAACTTAACACTGGGCTACGTTAACTTGTGTACAACTATACTTTTTAAGTATCTAAAATGAGCTACAAGCATTTTCTACGTATCTCGAACGCTCTGTTCGCTATTTTATTCAAAACTATACGCATATTATATCTCCATATTATTTCTGTTTATAGATAAGCATCGTTCGTTAAGTTTGTTATAGTATAATTCGACGCATACAAGTTTAGGCATCCTGCACACACATATAGTTACTCTCTGATGTTTATAATTAGACTGCGGATCTTCATGCAAAATAACGATTCTCTAAGTCAATTATTTAAAAAAGAAAACAGGAAGTAGATAAAAATAGATTTCTTAATAAAATCCGCACTGTAATTATCCATCAACTTACCGCTGTACAAAATTATCTGTCTACATTCATTCTCCCTCCTGGACATAGGTATGTCTGTCATGTAACAATTAGTTATTACTACAAGTTACATAACGATATATAAAAATAATTATAGTGTAATTTTGGGTGAATGTATTCCTTCAAGAAGCATTAGTTTAACAATCTGTAAATACATCAACGATATATATATAAATGCGCTACAACGTACGTAATATATAAATGCGCTTTTCTATTTTATACTGTACCTGCAGCAAACTTGCGTTGTATATTCACGTTTATAAACTTCTTCAGCTGCTCGTAGGCTTTACAAAAGTCATCGTTTACAATAATCAAATCAAAGTTGCCGGGTTTCTCGCCTAGAATGATTATAAAACGTATAATGCTATGATCTTGTTTTTCCACGATTACTATTATAGACATTGAATACGTATATACCGTATTCTATTTCCGTCTCTGCAATAGCTAATCTGCTTTGCAAAGCCTCTTCCGTTTCCGTTTCCCTATTCCTCAATCTTCTCTCCAATTCCTCCATGGACGGCGGCTTAATAAACACGTACAGTGGATTCAGAGAGCTTTTCTTCACCTGTTTCACTCCTTGCATCTCGATATCTAGTATACAGATTTTACCTTCTCTTTGTACATCTTCCACTGCTTGCTTACTAAACAGATCAGAGACCGATTAATAATGTAAACATTGCACATCGAAATCATGTAATGCAGAGCTGTTAAAAAAAATATTTCAAATACTATTTTAAGTAATCTTTGTTCTACTACTATAATCTAATTCTAAAACATAGAGTTAAATATCTTTATTTTGGTAATCTAAAGCACAAAATAAAATATTTCTTGGCAATGAAAATACATTGAGGAAACAGGTAATATTAAAATGGAAGAAAATGTAATATTTTCGAATTCAATTTTCTTGAAAATGTTGCATCAAATGAAAAAAATTGATTTCATATTTTTGATTTATTTTCTGATGTAGACTAGTGTCCTCCACGGTTATGCCCTATACTGGAACACCCTGTAGACATATGGAATAAAATTCTCGTTTTTCAAGAGGACAGTTCATTTGTAATCTGTGGTTCCTTTGAGACTTTTGTTCCTCATTACGAGTACTATACAGACCTACTATAATAGACATTTCATATGCAACAACCTAATACATACTTACTATTTGAAATAGTATTTTACCCAGCTCTGGTGTAATTCGAATCTTTCTGTAATCAATTTTCACAAACGATTACCTAGTGCCGTACAGGTTTCCACTAAACGTGGCAGTCTCGAGGAACTCGCCCAGCTCTATCTGTTTCTCCATTTTTTCTCTGGTTGTATAATAATAATGCTTTCCATGCTCTTCACCTGGCCTGGCTTTCCTGGTGGTATGAGAAACGGAGAACCCATATGTGTCTGGGTAATCTTCAAACAGCTTCTTTATCATTGTACTCTTACCGCTACCCGATGGGCCGCATAGTACTAATGGACGTGGACCTTTCTGAAGCATCTTATACACACCTAAAAATAATTACGACAACTATACACGTGTGTACGCTCTAAAACACGTCATCAACTCCAAAGTACTATAGTCTGTCCAACAAGACCAGGCAATAAGCATAAACACAGCGACTCGAGTGCGACACAGAGTTAAAGTTACCTTTTTCAAATAGTTAGCGAAAGGCACATGCTAGTGCTTTGCTACCTGGACTTGTTGGGCAGACTATAAGCATATCTTGTTCGCACAAAAAGCATCGAAAGCCACAACAAGAAACAAATGTAACGCTTAAGACTATGTGACAAGCAAATCGGATTAAACTGCAGAATCACTTCGTACCTGTAGTGATCGCTCTAATAATGGAACATGATATCATACTTAAAAGAATTAGGTACTGTCATCTAAAAGTCCCTGGAGGCTACAAAAAACGAAAGGATTTAGGAAAAAGAGCACTGTGTTGCCAAGGATTCGTAAAAATCAACCAAAAGAAAAGCCTTGTTTTTTAACGCAAATTTCAGACTCGGTTGATCGAGATAAGCCGTGTCAAAGCGGTGACCACGAATGCAACTATATAATATGCAACGGCGAAGGAACAGCTGATCGAAATGCCGGAAATCTCATAATTGCAGAAAAGTCAGCGGAAAAACGGGCGCGTAATATCAAACGAGAGTGCAGCTACGGTGCACCGGTGTCGAAACCGGTATCGTTCGGAACGTGATGAAGTTCGACTGCAGACTCATCGAAATATTGATTTTCAAGAGGAAAACATACCGCAAATCGTGCGGGCTCCGTTTACAGGACCATTCGCCGGCTGCGAAAAAATCCTGGCGCATTTAATTTACAACAATTTACATCGTTACATCGAGAACAAGAAGCCGATCCGTAACACTCTGTTTCAATCTCCTCGAAACGCGAACGAAAAAACGAAAAAATTTGACATCGCTGAATACCGCACAACCAGCCACTTTCTATTCAAATTTGCAAAGGAGAGATTAATCCGGTTAATTAAAATTGCCTCACCTTTAAGGAAAACGTAAATTCAGGAATTAAAATTAGAGAACCGCTAGAAACGTGTTGGGTGTAAACACGGACGAAACCAAAGAAGTCCGCAATCGGAATTATGTCGGAAAAGGAACAGCACGAAACTCAAGCTACGTCTATGTATTTACATGTGTAGGTATATATACATACATGTTTTCGTCTAATAACGAGCGCATGCGCGTGTAATGTTGTGACCAGTATCAATTGCATTTGATTTTGAATTTATATGTAAAATATGTAAAATATGTATGCCGATTTCGGAAAAAGTTTTCAGATGGTCAAAATAGAACTGAACAAGCTTCGCAACCTTTGGAACATCTCTGTACATCGGCGTTAGATTGATCATTGTAAAAATTGAGAATGTAATTATATTATTTTTGCGTAGTAAAAAGAAATATTTCTAAGGACTTGCTAATTTATTTCGCATTTTATTTCGCTGCCTAACGTCCCCTTTACAAGCTGTTGCTTTTAAAAGGAAAGAATATGTTGCTGTAAAAATGTATGTTTCATAACAGAAACAAGTCTATTTAGCATCTTGCGTTCGCGAAGTGGCCGTCGCTGGTTCACAAGAAATGTCGATATCGTACCATATCTTATGTAAATAATTACGTAAACCGTTCGTATAACAAACAGTAACGTAATTTTAACGTGGGGTATAATCTATTGAAATGAATACAATGTTTTACGTAATAGAAAGCAAAGAATAAAGCGATCGTGTTTTATCTTTGCATTTATTAAATATATATATTTTTTTCACATATATCATTTTGAGTATTGAAATGAGAATGATTTACGACACAGATTATAGATTTAAAATTCGTTTCCTGATATTCCCGTGTGTATCTATAGTTTTCTTTTTCTCTGCGTATCGTATTAAAATCGAAAATATGAATTTAAATATGTATTCTATTCTAAACACATACAGAATTTCTCTTTAACCCGGAACAGTAGTAATTGATTCTGGTAATTAGAATTAGAATGGCTGATATATATATAACGGCACTCTTATAAAATTATTGTTACTAGCTACGCTTGAACATTGCACAAGAAATGCTAGATTTAGATTGACAAAATATAGTCTCTGTTTTTTCTTGTATATATGTATGTCATGTTTGTATATCGTAGATTGTAGACGCTTCGCTAAAATAAAAATATATAACTAAAAAGAGAATTAAAAAATGTACAATATATTTATATATATATAATATGTCAATATTTTTAAATTACTATGTTTTGGTTGCCAAGATTAGGGCATGTTAAATCTCGGTATGGCAATGCACACACATGTACAAATGCATGCACACACGTTTAACATAAAAAATATATATAATATATAAATAAATATGTATCACATTATGTTCATTAATCCGATACAGATGCTCACTCACACTCAATAAACGTTAGAATAACAATAGGTAGTAGAAGTAGCAATGTAGTAAGAATAATAGTCGTAGCGACATTAGATGTCTTCCCCTTGTACTTTTTTTTCGCGTGATGTACTCTCGTGTGCGTGATAGATTTAATCAATCCTAGATCCTCCTTTAGGATCTAAGGTCTAACGTTGGGCATGAGGGTTTAGCTTGCGTTCTTCGACGGGCCAATTCGGACATAACAACGGGACCAATGTGAGGAGATCGTGGACTACTAGACATTGCTCTGTAGGTTTCTGCTACTGCTCTCTGGAAACATATTCCCAAAAAATTACGTTTTTGTACAAAACAGATTGCACTGTTGAAAATAACTGTTAAGGACTGTTACATAAAGGTTCTGATTAAAACGATTGTGAAGGAACTTTATATCGAATGACTTTTACGAAATACCAAAATTTCCAGCTAATATCTGTGTCGATTACATTTCTTATTTCGATTCTCTGTAACAGTTATTTGAAATAAAAATTCTTCATAACTAGAGTGCGGATATTTATGCGAAATAAAAATTGTCCAAGTCAATTGTAAAAAGTAGAGATTGAATTAAAACGCGTTTCTTCTTTTAATAATTGTAATAGATTTAAAATAATATAACATTTTATATTTTACCTATCCATTTTTGTTATAATTATATAAATATCCGCAGTCTATTCATAGCTGTTTTAAGAACCAAAACCAATATTATAGCAGTTTTCAAGCCCTGCCACGAACAAACAAAGCATACTTTTAGGCTGTGTGGATCTCCGACAGTGTACGGCAATGCTTTTTGCGGAAGACGATGGCGGTTCATGATCCACGGGTACTTTAAAATGGCAGCCGCAGTAGGCCTTCGGTTCGGATCTACGTGTAACATTCTCTTCACCAATTCCTTCGCTTCGTTCGAGATCTGACACCATATACCGTTCTCAGTGTCTATATAACCGGGTCCAATGCGATCCAATATATCAGTCGCGCTGTCCCCGGGACTATTGCGAAATGGAGTGTATCTAAAACACAAAAACAAAATGATCAGTACCAGACAACCCCGCTAGTTTTTTATTAATCGATCTCTGTTTAATTACCCAGCTAGCATAATGTATAATAAAACACCAAGTGACCAAATGTCGCATGCTGCGTCGTATCCTTGCCGTTTTAATACTTCCGGCGCTACGAAATTCGCAGTATAACAGGGAGTCATTAGTAAACCGTTTTCTGCTCGTAGTTGTTTCGCGAATCCGAGATCGCACAAGCAAAGAGTTGCTGGATCAGACCCTGGCTCCGAGTACAATATATTCGATGGCTTCAAATCCCGGTGAACAACCTGCCGATTATACAAGTAACATGTAACACAGGTAATTTAATGCTAAATTGAATAAACAACCGGTAAATAAATACCCCATTCTCATGCAGGTAATGAATTACGCTAGTAATTGTGTACATAATTTCGGCAGCTTCTCTTTCCATAAGATTACGCCTTTGTAATAAGCGGTCGAGTAACTCTCCGCCTCGCAACAAATCCAACACAAGGTAAGCTCGTTTTTCATCTTCGTGGACAGCCTTTAACGTTACAATGTGCGGGTGTCTTCCGTACCGGAGCAAAATTTCGATTTCTTCCGTTGGATCTCTCTTCGATTTTTCGATAACCTGCGGTTAGATCGTGATCAGCCGACAACAGGAATTGATACGTTGCAATTACAGCTGTGCGAGAACCCGAAAATGTCGAGAATTTTATTTGGGGTCGGGACGGGATCCTCGAATATATCGGGATTCTCGAGAATATTCGGGATTCCCAAGAATTTTCGGGATCTCGAGAATATTTGGGATTCCCAAGCACATTCGGGATTCGATATGCATCCCGAACCCAAGAATCTCGACACCTCTAGTTGCAATGGAATATCGGGCTAATGCCTGCCAAGGTATAATTACCTTCACTGCAAATTCTGTCTTGAATACTTTGTGAAGGGCTAGGTAAACGGTGCTGTAACTTCCTTTGCCGATTTCTTCCTTGAATTCATACTCGTCGGTTACAGAGACCGGTCTCACGTAAGTCGAAAATGTTGCCGTGAGATTATCACAGATTTTGTATTCGGGAGTCTTCAGATGATCCTCGAGAAGGCACGGTGCGACGAAGCTAAAGCCACGAAACAACTCGTGGGCGTTAGCGCTTGGAGGTACTCCAGGAGAATCTGAAATATTTTATGATATTATTTCCGTAGTGTATATAATCTCGAAATTAATCAGTGCGTAGTAAGCATTAGAACAAGCGCATCGTTTGTACGCGTTACCTTTAGGCGTTTTACATGTAAATTCACTATCAAAATAAACTGCATCGTCGTCTTGACTAACAGCTGGCTTAAAAGGGGGTTTTATCTCTTTTTTGTAAAGGGCATCCCAGTCGATTGTCGCGAAGAATATATGACTTTTGATTTCTTCCACTCCACCTAAAGTAAAAGCAGAATTAAAAATTCATTCATTAGTCCTATTGAATATCGAATTGAGAATAATGCAACAAGAAGGTTGCAGCTCCATTTTGGAGTTTTTTTAGTTATGACGTGTAACATACGTAAAAAAAAATTTTACATTTACATTATATCGTGTGGTTTGATGCAAATCCAAATAATGTTATTTTTTTATATCTACAAAAAACCAACATATTTTTTCCGTATTTGATTAATAAAGAAACAAATGAATAAACTGTATTCTTTATTGCATACAGTTAACAAAAAGCAACCTCTTTCTGCACACTTTGGTGCAAATCAGATGCAGCTCCAGATTTGGAAATTTCGCCAAAAATATAAATAAAAATTTATCAATTCAATAACTACTATTTACAGTTTTTTTTAATTTATTCGAAGCTGGTAAAAATGGAGTTGCACCCTTCTTGCTGCAATGCGTCAATTATAAAAATTATGAGGAGATTGCGGTTTTTTATACGAAATAAAAATTGTCTGAGTTGTCTGTGTGGAATACACGTTAAATGGCAATGTATTAATTCTTTAAATAATTTGAACAAGACAATATTAATGTAATAGCATTCTTGAATTCTTTTAATGCCTTTGTAATTTTGTATTGCGTGCATTCATTTTTATCATAAGTAATGCAAAAAATCCGTAGTCTAATTATTAATTACCAGATCCAAGCCTGTTTGCAGGGACTCTTTTGAACAGTACTCTGAGCAGCGCCTGTGCTTCTGGCGAAATGTTCGATGGCATACTGAGTTTAGCTTTTAAAATCTGCGTCATCGTTTCCTTACGATTGACGCCTTGAAACGGAAGAGCTCCAGTCAACATTTCGAACTGAAAATGGAGAATTTACACCTTGCAATTAGAAAAGGGTAAAGTTGTTTTCAGTAATTCTCTGCAGCTGATACGACTAACCATAAGAACACCAAAGCTCCACCAATCGGCGGCGAACGAATGCCCTTTACGGTTAACAATTTCCGGCGCCATGTATTCCACGGTGCCGCAAAAGGAATACGCCTTACAGTCGTCTAAAGACTGCTTACTTAGTCCAAAGTCAGTTAAAGATATATGGCCTTCGGTATCCAACAGAATACTATTGTAAACGGGGAGACCATAGTTAAATATGTATAGTCATAGAATGTTTTAACTACTGATGAGTAAACTGCGGACCTTTATGCAAAATAAAAATTTTCTTTATGAATTGCATCAAATTGAAACGAAATAGAAAGTTAGGAAAGTTACGAAATAGAATGCTTTGATTGTTTTAATTTTCTCTCTATTTTGAATTTCATCTACCCAATTTTGTCAGAAATGCATAAAATCCGCAATTCACTGATAAGTAAAGTAACACAAACTTTTCTGGTTTGAGATCTCTATAGATAATTCCAAGATTATGTATATGATCCAGCGCGAGAGCAAGTTCTGCTAAATAAAACTTCACATCATCCTCAGTGAACATTACCTGCAACAAAAGTTAAATGAATGTGCTGTTGGTTTATTTAGGACAAATTTACACAAACCATTACATTGAAACCTACCTCTTTTGCTAATCTCGAGAACAGATCGCCACCTCTCAGAAAGTCTAATATTAAATATAGCTTCCCCTCTGTTTGGAATGCATAATGCAGTCGAACAATAAATGGATGCTCAACATCCACCAATATATTTCTCTCCATTTTTGTCCTAACTCTGTCCCGAACTGAGGCAATATAAAAATATTAAATCACTTTAAAAGAAGAAGAGAAGATTGTTTAAATCAAGAATCGCTCTGAAACTTTCTATTCGCAGATGCGGTACAATGAAGCATTTTTGTATTCTACTTTGTTTAGCAAAGTTTTCAGAGCCAGTCTCATACATTCAACTAGATAAACACCTTTCAGCGTAGCCTTTCTCAGAACTTTCATGGCATAAAGTGTTCCACTATCTTTACCAACAACTTTCTTCACTAAGAATACCTAAATAACCCAAGAATTTCACTGACATGAGGACATAACATAGCAAACGTGTCATCTTTTCTAATTCGTAGGATATGTGAGTACCTTTCCAAAGGATCCTTGACCAAGGACTTTGAGAAGTTCAAACTGAGACGTATCTGCCTTCTCGTGGCCATCTCGTACCACCTCTCTGACTTCGATCTCATGGGACTCCGAACACCCATTCGAACGCGGCTCGGCTGCGTTCCCTTGGGTAATCATTGCTTCGTCCTGAGATTCTGCAGACAGGATCTCTATGCTTCCCTGAACAACAAAGACGATTGCCGCGTGAAAATCATTCTATCGCTGTTCGACTGTCGCGATCAATAAATAAAACTGTCCGAGATAATCAGGCGTTTTGACAAGTACAGTAAAGTTACCTTTTCATTCACATTTTGCTCGGACCAAGGAACCGTCAGATTCGCTAACGGCATTATATTCGACGTCGCGTTATTATTCGCAAAACTCTAGAACTGTAGAATTGCCGTAAAGTATTCCCGCGTGCACGGTCGTCATAAATTATCATTTAGCTGTGTTTTCGTTTACAGAGAATCGCAGACGACACGTTGAAGCGAAGGCGTTCAAACTAGATTTCTGACACGGACCGGAAGCACCTGCTTTGCGACCTTAAATATAGCCGAGAGGAATGGCTGCTTTACAACGAACCTCGCCAAATATTTCCGCGAAAATATCCCAAAACGCATCGATCTCGAACGTAACACGCACACGGAACACTGTATTTTGTTGCGGAAAGCGTCTAAAAGCGAACGTGTAACGCACCGCGTCGAATTCGTTTGAATTCGGACATTCGTCGGCTACCGCAGTTTAAGTATAAAAAGTCACCTTTACATACTCCGATATTGATTAGGTCTGTCAATAAACAAAGAAAAAAAAAATGTAAACTACAAAATGTGTTAATAAAGCGCGCACAACGAGAACACGACACAGAAACAACCAGACATTCGAACTCGACGAGACAAGCAGAATTATTATTGCCTATTTTGAACAGTTGTTCCTTACTATTTACGCTTTCGACTAGAACGAGATTCGGAAAGAGCCCAACACTTGTGCACGAGATGACGGTAAAATGATTCACGAAATATTTCGAACGAAAATTGTACGTTGACGAATTTAAAATAATATCGAGCAGGAAGACGAGACGAACGGCCGTTATTTCGCGAGAAAATCTGTCGCAAGATATTGACTTGACAAGTTATGCGAAGCGTTGCGTCAATTTGATGTCCAACAAGTGATCGGCTTTAGCGCTCCTCCGTTTAATCTCTATCTCTGCAAATTACTGAGACTTTAGGCAATGGATCACAGATTTCGAATTCTACAATGTACGTTTCGGAAGACAAAAAATCATTCTTTAATTCTTATAGAATATACACAACTTCAAAATCCGCAGAAAGAATGGGAACAGCTCAAAACTCTGCTCAAAGATTCTTATGACTTTTGTGGTCACTAGGATAAAATCCCCAGCCGATCCTTCAGTAAATACTGACTCACACAGATACCGTAAATAAAGATTGCGGAAAATGAAGAATATCAGGCTCGATATTGTGAAACAATCTATTTGAGCGGTGTCGAATTATCTGTCGTGATCTAATGTATTAGTATTATGCATAGTGTCGTTTTTCATTGATATTTTGTTGCATTCAACGAGATCATAGCCTACCCCAGTAGTAGCAATGCGAAGGTAAAAATGATAACATCACAAGAGTAACGAGAGTTCGGCTATAATATTTAGTGTCTCAAAAATGTTATATATCTATGAAATGGGCGGTTCCCAAACGAAAAAGACTATTCCGGCTCGGCCAATGCCAACGCAACGCTTGAATCCGTCCGCCGTAGCTGCTCTCTGATTGGTCCGTGTATTCCATTGAGAACATTTTCGCAATAGTTATTTCAAACAACCTTGGGAATCACGCCTTTCAAGTAAGTACAACATTTTTGGAACATCCTGTATACTTATGGTCTAAGCTTGTCCCCTACTCCATTTGTGTCCTACTCTACCGTGACTCTACCTTACCCCTTCTACGACGCCATTCCCCCATCCGTTATGTCTGCGTCCACGTCGTGGCTATCTCGGTAACAGCAGTGGGAGAGGGAGAGAAAGTACGAGTAACTAACTCCTAAATTTCTAAAAAAAATTGTAATCAACAAGGAGTATAATTTAAACGCTAATAAATAATACACATATCTTTTAATATTCATATTTAAAAACTATAAAGTCCATCTTAAAAATTTAATTTTTTGATTAATACCTTCTAGGGAATTAATATTGTGCACGAATCCAGGGAACATTGGGAGGCATATTTCTCGAGACAAAACTGCAGCTAAGTTCATACAGTGGTATGTTTTCATGCAGTTATTACATGTAGTGGTCAGTGTTTGTTACTCGTAACAAATTTTTGTAAATTATTTGTAATATAAATAAGAAAACTACTTTTCCGAACTGGGAAACTTCTGTGATACTATTTGTAAAGAATAGTTGAAGTAAGTGAAAGAGAAAACTATCGTTCACATTGATGATTACCTTAACCTATAGTGATCGCATTTGTGGCGAGTAGTGTTATTAGATTATTATACGTCGAATAATTTACAAGAATTTCTTCTTCTATTCGTTGATCCTATGATGCACTTTAAAATTTTAATTTAACAAAAGTAGGTTTATGTTGTGATAAGCTTTGTATAAATTTAGACAGCTCTTTCACATTAATTGTTGTTTATAGAGAAATAAAAATGCCATGCTGGTATTATGAAAAGAAGGAGCTAAGGAACACTCCATCCATTCAGGATGGAATCGATTATGAGACTGAGTGTAGATATAGAAAAGAGGGAGCACGATTTATTATCGATACTGGGACAAAAATGGATCTCGGATATAATACAATGGCAACTGGTGTTGTTTACTTTCATAGATTTTACATGTTTCATTCGTTCAAAAATTTCCCACGATATGTGAGTATATCCTGTTGTTTTTAAGGTGCCAAGACACTTAGCGAGTAACTCGCAACATCTTTTGCAAGAGCGACTCTCGCGATATGTATAAACATTTTGGAGATAGTTCACCATCAAGCAATACACTGTGTGCGCGTAACTAATCAAACAGTTTATTCCTTCCGAGTACCATGCATGACACATTGACAATATTCACTTGCAACAATTGTCCTCAGAGAACGGAACAATGCATAAAGAATATTTGCAAACAAGTGTATACACTTCTGCAAGTTACTCTCGCAATAAATGTCGCAAGTTGTTAGTGTATTCGCATCCTTAGTTGTATAATAAAGAAATATATCTTTTAATATTCTTCAGGTGACTGCTTGCTGCTGCTTATTTCTTGCTGGTAAAGTAGAAGAGACACCAAAAAAGTGTAAAGACATCATCAAGACTGCAAAGACTTTATTGACTGACCAGAAATTCATGACGTTTGGAGAAGATCCCAAAGTTTGAATTTTTTGGATTATATTTTGCGAATGATATCGTTAATGCAACAATTTATATACATTTTTCCTTTATAGGAAGAGGTCATGACACTGGAAAGAATCCTATTACAAACTATCAAATTTGACTTGCAAGTCGAGCATCCATATAGTTACCTATTGAAATATGCCAAATGTCTCAAAGGTAATCAATGAATGCGATTTCTTCAATTATAAGACTGCTCCAAATTAAGTGTTACAGACTGTTTCATCCGAAATTGTGAGAGCTATAAACCTAATTCTTTTTTCAATTAAAGAGGATAAGTTAGAAATTATTCTATATCGAACACCCTTTATTTAATTGAAAAAAGTATAAAGTCCATAACTGCCGTAATTTCGGAGTAACACTTTATTTGAACCACCCTGTATAAAGGCACAATCAAAGCAGTGTGCTGAAAGTTTAAGTAACGTGTTACAGGCGACAAGAATAAACTACAAAAAATGGTTCAAATGGCGTGGACATTTGTTAACGATAGGTAAGAATAAAATGTGTTCAAGTTAATTAATACAGTACACGAAAACTGTTTTATTTCTTTCAGTTTATGTACTACATTGTCCCTGCAGTGGGAGCCAGAAATAATAGCAGTAGCTCTCATGTATTTAGCAGGAAAGCTCAGTAAGTTCGAAGTTGTAGACTGGAATGGTAGGCAACCAAAACACTTACGATGGTGGGACATGTTCGTCGAAGACGTTACTATGGATCTTTTAGAAGGTATTTAAGCTTATATGCATCCTTACAGCCTGATACTGTGAATATGCACACACACACACACACACACACACACACACACACATATATATATATATATATTTGTTTTGTTTCCAGATATATGCCATCAAGTATTAGATTTATATTCGCAAGCTAATAACACGAAGCCTCCGGATTCGCCACCGATGACACCATCGAGTGAACCGTGTAGGGACAGAACTATACCGCCACCTCCCACTGAATCAGCGTCTACCACTCCAAATGGTACACATAAATATAACATGATATACTATTATTAGAGGTGTGCGAGAAGTAAAAAATGTCGGGTAGGAACGGGTCGAGGATTTTTTGGGATCGAGACGAGTTATCGAATATTTCGAGATTCTCGAGAATGTTCGGAATTATCCCGACATTTTCAGGTTTTTCGCATTCCTATAATTGTTGCTATTGCGTGGCTTTTCAAATATTTACAGGTCTAGACCTATTTTTTAATATATCAATATTCCGTTGCAGTTACACCTGGGAAGTCTACGAAGGTCGAAGTCCCTACAGTCTCCGCAAATGGATGTCCAACAACAGACGCTACGGAAACCATGAAGCCGATGGAAGTGCCTCCGCACTTTCCAACATATCCAGCTAATTTTGCGCCGAATAATACGAACTACCCGCCAGCGTTTCCTCCGGCAAATGTGTCTATACCTCCACCATCTGTAAACGCCATGAATCATATCGTTCCTCCTATGCATCATATCGGTTCATCCGGTCCCATCAGACCCACACCGCCAGCTCCTACTACAACGCAACCACCGTTTCAACCTTATCCTTATCCCACGAACGCCTCCTATTTTCCTCCTAGTAATCCTGTACCTCCAGCGTCCACACCACGAACATACTATCCGCCACAACCTTAACACATGGAACGTCGCACCAAAAATATAATTTTTACCGATGTAAGTGTTACAATTACTATTAAAGTTAGTATTATTGAAGAGATACTAATTCTTGTAAATATTGTAAATATGTAAGGTTTGCTATCAACAATAGCTTTTAATTATAAAAACATTTATATGATCAACACCTGAATATTTTAATCTCTTAATTCATACGAATCGAAAAGAACACATCTCCGAGATAATTTTACATATAGAGATTCCCTTTATTAAAAAAATCCTTTCCAGCAAACGAAACATTGTTGATCGTACAATCCATTGCTGTGAATAATTTAATAAGAGGCTCTGCGGACACCGAGTCTAACACGAAACTGTCTGTATATAAAACGTATAAAACTGATGGAAGCTCCATAAATTCAGCATATGACAAAACTGAGTAAAGAAACAATGGTGTCAATTAAAATCATTGTCTTCAAATGTATTTTGTAATGTCATTCGATAACTCACCTCCTGCTGCGACTCCGTACACGATGTTCGGTTGCTCCAGGAAAGGCTCTTTTAAACTACAAACGTTCTGTCCATTCTTTGAGGCCACCATTCTCAAAAAAGAGGGTACGACTGGTCTGTCTTCGCATTTGAAGTGCGAAACATGACGAGACGTTATAGAAACTGTGCGTTTTGTGTTCAAGAGAATTTCAGACATCTAATAAAGGTATATAAAATTAATATCAGAGAATAGTCATTATAAAAATGAATCGTATATGTACCTTGTCAACCAGCTTGCCAGAGAACTTCACGTCGAATCGTGGAGACACAACACATAAATACACTCCATTATTAACTTGATAAATTATGCAGACTTTCTTTTTGTCCTTATCCTCCAGAAGACACACTTCTTCTGTGCTTTGACATAGACATTCTCTAGAAAAATCTATAATTCCATTGCAAATTAGAATTTCTACTATTGCTTGGATCTACAAGCACTCAAACAAGTACCTGGATTTGTACTCAATTTTTAGATTTGACAAACTTGGATACTTGAGTACTCAAATTCAAGTTCATATACTCAGATGAACTTACTCAATTGCTGAAACTTAGTTTCAAATACCCGGGTATTCAGTATTAAGGGGGGTGGTATTCAGTTGAAAACCAAGTACTTGTAATTTTTCGGACAAAATTTAGAAAATATATTTTTTTATAGCACTTTTTACGCTGAATCGAATAATGTAGAAATTAATTTTCCAACTTTCATTTTTCCATAAAAAAAAATTATTTTTCTGTGAAAAAATTATCGAATTGAAAAATCCATACAATTTTATTCAATACTTTACACTTTATTCAATACCATGTATATAAACGACAGTCAAAATTTCAGCTTAAAAATTGCATTTTCGTTCGACTTATTTCAATTTGAACATTGATTGACTGTACTAACCCAGTTCTTGGATCTAAGTTTGAGTACTCAAGTAAGCAAATTCAAGTTTAAATGCTCGAGTACGCAAATTCAAGTTGAAATACTTGAGCACTCAAATTCAAGTTTAAATACTTGAGCACTTCAATTCAAATTTAAATACTCGAATACTGAAATTCAAATTTAAATACTCAAATACTCATATTGAAGCTTAAATGCTCAAGTACTTAATTTTATATCGGTTTTTGTAACGATATTCAACTTATGATAAATATTTTAAGTACTTGAATATCTCGATTTTTAATTTTAAGCTATTGTAAACATAACACGGGCACCGCTACCGGTAAACGTAAAAATATATTTACCAATTAATATTTCGCCTTCAACGACAATTAGTGTGTCAATTTTAGCCGGTTTTTCTTTCAACCATTGCACAGAAAATTCGCTGAAATATATTTAAACAAATGCTGTTTGAAATTTTAAATATATAATATTTATATCGAAGAGGTTACAAAGCTATTTACATTTAACTTACGTTTGACTGATTGTATTTTCATTCGATTCATTTTCATCTTCGTCGTCCCAAAACGCTCGAGAAACTGGGAACACAACTTCACCGAAAAAACTCACCATTTTTATTAACAAAATATGACAACAGTTGTTACAAAATGAATTCGAGCTGCATAACCGTTACTGCTTTGTCATGCTATATGTAGTTACGCGCCAGTAACAATAACAGAATACATGATGTGGATTCAACGACAGAGGACTCTGTGATCACATTATTGTTTGTTACAATTTCGATTTTTTAAAGCTAAAATTTATTGTACAATGAATTCAGCGGGAAAGGGTGAAGAAGAAAACGTACAAAAATATGAACACCTCCTCGAGTACAGCTTCTTTGTTTATTATTAACTCTTGTTAAATATTACATATCTCTTTTAAATAGATTCATTTAATTTGCAAAAATGCAAGTACTAAAAAAATTATTTATTTATCAATGGTCAATTATACATATCTGTATAAAAGTATAAAATTCTTACTTAATGTCTTTATCATAGAAATATACTTTATACTTTATGGTACATATAAATTCTGTTAACAAGTAGCTTGTTTTTATACTTCAATCTAAAAAATGAAATATATTGATAATTCATATATCTTTTTATTTTATTAAAATAGCACTTTTCATTCTTACTTTATAAGATTTTAAAAGGTCAACTGTACAATTAAACTTATACATTAAGTGCCATGATCGCTCTTTCATTTTTTTGGTTTTCGAGTCTCTGTTATGCGACTCAATGATTTCACCACTTAATCTTAACGTTTGAAAGATTAATTGCTTAAGATACGTAAAATGTCATTCTATAAAATAATGAGCATTGCAAACGTTAAAAGGTACAACTCTTTTGTGGGTAGACTTTAACATCTATTAATACCTTACTAAAAATTGTATACACAAGAATGTGTAGCTCTAAAATATACGATATAAAATCATGTACTTTACACGCGACATGTACTGTTCCCAAGCTAATCCGTAGCGCATTTTGCACCGTTCATTGTCTCTTAATGCACGGTGGACTAGTAATCCTGTGCACAGAATTGCATAGTAATACGGTAGGATATCACATGCTAAAGTGACACATGACACCGACCACCACATTATTATATCACCTAAATAATTCGGATGCCTAACATGGCCCCACAAGCCAGACACGAGTAGCTTCTTGCCACGTATGGTTGAAATCGTATCCAAGTCTGTAAAACAGTATACATGTCAGCATGTCTAAAATCAGCTCAAGAAACATGATACTTACGAGCTAATGCAGGTGATAGAGGGTTCCTTCTGAATTCGTTTTTCTGTGAGTTGCTGATCCTATACAGCAAGTATCCGATTATGAAGCAGAACACAGGAAAGGCGAACAAATAACTGAACCTTGTCCTACAGAAAAAGATATTAATAAAATTGTATCTTCTTTATATTTATACACGTTTCGCACTCCAAATTAGTCTAATATAACCAAATTAATTTTATGTTATTTTATATTTAAGTATTTCTTGCGGAATTTAAGAAAACATAAATGAAGAAAACAAATTTCTAGAAAAACTTGAGTTGCAAAAAGGTGAATAAGACCCGCAAAAGAGTTAATTTGGAGTGCAAGAAAGTGAATATGATCTACACAAGAATTAATTTAGAGTGCAAAACCTGTAATGTATCCATTCAATACTTACTTATTGTACAATGCGTATTTTGTCGTAATAGTTGGTGAAAATGGAAACAACAGGTAGCCAGTGCTCAACAAATAACCAGTCCCCTCGTACATTACTTCGAAGGATGTTAAAACTGTACACTCAAAGAACAATGCATCCATAACATAGATTATTTGCAATGCTGCAATCAATAGAACACTTATACTAAGGTGTTCCATAGTGTAATCTTGCACTTCTTCGATTGATTTGACCACAATGGACAAATTTAAAAGCATCTGAAATAAGAATACGTACATGTACAATAGATATAGCAATATTTAAAATTGAAATGTTTATGAATACTACCGTGGCTATCATGGCTGAACGGAAAGTGGTCATTTTAATGTCTAGTGGACCAAGTCGTGGATTTATCTCTCTCCCCTGCCAGAAATTATAGATTCGACTGTTCGTAGAACCGTAAATGTTTAGGCTCGATATAGGAGCTTTGCCTCCCTTGATAAACAATAATATCGACAAAATTATTGCAAGAAGCCACGCGCTAATTGAAAGTTGTACGTAATTGTCTATAATGAGATCAGTAACGCCCAATTCTTTATATACACACATGATAAATATAAGTAACGATAAAATAGCGCACAAAAATCCTGGAAAACGAAAACGAAAAGTTATTACAGTTTCGTTTGGGTATTCGATCGCAAAATTCATAAAATATTGAACCACCATTTAAACGGTATTGTAGTCTCCCAATTCTGTTCTCGGGGCCATCGATCTTTCTTCCAATTGGAGTGACTGAAACTAAAGCCACGAACAAGAATAATCCCAAGAATGTTCCAAATGCCTTCAAGTTTATGTAAGAGTTTACATCCTTCGGAAATTCGGGTATACCAAATTTACAATATTTCTGAGTGCACATCAATTGCGGCAATATTATAAGCAGCGGTCCCAAGAATATGAGAATGAGAGTTCCGAAACGTCCTCCCCATTCTTGCGGCTCGCTGACCATGTTTATTTCCATTTTCCGTTTTTCTATCACTTTGGGGTCTTGTTCCGCTTCCTTTTCGTAATGCATTGCCTTCAAGAGATCCTAAAACGAAGTTACTAGTCAAATCAAAGCAACTTGATTACAGAGACTAGTGTGCATAAAACGCGGCTCACTTGATCTCTTTGCACCGACAGGCCTCTCTCCCTGCTCTCAACGTTAAAATCATGCAATTGAAGCTTCCTTTCTATTGGAAGCGAGACAGCTCTATTAATACTTCTCGTCAACATCTCCATTTTATAATCTGATTCAGGCTTTACCGTACCAGAAAATAATCTAGTAGACCTACGTGTAACTGTCCCCAGCCCTCTCAACCGGGACTGAAGAGGCATCGACTCGACAGACTGCTCATCTTCATTTGTACTTTTTGTGCTAATTACAGTCTTAACACTGGTTGCCTCTGTACAGTCACAAAAAATGACATTGTGTTCAGATTAAATTTTTTAAAACTAAAGTAACGTTCTCCAGAGATACTTTACCATTTGGTACATCTATTCTTGGCAAACTAATTCTTGCGTATTTGCCCCTCGTCGAAGCTCTTTTCGCAGACGGCGATCTTCCAGGAGAACGTTTCGATAGAGACCTTCCAGGCGATCGCTTGTTTGGAGACCTCCTGCTCGGAGAATTTCGAGTAGACTTTCTACCCCTGCTGCTGGATCGCACTGTACTTCGTGCCCGTCTGTTCGTCTGGAATTTTAATAGATATGTCTAGCAAGCTTCCACAACATATAGACTAAAATTTAGATATTGTTACGTGGGTGACTTTTACTTTAGGCGTTACTACAAAAAAAGGCTTTGTTATAATATCTTTTCGATATCGACACCTTCAACCAATGTTTGTAACACTTTCTTATCCTCGTTACATCGTCATTTCCAAAACGACGCTGCAACCAGGACCACTCGATGTATCAATGTCTTTCGACCAATATTCGTAAGAATACTATGAAAGATACCTTTATGTCACTCAAGTGAAGGGTATATTCAGCACCGGCTTCGAATTGCACTCTGTATTGGTCACCTCTGGAGCTGAGTATTTTACCTATCTGATACTCTGCAGTGGATGGATATTTGGCAAGTACTGTATCCCCTTCGGAAAACTTCATTTTTGCACCTAAAAGCAGCGGGTGACCTTTACAAAAACGTTATGTAATTGTGCAGTCTAATTCGTCGAATATACGGAGAAGTTTTTATTTTTCGAATAAACTTGTACTTCACTCGGAAGAACGTTTGTCGCACACTAGTGTTCCATAATTCGAATTACGAAATAAGCAGAGTATTGTTTTCAGTATAGACGGTCGCGTTCGGCCGCGTACGGAAGGATTCATGAATGAAATTCTAACGTATGGAACCAGCAAACGACGCATTTCAGCAACTTACACGTTATTTCACTTGGTTGACGATAGTTTCTTGTAATGAGATTCTAACTGGTTGAAAAATAAAAGAGCTTCTAATCGCGAGGTTATAATTAACGCTATTTTTTGCATCATAACACGAAGACGCGCACACTACAAGGCGTTCGAAGACACATAAAATTTATGCCACGCGGCGTGCGTATGCGTCGCGTGGGTTAGGTTGTGTTCACAACGAAAAAAATCCTAACCGTAAAACAATCGTAATTCAAATTTATATAAGAAAACCGTAACATATTTTATTTAAAAATTTTCAGGACAATTATAAAAATTAGGTAATTGCATAAAGAATATATAACAATCCTGACAGAACCGTATTTAAAACAGAAAATGTCTAGGGTAGACTTTGCCGCCAAAAATGAAGCAAGGTGAACATTTAAGAAGAAATTTAACAACAGAAAAATAGTTAAACTACACTTTATTGAATGCACACGTTTAAGAGATGTCTGGTTAATTTTTATCTTAGTGGATATAGCGTAAAGAGGGAGAGTTGTTTTCAAGTAAGCGACAAGTAATTGTGAACAAGCTTTAACGTAACGCCTCCCACGGGTTTTCAGTTACACTAAGTTTATGCGAGAGTCAATAGGTATATTTTCGAAATTTTATTTGAATTCATTGCAAGCATTTGCATTGCTCAGGATTAGGACAATACAGCATGAACTACTCGAAAGATTGCTTATCCGCTGACACCGTTCTCGATGCAATTAATCGGCCAATAACCCTAAAAAACAATCATTTATATTGACGCGAAATTCAATCGAGTAAAGATGAACAGAGACGCGCACGTAGACGAGATGAATTTGAAAGACGAGGAGAAATTTTTGGTACGTACGTGATCTTTGTGCTTCGCGTATATCCATTTAATTCTCGTTAGCCTTTAAATCGGTCAACGGTATTTCACGTTCAACGGTTTCTGTACGATAAAAACAAACAACCGGAAGTGCTGCCGAAGGAAGTCCATTTCCGCGTGTCTGCATCTGTATGGTAAACGCATTGCAATTCTTTTCCAGATATCCGTAAAGGACTCGTTAACCACTGTGCAAACTAGCATGCACAATTTCATAAGAGATGTTCCTCGAGCGTTGATCGATTCGGGGTTAGATTTCGATATAGACAAATTAACTATAGCGGACGTAGGAGAGATACAGCGACCGATTCATCCGAAGCTCCTGACCGAACAAACGATCAGGCAAGATGGTGAATATTTAACGCGATCAGAATAAAAACTGTTAGTAGAAAAAACGAGAAAAATGTTTCTCTGCCGTAGCAGAGAAGAGTAAAATTACAGATTTGGAATTGGAATGCGAACGACTGCGTGCCCAATTGCATCAGCAAACGGAAGCGAACAGAACGTCGCAGAGGGAAATAGAGTACATGAAAGAACAAGTGACTTGGCAATAATTCGGCTGAACGATCAAATGTTTTTTTTCCGTTTTTTTTTTTTACGAAAATTCACAGCATCGATTAATCCCTTGGTTTTTCGTAGTTGTGTAACCAGAGCGCTTATTGCACAAGTTTGGGAGCAGTTTTGGGCAACCTAACGTGGCGAGCGTCCAGGTTCCCCGAGATTGTTGACGTTTGGCTCTCCGCGGTAAACATTTTTTCCTCGGTACAGTGAATTTTTTTAAGTATTTGCCGATTCGAAATAGCTACCGATTTTCGCGCAGTTTCAGCACAAGATCGGCGAACTGTTATCGATAACGGATGGATGTTTCGACGCGTTCATGAAAACGTATCGGACCGCATTCCCCCCGACCAGCAACGACGAATACCAGTTCATAATCTCGTTATTAGGCATCGTGACGAATATATCCGCGAGTCCCGAGGGGCGTGAGTTCCTAATCACTAACCCGAACGGCAAAGGCTTTATGCGAAAGATAGTCAGCCTAATGCCGACCCTGCCGATCTCGCAGGGCTCCCTTTCCATAAAAAGGTAACTTTCTGGTAAATATTTTCAGAATGTCCCACAGACTTTGGCTACGAGAAATATCTTCAAGAATGCTTTTTAAAAATTTGATAAATAAAGCAGTGAATGGTTCCGAGCATCATCAATTATATGTAGTTAGAAAAATGGTTCGCTGCCCGAGGGTTAATAGGTCAAGAATCGACTGGATGATTCATGCGGTTCTTAAAATTAATCGTTAGTCGTCGTTTAAAGGAATCTAATCTTCGCTCGTTGATCAAAGCTAGCTAATCCAAACTAATCCTAGCAAATCCTAGCTAATCCAGACTCGTTCGTGATTACATTAAAACTAGACACGGATGGGATGTATTCGATCATGGTGGGGGTGCAGAAAGATAGTCGTTAATAGACTGCGGATCTTTGTGCAAAATAAAAATTGTCCAATTGTCCAAGTTCTAAATGAAAATGCGTTTCTTCTTCTAATAATTTTAATAAGTCAAAAGTAATATGCCAACATCACTAAATTCTTCTACAGATTTGTATTCGACTAATCTATTTTTGTGATAAATGCATAAAATCCGCAGTCTACTTATTAAGTATATATACATACTTCTATCACATGCAAATAGCAACGACCTTGACCGAGTATAGTGTTTTGCTCTATCAGTGGCCGGTTCCAACGGTAGGGAAAGTGGAAGGGAGTCAGTGGAACAATGGAATGACTCAGTAGCATGGTGGGGATGACCTTGCTGAGCCAAACATCTTTGTGGTAACTACAATAGCCGTACTTTTTCTGACTGCGGTGTACTTTTTTCCAGATTGATGCTCATGACGCTGTACAACGTCAGTATGAATGAGACTGGTTTACTGCATCTGTTCGATTCTCGGATAGGAGACGCGTTGAACTATTATTTGAGGAATGACTCCCTACCGGGTGAAGTTCAGTTGCTATGTCTGCGTGTGCTGCACTCCATCACATACGGTCTGACTGATCCGAAGTGCATACAAGATTTGCTGGCGAGTCTGCCGATCGACAAGATAGAAAATATTGCTGCCTCGAATAAGAACGAGATGAGCAGCTTCGCGAAGCAAGTGATAAAGAACCTGAGGAACTCGCAGAAATACCTAAGCCCGAATTAAACACGTACCGCCAGTCAGACTGTATCCCCAATCTCCGTGAATTAAAGCTATGACCCACCGAACGAAACCGTTTTAATTGCATTCCGACGGCGGCGCAGCGATAATAATATTTATATTCGTAGAATGTTATCGTGTCCGTTCCGCGCGAAGCAACACGTTACACATGGAGCCGCAATTGCGGCTATGTCAAACATCGGGATATCCTTGGAACATGTTCGTGACTGGCCCGGGGAACTGTCGAATATCGATCCGCTTTATGCAGCTATAAAATAAAAGCAATTGTGTAGAACGGCGTACGGAGCAGCGCCGGAATCGATTGCACGGAAAACTTGTGCAGCAAAGCGCAATCGAGCGCGTCAATATTTTCTGTGCAATTAAACAATTGTTCTCTGCGTTACCTCCCTTTACGTACCGAGCAACGCACAATGGGCTGGAAAACCGTTTTTCGTGGCCAAAATTGAATTTTTAGTTTCGTATATTGAACAAAATTTTGTACACCTCACTTGGAAGACAAAATTCAAAACTCATTATAGAACATGAAATGACAGATTCGAATATTTAAAAAGACAATAATATTTTTTGAGAAGTTAGAACAATCAATTTACCGTACGACGTAAAAAAGATATTCTGGAAAAATTACAATTGGTCGAAACTGCAGAATTGCATACTAAAAATTGTTTTTTGCAACTGTTTTACTTGGGCATTTACTTTTTGTATTACTAAATGCTACTAGTAATTGCACAATGTTTACTTCCTTACAATGCCACAATAGCTACATTGGAATTGCAGAACTCTCTTGTAATAAAAGTTAAAATATCTTCTAAACTAATAGTTTTTCAGTATAAATAGGTTAATCGTTTTTACAAGGATTGACGAGCTGCATTGATCTATCTAATGCATGAAAAACTATATGGTTGCATCTAAAAAAAAATGAAGTTGACCTTCATATGTCCTCTATGCCTGAACCCACAAAAAAATATCGATATCAAACTATGTTGTCCTTGCTACCATTCAACTTTTGTTTGTAACATTTTCCGGTATCATAAATAATTTCAGAGATATTCGAGGGGATCGATTTAAATGGGACACCTGTATATTTTTGATTTAATAATATTCTAGCCGATGTAGAGACGAACACAACGATACAACGAATACCTTGAATTTACGTTAAAATAATTTTGGTTTCAAAAAACGGTTTTCCAGTCCAATGTGCAACGCCCGAATCGATTTTACAGAACGTCTCGTTTCTACACTCGAATATTTATTTTTGTCGCCGCGACGTGCTTTTGTAATTTGCACATTTGTAATGTTACTCGATCGTGCGCACGGGATAGGATCGTCCTGGAAAAGTGTATTAGAAACGCTCGACACGTTACTCTAAATTTCATTGTGCAGCGACGGCCTTCGGGTTCGAAGGTTGCGGCGCAACCCACATCAACGAACACTGCGGTAAACTGGTTTCCGCGCCGCAACCCCAACGTATGCACTAATGCACGTGTACGCGTGCATCTTGTCGCTTCGACTGACGCCGATCCATCGTTCCTCCGAACCCGCAATTACTCGCGGAATAAATTACAGTCGTCGCGGAACAATTGAAAAGCACCGAACCGCCCGCAACTTTCAACTTAATTGAACCCCGACATAAGTATTTTCGGATCGATCCGTGCACCTGGCGCAGTCGGTTTCCGCGATCTACCGGGAACATTGTTGATTGCAGTTTCTTCCTTTCCTGGAAAACTATTTTAACACGTCGAATGTCGTTGAGGTCACCCGCGCTATTCAATTTCTTAGAAATGTTTGCATAAAATTAACCCTTTGCACTCGAAACTAATTTTTGCTTCTTTTATTAACAGTTTTACGTCGCATCAACATCAAGTTTATTAGCGACGTGGAATAGTTGTTACTGGTTCATTAAAACTCGGAAACCACGCATTTCTATCGACCTAGAATATATTTCCATATTAGGTACTCTTTTTCATTCTATGGAAATTTTTGCAATTTACTCATACAATATTTGAATATTTAGTAATTTTTTAAATGTAAAGAAATTTAATAATAATCTTAGTAAAAGCTATGTTGATCAATATTATACATGGCAATTTTTAGTGGACCCTCAATAAGTGCAAACCACGCATTTCTATCGATCTAGAATATTTCCATATTATGTACTCTTTTTCATTCTATGGAAATTTTTGCAATTTACTCATACAATATTTGAATATTTAGTAATTTTTTAAATTAAAGAAATTTAATAATAATCTTAGTAAAAGCTATGTTGATCAATATTATACATGGCAATTTTTAGTGGACCCTCAATAAGTGCAAACCACGCATTTCTATCGATCTAGAATATTTCCATATTATGTACTCTTTTTCATTCTATGGAAATTTTTGCAATTTACTCATACAATATTTGAATATTTAGTAATTTTTTAAATGTAAAGAAATTTAATAATAATCTTAGTAAAAGCTATGTAGATCAATATTATACATGGCAATTTTTAGTGGACCCTCAATAAGTGCAAACCACGCATTTCTATCGATCTAGAATATTTCCATATTATGTACTCTTTTTCATTCTATGAAAACTTTTGCAATTTACTTATACAATATTTGAATATTTAGTAATTTTTTAAATGTAAATAAATTTAATAATAATCTTAGTAAAAGCTATGTTGAGTAATAATATACATGGCAATTTTTAGTGGACCCTCAATAAGTGCGAAGGGTTAACATATTGACTGTCACGTTGGTCATCGTATGGTTGACATTGTTTTTCGACTGGGTTTGGAAACTAATTTTTATCATGCCGTAACGAAACAAATTTTATTAAAATTTTAAATATATTGACCAAATTACTTATTTGTGTTTGTTTCGATTTTTTAGAAGATTTTTAATGCAAGGGAATATCAATTTGTTCATATTGAAGATAACTAGATAATAGTGCAAGGAGGAAACTTCATTACCAAGTGACTGTTAATATGCCAAATACTTCTCCATTGACTGATACTTTTACCAAATTATTACAAATATTCGAATATTGTTTTTACCAAAACTAATATCTCGTAATTATCTTTTAATTATCGGTTGAAAATACTTGCTTGGATCTTCTGTAATCCTTTTTACTAGTTCCGGGGTATATTGTGCTGTTGGAAATACTTATCACGTTAATACCCTTTCGCTACCACCACTAGAGAAGTTTTAATACTTCGATCTCTGGCCACCAAGTAATTCGATACCGATCTATAATAGCGTAATGTATACTTGACGTAGTCAAAAAGATTAAAAAGAAATTCCAGCAAGTGTCTTGAACTGATAAACCGAAAAAGATGGTTCGATAGTTTCTGATAAAAGTAACATTTGATACAATTCGTGGTTCGAACTGAATGGTTTTTAACAATTCGTATTCGACGTGTTCCATTGATACATTCGTAATGTATTCATATTTTTAATTATTATTTTCAATACTTTTAGAGATTAGGAATTAAAACTGACAATATTGTTAATTATTTTTAATGACAGGGCTTATGCATCAAGCCAACAGCACGGACTCTGAACTTTATTCATTAGATTTTACTAGACCACTAAAAGTAACTATTTCGCATTATTTTATAGTAATAACAAGACTGTATATTTACTCAGTTCTTTTTAGCGATTTTTTATTTATTCTCATTTAAACGCATCTTTATAATCTCAATAATCACAAATTAAGAAATTTGAAAGCAATCATTTTAGCGTGTCCTGTAGTTTTAGAATTAGTATAATGTAACATAATTAAAAAAACGCGCTTTTTACTGCGTCTTGGGTCCAAATACACCATGGTGTACGGGACACCATGGACAAAGGGGCACCGAGGACCAGAGTTAGGCATCAAGCAATTAGGATATTTAATTTTTGATAGATTCTTACGATTAAAACAGTTCATCCGATTTAGATTTATCCGATTGAATCAATCGCTTCATAAAATTAATCGCCAATCATCGATCAAAGGAAATGAATCGTCGATAAAATCAATCATCAACCGGCAATTAAAAAATGTTGATTGCTGTTCAGAACGTGCTTGAATAAAGAAGTATAATAAAAAATTTCTTAGGAAAGTATTTTTATAACTTCACGAATTGTGAAATTAAAAAATCTGAAATCGGTAATTTCGACCGGTAGGTAGTTCTAGTGTTAACTCCTTGCATTATAACATCGAGATCAGACTCTATTGAAGATGACATAGGCGTACAATAAATGCCTCTGGCAAAAAGTATGGAACTGCACATTTTCAAATAAAAAAAATGTTCTTAAAATTGAACGAAATGAGTTGAGATTTTTTGACGTGTATTAAGAATTAGTTTACTACATAACGAGTAAACAAAATTTTGAAAAAATTGCTGTTGGGCGGAATCGCGAAGAAAAGAGTAAAAGTTTGTTTTTGTAACTTTTTTATCTGAGCTTCTAGTGAATTTTTAGTCGATGCGTTTTGTAGATCCATGTCGATTATTATACACGACGAAAATTTTATCGAAATCGGTTGATGTTGTTACGAGCTACAAATATTTAAAGGTGATGACTAGACTGTGGATTTTATGCATTTATAGCAAAAATGGGAGGGTGTAATTTCAAACAATAAAAAGATTACAAGAATTAAAGAGTATCAATACAATTCTTACAGCTTAATAAAACCTGCAAAGAAAGACAGAAATTCCCATTTGGTTCCTATATGTCTTGCAATTCATACAAACGATTTTTATTTTGTTGTTTTTTTTATTTTATCACATAAGGGCGACATTCTCTAATAAGGCCGAAAATCTGTGACTTCCATTCCTAAAGTCTCATCTTGAAGTGCTTGCAACATTAACAGATTTCGATAAAATTTTTGCCGTGTACATAATTTATATATATATATATATATACAAAACGTATTGATTAAAGTTTCACTACAGGATCAGATAGAACAGTTGTAAAAGCGCCTTTTCTTTTCATCGGAATTCCAACACCAACAGCAATTTTCTCAAAATTTTGTATACCCATTAATTACTAAACTAATTCTTCTAACGTGAGAAAAAATCTCAATTTCTTCAGTTTATTTTCAAGAAAATGATGCGATTTTTAAACCATACTCTTTCCTAGGGGTTGTATAAACTTCCACTTTTCTCTAAGAAATTATAAACGGCAAATAAGTACTAATCACTACAATTCAAAGCAACAATTAAATTTCCGCCGACCAGTACTATAGTCCACTATTCGGTGGCCACAATATTTCGAATCAAAAAGTAGTCCTCGACGGACGCAGCGACGAGTGAACAGTGTTTGTGTCTCGTGCCTGTTTCATTATCCCGCAACTAAAGGGACAAACAGACTCGTCAATGAACGGATGTAGGAAGAAGAGAAAGAAGAAGAAGAGGAATAAGGAACGGTGAACAAATCCATAAGATGAAGAAGGACAGAGATGCATGTCCACGACGATAGGTATAGGCGCATGGTAATACCGACGCTTCGGGATCGCGTCGATAATCGACCTGCGCAGGCCCGTGGCGCGCGACCGTATGGGGGCGTGCGCGCCGCGAGATCGCGCCTGCTCGCTGCAACCGTTCCTTCTTCGTTTCTCACCTCGAGTGGGGGGTTGCTGGGCGGGAGGGGTTGGGGCGTCGGGGGAGGGCGCGCGTCGCGACGTCCGGCGTCGAGCAAACGGGAGATCACGGCAGGCAGGCAGGCAGGACCTAGGAAAGGCGACGGCCGGGCGGTCGTTTTATTGATCCCGGGGCGCCGCGGCGCTACCCACCCGCGGCGGGATCGTCTGCGAGAAAAATTCTCCTCGAACAGGATTTTCGCGTCCGCCTTCACCCGGCCGGCCTGCGGCCCGTGAGAAACCGTCCGGGAACAAACGAACAAATCCCCGGAACCAATTCGGAATCGGTCCGGGTCGTCGATTCGTTCGCCCGCGAGGAAAAACCCTGGAGGACAAACTCTCTCGAAGGGAAGAAGACCTCGGGGTCCTGTGTTGTCAACCTTCGTCCTCGTCCTCGTCGGCTACTCTGTGGTAAATCGTTCGTGGTGGCGGTCGTGTCGCGGGTGAGACAACGGGGCACCGAGCAGGGACCGGTGACGCACGAGCGACGTCCATCTGAGAGGACATTCGCGATACCAGCGGGGGTGTAGGATCGTTGCTGGGTCCGATACTGTGCTATGGTGTCCCCGACGCCGATGGATTGAGGATACGCCCGAAGAGGAAGCTGCTCGTTGTTGAGTAGTTATCGATGGTTCCAGGAACCTGCTGGAACCCGATGGATTACCAAGGATTATAAAGACGGACACGGGGCGCAGCCGACCGCCCGAGAAGAGTCATCCGGATCGCACCGTCGCGTCGGGATCCCGTCGATCTCACCGTAGATCGACGTCCTCTTCCTTCTTCTTCTCTTCCCCTCCGCCCCCATCCACATCCCGAGATTGTGGGATCTAGACGTTGCTGGATCCACCCGGTCCAGCCGATTTCGGGCAGTGAAGATTTAGAAGAATCGAAAGGCGCCGCGGCGCCGACATGGGCCCCGCAAGCAGCCGAGAACAGATAGGAGAGCAGATTGGAGATGACGATGGCCTGCAGATACACACTAAGGCCAACAATATCGTAAGTCAACTTTTGATTAATTTGTTCGGGTGAGAGGATGGTGCAGTTGTATCTGAATTTCAAGATTTCGTACTCCCCCCCCCCCCCCCTTTATCCGGGGTGGATGTTAGCGACTTTTCGTTAATCCTTGGGAAGTATAAGGGTTTTAAGTAATTGGTCATGGTTGGATCTGTTTGAAGCTGTTTGAGAGCATTTGTGAATAGGTTTTATTAATCGTTGGAAAGTGGACGTTTTTGGCAACTGTGTAGTTGATACATAGTTGGTAATGTTTGGGTCTGTTTGAACGTATTTGTTAATTTTTACGAAACGATTTTATTAAACGTTGGGAAGTGGACATTTTTGACAACTGTATATATTGGGACATAGTTGGTAATGTTTGAGTTTGTTTGAACGTATTTCTTAATTTTTAAGAAACGATTTTATTAAACGTTGGAAAGTGGACATTTTTGGTAACTGTATAATTGGTACATAATTGGAAATGATTGTGTTTGTTTGAAGGTATTTGTAAATGTTTGTGAAACGATTTTATTTAATGGTGGAAAGTGGACGTTTTAAGAAACTGTATGATTGATACATAGTGGGTAATAATTGGGTCTGTTCGAACGTGTTTGTGAATTTTTGTTGATGTGATATTGTTTCTGTGATGAAAATTTATTAAATACATTTATTTCGAATATTACTTGTCGTTATAAATCGTAGGTTAGACGATACTGGAAATTTCTATTTCATTCCAATTTGTTGTAATTTACGTAAAAAATTTTTATTTTACATAAAGATCGCTGTCTAGTTATAAACATATCGTGTTATAGAAGGATTGTCGCCATTTTTGTACCGTGTTATATCGAAACCGTGTTTTAAAGAACATTGTTATAATACGATCTAGCGTATTTCATAAACTCCATTCAAACTAAAGCTCTTCTTCATCCATTCTCCTTGTAAATTACAATATGTCAATACTTTTTATAAAATCTTCACGTTCCACGTTCTAAACAGAACTTACCCCCGCCTCCAAGGTCCATCTCCTCAATCTACAGATCCGTTCTTCAAGGGTATCTTTTGGCTCATCCTCGTTCTTCCTCGTTCATCGAGGAATTCGAAATCATTGTACTCCGATTCTTCTCGTTTCCCCATTCAAGATTGCCTGTGGCTTCACCTCTGAACTTCCGGACGCCGCTCGAGCATGTGCCGCGTAGCGTGTATGCCTATCACCTAATTGCCAGATTTTATGCTATTTTTAATGTAACACTGACTTCAATGCAGAAGTTCGATCAAGAAATTCTCACGAAGGCATTTTCATTAACCTTATAGCTAGACTGCAGATCTTTGTGCAAAATAAAAATGTTGTGTACCTTTTTCATAAAATCTTCATAAAAATTCATAAAAATCTTCTTTCTTTCTTCGCTACGTATCTGTAAATTTTCTTAATCTTTTCACCACTTCAAATTGTACCTACCCATTTTTGTCATGAATGCATCAAATCCGCAGTCTGCTTATAAAGCTCATAAAGTCGAATTTAAAAGAAAATTAAATAGAAAAATAGCTACTTGCTATAAATATTATGTACCCAAACGGGAAGCAAAAAACAAAATCAATCATGACTAGACTACGAATCTTTATGCAAAATAAAAATTGTCTGCATGAATTGCTAAAAGTAGGAGTCAAAGGAACCAAAAGTTCCTTCTCTTTTTTAAGATTTTGAAAGGTTGAAAATATCTGCTGAATAAAAGATTACTGATGCAGTATTTTATAGAAAATTGAATGAAAATGTATTTTCTCTTTTAATCATCTTAAAAAGCCGAAAATAGTGTAAAACTGTTTGATTCAGTTAATAAGCTGTATACCGGTCTGAAGGCTCCAGGAGCTATTTTAGCTGCACTATCATTTATTGCTTCCAATTTTTTTAGGTTTGACATTTTAGCGGAGCCATATATTATTGAACCGTACTCAATTTTAGCTCTAATCACTGATTTGTAGATTTTCATTAAAATGCTGGTGTCAGCGCCCCTGTTTTGTGACGCAATTGACTTCATAAAGTTCCATCTTCTTGTACAATTGTCTTTCAAGTTTGTTATGTGTGGGATCCACGTAAGTTTGTGGTTGAATATCATGCCAAGAATTTTAATTTGGTTAACTACCGGAAGAAGATTGTTTTCCATTGATGTAGAAACTCTTCCTGTTTGTATCGCTTTGCTGAAGACTATGATCAAAGACTTTGGTTGTTGTCGATGTATAGAGATTGCAGACATATAATAAACGTGTATAAACGTTTTTGGAAGAAGTTATCAAAGATGATCTAACCACTGTAACCCGTAAAATAAATCGTGTTGCAAGGGATTAAGATGAAAAACTAATAAAATATAAGTGTTGTCCATTCTATGCGAAAACGTTCTGTGATCTTGTGCTCCGATTCTTCCCGTTTCTCCATTGAAGATTGCCTGTGGCTTCACCTCTGAACTTCGAGACGTCGCTTGAACATGTCCCGGATAGGGTGCATTCCTATCGCCTAGTTTCTACTTATGGTACCGATACCATCCGCGGTTATCGAGCGGCCCCGATTTTCCCGCTTGTAAACCGGAAGGTATAAGAGACCGAATTCGAGGTCGGCGTATCCACAGGCGTGTGCGTGCGTGGGAGGTACCGAACGCCACTCTATTTTCGTCGTAAAACAGAAACGCGCCCCCAGAAAACTCTTTCTATGACGAAACCGCGATGCCGGTTAGCGTAACTCGGAGAACTAGATGAGTCCTGACGATAATTGGCTGGCTTTCAAACGTTTTCCACGAGAACCTCCCCTCCACCCGAATTTTCGCTCCGGCGAATCGATTCGTTTATCGAACAGTTCGCTTGCTGGCGCGTGGCGTTCCCGTTCGCACAGTGGTCTGAATCATTCATGCTTCTAATAACATTTCTAATTTTTCTGGACTGTTCTAATAATTATTAATTCTATGGAAATCTTTTTGGGGTGACCTCTTAACGATGTACCTCGATTTTTAAACACATTTTTTACTTAAGCTGTGTTGCAAACATTTGTTATTTTTCTATGTGATTCTTGATATTGTTGCATTTAATCTTTCATATTTTTCTTTTGTAATACCTAATATATTTGATATTATAACTATCACACTGTGCACAGATTTTTCCAAGTGAATTTTTTCTTCCGTACTCGTTTTAAAATATTTTATGTACTTACCGTCGATGATTTCACAGTATTTAAGAAAATCTATGATTCATAACCGAGGATTTCATAATGAATTGTTTAATAGCAGTAACAGTTTCAATCACGAACTAATGAATAGTATTAAGAATTAAGAAAGTAAGAGCTAAAGTCAAGAATTAACCAACCAAGTAATATAAGTAATATAATTTAGTAATTTCTATTGGGATAAATATTCAAAAAAAGATTTCAAAGCTTGTTTTTGATGTAGCGTAGTCATTCAAAGATTTCCGGTTGATAAATTGTTAAATCGTTTAGAATTGACGAATATGTATATTTTTTTAGTTTACAGAACAATTTTAATTGGTAGATATAAGAATGACACTGGAAGAAAAAAAGTAACAGACTCACAAACATATAATTGTGTTTATGCACATAAACATTTTTAGCTTAAATTTTTTTTTCTTTTCCTAGATCATGAATTATTAAAACAATAGTTTTATTTTGAAATTGCAATTTTCATTTCGTTTTAAAATTAATTTTTGGTGAATTGCTACATTTAACCAGGCTCTGTTATAAAATTTGTTTTTTCTTTAATGAAGTTAGTATATCAGGTTGAATTTCTTTGTAACATTTTGTCCAGTGACTTTATCAGAAATTATTGTAACAGTTGATGTTATTAAATAATGTAATCAATCTTCGTTTACTGATACGGAGTTTCATAACTCGGTAAATCATACAGATAAAAGAATTACTTTAATATCAACGTCAACATCTGCAACCGTTTGTAGATTACACCCCATTTTATTTCATTACAGTTTGTGGAAAATTTTTATTGTACATAAGATCCGCAGTTTACTAACAACAAAAAACGCGAAGTCCCCCAAAAATGTAACTGCAAGATGTGTACAAAATTAACAAAAAGGTAACTAATTAGGAAAATCAGAAAATAGAGTAAATCCTCATACCCGCAACCGCGCGCCAGTAAAAACAGATGACGACTGATGACTTCCGGTCCTCCAACGCCAATTCCTCAGAACTTATAAAAATGAAACACTGATATTCTTATATATTTAAAATCTGTTCACTGTATCAGATTTCATATACTTATATTTTTCATAAATGCAAAAAACCCACAATCCAGTAGACTGCGGATTTTATGCATTTATGGCAAAACTTTGAAATAACAAAAACATCAGAATTTCAAAATAGTGCTATATCATTTTCAACCTACGCTCATTCGATTTCGGTACAGTTTGTTACAATTCAGATAGAAAATATTTATGTTACATTTAGCCTGCTGATTTTCCTGCAAAATTTTAAGAAATTCGAACGAAATAAAAATTTTATCAAATTTTTAATTGTTTCAATATGACGGAAATATTACATCGATATTCTTACATACTTTTATTGTTTCCACTGTTTTAAATTTCATCTACTCGTTTTTGCCATAAATGCATAAACTCCCGCAGTCTACTAACAACAGAAAACATAATTGCAAGTACAAAATTATCAAAAAGACAACCCATTAGGAAAATCACAAAACAGAGTAAATCCTTAAACTCGCAACCGCGCGTCAGTAAAAACCGATGACGTCTGATGTACGTCAATGACGAACAACAAAAATTCCTCAGAACCTGCGAAAATGATACACTGATATTCTTAAATCTTTCTAATCTTTTTACTGTTCCAAATTCCCTCTACTCATTTATGACAAAACTGAATAGATACCATTTAAAACAGCCAAAACATTAGAATAGAAAAATATTGTTTATTATCTTCAACCTACACTCACTTCCACTGGAATTTCTAGAAAATTGTAATTTTAAATTGTGTTTCGCGGTCTACTAACAACAAAAAACACGAAGTCTCCAAAAAACATAGTTGCAAGATGTGTACAAAATTATCAAAAAAACGACCCACTAGGAAAATCACAAAACGGAATGAATCCTCCTACTCGCAACGGCGCGCCGTAGAAACCGATGACGTTTGATGGCGTCCGGCGTTCCACGCGTTCTCCAACGCCAATTACTCACAATCTTTTCAACCATCAACTCTTCTCCAAGTGGTTTGCGACCCTAACAAAACTAAATCAATAACTCTCTTGCTCTCGAAAGACCTAGTCTGAGGCGATCGTGTCCGGTCAGATGATGATCCTCTTATGATATCTCTATCGCTCTTTAAGTATCGGTATCCACAAGCAGTTAGAACTTTGTACCTATCGATAGATCGCTTTTGTCTGGTGGTGTCTGTGCTCGTTCTCTTCGTGACTAATGCCTGCGTGGAAATCTGTAGCGGAAGGAAGACGACGGTTGGGGTTTCTCGTCTCTCCGGTCTAACAAAGACAGAAACAGAGCGGGAGTGGGAGAGAGAGAGAGAAAAAGAATACGCAGCTCGCGTTGAGTCGTGTACACAGAGAGAGAGGGAGAGAGAGAAGGGGAAACAAATGAGTGAGCGCGACTAAACTATAAAGCAAAACGGGAGACGATAGGACATGTACACACGAGAGAAGACTCGACCAAGGGAAATGGAGTGAGATGGAGATTCCATAGAGTGGGGAATCGGATGGACGTCGGAGAGTCCGCGACGCGATAAGTCAGCCGGTGGTTCAGCAGCGCGCATTTTCATATCGCTCGTTCTTCCGTGCCGTCGCTGGACGCTGTCCACTCAGGTGGTGCGAGTCCCGCCGAGTCTCGCATCCACCCTCTCATTTGATCGCTCGTTCAACCGAGGATCGACTAATCTTCGTTCCGATTGGACTTGCTCGACGATCCTGGACGTTTATTCTTGATTAGACCTGATCGACGAATCTTCCTAGCAGGACCATGTCGCCCAAAAATAAGGTATGTAAGAAATTTTTGGCTCCTATCGGTGGTACATCTTTTGATAGTCCACTTGGGAATGTGGATTTTTAGACCATGGGGTCCGTTGTTGTTATACTCGTTCGTTGATGAAGTGATTGTCCAGTTAACGGTGTTGATGTTCATTTCGTGGCAACGCATGGTGAGAAATCGTTTTTTTAGAGTTTTTTAATGAACCTCGCAACATCTGCCGTCACATTCTGCCACAATTTGCGAGATCCATGACTCTCCGCTTAATAAACGTGCCATCACATAGGATGTCACTGAAACTTTATCTCTTATCGGTTGCTCATCATTTGATAGATCTCTTGGGAACGTGGATTTTCGCTTGTTGGGTCTTTGGGTTTTAGTTCATACGGTTGATGTTGGTCTTTTTGATATATAATTTATGACTATATATTGTTCATTGATAAAGTGATGGTCCTGTTACCGATGTTGAGGTTCATTCCGTGGCGGCGATCAGTTAAAGTTCGTTTTTTCAACATCTGCAATGTACATCGCAATATTTATTGCCAAGTTTCAGGATTACCCGCCCCTGAAACGTAGGTACCATCATCTTCATTCAGGTAGGACGTGTTCGTTGATGAACGTTGCTATCGCGTCTTGGCGCCTAAGAATAAGTTATGTGAGAACCTCCCATCGGTTGCTCATTTGTTGATAGTCCTCCTGGAGATGTGGATTTTAGATCGTTGGGTCATTCGTCTTTGGGTTTTAGTTCATACGCTTGATGTTGGTCTTTTTGATATATAATTTATGACTATATTGTTCATTGATAAAGTGATGGTCCTGTTGCCGATGTTGAGGTTCATTCCGTGGCGGCGATCAGTTAAAGTTCGTTTTTTCAACATCTTCAATGTAGTCGCAATATTTATTGCCAAGTTTCAGGATTACCCGCCCCTGAAACGTAGGTACCATCATCTTCATTCAAGTAGCACGTGTTCGTTGATGTACGTTGCTATCGCGATTTTCATCTTTCACATCCATATGAACACTTAGCAATATTATTACTATGTAAAAGATATAAAATTCGAAAAATTTCTATGGTGGCCCCCTTCTGATGTCCTATGCACGTGTTTACTTTGCTTATTGGTTAGTCCGGCACTGCGTTCAATGATCGCGCCATCATATCCACTTGGATAGAACGTGTCCTTCATTGCTGTCGCACCATGTTGACTAACAAGGGAAGATGCCGCAGTGACATCGGCAGATCTTAATGAATCTTTGGGAGGTTGTAGTTCTTGTAAAAATATTGGACACGTATTGTTTTTTAGCGGCCATCGTTCATATTCAGGGGGTGAAAACAGCCCTCAAATTTGGGGGGTGGGAACCAGATTTGGTTGAATATCTCGGAAACCATTACAGCTACAGGGGTGGTTTAAATTGCAATGTTGTGTATTTTTTCAGAGGGAATCCAGCTTTGCAACCCGATATTAGATATTTTAATTTATTTAAAAAGTACATTAAAAATTGTTGCTATTCTTCTTGAAATAGCTTGGAAATACAGGGCGGAAATTATAAAGCGTTACAGACGAATATCTCCAAAAATAATAATTATAAGCAAAAATGTATCAGATGAAAGTTGTTCAGTACCGAGGGGGGCATCATGTGGTGGAACTTTTATTTTTCCCGGTGGACACTCCAAGGTGAGGTGAAGGTCAACTTTCTTTTTTTAAATGGAATGATGTTTTTTTGTCTACCACCAAATAGTAAGTTTTGAGATAAGTTCAATTACCTATGACTCAAGGTCATTTAAGGTCAAACTTGCAGGTGGCAGATACAAAAACATTTCATTCCATTTAAAAAAAGAAAGTTGACCTTCACCTCACCTTGGAGTGTCCACCGGGAAAAATAATTCCACCAAATGATGTCCCCCTCGGTACTGAACAACTTTCATCTGAAATATTTTTGCGTAACCATAATCAATATTTTTGGAAATATTCGTCTGTAAGGCTTTATAATTTCCATCCTGTATATCCGATCTTTCGTTGATAAAGTGTTAGTTTATTGAGAGTGAGGTTCATTTCGTAACAACTCCAACATTTGTCTGGTTACTGCTGCTTTAATTCCTTAGTTTGCTACCTCCCCTATCGATGCACATACCATCGTCTCAATTCAGGTGGAACACATTCGCTGTGCATTGTTTCTATATTTCAATAAAATGTATATATATACATGACTCACAGTAATATTCGGACACTTTTAAATGGACGATAACCTTTTTAAGATTGGTCCATAGGATTTGAAGAAATTAGAACAATTAGTTTACTACGTGGTGTGACAAAGAAATTTTGAAGAAATTGTAATTGGTCGGTGTTACAGAGAAAACACTGAAAGTTAGTTTTTACAAATTTTTAATTGAGTCCATATCGAAATTGACCAATTACAATTTTTTCAAAAAATTTTTGTTTCACGTCACATAGTAAACTAATCACTTCTTAAAGAAATTCAAGTCGTTTGGTCCAATCTTAAAAAAGTTACCATCTTTCTAACACGTTGACTGTCGTATCACCCACATATAGGTGACAGAATCATTTGTCCACATTTAAAAATTAATTATTAGGCTAATGAAATCATTGTACCAAAGGTTAATATCTGGAAAATGAAAGAAAGGTAAACTACTACTGGGTGTATTATATTTTAATATTTCAATAGTCATTTTACGAAATAAATTACTTCGATTTTATGGAATTCTTGATGTTCTTGCTTTAACAGTCAAAGTGTTAAAACTGCCCCGAATATTATTGTGAGTCACTGTATATATTGTTGTACTCTCTGATTCAGTATTCAATGGCTTTGAATATTCATTTCAATATTCAACTTGGACATGTAAATTTCGTTTCGTCGTTGAATATTAGTCCATAAAATTACCAAATAGCAATAAGGAATTATATTCGATCATGTTTTGATAAAATGTTAATGAATTCACTGAGAGTATGATTCAATTGTGCTCTGCAGTATCTGCCGCAATGTATTGCAACATCGTCATGTTGTTCTGCAATTCGCAAGTTTTAATAAACACGCCATCAACATCTTCATTGAAATAGAACGTGTCCATTATCGATCGTTGCTATTGCACCATGCCCACTAAAAATTGAGTGTGTGCAATTTTTTTTCCTTCTATCAACTACAAATTTTTCAACATTCGTAAATTCATCATTAACACTATATGTCTACGGAGCACTAAAACTGACTATTTTACATTCTTCTATCCAAATGTTTATCCATTTTTTTAAATAATATACACCGAATAAAAGAATAGTTGAATATGGATTCATGTCTACAATCTCAATAATTAGATTACGGATTTTATGCATTCTTTTAAAAAATGGACACGTATTAAAATAATTAAATAAATTAATTAAAATAATTAAAGAAAATCAATATATTAGTCTCAGCTTATGCGAATTATTAAACGAAGAAAGAAATTTCTGTTTGACTTCTGTTCATTGTAATCGAGGCAAACAATTTTTATTCGATTTTAACATCATCGATGATAGTAAATTAAAAATACTAGAACACAAATTAGAATTTTGACGAGTATCGTAAACCCAGTTATAAATTTTGGTTCGCAGGGTTATCTTATAAATCTTTCGAAAACAGCTGGATGATATATTCGATCATACGTTGATAAAATATTACTCGATTCACTGAGAGAGTAAGGTTCAGCTCTCACAGCAACACCAGTTCATATCGTTCTTCGACATCCCTAACGTACTCCGTAACATCTGTCGCCACATTCTGCTTCAATTCGCTAGTTTGCCGACTCCCCGTTCGGTAAACACGCGATTCGATAACGTGTACCGTGCAAAGAAATGATGGATCGTGCCCGTTGATCTAACTCTTAACTACAAGTGTACGAAAAGAAAATCGGTTTAGATTCATCGGCTTAAAATCAAACTTATTTGATAAATTACTTGTACGACGTCAATCTCGAAGATATTTCATTATCTATGGTCTTCGGTTATCGAGTAAATGACGATAGAAACGATAGAAACTCGGCAACTTTGAACAACCATTATCTTGAGATTTCCATCAAACCATTTTCTTTTAAGATTTCTATCCAACCATTTTCTTAATATTTGTATTAAGCCTTTTTCTTTTACGATTTCCATCAAGCCATTTTCTATTAAGACTTCGATCCAGCCATCTTCTTAACGCTGTTAGTAAAAGCCATTTACTTAAGATTTTTAGATTGTGTGTTTCTCAATATTTTTAGTAAGCCGTTTCTTAATATTTATAGTAAGCCAGTTTCTGAATATTTTTATGTAATTAACATTTTTTTTTTTGACTTTTTCATCGAGACATTTTCTTGAGGATATTTAAGAAGCCATTTTCTTGAGTCATTCTTCATTGAACCGTTTTCCGGATATTTTTATTGAGCCATTATTCAGCTTCTTCAATCTTTAAAGATTGCTTTTCAGTTATTAGTGTTTTCGTTGATTGCAATGAATGGGTCTCGAATGATGCTTAATGAGCATCAGAATACATTTGAGATACATCAGGGTAGATTCATACGTAGATAAATATGTACCTGTGTGAATGCTTGTAGACCAGAGATGGGCATTTTTGTCTCAATTGAGACAAGACCGTCCCCACCATAGCGCCTACTGTCCCCCACCAGCGTCCGCCGTTGCCATGGAGGAAGGGAGTGCTTCGTCCGTCGCGAACAGTGCGCAGGCCTCGCACATGAAAGAGAAGTTGGTGGGAGAAGCAGGCGTTTGTGGGGCCCTACTGTGCCCATCACATCTGTAGACGATTAAAACGATCACAATATCCATGTCGATATGAAAGCAATCTAAACATTAGTGACGACTTTAACGCTCTGAGTAAACAGTCACTCTTGACCTAGGGTAGCTAGATTTATTCTTCTGTTTTAAACAACTCACTGCCTGACAATTAATTCCAATTAGTGGCCATAATATTAGAAGCAATAGGAAAACTAACGTGTCTAGAAGAGTTGCATTAAAAACAACTACGTAGGTAGATCTGCATTTAGATAAACACGCAAATAGTTCATTATTTAACCTCCTGGCCATAAAAAAGGAACTCGCTTAACAATAATTGCTCTATTATTTTACAATCTCACTCATTCATTCCTCCATCTTTAGTCATACCTTATTATACATATGTAGGTATATGTATTACTTTGAATAGCAGACAGTAACTAGTATGTGTTACCTTACAAAAATAAGAAGATTTAATTTATTTCAATTTTGTACAATGTTTCTTATAACGTGTAGTTCATTAATGAATATTCTATATAACCATTTTCGATAGAAACGTCGTCTACAATATATAATTTCAATAATTGTGACATGAAATATATAAAACGTGGTTATTTGACTAATTAATATTCTATATAGCCATTCTCCATAGAAACGTCGTCTATAATATACAAACCATGGCAAAAAGTATTCGATCACATTTAAAAATCGCATGGTTTTCTTAAAATTGAACCAAATGAGTTGAGATTTGTTTACATATTAAAAGAGTTAGTTTACTAAGTAACGGGTAATTAAAATGTTGAAACAATTGCTATAGGTCGGAATTGCTAAGAAAACAGTAAAAGCCGGGTTTTGTACCATTTTTATCGGAGGCTGTAGCGAAATTTTAATCAATGCGTTTTGTAGACTTATGTCAATTATATACACAATGGAAAATTCATTGAAATTGGTTATAATTGCTATTAGCAACAAACATTTAAATGTCATCACATAAGGGCGGAATTCAGTGAATACAGTTTACCACTTCTCTGATGACCAGAGTAACATGTGATACGTTGCGCGGCACGTCACGTGACCAGTCTACGGTGTTAGTGGGGGACGTTATAGTGTGCCCAGGTAGCGGAAGGGGACAGTGGAAGGGGACAGTGGAAGGGGAAAAGCAGGAGAGGAAGTTCTGGTTGTTTCTGGCATCACTAGCGGAATTCCCTGCTAATGCCGAAAATCTGCTACTTTCAGATCTTATCTTGAAATATTTGTTGCTCATAGCAACGTTAACCGATTTTGATGAAATTTTCACCGTGTATATAATTGACATAGGTCTATAAAACGCATTGATTAATATTTCCCTCAAGGCTCAGATAAAAAAGTTACAAAAACCGGATTTTACCTTCTTTTCGTAATTCCAATCAATGGTAAAATTTTTCCGTTGCATAGTAAACAATTTCTTCTAACATGTCAAAAAATCCCAACACATTTGGTTCAATTTGAAGGAAATTATGCGATTTTTAAATGTGACCGAAGACTTTTTGTCAGGGGCTGTATAATTTCAATAATGGTAGCATAGAATATATAAAATATGGACATTCAACCATGATGAGTTCAGCGTTAAACAAAAATTCATAATAATAAATTTCTATAAATGTACCCAAACACCATATTAACAGTCTCATTGATAAAAATGTTCACTATCCAAGAATTCAAAATTGTGCAGACATTTTTCTTCCTGCACAGCTAATATCTTACATTACTCTGCCAAAACCAGTCTGTCAAGACCGCACTGTCAAAGTCATACCGTCAAGACCATACTGTCTCATTCCCAAGCGGTTGCTGTCAAAAAATCGTCTCTAGACGTAACGCAACCGGAGCAATAATTTTAAGACCTTCCCAAAACGAATTTAGTAGACCCCGCAATGATCTCCCAACGATATTCATTGACAGTCAGCGCCATTGACCCCCGCGAACCGTCTAAATTCGCTCGTCGAATTCCAAAGGGGAAAAAAGGTAGTGGTTGCAGAGAGACAGCTGCCGCCACGTGGTTGGCAGCGACCAGCGACGACAGTGTCTCGCGGTCGAGTCGAGTTAGCACATAATTAGACCGGTATCGACTGCAAAACGCCGCCGGGCCGATTAGTGGGCGTGTTTTTCCATGAATGTCGTTGTTGTTCGCACGAGCGGATTTTTGCGTCTCGCAAAATTCCGCAAACCGACGAAAATCCTTCGCGGATGTGCTCACGTGACAGCTTCGCGAGAGGACGGTTAACGGCGGTTAAACGCGGAATCTCAAGGTAAATACGAAAACGCGAGATACGATCGGATTATAAGCGAGACGCGCGAGTGAAAGTGGCCTACGTGTTGCCGGGCCGACGAGGCACTGATAATGAGCTGATACTAACCCATTGACGCCCAGTTTTGCACTTTCATTCGCATTTTCTTACAGCATTTTTAACCGCTGTATGCTTTTTAGAAACAGCTGTGCGAAAAATATCCTGAGCTTCCAATGTTTCATTTGCAGGCGGCGGTTATTTCGTAATTTTTGAAAATCCATAGACAAAGATTTTTCAATTGTTTTACTACAAGCCGGTCGCAGTAACGTGATCTGATCATTTGTTTTAGGATTAACTATGTAAACGAAATTGTTTAAGCTGCATTTTGGCACAGCGTAATTTACTGTAAATTCTATCAAAAAGAGAGTCGTGTGCAGTGTCGCCAGATCCACCCAAAACTGGGTGGATTTTCCTCTCCTCCTTTTCCCCTTCCACTATCTCATTCCACTACATGAGCACACTTCAACGTCCCCCACTAAGACCGTAGAATGGTCACGTGACGTGCCGCGCAACGTGTTACATATTACTCTGGTCATCAGAGAGGTGGTAAACTGCATTCCCCTCGATTTAACCGATCTGGCGACACTGGTCGTGTGTATATGTTGCTTTATACAATTTAGAATTGAGAAGATTGAATTTGAAAAAGAATTCTTAGTAACTTGTTTTTTGCAACGAAGTTGGTTTATAACGCTTATGTTTCATTTCCACTGCAATGATTATTTAATATCGTTGTATAACTTGCAGCACCATGGGCAGAATAAGCTAAACGAGATTTGTGAAAAATATGAAAAATTCACCTTTTTAGAAAACATATATTTATACGACGAGATGAAAGTAAATTTAAAAATGTTATGATATACATATATATCAATGTTAACATTTATGCATTTACAACTGATTCATTTTTATTAGTTAATGAAATGGTATACACAACGTACAACATGTGTAAAAAATGGAGCTGCCTTATTGCTGCAGACCCTTTAATTGTAACCATAAATCATAAAAAGAAAAGCGCAATTTTAGAGCAATAAATAAACTCACAGTAAGTCTCTATGTCTAAAGAAACAAATTGCAGGTACATGCCTAGTGCTAATTAGTACAACAAATTGTGAGACAACCACAAGTGAAACACAATTATCATCAATTTAGAAACATAGCAATAAAAAATAGAGCTGTCTCGTTGCTACAAACCCTTTCAATAGTAATTCAACAACAAACAAACTAGACGTAAAGTTTTATGTCTAAATGAACAAAATACCTAGTATTAGTTCGTACAACAAATTACAGAAATTTCCCAAGTACAAAATCATTTAGGCTCCGGAGGGCGTCTCAATTGGCATTATCACAAAAAAATGGCAACTCCAAAGTCGCATGGAGTCGCTTACAGTCGCTTCGATCCACGCGGATCTCTCTCAGTTTTTCAAGATTTCCATCTCGCTTATGAAAATTCATGCTTCTCTCGGAATGCAGTGACGCGTTCGATCGAGGAGGAATCCCGTAGCAAAGACTATCATCCGCAGGAGAGTATTATATTGTCTTATGGTTCTTGTGACCGCGCACCGTATCACGTGCCAGTTTTACAATGGATTCGTACCGAGGCTCCGGATTAAGATGTACTTTATTACTGCGCGAGCACGCGCGTTATCTTTTTGAGTGTTTGTTGAATTCGTTATCGTTCTGTATCGATGCCAGGTATTTCTGTTATCCCGCGGGCTAGTCGGTCAGCCAAAGTTAAAACGCGCAAACAACACCGTTGTACGTGTTTCTCTTCGAATTACCTAATTTCGAGAGCCACCTCTTCCCCCTCCATCTCTCTCTCTCTTTTTTCCTCCCTCTCTATTTCTTGGTCGTTTACTCTTCAGCAATGACGCAAGCCAATATGGTCTCGACATGATCGGGTGAGCCCATCTTCCGAACGGATGGACAACGTTGAATTAAACGGGATCGATGAACCTCACCGTTTCTGAACGATAATGGTAAAACAAATATTCGATTAACCATCCACGCTTGCTCACCGGTACATTTTCATAATTCCCTCGGACTGATTAAACACGATTAGGCTCAATCCCTGTGTCGCTCGCAGTATCGCCGAGTAATCTTCGATGTCTTCGTTATCGCATCGTGAGCTGCAATTCTCAGTTGTTTCGAGTTGCTACATGTTGTACAGAAAGAAAAATATTGGAGGAAAACGACCGAATATGGAATTGTAAGTTAATATGGGATAGTGCCATTTTTGGAAAACGTAACCTATATTATATAGGCCACAATCTATATACATAGAACAGTGCTATTTTGAAGAACATAATGAATATTATATTGGTCACAATCTGTATAGAATAGCGCCATTTTGTAGAATGTAACAAATATTATATTGGCCACAATCTGTATAGCTTACCGCCATTTTGTAAAACCGTGACAAATAATAGATTGATCAAAATCTGTATAGAATAGTGCCATTTTGGAGAACCGTCACAAATATTAGAGTCATCACAATCTGTATAGAATAGCGCCATTTTGAAAAACCGTAGCAAATATTAGATTCATCACAATCTGTATAGAATAGTTCCATTTTGGAGAACGTAACAAACATTAGATCGGCCACAATCTTTATGAAAGCGTGCCATTTTGGAGAAAGTAACAAATATTAGATTGGCCATAGAAAAAACATTTTTAGTCTGTTGATTGTATTATTTGCATGAATAAATATTAATGTTAGAATTATTGAGCACTGAACGTGACTGGCATACATATTGCTTTATAATGATGACAAAAATGAGTTTATTCAATTGGCCACAGGGTCTTTGCAGTTATCATTTGACAAATATTTTTAGTCTGTTGATCGTATTATTTTCAGGAATATACAATACCAATAGTAGAATTATCGACGACTGGACGTGACTGGCATGCATTCCTTTATGATCATGACAAGAATGAGCTTATTCAATTTTCGTATGACTTTTAGTGTAATATGTGCTCTAACAAAGACATTTATTAGAAAGTTTCTCGTGAACAAATATTTTTATAATTCCAATAAATGGAAGGGAAAACATTAGGAAAACGTTCTGTAGCTACAGCCATTCAATCTTCCATTTTCTTAATAACTTCCTAGAAGAAAATGGACAATTCATATTTATTATACATCTACTCATAGCTAAAAGCTAAAAATTGATAACAAGGAAATGAAAATTTCCCCTTCAGATTCCTCTTCATACAAATTTTTCATTTATTGCAATTGCTTTGTAAGAACTATGTCCATAAAATCAAGAAGACGCTCGATAACTCTAACTATTTAATCTCTCCTGTTGTTAATAACTTCCTAGCAAAGAAAGGACAATTTATATTTGTTGTATACCTACTAATAGCTAAAAGCTGAATATTGGTAACAGAATAATAAAAATTGCTCTTCACACGGCTCTTCAGAGTGCTCTTCAAATTGCTCTTCACGCGAATCTCCTATCAATCGCCACCAATTTACAAGAACAATATTCGATATTCGGCGACAATGCTCGACCATCTGAACAAATTCGGTACACATTCCCAATCGTGTACCGTTGTAGGTCTTTATCTCGGTATCTTTACGTTGAAGTGCACACTCGAGGCGTCCGAGAGGGGCTCGCTCCGAAAAATGGGTTAAGTATCGGTCGGACGGAAGAAATATGGCGTCGATGGCGTCGGGACAAAATTTCGATCGAGTTAAGCCGACGATAAGTGGAAACGTTGCTCGAGAATGGATAATAGGGACGCATCGGCGAATAATCGTTCGGCATAGAAAACGCGCGCGAAACAGAATATGTATATCAGCGAAGATAATTCCGTACGAGGTTGCCCTACGATAATCGCGCGGGTGCACGGAACGGGCAAACAACGAAACAAATCATGATTTATGATTCATCGAAACTGCTGGGAACGTTGCTCTCTTCCTTTCTGTTCTCGGTGTTTCACTGGTTTTATCGCGCGGGGCTGTGCGCTAGTATCTCTCGCTGGTCCTAAGCAAACTGGGACAGAGCGCAGAAGAGGCTAGCAAACCTCGTAAACAATAGCCCCGCTGCGATTCAAGAAAATATCGCCGGTCGGATCGTTTGTGTTTTCTGAGTCATTTCAAGGCGTCGCTGACGCTGACGTTTCCGTCAAGACGAGAACCAGATGCTCGATTATTGTGCGACGCCGATCGCGTTTATGTGTGCTGCGGAAGCCGAAAGGAAACGCGCCGGGCCGGACGCCATTTTGGTTCCTGTCCCGTTGCCCGCTCGTTTGGGAAACTATATATGTATATTTATGTATATTTATGCAACATATAAATTATCCGAGTCTATTGCAAGTAACTGCAGTTACACGAAAGTGTAATTCTTCTTTTAATAATTTGAATGAGTCAAGAATAATATAGCAACTTCATACAATTTTTTGAATAATCTTCATGCAACACAAGAGTTGTCCAAGTCGACTGTGTGAAACAGAAGTTACATGAAAGTGTATTTCGTGTTTTAATAATTTTATGAAGTCGAGATGAATAATACTAACATTATTCAATTTTTTTAATAATCTTCATGCAACATAAAAATTGTTCGAGTCTATTGTAAGAAAGAGATGATGCAGGAAGGTGCATATCCTCTTATAAAGTTGCATTCGATCTACTCATTTCAGTCATAAATGTGTAAAATCGAAAAGTACAATTTCTAAATGCAAAATTTAAAATATAAAATGATAAGGCGTTGTACTACTTTATGGAAAAACCAAATGGGACCTGAAAACTCTTCCTTTTAACAATGTAGCGCGATGATTTATAGTTACTTAACCCCTAAGTGGATTACCAAGCAACTTTAAACTAATGATTGTTGAATGTGTGTTGATGTAACTGTCCGAAGGCTTAGGTAATCCTCTGTCTCGTGTTTCCAATGCAGCAGAGCGAAATCGATTTCCATCTACCAACTCTGCAGAAATTAACATAAAACAAGACTATAATTATGCTAAAGTCTGCTTTAATATTCTACTGATAAATTGCATCTACCAAAGATTATGATCTGCAAAATGCAAGCGTTTAACTCGTCAATTTACCGTTTAGTTAAACAAATTACCTCAGTTGTATTTAATTTATTATTAAACGTATTGTAATAACAAAACTATTTGTATAGGCTTAACAATTATTTTAATCCGACAGATTGAGTCTATCTTACAATCTGTAAGTGTTAACTTGCCAGTTTTTGTTTTGTTTAATTTTTATGGTTGCTAAACCAATAATGAAAATATTAGTTTATTTTGTCTTTAAACAAAAAGTGAAAGTTGTGAAGAGTTGTGTTAAGGTTGAATTTGATTGACAGAATTACTAGTCTAGACTACAAAATTATTTTAATCTCCTAGACAGAGTCTATCACATTTGCTTGCGATCTACAAGAGTTAACTTTTCAGTTGACCATTTCAGTAAAATCTGATGTCTGTGGTTGTTGAGTCGGTCGCGAACGCGTGAGAAGTTCGTTGACTGTAGTTGAGTAACAAAGTTATTTATCTTTTCTTTATGAAAATTATTTTACTTCTATAGATTGACTCTACCAATTCTACCTCTCATATACAATCGTCAGTTCTTGCTCCATTAGCTAAATTGCTTCGATTCTATCTAATTTCTGTGAATCGATGAGCATATTAAAGTTTGCCGAGTTCAATTTAATTCGCAGAATATTCCCGTACCTCCTTCGCTCAGCTCGTGCACAAAATTATTTAAATAAAAAATTATTTTAATCTTATAAATGAACCTACTAATTCTCGCTCTCATCTACTTACAAAATTCAATACGTCATTTCTTGTTCCATTAACTAAATTGCTTCGGTTCTAAAAAATGTCTGTGAATCGATGAACACATTAAAAGTTTGCCGAGTTCAGTTTAATGCGCCGAATATTTCCAAAGGTCCATCAACCAGTTTCCAAAAAAAAATCCACAAGACAATATTATTCGAAACAAAAGGGAAAGTGGATTCATTGACATGGAAATGCAGACGAATCAGAGATATCGGTCGAACAATGTTTCCTTGTTCCGTGACGTAGGCCAGCAACGGCTGCGGCAGCGGGAGAAGCAGCGTTTCGTCAATTACTGCGAATTGGCTCGGTTCAGAGTATACCGTTTCATGGCTCGGCCGTTAATTTTTCCGCAGCCGATGAGAAGCAGATGGTGTTTTCATTGCGCTCGTGCCTTCGGCTCTAATTGTCGCTGGTTATTATCTAATTAATTCATAAGCCTCGTCCGACACAAGAGCATCGTGGAACAAGCGTCGCAGCGGCGCAACAGTGCACGCGTGCTCACGAGTGCTACCAGTTTTCCAGCGGTACCAGTCTCTTTCGCGTGCTATATCTCTCTTTCTGCTACGATCCTCCGTTGTCTTTATTCCCTTTTCTCGTGCGCATATCTGGACGGGAGTGTTCCCACTGTGCGTGCTCGCTTCGAGATCGTCTTCGGGATAGTTCTTTGTTGACGTTGGTTCTTGCAATAGCTGGCTGTTGGGGTTGTAAATCTATGAAGGTTGGTCAAAGTAATGGAAACACATCGGGGATTGAGAAAATTTCTTAATAATTTCCCTTGTCTGACAATTTTTGGTAGTCAAGTTGTTTGGGCAGATGTTTCATCGATAGTTCATGAACTTGACTGACAGTATAGTATATCGGATAGCGTTAACAAATCAGTGTTTCATTTGTATAATTTTAACTGCAAACATAAAATTTAATGGGGAATCAGCTTGCAAGCACAAGGGGCAATTTACATGCAGTGTTTCCATAATTTTAGATGACCAGGAGCCCGATATCTAGACTGCTAGATGGATAGAAGTATAGATATATAGATCGCTAGCTAGCTAAATATATAGATACATAGATATCTAGATTGCTAAATGGATAAATGTATAGATACATAGATATCTAGATTGCTAAATGGATAAATGTATAGATACATAGATATCTAGATTGCTAAATGGATAAATGTATAGATACATAGATATCTAGATTGCTAAATGGATAAATGTATAGATACATAGATATCTAGATTGCTAAATGGATAAATGTATAGATACATAGATATCTAGATTGCTAAATGGATAAATGTATAGATACATAGATATCTAGATTGCTAAATGGATAAATGTATAAATACATAGATATCCAGATTGCTAAATGGATAAATGTATAGATACATAGACATCTAGATTGCTAAATGGATAAATGTATAGATACATAGATATCTAGATTGCTAAATGGATAAATTTATAGATATCTAGATGGGGCTAGATAGCTAGATTTCAAGATGGTTAAACGTCTAGATATATGTATAGACGTCTAGATATATGTATAGATATCTAGATGGCTATGTGGTTAGATGGCTGGGTGGCTAGATAGCAATCGATTAACCGCGATTCCGTGTACCGTCTCCTATCTAGATAACGCGATATTTCGGTAAGCTCGCGTGCAAGATCAATTTCATGTCAGCGCAACCATCAGCTTTCGGTGATTAGCGTGTCACGGCAGGATATGGCCGGTTTCTGGTACAACGGACAGCCGTCTCTTGTTCAGCACCGTCGCCTCTCGCATTCGATCGTTCGATCTTGAACGTGACATCCTCGCAGCCAACTGATAATACCCCGTCGCTGTGGGAACTGTCACTTTCATCGTGAAGTACGACCGGTGCCAGCAAATATTTGTACGGTGAGGTAACGTTTCAAAACGGTTTGCTCTAAAAATTGCATAAACTGGTCTGTCTGTGCGGTCTCGAGGTGGGCTCGTCTTTCTCCGTTTCTCTTTCTCTCTCTCTCTCTCTCTCTCTCACACACACACTCTATTCCCGCTTGATATCATTCTAAAGCAGCTAAATACCACGGACTATGGCTTGCGTCGAAACGATTACCGTAAGTCTCTGCTGATGATGTTTCATTATGGTTTGTTTTTAAAAGAAAAATCATAGTAGCGTTCGTTTCACTATGTTGCAATTTGTTTAGTAATTGGAAGAACAAAAGAAAACGAAATGAGGAACGGAATGACGTGACACGATGATTGTCACGCGCGAAGTTTATGCTTTTCGTGCAAGCTTCACTTGTTTCGTTCATAGAAGCGATTAGCGTTATTAACACTAGGTTTACGGAGCACTAAAATTGATTATTTTACATTGCTTTATAAAAATAATAAAATTGTATTTACTTAGACCTTCAGCGATTTTTATTGTAATAGGTACACAAAAAATAAATCTATTTAACAATTCCTCACAAATGCCTCCTTACACTCTTAATAATCGTAAATTAAAAATTTTTGAATCCGCCATTTTGACGGGCCCCGTAAATCTAGTGTTAATAGTAATCGTTAGTTACTTGATAATGAAGTTCTCGCCTTACACTATATTAATAAATTAATATACAGGGGCATTAAACTAAAGCCGGTCATTAATGACCCTCATAGCGTTCAACGTGTTAATCATTTTAATAAGCTGAACATAATACCATAATATTTTGAAATTCTTTAACTGCTTTTATACTTTGGCGTTCGATCTACTTATTTTTGTCATAAGTGCATAAAATGCGCAGTCTAATAATGATAGTTAGGTATACAATTTATGGTCAGATGCATTTTAGAGTACAGCACTGAGCCAACGACTGTGCAGAATGATTAAAGATGCGCTTCACTGCAGTTGCATAGGTCGTTGAGCTTCTGAACCCCAAGCAGTATGAACGAGGGTTTAGTTTATGGTCCCCCAAAGCGTTAGTACAATTTAGTTCATGGCCCCTCGAGGATGTTTCATTTTCTCTTCGGTCCGAAGTGACATAAGCCAGATGACCGCTTGTAACATTCGAATTTTCGAGTTTCGTTACATAACAGTAGTGGAACGAGCAGCTACGTACTATGATCAGGAACGTTCACCATAGTAAATAACACGACGACCCGTGCTACCGTGCCGGTCAACGTGAATCATCCTTGAATGACAATGATCAGCGAACCGTGTGCATGCACATCGACGGGTAAATACCTTCGGCGACCCGAAAAGGATAACACGGTCCCTAATATCCGTTGTGGATGGATAGGGGCTCATTGTGCACCACAAAATGAGTCAAACTGATAAAACTGCAATTTATCGTTCCGAGTACAGGATGTCACAAAATGATACATGTCGCGACTATCGCAGCGTGATTCTATGCCACCGGTTTGATGGAAATTGCTGTAAGAAAACTGCCGCAAAATTAACCTTGACCTTGAATTTCAAGGTCAAAAGGTCAACAATATTTTTCATTTGCATCGTCTCCTACTCGTTCCGAGGATAAAAAGTGAAAAAGGAGCTAGAGTTCAAAACTCGACCGTTCTCTTAAAAAATGATGGCAAAGTTTTGTCATTATCAACGTGATTTTATTTATATTATATTTCGAAAAAACTTTACCATAATTTTTTGAGAGCACGGTCGAGTTCTGAACCCTGGTTCCTTTTTCACTTTTAATGTTCTTGGCGAATAGAATACGATGCAATACAAAAATTGAAGACCTTGTGACCTTGGAATTCAAGACCAAGGTTAATTTAAACGCGCTATGATAGTCGCGACATACAATTTTGTGATTACCTGTACATCGTAAGGGATAATTACTTAGCTTAGCTAGTGCCGGACAAAAATATGAGCACACCCTTTAAAAAGGGATAATTTTTTAAAAATTGGACCCAATGACTTGAATTTTTTTTAAATAGTAGAAGAGTAATGTGTAACTAGGTAATATGAAAAAATTATTTAAAATTGCTATTAATCAAAATTTCAAAGAAAGAATGTGATGATCACATAAATGATTAAAAATGGCAAAAATCGTGAGAAACTGCGATTTAGATCAACCGTAAGCCCAAAATTCAAAGAATTTTACATCTTCCGATGCCTATGGCTTTTTTATGCGTAAATCAATTTCGATAAAACTTTGTTATAACTTACTTCATTAGATTTACAAAAGGCATATTTTAAATTTACATTGTTGGCTAAAATAAAAAAGTTAAAAATCGTAATCATCACTTCTTTCTTCGAAATTCTGATCAATAGCAATTTTTAAAAACATTTTGTTTCGCATTAGTTAGTAAACGAATAGTTCTAAAATTTAAAAAAATTCCTGTCGTTTGGTCCTGATTTTAAAAAATTATTCTAAAAAAATTTTTTTAAATTTAAAGGGTGTGTTTCTGTTTTCGTGCGGTACTGTAATTTCAATTGCTAATACAGTCTAAAGGGTAGAGTAACAATTGTTGAAAGAACAATAATGGCTGTACACTAATACAATTTGTGCAATTGTAGAATAAATAAATATCATACACGTGGTTTTTATTGGACTGTTGAGTCTCTACAGCCCTGTGTACCTTCAAACTAATATAATTACTTAATTGTGTCTGATTTTATTAAGAAATCATTAGTTCGTATTGTACAATAGTACTTCATATTAATTATAAACTGGCAAATGAAAATGAATATTTCTCTGCAATGTTAGAAACACTGTGAAAGAGAAATATGTATCTTTAAATAATAGTAATAGAATGCAGTATTTAAATTACTATTTAAAAGCCTAGATATTCCTCTATTATCTCACAACGTTTCTAGTATTGCAAAGAATTATTTATTTGCATATGCTATCTCCGTAAAAACTAACATTAAATAATTTACTTGAGCTGTGACACAATTAAACTGCAATTTAAAAGACCAGGAAATAGTTAATTAAGCTGATACGAATGTTGATAACCAAAGATATTAACCTAATTACTAGGTCTATATTTTTGACTTCGTATTTTTGATATCTTTAATTTAAAATAGAGAACAAGAAAATTTAAAGGCGGTGGTGGGGGGAATGGTTTGCACGGCCCTGAGCAAGGACCCAATAAAGGACAACATGGCGGTGTTTACGACTGTGCCCAATTCTTTAACGATCCGTCATTTGCCTGCTGTCGATTATGACTCCTGAAATAATGCAGTGAACTCATCCGGTAGATGGAAACAGCAACGAAAAGGCCTTTGGCATTGCATGGAACGCAATGTCACGGAGCCATTTATTTTTGTACTCCTTTGTCTACGAAGCTCCGGTTTGAGTTTTCGAAACGAGCGAAACACACATCCGGTGCTCCCTCTCACGAGTTTCGATTCTCGAAAATCGTGTCGCGATGTTACGTATTACTTGTCGTTGTTTATCGTTCTATACGCGCGATTAGTGCAATTTTTTGTGCAGAATCCGCTCGGCTACTCCGCTGAACGTGCACTCCACTGTTTTTTCAGATAGGTGTGAGATAATTCCGAGATATAATTCCTACCGTTCCGATACATCAACTTCCTTTCTTGGAGTCTTTTTTAACTCTTTAGGAATGAAATTTATTTTAATATTATTACATATGTATTATTATTTCGTTACTGAATTTTACTGTTTCGAGAAAAATAATAAATGCAGTTAGTACAATACTGTTTTTACTACTAATGTTTCATACGTTCATAGACGATCAATTGAGAGCCGATTATATATTATATTATATTATATATTAGCTTGATTTCCCACACGGGCTATTTGGCACAAAACTAACATTCTACAAATTTAAGGATATTATTTTCGACTCCTAAGCGTTAATTAAAGGGGAAAATACATTATCAGTTAACTCCTGTTCGCAACAATTGACTTGGACAATTTTTATTTCACATGAAGTTCCACAGACTAGTCGTATAAAGTCCGCTAACAATTACTTTGTAATAATTCTTCATAACGAAAGTACACGTGATGCTTGAATAGAAAGTCACGTGACTCGCGTGACATCGGTATAGTACTTCCTTCATTGAAAGGTTTTCAATGATTCAATTATCGAATGTAATAGAATCAGAGTTCATTGAATGCATATCTACAGAACAATTCAGTAACAAACATCGTTTAACGACAACAATCGTACACACTAAAAATCAACGATACAAATTGCAATTGTCGTACGTTCGATATGTCTCGAACATCATCGAAGACTCGAATCGAGTCTGCACTCTGCACTGGAGGGAGAAAGGGCAGAGCCAGAGCTCTCCAGCAGCGTGGATCGTTTCTAATTCGTTGGATTGTTTACATCATGATTTGAGCTTCTTAACACCTCACAGCGTTCGTTTACGTAACCCTCGGTACGTGCACAAACCATTCCAATGGGATCGCATGTTAAACCGTGAGCCTCGGGTGCATGCGTCCACGGAACTTTCGCAACGGTCGTTAACAGCATGAGAGATCGACATGCAGTGTCCCCCGCGTACAACGTGATTAAGAAAATTGTTGAAAAAGACCGTACACGTGAATTCCAAGGTGGCGATAAATATACAGTAAATATAAAAAACATTGTTGAAAAATCCTGTACACTTACTGCCACAGAAGATGCACATATATTAGGTTATTCCAAATTAAAAACGTTGTGATAGTAAAACATATTAATGGTAAATGTTTAAAAGAACTTCTTTCGTGAACTAGAGTTTGAAAACGGATGTATAGTATCATCAAAGTCTAATCTTTTCTGGTTGGCTCCGATTCGATAGTCAGAATTGCCACATCTTTCGGACCTAATATTTTTGTTTATTTGGTCTTATTGTTGCGACTTGTACCCTTTTACCGAAGGTAAGACTTTACACCCCCCCCCCTCCACCCCGCTCCATTCGACACATAAACTATGAGATTCTACTCATTTTGATATGCTGAACACGAAATGTAACTGTCGCTTTTACCGGAAATGATTGGTTTCCAAGATATTATCGAAAAATTACTGTCACTACTACATGAATCCCGCGTATACCTACGCGTCCGTGACGGCGCGCCGCGGCGTGTATGCATCACAGGCCTCCCACTTTTCTACTCCTCAGCGCGCGGCGGCCAGCAAGCAACCTATATAACGGGCGAACTTGTTAGAAAGGGATCTTCCGTATAAAAAATAAGGACTTGGGATTTCCGAGATTTTTAATATTGTCGAATGTGAGAACCTTAAACATACCCCGGACTTCTCTGAGCAGAGAAAGATGAGGTTATGTGAACTCCCTAGCAATGCCAGTCCTACCCACTAACTCCCTCATGTCAACCGACCCTAGGCTTTGGAGGGACGTATCGGGACGGACCTGCGGCGCGATTTCAAACAGGCATCTCTTCAATCTACATACTCTTCTCCAGAGGGGAGGGGGGACCTTTTCCACCCCCACCTGTTTAAATCTGCTTAGGGCACTACGCGGCTGTACTGCAGTGCCCTCCCTCCCTTGGACGGCCCGTTGAACAACTGAGCCCTCGCCCATGTTGTCCGACGGTCCCCGGAAACCCCCTTGCCAATCGATTGTAGAAGCACCCCACTCCAACTTCCTTCGACAACGGAGTTACCGCACGCGAAGACCTTTATTTTGTTTTTTTTGCCTGAGATTTTATGCGGCCGGTTAGTGTGGAGCTCTCCCTCGGCACGGAAAAAACGCCGATTAAATACCCACTAAACCGTTCCCCTCGGGTTGAAGCCCTCCTATCGCCTGTCACTTCCCGAAGCTATGAAAATGAACTGAGTCCTACTTTTCGCATTTCACCAGTCCTCCATTAAATCTTCGGGCTTCACCACACCTGTTCTTGGCTCTTCCGAACGCAGAGACCTTACCCAGTCTATACAAGGGGCTTGTCAAAAAGGTATCTTTTGTATAAAAAATAGAGACCTTTTTACAAGTTCGCCCGTTATATACGCTCGTTGGCCGCCGTGCGCTGAGGAGTAGAAAAGAGGGGGATCAACCTATGCTGCATACACGCCGCGGCGCGCCGTTACGGGCGCTAGGTATACGCAGGATTCATATAGTAGTAGCAGTTGTTTTTCGCTAATATCTTGGAAACTATTCATTTCCTGTAAAAATGATAATTACATTTCGTGTTGAGCATGTCAAAACGAGTAGAATCTCATAGATTATGCGCCGAAACGTTGAGAAGAGGTTATTGTAAAGTTCAGCTTTCCAAAAATTTGCCGCCCTAAACTATAGCCCATATAGCCCCACCCCCTTACATCCGCCACAGTATGAACACCAACGAACTCGTATCTCGTCCTCTGGGTGTCGCGCCACGTAATTGCGACAGGGTGGGGACGCGTGTGCGACGCCTCGCATTTATAGGTTAACTTTTCGCGCACGGCCGATCAGTGCCGCTTCAACGAGGGCTCCGCGCTCTCCTCGTCGTGGCGAAGCTCCTTTTGTTACTCGAGTAGTTAAATCCTTGGTGAAGAGGGCCTCGGTCCTTACGACGGATTCACCTATATAGAAACCGTGATTAACCACCGACGAACCGTTACGAGAGACCACTCGCTCGTTCTTCACGCGCGTTTCCACCGTGAACCGTCAAATCAGTGTTATTGACAGAGACACGGCGCGCCGTGCGACGAGAATCGCTAGGACACGCGATGACAGAAGAAAGGACGTCGCGAGCTAAGTGAACAAACTCGACGAAAGTGAACAAAGTGAACAGAGTTAACAAAGTGAAAACAAAGCCACTTTTTCGAGGAAGCTTCGGGCAGCAGCGCTACAGAACGTGCATTCACGTATAAATAGAATTTCGCGCAGTGGTAGAGCTGCATCCGCTGCTCACGGTCGCGCGCGAGCAACACGGCACGGCTCTCTTTTCCCGTACTTGTCATGACAATTCGCGCGTGCAGTATAGTTTATCGCTTTGTCCGAGTGCGTCCAATGTGCTGGACCTCGTCGGAGAGCTGATCTGGAACGCTGACCGTGTCAGCAAACCTGTGCGCGCGAGCGTGTGTGAGCAAACCTACACTCGAGTGGGAAATTAAGTTGACGCCCTTTAAAAACTAATGTGTACATTTTTTAAAATTCGACAAAAAGACTCGATTTTTTTTTAGTTATTAGAACGATTAGTTTACCAGGTAATGTGTAAAAAGAATTCTTTTGAATTTGCTGATTTTGCAATTGCTCGGAATTCGGAAGAAGAACGTGAAGGTCATGATTTTTTACTTTCTTGTTTGTGCTCACAAAGAAAATTCAAAACATGCTTTTCACAAATCCAAGTTATTTATGTACACGTACAAAGTTTCATCGAAATCGCTTAACGTTTTTATGAGCTACAAATATTTAAAGCTGATCACATAAGGGTGAAATTCCCTGAAACGGTCTAAAATCTGCGATTTTCACCCTTAAGCTCTCATCTTACAATGTTTGTAGCTCAACAATATTAACCAATTTCGACGAAACTTTGTACATTGATTTGCGAAATGCATGTTTTAAATTTTCTTTATGAGCACAGATAAGAAAGTTTAAAATTGTGACTTTCAAAAAATACTAATTTTGTAGAGTTAAAAAAAAATCATAAGTTTTTAAAAGGCATCAACTTAATTTTCGGCTCGACATATAAAACAACATCGCGTGTAACGATGGGATTTAAGACGCTTCGAATCTCTTTGGCGACCAAATATTTGAATAGCTCCGAATCTGATTCGAAATTTAAAACTTGAAACTCCTGAAAATCTTGAAAGCTTAGAAATCTTGATCGTCTTGAATCGTCAGCTATACATAGAAACACCGACACACGACTGCGACACGTGCTAACACCAACGGCCTCATGGTATCGACAACTCATACATACGAAACAATGTGGCAGTGTGGCAGTGCCAGTTTAATCTCGAAATCGAATAGCGAATAAAGATATATTCACGAATAACAAATGGTAATATTATTCGAGGATAAATGATTCGTTAGTCACGAATAAATCGGTATTGTTGTTTGATAATAATTCTTTATTCATTATTCGATTTCGGGATTAAGCGGCACTGGTAAATACTGTCACGCTGCCACACCGATACGTATCTATGAGTTGTCGATACTATGAGGCTATTGGTGTTGGTGCATATCGCCGTCGTGTGTCGACTGTCTACTATCGACTGTCGCGTCTCGTGTGTCGGTTCGGTGTCTCTGTATACTGGGTAGCATACGATTCAAAACAATCGAGACTTTCGAGCAGTGCTGGATTAACCAATAAACAAAGTAAGCACGTGCTTAATGCATCAGGGGAAGGGTGGCACAGTAGCAACTTTCCGAATTTCACATCTTTTACATAGTAATAATTAGACTGCGGAACTTTATGCAAAATAAAATTTTTTTATCGAAACTGCAACGAACTGTAATGAAATTTATTTTTTTTTGTTATGTTTAATAGGTTGAAAATAATATAATAGTATGTTTAAATTCTTTTAATATTTTTCCTGTTTTAAATTGCACCCACTCATTTTTGTCATAAATGCATGAAATCCACAGTCTAGTAATAATATTGTTAACAAGGGAAGGATACCAGGTGGTCGTCTTCGATTTTAACATTTTTTTGCAGTGATATATGTAAAATATTAGGTATAGCTATTAAAAACATTAAAGATATAAACATATAAAAGTTACGTACTTCCAGTACACAGTATAAGCACGAAATGACAAAGTCCCGTTTACAATGTAGCGTTGACGAAGTTAGTTGGTAGCGAGACTAGTAAGCTGGACATCATCGGATCAAATCCCTGTTGTTCACAATTTGTTTAACTCTTTTTTTTTGTCGTTTCGCTTATTTGTAATTTTCGAATGAATTTCTCCATTAAAACACACATTACAATACAAATTATGCGAAGACTGAATAAATTCAGTCTTGCCATTATTACAAAGCAATATACACCAGCCGCTTGTATGACTAGGTAGTTCTAATGTTAAGCACTGCTTTCAAGATTATCGAGACGATCAAGACTTTCAAGACCGCCGAGACAGTCGAGACATTCAAGATTTGATAGTTGTTACGAGTTTCAAACTTCGAATCGTATTCAAAGTGATTCGCATTCGTGTCATGGTTAGGGATAGTAACGATACATCGATGTTTTGGGAACTTCGATATTTTCTCCTGGTCAATATTTTTATCATCGATATTTCGAGTTCGATATATCGGAATCATCGATGTTTTTGTATTTGATGTAGATCACTCCATAATTGACCGGGTCAATTGTTCGAGCCGTGAGCGACAATTAATATTGTTATAAATATTACATATACATACTCTGAAATACTGACAAAACTCTAGCAGTACGACGTTTACGTTCTTCTCGGCTCGTTCACAGCTCCGTGACTGTTGGCGGGATATTTTAAAACTTTAAAAGAATACATGATAACATTTGATATCATCGTACGCTGTTGAGGATGCGATAGAGTTTATAGCTTTGAACGAATTATGCAGTGTTTTAAAAAATCTGTGTAGTTACTATGTCTGTCCAATTACTATCATTTTCTTTCCGCTGTAATTTTTCTTTGTTATTATTGTTGTTGTATTTGATTAATTCTACCTTTATTTGTTTTACATTTTATTATAATTATGCCACCAAAGAGCATAATTTACCCAAATTTTATAAAACTCTGCCCACAAAGCTCAGTGTAGGATACGTGAGAAAGTTTTACAAACGAATGGCAATACTTTGAATTTAAATTCTCACTTAAAAGTGCAAAGTATATATGTATATATATTTGTATTATAGTAGACTATACAGAGTGTCCCACATAAATCGGAACACCTAAATATCTGTCGTATTTACAGTCCTATCAGAAAATTTCAGAGGACAAAGTGACACTATTACAGGGGGCAAATGTAATGGCAAAAAAAAATATTTTCATGTCGTGCTTTTTAATGAAATTTCAAGGTTACCGATGATTTTTTAATTGGAATAGTATATTTTTTTACGATAGCATGATAGACAATAACAAACTGAATTTAGTGGATACCACCTTTTTGACCTCGAAATGACCTTGAGCAAGAATAATCATGTTGGAGTGGATAAAATGTGGAAGTTTAAAATTTACGTGTTTCAGCAAAGATTACGCGTTATTTACGTCGGGTTGACCTTTACAAACCACAATAAATGTTTGAAATATTTTTCATATTTTTATTTACAGTATTCGTGAAATACTATTCCATTTAAAAAAAACATCGGCGACCTTGAAATTTCATTAAAAAACACGACATAAAAAATGTTTTTCTTTACCATTATATTTGCCCCCTGCAATAGTGTCACTTTGTCCTCTGAAGTTTTCTGATAGGACTGTAAATACGATAGATATTTAGGTGTTCCCATTTATGTGGGACACCCTGTATAATGTGAGAAGAAATTAATTTCAAACGATCTATCTAACTACCAAAAATAAGATAAAGATTATTATATCTATTTATTATATTATATTACACTATTCACTATATAATTAACATCGATGTTTAGTACCGACATATCGAGTAAATCCAATCAATGGTTCTTAGTACCGATATATCGATATTTTTGCAATGTTTGCCATCCCTAATCATGGTATATGATGCAAATCCGGAGCGATTCGAAGCGTCGCAAATCCCATTACTAATCGTGTGTCTGTATACAATACGTATACACAGTGGTGTGACGAACGCGACAGCCGAGGTTTCGTGATTGCCATTTGCGAGTTTTCCATTTGGCGCGATGCGAGCACGTTAGAGGGCCGTCTGACGGGACGCGCTCGATTGTTGTCGTGAGAGGACATGGCAGCGGATTTCGATGACTGAGATACGGTCCCACCTCCTGGCGATATCGCACAGGGGCAGTTCGAGGTTTCCTCTCTCTCTTTCTCGCTCTCGCCACGGTAGCGTAAAGGGGAAAAACGCTACACAACGCGGGATAAAGTAACGAGGAGAGGAAGGAAGATCATCTCGTCGGTGTTGTACGCAGCTGCGCGCATTTCAACGAAAATAGAACTCTGCGCGGCGGCGGCTGACTGTGCGCGGTGAGGCCGACACGCACGTACGGAGAGTGTGACATTAACGCGATCGTAGAATGTCGCGTGTGTCGCTCAACAAGTCGCAGTACAGCGGGTACGGCTCGCGTCGCGTGCGGAAGATCAGCACGGTACGTTTTCGACGAGGTTTCGGTGTTTATTTGGTAACCCGCGTGCCACGACTGCTTAACTGATTGTGTTTGCCTGCCTGCCTGCGGACCTGCCTGACTGACTGACTGGATTGCATGCGTGCGCGTATAGCGTACTTACGCGCCCCTCGACTTTCATCCTATCCGGTGATCTTATTCGCTTGGACAAGTCACGTGACCCAGCCTTGACAGTAGAGCGGTCAGCTGGAGGTGTCGAAATTTCTTTTCTTTTTAAGACTTTTTGTCTTATCCCCCGAAATTGTGAAACTTGGTGAGAACATGTGTGCCTTTTGAAGCAATCGGACGAGGGAACCCGTGCCGCATTTGACGCACGTAACTGTGTTTTGTTATTTTGGAAATACCGTTACATGTTTTTGGATAAAAGACCGTCTTAGATGAATAATGGTGTGATTTATGGGTTACTTTCAAAAGAGGGATACATCATATCTACACATAACGATTTTGATGAAATTTTGGTGACAGGTGGTTTCCGGAGAAATATTTGACACGTATTATTTTCCGGCCAGCATCCACGTTGAAAGAGTAAAAACAGCCCTTAAAGTTGTTGATTTTCACTGATTTCGCCCGTTCCCGTTGTCCGATTGCTTCCAAATTTTGCACGCATCATTTTCTCACGAAGTCTCACAATTTAGGAGAGTTAGACCAAAAAATTTCTCCAAAAAGAATTGTTCACCCCTATAGCCAAGGACCATCCTATTGGTGAAGCCACGTGATTCAGCCTCGACAGTCGAAGCGTAATGTGTACACTTTCATAGCAGTCCATCTGCCAAACCGTTTCGAGCTATACGCCGTGTGCACAGCAAAGTTGGGCAAAATTAAGGGGCAGCAAATCGTTATCTTCTTATTTGTATACAAACTTATTCGTCATTCGCGAATAATGATTGAACTCAGTAGGGCAACTATGTAATTCTCGATCGCCAGCTAGATCAAAGGCGAGCCGAATACGCTCGAGAGAGAATTGCTTTGTGACTTCAGTCGACAGCTTGGTGTCGCTAATCGGCAGACTACAATGTAACGAGTAACGATCGAGGAACTGCGGTCGAATGACGATTAAAATTTCATTCGAATAAACGAATGAAAATGTATTCGAACAATGCTCAGCTCCGGTGTGCACGCATTCGCGTGTCTCTTCTTTGGTTATACGCTCGTCTTTGTTTCCCGGTGAGATCTTCATCTACGTCCGTCTCGCTCGCTCGTTATTTCTCCCTCTCTACCTTTGCACATCGTGCAACACTGCGTCACCTTTGTTCGCGATTTGCATCCGTTGCGAATACGACGCCGACCGCCACGGAAAACAAGGTCGAAAACAATACAACTCCGCTCTCGAGATTCCCTCGCCTTCACGTTAGGTGGCGCACACCTTACCAATTCTAATGACAGCGGATCAGCTGATCGCCGCTGACCTTCCTTCCATTCGGGCAAGTCACCGTCGGACATTCAAATGCACCGAGTGATTCACTTTTAACCTGTTTACCGGGAGCTCGCCTTCCCGAGGAGACAAACGAGCTCACTCGTCGTGTTTATGGTATATACTATCACTTCGTAATTTGTGTTCGATATAATTGTAGTCTTGGACGATTTGACAGCTGACTTTCTTCGACGGATATAGAAATAGTTCAAATAACTACTTTGATAGAGAGGTACGCTCCTGAAAGACATAGACAAGTTCACTTACCGTGTTTATAGTGAATGCGACCATTTTAGGATTTGCGTCCCAATATAATTATAACCATGACGATTTAAATGCAGACTGTTTATCGACGGATAAATAAATAGTTCAAATGATCGTGTAATGTATGCAACCATTTTAGAATTTGTGTCCAATATAATCACTAGACTGCATATCTTTATGCAAAATATAAATTTTCTGAGTTGATTGCGAGAAACACGAATTAAATGTCAATGAATTTGTTCTTTTAAGAATTTGAATAAATCGAAAATAATATAACAACATTCTTGAATTCTGGTAATGTTTTTATATATTATTTTATTGCATTTAATTTCATATAATAATCGCAACCACAGGCAATTAAAAAACAGGCTCTCTTTGATAGATAACCAAATAACAGTACTGTAATATTATTACACACATGAAATATTTCATTCAACATTCTGAGTTCCAACTCAGCTCAAAAATTGCATAAAATAGATGTACAGTAGACTCCTGTATGACACTTTCAAAAAACCTGTTCAAGAAGATTGCATACATTTTTTGTGGCAGTAAATATACAGTAGGATAATTGATCCAACAGTCAGCCATTTAGCCCTGGATTGCTAATACAAGAAATATTATTTTTGAACGCTGCTCAGTTTTCAAATTCCTGAAAATTTTGTGAGACATTCTAGACCTAGAGACTATTTACAGATTCAGTAACTAATTGTCAAGCAAAAATAGTAGAGTTGAGGCCAGTAGTCAGCCATCTTAAACGTTATTATTATTAATACAATATTTTCTTAATTTGTTGTATGAGGACATGAAGTATACATACATTGTAAATAAGTTTGTTAGTAGATATTTCTTATTATTAAGCAATTTATTTTCAGGAAGGCGATTACTGGGTGGGGGTTGAAATAGAATAAATTTTAAATAATTTTTTGATTGCGTTATAGGACAGCTTATTGTAATTTATTTAACGAAATGAAAGTAAAACATTCACAATGTGTGATACAGAAAGTACTCTTAACCTTCTTATATTTTATGGATTCCAACAAAATTCGATGTCAATACAACAACGTCAATATTTATTTATATTCAATTTTAATCTGGATAAATAATCCCCATTTCCTGGTAGAACAACGTATGCACAAAGCCATTTTGCAGTTGAAGTTCGATGTCGTGATTTTTTATGATTATTTTTCGCTCACGGTGGTTTACAGTCTTGCGATTTTATTGCTACAGTCGCTGAGTCTGAATTTCTCCGATAAAAGTGAAAAACATCGTAAAACGGTGATAATAAGAAACGAATACGTTGATGTTTAGTACGTGCACGCAGTTTCCAAAGTTTGGGGACGAGTTAACACGTCGTTCGTTCTAGAAAAGTGCTTTTTTAATGACGAGTTTATGCGTCGTCCCCGGTTCGCAGGTTAAACGATCAGACTGTGTAGTATGTAATGTAGTATGTTAGTTTATGGAGGGAAATGGGAACGAAATGTGTCGAATGTACATATACTATGTATGTATATCGTGACTTGACTGCATATGGTTATGTGTTTGACACGTGTCGATGTGCGAAATTGAATTATAAAAAACGTGAGTGGAGTATATAATCGTATACGAAAGTATAACAATAATATAGCTGTGCTAATTCTATATAATAGTATGTGTAAATTTAAGTACGAGGCGGCCATCTTTATTGTTGTTTTCTAAAGAATCATTTGATTAAAATTTCAGTAGGTAATATTACACGTGATAAAATATGATATACAAAATAAGTGGTATATAAGAACAAAAGAAATTTCTTTCCAAGTATCATTTTATTTCTTATATAAAGACGTTAGCATGAATGTGCACATTTTTGTCACGACAAAGGGTACAAAAATATCTTCCTAAAATAAAATGTTTCATCGCAACAGAAATTAATTTCGTGTACCCCGCAATCGATAAAAACATTTCTGTTTGATTTGACGTTGTATTTCGATTGGAAAGCATTTCGATCTGTGCCGATTGTTAATTCGTTAATGTGTCGCCACTTGAGGTCATTGATCGGGCTCCCTCGTTAATCCGAAACGTCTGCAAATAAACAGCGGGTCTTTCCTTTCAATATGATTGCGTTTCGTAACGAGGACCAACGAGGTGAATTATTAATTTTCAGCTGAATTTATCACATTCTACTTCCTTGGATATATTTGTCGGTGACAAAAACGCGATCTAATCGAGCGACGAGTAACGTTTCCTCGTTATCGGATTCTCTGAAAAATATCGCGCTAAATAAACGCAGTCTTAGGGAACCGACTAAGCCGCAGTAGCCATATAATATCAGTTGCTTGCGTTTGCGTTATGAGATCATCTTATATTATGGAGTTGCCATTCGTTCTCGTATTACGCTGGAGGAGGCAACTTCCAAAACGCGGTTTTCCGTCGATTCGCTTCTTTTCTTAATTTCATAAGACTATTAAATTCCCGGCGTTTTATTGCGCAGAATATATCTTGAAATCAAGGATAGAACGAACACGGATTCTTCGCTCGCACATATGCTCCAAGAATTCCTGTGAATCAATTAATTGGTTTCCTCCTAGAGAGTCCACTGATCTATGATGTGTCCGTGTGTTTATGCACCTGCATAAGAGAACACTTTTTGTTGCCCCAAGGTGAACTGCTGCCGGTTTATTCAAGGCAAGCGTAAATATCAATGCTACGCTGCAACAGGATCTGGGAAAAAAATATTCATTCAAACTATTCTGTCTAGTAAATAATACTCTAGCAATGGAGAGGGTAGTGATAGACATTTTTGTAGGAGAAATGTCAATCTTCTCTTTTTTTTTTTACAGACGGAAAGCGAATACTCTGTTGAAGAACATGCAAGATTAACAAGCACCGATGGACCAGGCGATGAAACATCTCCGGACGATGAAGGGGGATCGCTGTGCGAATACCACGACATACCGCCTCCACCTGACGGTGGCTATGGCTGGGTCGTGGTATTCGCATCCTTCATGTGTAACATGATTGTGGATGGTATTGCCTACACGTTTGGTGTGTTCCTGGGAGAGTTTGTTAGGTATTTCGACGAGGGAAAGGGCAAGACTGCATGGGTTGGTTCATTGTTATCCGGCATGTATCTCAGTGCTGGTGAGTATGTGTCTTCTAGCTGTTTTGTTAACCCTTTGCGCTCGAAGCTATCTTATCTCCAAGATATTTCTTCTGACCTAGAATATTTCTATTGTACATGAGTTATTTCCTTTTATGCATATGAGGTTTATTACTATTACTCATACATGCAACACCTAAATGTTTATCAATTTCTTCGTCCTACGTTGAGCCAGTCTGGACATTAACTTTTGCACCAATAGTTATTTTGCACCAACACTTATTTGACTGATTTACTGTGAATTCATCAATAATACCAGAACTTCATGATATATAACAAGAATTATAGTATTTCCCAGCTATTTTACACAAATTAGCAAAGTTACATATCAGAATATAATTGAATTGTATGATGTTATAGCAAGTTCTGTAATAAAAGGGGGGAAACACTTCGGAGTGCAATGGGTTGAATAATACCATGGCAATTTTTTGTGGCACTTTAGAGTCACCATTCGAGTGCTAAGGGTTAAACGTCTCTTTCCAGCTATGTAAAACGGTTTCCATCTTTTCCAGGACCTGTTGTCAGTGCTTTAACAAATAAATATGGCTGTAGAGCAGTATGTATGGCTGGAAGTTTTTTAGGTGCTGCGGCATTTGTACTTTCAACATTTTCATCCAGTGTAAATATGCTTATGTTGACTTATGGCGTTATGGGAGGTGTGTAAGATGCATTCTACTATAGTCTCATCTGATTTCACTTGGGAATGTTTTATCCAATCGTTGTTGTTTCTTCCAGGAATTGGATTTGGACTAATATATTTACCAGCAGTAGTTTGCGTAGGCTATTATTTCGAAACCAAAAGATCTCTAGCTACAGGCATTGCTGTATGTGGATCAGGGTTTGGCACATTCGCGTTCGCACCACTTGCAACAATGTTACTAGAGACATACAGTTGGAAAGGAGCAAACTTAATCCTTGCTGGCCTTATTTTAAATTGTGCCGTAAGTAATTCCTTAAGAAGTCAACGACCATTTCTGCGCTAATACTGTACCGAAATCAAAACGAAAGTATCGATACGTGTTTTATAGTTACAGGAATATTAATACCTTTTTGGTACCTGTTTGGCATCGATAACTATTTGATATTTACCTGAACATTTTTTGATAACTGTTTAATTTCCATATAGTACCTAGTATTCACCGCGAACATATTAACATGTGCTTGATGCTTGAAGGAAAGAATGTCATTCACGAAAACATTACTTTCTACTAATTACGATGATATTAACGTGGTATAGTAGATATCAAACGTTTTGATTTCGAAAAGGTATTGGATTGGATTTCAAGAAGAATCGGTATCGACAATCAGTACCAAGTATGCTAAACTTTGATATACGGGGTGTTCCAAAATGATCTATTTCCTTGCAAAGGGCGATAGCTAAGGTCATTTTAAATAACTTTTTCACTTTGTGAAAATGTTCTCCGCGGCTTTGTTAAGGAGTTATTAACGAAAAACACGGACCAATCAGAGCGCGGCCACTGCGGACGTATTCCGGCTCGGCCAATGCCAATGTCAAGCTCAGCGGGAACCGCTGCAGCCGCGCTCTGATTGGTCCATGTTATTCGTTAATAACTCGAAAACAAAGCCGCGGAGAACATTTCTGCAAAGGAGAAAGTTATTTAAAATGATCTCAGGAATCACGCCTTTCAAGGAAGTACAACATTTTTGGGACACTAGATAAAAAATTATAGAATGATATCGATACGGTATCGGTCCTATCACTACCTCAAATCACAATTAATAACTGACAAAAATTGTAGGTGTTTGGTGCTCTGATGAGGCCATTGGAGTACCCGAAACCATCATCCGTCAAGCCACTTTTGCAAAGGATGGCGGAGGAGAAGAGATTCCAAATGGAGCGCGGCAGCATCGGCGGTTCTTATTTCATGGTTCAACTGCCGGACGGATCCATGGAGAAAAGAATGAAGATGCCTATTAACATTGATCCTGGTGTACACTCCAGTTTCAATCTAGATCAATTAGTGCCTGGTAAGCTTTCATCCTTGTTAGTATTAACTCGATCGAAACCCATTTAAGAATTGCACGATGTAAATCATTTTTCGTCAAGATACATATCATTCAATACTCATAATATTAAAGGAACTCCTTTAACACCAGTTCCAACCGTACCGACCCTCCCCACTATATCGGAAGTCAAAGTGCAAGAGCACTCGTCCAGCGGGGCGACCAGCAACAGCGGCAGCATGGACTTGAAGTCTATTTCCACCAAGTCGAAGAGCAGACGGAATATCGACGATACCAAAGATTCTGAAAAGTCTGAGAGCGAGTTCAAGCCGGTAATCCCGAGGAACGCTTCGCAGCCTGCTTTCACAACGCACGTCCAAGGCTTGCCCAAGAACGGGTCCGTGCCATTCTTCGATAGAATCCGCAAGACCAGCACGGGAGAGAGATACAAGCCGAGTCTTAGCGCGATCAAGAATTCCAGAACAACGTTGAACTCGAACGGTGATATCAGAAAAAGTCTGCATCTGAGACTCTCGACGAGCAGCATGATGGGCTCGCGAAACAATAACGCAGAAGTGGATGTACGTTTCAATTTAAATTTGTCATGGTCCACGGGAGAAAGGGGTCAAATTTTAGCATATGTATTAGGTCGTTCTTGTATCAAGTAACCCACAGATAATCTTTTTACGGAACTTTGATTTTCTGGTCATAGTTCGAATATTAACGAGCATAAACATGTATTCTGACTGAATCCTTAATTCGTATTTAAAATTTGTTGAATTTTCTCGTGGACTAATAGAAAAATTGCTCGTGGTCTTCTAGTTTACCCATGTTAGGTTGTTGCACATGAAATGTCCGATTTTTGACAGTAATATTGAACAAACAATTTTTTCCATCAACTATATACTATCAACGAACTACAAGTGCTTTGATTGCATTATGGTAGAAATCGAATTTTTCGATCGGGTTCATCTTCCTCATTCACAAGACTGTCATCTCAATTTTAGAGTATTTTTTTACTATTGAATAGTGCGTTCATTCAATACAATATGCTGCCGTCAATATGTTCATTTTTTCACTCGTATAAAAAGTATACTCGACAATCACATCAATTGAAGATATCAGCTTTTAAAGATCAGCATCCTAACTCAAAATGATATAAAATAAAACCTGCATGTTGTAGTAGTATTTCTTGATCGAAACGCTTCGTAACATGGGCATTCTAAAATCGGACATTTTGCATGCAGCAACCTGATAAGAAGTATATTCTATAGTGATTTTGATGCTGTTGCAGGATGGCGAGAGCATTACTTTTACGACAAGCAAATCTAGTATTCCTAAGGAGAAGCCGCAGATTATTCGACCTCTGTCGAGGAAGGACATTTTTTACAGTGGCAGCGTAGTTAATTTACCAGAGTACCAGAGCCAAAAGTCGCTTGCAAATTACCGTCAAAGCGTGATCTCTTTATCAAAGTCTGTCCGCGGAGACCTTAAAGACACCGACGTTGAGAAAGCGCCTCAACGTGAGTAATTGATTAAGGAAAGAGTCGCGACAACCTATGAACTTTCCGTAACGGTGTAAAAATCTTTCAGAACCACTGTGTCCTTGCTTGGTGTTGCCTGACTCGTTTAAAGAGGCTTTGGGGACGATGATGGACGTATCTCTACTGAAGAATCCAGTATTTCTTTTGATCGGTATCAGCAACGTATTCGGAATGGCTGGCCTCTACGTTCCCTTTGTGTACTTAGTAGACGCTGCAGTGTTAGACGTGAGTTACACACCATTTCTTAACACTCGCAGAGCCATCCATCATAATAGTACATACATATTTTATTCAACTTATTAATTACGTATTTAAAATTTACAAAAAAATATTCTGAGTATTCTAAGAATTTATAGTTTGTTATGACAATCTTTTTTCATACTTTACAAGAAGATTCATTGTGTTTTAATAGAATATTGTGACCATGAAGGTAGTCAAGGATGTTAAAAACATTTATAAAATACAAGGTTTTTTTTAATGAATCCTCATCACAATTTATACATTCCACATTTGTTGTTTTCCTTGAAACTGTGATTTCTGGGCCTCAAAATGTGCGAGTGTTAATGTTAAGTACCAGAATGTATGCGAATTACATTTAAAAATTAATTTCCAGGGAATTGAAAGGAATTCAGCATCGATTCTACTGTCCATTATCGGTATAACGAACACTGTGGGTAGAGTAGCTTGCGGGTTCATAGCGGACTTCCCGCAAGTGGATTCGTTATTGCTAAATAATATCTGTTTAATTATATCGACGATCTCGGTAGCTGCTACCCCATTTTGTCATTCTTACATGGCTTACATCGCCATGAGCATCTCCTTCGGCATAGCTATATGTGAGTCTTTTAGGACGTATCGTGTGAATTTTTGCAAGGAGGGAATATTAATTTGGTTTTGTGAATATTTCAGCTGGATACATTTCGTTGACATCAATCATCCTGGTAGACCTGTTGGGGTTGGACAAGCTAACGAACGCTTTCGGCCTGCTAATTTTATTTAGAGGAGCTGCCGCCATCATTGGTTCACCTTTGGCAGGCGCCGTTTACGACGCGACGCATAGTTACAGTATCCCATTCTTCATGGCAGGTTTCTTCTTCTTCATGAGCACCGTCACCAGTTTCATGGCTCCGGCGATGAAACGGTGCACAACGCCGCAGGCACGTACACTAATATTTTACTGAATTTTCAAAAATTGGTGCAACAACCGGGCAAGTCTATTCGCCAGTAAATTTGTACTTACTGAACTTCTACATAGTTTTATATATTGCTGAATTTCTACATAGTCTTATCACATATAAGGTCTCTTAGTAGACCAATCAGTCAATGTATTTTTCTGTCACACGTGCATGGGGCTCTAGAGCCCGATTACCAATTTTGTGTCGCGCTCGACGTTACCGATGTCCCATGACTGTGAACATATTGTGTAAGAATTGAGTACCTAGTGTACTTAGTTTCTATTACGAGTGTTTAAAATGATTTAGAGGCAATAAATGCATAAGGTATGTGAAATTGTGTATGAAGTGAGGTATGTACCTCATGAAGGTAATTAATCTTAGAAAAAAATATTAGATCGAGTTGAAACATTGAATAGGAGCGACCTCGAATTTTTACAAAAATATATTTTTTGTAAATGCACATGTGCGCGCTGTGACCTAGTTCGCCAGTTGACTGTTCTATTTCGGTAGAAGGCGCAAGCACCACTGTTTTTTAGCGATGTCGGTATTTCAAATCGTGCGACACAAAATTCCATAATGTGACTGGTCTACTCCTATGTCTCCTCTGTCTATTGCTGAACTTTCACATAGTTTTATTATTGTCAATTGTTTGAGGTACGAATTAAACAATTTCCAAAATCTGGTGTTACCCGGTTTTTGCACCAAGGTGTTCAATTAAAGATTACATCAAGGTTCAGTGCATTGAAGGCATTTAACAATCAGATTGTTAGTTGTACTATATTAAAATAGAGATTATTAAAATTGGTATTGCTGTTTAGACATTAATTAGGAAGTCCTGTTGAATTTTGAGAAATTCTTACAATTGATTGTTGCTTGCAGACTCAGCCTGTGATAGTAGATACATTGACACCAATCGACGAAGATATCGAGGAGGAGAACGAGGACGATATTCCGGAGATCGTGGAAACCGCACCGTCACCTCAAGATCCACCCGAGAAAGAAATTAAGCAAATAGAGTCTGTTTTATAAGTCTGGTCCTTATAAAGGAGAGAGAAAATCGCCTTCACCTCCGAGCCACACTGTGATAGGGCTGCTGCTTCGAGAAGGTCTGACAAAAATGAAAAGAAAACGCAAAGAAAATGAAATGGAAAAGGTACTTCTTCGTTATACATTTTAACGGAATTAAGCACAAATTTAATGAGTACAGCCCGGTGGTATTTTCTCGACGTACTTAGAACTTTTGCAATTGTATCAGATTCGTTTTTGTTTTTTATGATACCGATATACAAGCGTAAGCGTATACACAAAACGGTGTAAGACAAAATACCATCGGGCCGGGAGATCATTTGCCTATGTCAATAGTAGAGGATAGATAGAACAATTTATTAATTCAATCAGTATAAATCGATCAGTATAAAAAAACGTTGAAAAAAAAAGAAATTGGTAAAAAAAGGCTTTTGCACTTGCATATCGAGTAATATCGGGAGATAAAATATTATTAAATATCCTCATCATACCGAACGTATATGATGAATAAATTACACACCTGTGTGGTGTATGCTTATGTATATACATTATTTCGGATTAAGGATGGTCAATCCTAACTCAGACTTTCGACTGGCTCTCTTTTTCTCTCCTCTCCCGTGTAGCCACCGTGTTAACGACAAACCTCTGCTCGCTTCTATTTTTTCAAATGTGTACGGTTTATGTGTGATGAGAAACACAACGAAGAAGCATTTGCTGTGCCGTTGCGCGGTGTGTGTGTGTGTGTGTGTGTGTGCGTGCGCGTGCGTGCGTGCGTGTGTGCATGTTGAGTCTCGCAGCTGGGTTTATCTTGCGTTTAGGCATCGCCAATCGACTTTCGTAGAGCTCTAAGCGCGTGGCCAATGTCTTTCACGATCGACCATCCTTAATCGGCTAGAACTCTTCCCCCCCTTCTCCCCTCCACCTATACAATACACGTATATACATACGTATACATACACGCCTGGGATACTTGTTACTTAAATCTATTTTTGGTCGCAATCCAAAGATACAATTCCAATTGATTACATTCAAAGAGATATTTTTCTTGCATACACGACAAATGTATATATATTATATAGGTAAACAAGAGAGAGAGAGAGAAATGGAGAGAGAGAGAGAGAGTGGGAGAAAATGAAATAGAAACGTGGATTAGGGTTACGTATACAGAATATAGATATGAATTCGCTGTTGCGCGGGAATGAACTGTAAATAACTATATAGGCAATTGTAAAATAGTGTATAACGAATTATCGAATTCAAGGCAGATAGACGATGATTTCTGTTTCGCGGGAGAGATACACCAGTCCCTTCTGTATTAATATATTGGTTAATGAAACGATTAACACGATGCTAGGTAGAGACTAATTAATATATTAACGAATTAGGAGAACGTTTATTTGATCGATGATGCGCGCAAGAGTGAGAGAGAGAGAGAGAGGAACGTCTCGTCTGACACCAGCTAGTTTGTGTGAATTAATTCTTTAGTTAACCAGAATTGACTGTCGGGAATACGTAGACAAAGAGAGAGAGAGAGAGAGAGAGTGCGAGAGAGTGAGAGAGAGTGAGAGAGAGAGCACATTAATTAACACAAACTAATTCTCGATTAATACACGTTACGGCGTCTGTTTCATCGTCCGAGCGACGATTATAATTAATTACCGCCAGTACGCAGAGATAGATGGGATGAAAGAAACAGAGAGAGAGAGAGAGAGAGAGAGAGAGACGTTTGATCGTACTCGGTAACGATTTATTTACGATTACGCATACACGCCTATGGTCCGTTTAAATATATAAATCTATGCCGATTACAAATTTATATATTTACACGGCACGAGTATACAGTACATGATCAAACGAAAAATAGAGTACTTGTGTAAATCTTGTTGAACGACATACGAAGTTTTCTACATGTATGCGTAATGCATTGTATATATGGATGTTATCGGTGAAATAAAACGATCATCGCAGTGTTGCAATGCAGAGGATGGACAAAAAGGAGAAACAATGAAACAAGTTGAAAAACGTAACGGTTCGCTCTCGATGAGGAAGAAAGAATACCACCAACAGTGCTATTATCATCGCTACTACCGCTATCACTATTACCACTACTATTAATATTACACTATATTTACTTAGTACAACTATTACGACACACTTACTTTTATTCTTAATGCTCGTTGTGCAGGAGAACCGTGTTTCTCGTGCTTTCCAATCAAATATAAATAAAAAGAAAAAACACACGCAGAGACGTATTGTGTGTGTTACTGTATGGTATGTACATGCTACTCATCCAGAAGTGCATACGTGTGCACGCGTGCCGCATAGAGTCTTGCAGTTACACACAAACACATACACACACATTGTAGTATAGAGAGCATAGAAATAATTATCGACGCGCGTGTTCATGTGGCATTTCGTATGCGCATGTTTTTTTTTCATATGTATGGATGTTGGCACAGGCGGGACTTTACCTGGAGAGAATATATTACATAGAGTGCGCGTGAGGTTCATCATGTGTGCACAATAGCGGCACACATTTATGTTCTTAAATACACAAGTACACGTAGGACAGAAACAGAACTTACACACTCAGCCGCACACAAACACAAACACACACAACAAGGATGGACTCTTTAATCCTGTGCATATGTTGAATGAGAAAGAAAACAGAAAACACGTGAAGTATATACTATATGCTATGGTACAAAGAAGGACAAATGTATTAGGTGAACGTTTATTGAAATTGAAGAGGAATTATGAATTTTTATTACTGAAAAAAAAACTCTGCGTCGACTTGTTTATTTATCACTGTGAGTGACTTTACCCTATGCTCCCACCACGAGCCAATCACGTTAGACAGAGTCTGACTTCCCTCGGCCGCTCTCTTGTTCTTCTTGAACCATTATTTCGCCGCATGTAAGTCACCATTATGCAGTAAATTATTAACAATAAAACGATTGTAATACGTGAAACACTATGCGTTGTTGCTGCTTGGACTATATTGCCGTGCGTCGTCGCTCTCGTTTCACCTTCATTTTGATCCGTGGTCGCTTTGAAATTTTATTTAAAAACAGTGTAGGTACATAGCAAAATTTATAAGGGCAGGAATGTACAGGGTGTTTCAAAGTTTAGCCCTTTCCACTATGTATCGAGTCCGACTCGTGATACAAGTTTCGTACAAAGTCTACTAAATATGCATATAATTTCTTTTAAATAAAATTCTATTTTTTTTGTTGTCAATATGTAGCCGCCATTAGAAAATACATAGATCATCCAGTAAATATCAATTTTCTTTTCTATTTCGGAAATAACGAGCAAGGGTTTAATGACCAAACGGTGTCAGCATATTTTATGGATCTAAATAAAAATGTTATATACGACCTTCAAAACTTTGTTAAAAAGTTATGATGAAAAATATGAAACGGATATGAGCCAAATAAACATATTGCGTAACACAAAAATAGATCAACAATATTGATTGACATTGACAATATTAACGTATTTTGCTGAAATCTATCACAGTAATCACAGTAATCACAGTCTATCACAGTCTTTGTCTCAATTAAGACAAAACCGTCCCCACCATAGCGCCCACTCTCCCCCACCAGCATCCGCCGTTACCATAGAGAAAGGAAGTGCTTCGCCCGTCGCGAACACTGCGCATGCCTCGCACATGAAAGAGAGGTTGGTAGGAGAAGCAGGCGTTTGAGGGGTCCCTACTGTGCCCATCACGGCAGCAACTGTTAGTCTAATGTTTTCTTTGTATATTTGTCATAACTTTTTAACAGTAGGTTTACGGAGAACTAAACTGACTATATTACATTATTTTATAAAAATAAGAGGAATGTATCTATTCAAATTTTTAGCCACTTCTTAAATAATATATGCCCAAAGAAATAAATTTGTTGAATAATTCCTTATGGATATATCTTTACAATCTCAATAATCGTAAATTAAAAATATTAAAAGCCGTCATTTTGACGGTTCCCGTAGGGTCAATGAAGCTTTAAAAGGGAGTGTGCTGACAACATTTGGTCATTAAACTTTGGAGCAGCCTGTACTAACAATTTGCCAAAAATGATATAGTTTCATTTAAAAAATGAAATTCGCCTCCGTTAAAAAATTTGGACTTACATACTATGCAATTTTTATGTGAATAATTTTAGAACACGTGTCTTGAACCTTCATAGTGCACTAGCAACACAGTTTCCTCCTTGTAACAAACTTTTTAAAATTTCTTTCCTTATGATAGGAAACGGGTACTTAACGCATGACGATATGCGTATAAGCCGGCGTCATAGAATTTCGTTTTCCTTCGAGCCACAGGTGACTGACGTTAACGCAAAATTACATCACCCTATAAGGTAGGAGATTTTTTTCTTATTTAAAATAACAAGTGACCATAAGTATACAGCTGAACAAAATATATTTCGGGTTCGGATAATCGAGGTTCTACTAAATCGTGAATTAAACAAGTAAATATGAACCAAATTGTGTCGTGTTTGGACTTATTTTAAACAGGAAAATGTCAAAAATACATTGGTAGAGGCTTCATAAAAAAATAAATAAAAACAAAAAAGTTGTATCACTGAATATACTACCGTCTCAGCGACATATACAGGGTGTCCCATGTAACAATTTTCACGATTTTTTAAGTACTTGCGATAATCTGACAAAAAATATTTTCATCAAAAGTTGATCAGTTATCAATTGGCTATATATTGCAATTAAAAAGTTCGAAAACATTTCTTTTTATAGTATTGTCAAGGTCACCTTCATTTTATTAAATGGCATTTTGTATTTTTGACTTAACAGTATTATAGCCCGTGTCAAGACGGATTCAACGGCCTAGTATATCATGACCTTGGGATGACCTTGAAGGCGAAGAAATGAAACAAATGCAAATTTACTACCAAGAACGGAATTGTGCCGACAACAAAACGGATTTCAATTCGAACATTTGATGTGACTTTTATACGAAATCGTTTGCGTTCATTTAGTCAAGGTTTCTGAATTTAATGTAATTTCGAGTCTTAATAATAAACACAAGTTATTATGACCCATTCAAGCAGATTGTCATGTTTTGTTGAAATTTTCATTTCTTCGTCTTCAAGGTCATCCCAAGGTCATGGTATACTAGGTCGATGAATTCGTCTTGACACGGGCTATAATACTGTTAAGTCAAAAAAGAACAAAGTGCCATATAAAAAAATGAAGGTGACCTTGACAATACTATAAAAAAAATGTTTCTCGAACGTTTTTTATTGCAATATATAGTCAATCGAAAACTGATCAACTTTTGTTGAAAATATTTTTTGTCAGATTATCGCAAGTACTTATATTGATAAATCTGATTTCGGCGCAAGGTTCGATCCTTTTCTTAGCTATAGACAATTCGGTGTAAGACCAGTTCTTGAGAATTTTAACGGTTTCCACACCAAACATTCTTGACATTGACGCAAAAAAAGTCTGGTTGTTTGTAAATGTTTCGCTATCCATGATATAAGTGTAATTTCTTTCGATCGAAATGAATTATATACAGTATTTCATCGGTAATTGTCCCAAATGTCTCCGACATAATTGTCCCTGAGATATCCCCACTAGTACGGGGTGTACCCCCTTGAGGGGCTGTAAAGCTCGAGAGGCTTCGGTCGCCGAGAAATATGACACCATGCGGCTCGGGTATATCGGTGAGACCACACTAATCCGAATTTCTAACTTCTTTATTATCGAAGTCCCATAAAAAAATAATGATTAATAAAGAAGTTGGAAATTCGGATTAGGTATGTTTACATTTCTCGGGGACCGAGGCCTCTCGAGCTCGGCTGTCCTTCTCTACGTTCGGCAAACCTAAGACAATGATATTCCTCGCGCATAATTGTCCCTCCGCAGACCCGTGTTGTGGACAATTATCGATGAAATACTGTAATTCATTTCGATCGAAAGAAATTGCACTTATATCGCAAGTACCTAAAAAATCGTGAGAACCGTTACGTGGGACACCCTGTATACTCCCGTATCATATTACACTTCCCAGCGATCAAGTTTCCGGTCTCCTCAAGGGGTACAACTTGGAGTATGGAGAAACATAACCCAAATATTGTGCACATCTCCTTCACACCTATCGAGACATTACTGTACTCCTAAAGTTTTTTATTCCCATGTTCATCACATTGATCCTTTACCATTGCGTTAACGTGATACCAATGGACAAAGCGATGAACATATAAAAAGTAATGTCTTATTACAGCATTATTGTACTCACAAGGTTTCTTATCCTTTACTATTGTGTTAACGTGCACCAAGGTACAAATTAACTTGGCAAAACGACGAGTCGATCAAAATGCGTTCTCCAACGAAGAGGCCCCACGATTTTGAAAACGGTCACGAGGGTCGCGTGATTCGCGCTTATGTTTCCGTGTGCGCGTTCGCGTCCGTTCAAAACGAAAGGAACTGTCGCGCGATAGGCGCGTATTCTTGGCGCGACCTACCTTAAAGTATACTTACACTTTCGTTTAAGCGCCACACGGTGCAACAAGGAGGGGCGAGGCACACTAGCGAGGCGTACCTCCGTATCGTCGCGCGCGCGAGAATTCCGGTCGGGGCACGTCTCGCATCGTTTACAAACCCGCGGCTTCCTCGTGCTTTTCCAACAGCGGTGCCCTTCGTGTCTCCCTCTCGCACACACTTCTCTCTCTCTCTCTCTCTACCTCTCCCTGTTCTCCTCTTTCAGTTCACCATTCTCTCCTCTCTCTTTCAGCGAAGCCCGTCTGTCTCTCTTTTTCCACCCGCGTCTAAAAAAGCTTCCGTTCATCTTTATGCCGCTCGCCCTCTCAGTCGGCTACCAGTGGCTCACTTCATCTTCAGCATCGACACCGAGCTGAGAACCCGAAGAAGAACCCGAACAGAAACCTGAGGACACCCGAACCTTAGACGGCCGCCCGACATGACGCACACGTGAGTGCAACTTTGATCTGAATGAGATACATGTGTGCCGTTGGTTGATTCCGCGACGAACTGTTTCCGCGATGTTTCTAGCCGCTGCCGCGAGATCGTGTACTGATTATCATTCGATGATCAGTCATCGGTAAACAGAGCTAGGAGAGTTAGGAGAGCAGATCCCTGTAGATGATTGTTATCGCGCGGGCTCTCGACGGTAATTAAATTTGGACCAATCATTAGGCAGATCATTAATCAAACGGGGTGAGCCGGACTTGCGTGGATAGGGTCTTTTTATTGGGCTTGTTCATTTTCATATAGATTTTTGGGCATGCTTTATTTTCTAATAGAATCTTTTAGGAATTTAAGTGAATTAACCGAGTGAGTTTGGATCAATCGCTGGGGCAGATAATTATTATTAATCAGATACGGTTGAGGTTTCAGAGCAATTTGTGGGCATAAGGGTGGTTTTTTATCGAGCTCTGTCCATTTTTATATAAATTTTTAGGCACGCTCCATTTACTAGAACAATTTTTTAGGTATTTAAGCGAATTAACCAAGTGAGTTTGGACCAATCGCTGGGCCAGATAATTGTTATTAATCAAACGTAGTTGGGGTTTCAGAGCAATTTTTGGGGATAAGGGACTCTTTTTATTGAGCTTTGTCTATTTTTATATAGATTTTTGGGCACGATTTATTTTCTAGTTCAATGTTTCTGGGATTTAAGTGAATTAACCGAGTGAATATGGACCAATCGCTGGGGCAGATAATTATTATTAATCAAACGCGGTTGAGGTTTCAGAGCAATTGGTGGGGATAAGGGTCTCTTTTTACTGGGATCTGTCCATTTTTATATAAATTTTTAGGCACGCTTCATTTACTAGAACAATTTTTTAGGAATTTAAGTGAATTAACCGAGCGAGTTTGGACCAATCTCTGGGGCAGATAATTATTATTAATCAAGCGTAGTTGGGGTTTCAGAGCAATTTGTGGGGATGACGGTGTCTTTTTATTGAGCTTTGTCCATTTTTATATAGATATTTGGGCAAGCTTTATTTTCTAATAGAATTTTTTAAGAATTTAAGTGAATTAACCAAGTGAGTTTGGGCCAATCGCTGAGGCAGATAATTGTTATTAATTAAACGTAGTTGGGGTTTCAGAGCAATTTGTGGGGATAAAGGTCTCTTTTTACTGGGCTCTGTCCATTTTTATATAGATTTTTGGGCGCGCTTTATTTTTTAATACAATTTTTTAGAAATTTAAGTGAATTAACCGAGCGAGTTTGGACCAATCGCTGGGGCAGATAATTATTATTAATCAAACGCGGTTGAATACGGTAGGCATTTGGCGTAATTCGAATAGACTGCACGACTACATATTACTATTCGGGCATCTTCTGTCAAAAACACAGTGTAACACAGACGTCATGACGCAACGAAATGCGAGAGTTATCTGTTAACCGGTCAACCGAGCGATTTTTCATTCCCGAACCCCCGGAGAGTAGCACTGGCTGAGATAAATAAGATTAATACGACGAAGATTATGTCACGACCGTGTAAATACAACATAGGTTCTGCTGACATAAATATTATGATACAACAAAGTTTGGGGATTAAAGTTTTGATCGAGGAAAATGGAGAAGAGGAAAGTGACAGTTAAGGAAAAAGTATTAAATAGGAATAAAATAAGATGAAGCAGGAAATGTTTCGTACATACTTATGTATATCTTGTTATGTCACATATGTCTTGTTGAACATTAAGAATTTCGAAAATTGATAAATATTTACATTAAGGGAGTCACCTCCGAAAATTGATAAATATTTACATTAAGGGAGTCACCTCTGAAAATTGATAAATATTTACACTAAGCCCCATACGTTCCTTAGAAATAGTCGCATAAAATATAAAAGATCCTAGTAGAATAATTCATCCATTTTTGCTCTACACTTTAAGTAAACATATTCTTTTGCATTTATTATGTCACATTTTAAAGAGATACATTTTACAATACAAACATATAGAAAACAATCATTTTACGGCATGTAAAAATAGTAAATGGCTGAATTTTCACCCTGAGGAACATATGAGGGTTAAGGAGGTCATCTCCGATTTCAATGATTTTTTAATATATGGTCAAGGTCATCACCATGAGTAACGTTCTGGAGGTTTTAGTTATAATCACTGTTTAAACTACAAAAATGAGTAAAAAAGAATTTTGTACAACCGATTTTGTACTTGATCTGTTAGTTCCGTAAAGTTCCGCTTTAATCATTAGAAATATGTTTACTATACCATCGTGCAAAAGTCCATTAAAATCGTCGACGACCATCTCAGTTCCCTCTCTTGTTAGCAATATCATTACTATGTAAAAGATTTAAAATTCCGAAAATTTCTATAAATGTCCTTCTTCTCCCAATGGCCTAAGCACGTGATTGCTTTGCTTATGGGTAATCCAGAACTGCCAAAGTGCGCCGTTATAGAGGAACGGAACGCGTTCCTCGGTCGTTCGAGGCGAAAAGAGAAAAGCGATCGAGAGTTTGTCTCGTGTTTCGTTTCACGCGATTGGACGGTAGTGTCCGTGCACGTGTAGTCGAGCGTGGACACGCGCCGCCCTTTAACGCGGGAACACTAGTTAACAGAACACACAGTAGTACAGTCGAAACGGTTGCTCGGCCAGAAGCGGTTCACCCAAACTAGTCTCGGCCACGTTTCGCCGGAATTCCGCGTGCGTGTGCATGTCGTCGATTCGAATCGTCGGATTTGCCCGCTATTTATTTATGCTCCGTTCCGTAAGTTCAAGCGCACGACCTCTGGTTGCACTTCCGCTTTACAAAGCGACGACACAACCGAGGCCACGGACGATGCTACAGTTGATTTACGTAGTTTCTTGTGACTCGTATAGTGATTTACATCGAAATTCTATCGCCTTAATTACGGAATAGTGTGTGACATACTCGACGCCTCGTGTACATGTAGTTTATCATAAATTGTAGTTTGAATGCAACTGTTGAACGTCGAATGCAACTGTGGTTCAAGATGCCCGCGGGAAAACCGGTGCACCATAATGGTGGATAGCATGGATGCTACCAGCAGGTACAGTGAAGGTAATTTAATGTGAACCGTTGCGTGGATGGAGGTGGCACTTTAGGCCGGTGTCACGCTGACGCGATGTTGCGTAGGGCTTTTTTCCGATTGTGGAATGATTATTATTAATTTATTAATATTAAATCTATCAACATCAGTTAAAATGACTGGTTCCAGATTTTTGATTGTAGAATTATTAATATTACAAAATTTGCTTTCGTAGGAAACGATTGAATATATATATTTAGTAGAACATATACTATAATGCGAAACGCATGAAGTACGAATAAATTCAATCTTGTCATTTCTATGTATACGGCAGTCTGTATCAGGGACTTTTATGGTTTGGTAGGTTTAGTGTTAATGTTAAACGTTTCAATGTTGCGTTTTTTTTTTTAGAATTATTGTTATTTCTAATGTTCGTCTTATGGCTGGCGGAGAGGATTTTGAAGATTTTTTTAAATATTTTTTGAATCGTTTCTTCTTCCACCTAGCAGCCAGGGTATTTTGAAATTTAATGAAATCGGAGCACTTTGATAATTCAATTTTGTCCAAATCGTTGACATTTTCTTTTTGTGCATTTTTTTGATTTTTTTTTTGACAATCATTGTTATTTCTAGTGTTCGTCTTATGGTTGGTGGAGAGAATTTTGAAGATTTCTTTAATATTTTTTGAATCGTTTCTTCTTCCACCTAGCTGCCAGGGTATTTTGAAATTTAATGAAATCGGAGCACTGTGATAATTCAATTTTGTTTTAAGTCGTTGACATTTTCTTTTTGTGCAATTTTTTTTGTGGTAAAATGGGTTTGTATGTGGTGTCTGGATATTTTATGTAAAGAGTACATATTAAAAAATGGTTTTGCTAACATTTATATTTTTTCTTGAACATTCTCGAATAATAAGTAATTATACTTTCATATCCGAGATCCACTTTCAATTACTTTTTATTGACAGATACAGCAAAATTGTTGTCGATTTCTATGTTCTTAAAGGCTCATAAATTAATTTAAACTTGAGTCATAAAGATATGCATTGAAACTATAAACTGCGACATCATTGAATATCCTAGACAGTTTTAGTTGTCGACATCAGGATTAATTTGTGGAAATAGCTTTACGTATTTTCTTTGAGTCTACCGAATCTCTTCGAGTCATTTGTGTATAAAAGATACCGATCTAAAAATGTTTTTGCTATTATTTACATCCTTACTTGAACACTTGTGAAAATCATCCAAATATATTTAAAATTGTTTTATTTCTTTGTTTATAAACTAGACTGCGGATTTTATGCATTTATGACGAAAACGTGTAAGTGTAATTTTATGCAGTGAATAGATTAAGAGAATTTATAAATATCGATGTGCTAGTTTGAGCTGATCGAAATCATTAACGGAAGAATGCGATTTCCACTTGGTTCCTGGAAAAAAGTACACTATTTTGTATTATATCATTGTCTGCACAAATTGCACACTATTTTCTATTACAAAATTGTCTGTACAAATTCCACACTATTTGGTATTATAAAATTGTCTTTACAAATTGCAGACAATTTGGTATTATAAAATTGTCTGTACAAATTACACACTATTTTCTATTACAAAATTTTCCTGTACAAATTGCACACTATTTTGTATTACAAAATTGTCTGTACAAATTGCACACTATTTTGTATTACAAAATTGTCTGTACAAATTGCAAACTATTTTGTATTACAAAATTGTCTGTACAAATTGCACACTATTTTTTATTATAAAATTGTCTGTGGAAATAGCACACTATTTTTAATTTTTTAAATAGTGTACATTTTGTACAGAAAATTGTTGTTTTGAAGAAAGATCCTCGGTCTATTTGTGACTTGACGTCTTAAACTACAATCCACTTTCCAAAACAACGTTTCAAACCCAGCAATTTAAAAGATCAACTACACTCTCAATAAATTTCATTTTGAAATAAACAAACGTAAGAAACATCTCAAAATGTCTGTACAAAAATTTCGATCTCCACAGAACGCTACGTCTTCGCAGAACAAAGTTAGAACATCCCAGACCAATGAATCCTCTTAAAAGCATGCGATTTCGATTAAAAACATTGCCCAACAACGGAATAAACCAGATGTTACACTTTGCGCTTGAGGCGACGGCTCTCCCAGCTTCTACGCAACAAGTATGTTCGCTTCTGTAGATACCATGCGAAAGAGTTTGCGGAAAGTGTCGGCAGCAGGCGGTAGTCCTTGATCGATAATTGTCGGCAGAACTTGGAAAAACTTCGTTTCTCGAAAAGGGTCGGCGCAGTGCTGGATTAACCAATAAGCAAACTATGCGCTTGCTTATAGAGAGGCACCATACAAAACTTCCTGAATTTTACATCTCTCACGTAGTCGTAATATTTCGAAGAACGAAAGAATATTGAAAAGATGAGAATCAGTAACGAGCGAGCAAAACTCAATTAATAATAAAATTGAAATTTAAAGAAATTTTAATATTAATTTAATTTTTCAATTACTTTGTAGCGGGTTTTAAAAGTAATTATATCTTCTGTTCCAAACACTTTTTAGACAAATGATCGAAAACGTCTAAGTGGCACTGCCTGTATACAGTGTGCCTAAAAAAAAGTATTGGCGCTTTCTTTAAATGTAATAATTTTTTTTTTAATTTGTTCAAACGATTTGAATCTTTTATAAATATTAGAAAAATTCGTTTACTAGCTAATGCGAAGAAAAGAAAATTAAAAATCGTGACCTTCACTTTTTTCTTTGCAATTCATCTGATCAATATATGTAGCAGTTTAATAAAAAAAAATTGTTCACATTTGCTAGTAAACAAATTCTTCTATTATTTAAAAGAGATTCAAGCCGTTTGGGTAAATTTAAAAAAATGATTCCTTTTTAAAGGGTGCGCCAATCCTTTTTTTGGGTACTGTAAAGGGGCGTCAAAATCGTTTATGTGCTTCTGGCCTGTCAAAGTCGCTCTGGATCGGCATTTGCAAAGCTGTGCAAAGCTATGCAAAGCTATGCAAAGCTGTGCAAAACTTTTCGCCGTCGTTACGTCAGCGGTAATTATTACAACGCTATCACCGGGCTCTGTGATTGGTAGCGACACCGAAAAACGAGTTGCCGAGGCGTATGTGTTCGGTGGTCGCGCAATCTCCAGCTGAAACGGGTTATCGGACTATGTCGCCTCCAGAGTTCTTATCGGCTACCGACGGAACTTGCTGTCGTCTAGTTACCATTTTTATGCGAGACGATTCGGTTAGTCCAGCCACGCAGGATTTGGTGTAGCTCGGTATTTCGTCCTAGGAATTGCTATTCCCTCGGAGTCGTGTTCTAAACATACTCCGAATCAATCGGTACGAGTTAAAGCCGACTTGCAAATTGTGCTTACTATTTTTTTTACTTCAAGTTCTTGTAGTTCTTGTCATTTATCATTTCTTTAGGCAGTATACCTGTTAGTTTTATGGTTCTAGATAAGTTAGTTTCCTATTTCTGAACAAACTACAAATGAATCGGTACGATATAGACGTTAACATCGACTTGCAAATTTGCAGTTACCATTTTTTACTTTAAGACCTGTTTGTAGATGCCAGTCAGGCCATTTCTTTAGACGATGGACCTGTTAGTTTTCTAGTTCCAGGCAACTAATGAACTCTATACATCAGTTGTTGTGAGCTTAATCGATTCATTGGAATCCGCTTGCCGGTTTTACCAGTTACCATATTTTTACACTGTGTGCTTGTCAGTTTCCAATTTCTTAACAAACTATTAATCAATTGTTATGGGTAGCCTGCGGATTCTATGCATGTAAATGAGTAGATGTAATTGTAAAACATTAAAGACATTACAGGAGTTTACAAATACTATTGTATAATTAAAATTAAAAAGGGAAAATCAACATTTTTACTTGAAAATATAACTTTATTAAATTAGGTATTGTCTGTTTTTGTCGATGACCTATTGCCGTCTTTCAGACAGTGTCATAATTCCATATCAGTGTCGCCAGATCAACCCAAAACTGGGTGGATTTTCCTCTTCTCCTTTTCCCCTTCCACTATCCCATTCCACTCCTGCGCACACTCCAACGTCACGCACTAAGACCGTAGACTGGTCACGTGACGTGCCGCGCAACGTGTTACATATTACTCTGGTCATCAGAGAGGTGGTAAACTGTATTCCCCTCGATTTAACCGATCTGGCAACACTGTTCGATATACATAAAACTGAAAAAAAATTTGGAAAACCAATTTTGACACTGCCTTTCTTTTAAGGCTTCATCCCCATATACGGCACATAACTTCTTGTATGCTTGTGATGCGTTCCTGCCTTTTCGGAAATAATAATAAAATATGTCTGAAATTCGCGTTTTGTTCTTCCATTTTTAAATTGGGATAATAACGAAACTAAATAACTAATCGATACAATTTTCTTATTAATTAAAGGTGGAAGTCCAAACATCAAGAAAACAATATAGGTTAGGTGCTTTGAACACGTTGACAAAACAAAAGTATGCGTTAGAACATCTATCGACAAAATCCGCAATCAGTTGCCAACCCAATATACAGGGTGAGTCGGGAGGAACGGACCAAATTCTAGGAGTGGATTGTACACAGGAAAATATTGTAAAAAATGACATTTTTTTTTATTTGAGAAAATCTCAGAAGAGATTTATTGCATCGTTAGGTGTAAGTATAAATATAATATACAAAACGTATAATAACAATAAATATAATATACACTGACACATTAGCAGTATTATAAATTGCTGTACTTTGAAAACAAATGACAATCGCATAAGAACATTGAGTTTTTTAAAATTATTTTCCTGTGTACAATCCACTCCTAGAGTTTGGTCCGTTCCTCCCGACTCACCCTGTATAAACATCCGCAGTCTAATGATAAGTAACATAGGTCCACATGATCAGGTGTCAATCTCATTGTCAGATACAAACACCTTTAAATAATAAAAAATTAGCACGTCCTATACCACTAGATCAATAAAGGAATCTTTCTTCCTCAAAGCTCAATACATCTCAATACATCACAATACATCAAAGGACCATCTTCAAACATCCACAAAACAATGTCACCAAAGAGCACATTATCATACCTCTCCATATTCCACAAAACCGCTACTCCACCTTTACCCACCAGTTTTCCCAGATTCCCTAAAATCCACTCATCGGTTTCATTTTCAAGGACGACCATGTCCAGATCTATCGATAAGCCCCATCGACAAAAAGGGCCGTTCGGCGACGTGACCTTGTAAACTCTCCGAATTCCACGGAATGGTAACTTTCTACATTAACGCTAAACGTGCCAAGCACAAAATATATGGACCGGTTATTTTGAAATTGGTGTAAGTCGAATTTGCCTTCTTTCAAGATATTTAAAAGTTTGCATTTTATTCGTTCCAAAAATATAAATAAAGTGCAGTAAGTTTGACAATGTTTCTATGAATTTAGAAATATTTAAATTGATTACATAAATGACTTTTATGCGAATTTAACTATGAAATATTCTTTTTGGGTGGTGGTCTTACGACAATTTATGATAAACCACTGTTAGGCAATTTCATTTACTGACGAATTTGAAATTGATCAAAACATATGGATATTTTCAAACACTAAGCGTGAAATTTTTATACAAAAAATGTTCAATCTAAATTATTTGTTTATTTTGTGATTTCTCGATTTTTCACAAAAATTAACCTATACTACAAAATAAACGTTCCATATATATATTTACTTAGATTTTATACGGTTCTTTTTATAATATGTGCTTAACCCTTTAGCCACTATTGGCGCCTAGAGACGCAATTTATTTAACCCCTTATGCTATAACATCGAGTCAGACTCGCGATGAAGATTTCGAACAGGATCAAGTAAATATGTATGTTATTAATTTCTTTTAAATCGAAATAAAATTCTAATTTTGTTGCCAATATAGTATAGCCATTGGATCCCCCTTCTTCTAATAAATTATGAATAACAATGAAGTGTTAACCACTGTAATCGCAAAATAAATCGCAGCACAAGGGGTTCATAAAACAAAAACTGAAAATTTTATTTTTCTGCTATTATAATTACTGTACCAAACCTCTTCCATCTCTCAGATCGTAAGCAGATTTGGTACACGCAATCTACCAATGTCAAAATTAATTTCCAATTCCATAATAAATAATTTCGTCACCCAGATGTGGGCGACATGGCGATCAAAGTGTTAAAGGTCCATTTATACTGAGCAGTACAGCGTCAGTTATGTTCAGTGATGCCAGAAACACCCAAAACTGGGTTGATTTTCCATTCCTCCTTTTCCCCTTCCACTATCCCATTCCACTACCTGAGCAGACTCCTACGTCCCCCACTAAGACCGTAGACCGGTCACGTGACGTACCGCGCAACGTGTCACATATTACTCTGGTCATCAGGGAGGTGGTAAACTGTATTCCCCTCGATTTTACCGATCTGGCACTACTGGCTATGTTCGTATCTAATGTTTTTTTTTAACCTGTTTATTGCAGAATAAAATTGTACAGTCTTATAAATGGTAACAACAAACATTCAAAAAATACCACTCAGTATTGCAAGTTTATCTAATTGTTCACTCGCGTACCAATCTCTTAGATATACAGTCTTTAGAAGGTGGTTGGTATAATACTGGCTTATAACGACTAGTTATTTTATTAAGTAAGTAACGCTTAAAGGCTATGAGGGGTTCGAGTGGGGGAAAAAAGAAATATGATTTTTATTTAAAAAACCCCCATGTGTTCGTGTCTAATGTGTAGACAGCGTATATGTATAAACGCACGATACAAAATCAGTTTAACCAAATTCTGTCCGAGCTCCTGAGTCGACACTGCGCTGCTGAGTATTAACCCTTTTGCTACGGCAAACTTTGACGCGTACCGCTTTGTACCATACGGCAGGATTTCAATCGCGACCTCCACTGAGAATGGCGGAATTTTTCGTCAGCTTGCATTTCTCGTTGTAATGTGAACGCCTATAGGACTATCGTTTCAGTGGACCGAAGTAAGTAAGTTAATCGCTATAGGCGCCAACAGTACCAGGAAACCAAATTTTAAAAGTGCCTTTAGGCGTCAGCAGTAACCAAAGGGTTAATTGTCCTTATCTTACCTCGCTACGCTGACACGATAGGCGCCCACTTGACAATGAGAAATGCACGCTGACGAACAATTTCGCCATTTTCAGTGTGAATAGGTCGCGATCGAATTCCCACCGTATAGTACGAGCGGTACGCATCAAAGTCTGCGGTAGTGAAAGGTTTAAACAAACAAGTCAACTCGAACTATTCCTATGAAAGTGGTTTTAAAGTTTCAATAATAATTGTGAGATAGAAAACTGTTGATTTAACACTAGATTTACGGGGCCCGTCAAAATGACGAATTCAACAATTTTTAATTTACGATTATTAACCCTTTGCACTCGGAAGTATTTTAACTCCGTAACCAAACTTTTTGTTTTCGATCAAGAATAATTCCATTCTATATGATTTTTATCATTTTGAAGAAATGAAACTGATATAATACCTCATAGAATACTTAAATGTTTGATAACTAATTTATTGAATATCAATTTAATAATGTAAACAATATTTTGAATAATGGTATAGCAATTTTTAGTGGTGCCTCAGAGTCACCACTCGAGTGCTAAGGGTTAAGAGTGTAAGGAGGCATTCGTGAGGAATTATTAAATAGATTTATTTTTTGTGTACATATTACAATAAAAATCACTGAAGATCTAAGTAAATACAATTTTATTATTTTTATAAAGCAATGTAAAATAATCAATTTTAGTGTTCCGTAAACCTAGTGTTAATCATGGTAGGTTTAGTGTTAAGCTAGTCGGTGTGTCACAGTGTGTCACCAGAGTCGATGACGAGAACCGTGTCCAGCCCGTGTCTGAAACGGGCCGATCCTCTACGTTGGAAGGCGGACTGCGGACCAATCTCGCATTCGGTCGTTATCGGTGACCGATGGCAGCCGTGCACGGCCGACGCCTGCGGGCCACGCTGATCAAGCGGCCGGCTCTCTCGGGCAGATCGCGCGCACGCTGTCTTTAGTACACGCGCGCCACGCGGCCACGAACACGCGCGCGTTCCGCTCCGGTCTGGCTCACGTTCGCTCTTCGCTTACTCCTTGGAATTTTGGCAATCGGTGACACATAGTGGATTCATTAGAAAAGGTAAACAACCTTTACGCTTCGATAACCGTATAGTAACAGTCACGTGTTGCGTCCGGTAACTAACTAAAACGTTTACGGTCTAACCAACGAACATGATTCTCACCTATTCCTCTTCCGTTTCAGAGCAGTATGCGTGTTCCTCTTCGTCGTCGAGCAGCACGCGTGTTCCTGTACATGTATGCGTTGTCTGTGCACGCACACGTGCAACTCGACGTCTCCATGTACACGCGCAGTTCGATATCTCACGTGCTGCTCGATGTCTTTATATACATACATGAAATTCAATGTTTCTATGTGCATGTGTATGTAGGTGAAGTTGAATGTTTCTATGTAATCGTGTACATTGTACATACCTGCAGTTCAATATTTTTATGTGTACGCGTATATAGGTGAAGTTCGATGTTCCGAATTACGTACACGAAGTTCAATGTTTCTTTGTACACGTGTATGTAGGTGAAGTTCGATGTTTCGATGTACATACGCGCAGTTCAATGTTTCCATGTACACGTGTATATAGGTGAAGTCCAATGTTTCTATGTACACGTGTATGTAGGTGAACTTCAATGTTTCTATGCAAACGTGAACATTGTACATACCTGCACTTCAATGTTTCCATGTACACGCGTATATAGGTGAAGTTCGATGTTTCTATGTGAACGTGTACATTGTACATACTTACAGTTCAATGTTTCTATATACACGTGTATATAGATGAAGCTCGATGATTCGTACACGTGTATGTACGTGAAGTTCGATGTTTCGATGTACGTACACGAAGTTCAATGTTTCCATGTACACGTGTATATAGATGAAGTTCGATGATTCGATGTACGTACGCGAAGTTCAACTTTTTCCACGTACACGTGTATATAGGTGAAGTCCAATATTTCTATGTACACGTGTATGTAGGTGAAGTTCAATGTTCCGAATTACATACACGAAGTTCAATGTTTCCATGTACAGGTGTATATAGATGAAGTTCGATGATTCGATGTACATACGCGAAGTCCAATGTTTCCTCCTGTACACGTGTATGTACGTGAAGTTCGATGTTCCGAATTACATACACGAAGTTTAATGTTTCTATGTACACGTGTATGTAGGTGAACTTCAATGTTTCTATGCAAACGTGAACATTGTACATACCTGCACTTCAATGTTTCCATGTACACGCGTATATAGGTGAAGTTCAATGTTTCGAATTACATACACGAAGTTCAATGTTTCTACGTACACGTGCATGTAGGTGAAGTTCGATGTTTCTATGTGAACGTGTACATTGTACATACTTACAGTTCAATGTTTCTACATACACGTGTATATAGATGAAGTTCGATGATTCGTACACGTGTATGTACGTGAAGTTCGATGTTTCGATGTACGTACGCGAAGTTCAACTTTTTCCATGTACATGTGTATATAGGTGAAGTCCAATATTTCTATGTACACGTGTATGTAGGTGAAGTTCAATGTTCCGAATTACATACACGAAGTTTAATGTTTCTATGTACATGTGTATATAGATGAAGTTCGATGACTCGATGTACATACGCGGAGTTCAATGTTTCCATGTACACGTGTATATAGGTGAAGTTCAATGTTTCGACGTACATATGTATATAGATGAAGTTCGATGATTCGATGTACATACGCGGAGTTCAATGTTTCCATGTACACGTGTATATAGGTGAAGTTCAATGTTTCGATGTACATACCTTCGGTTGAATGTTTCCATGTAGACGTGTATATAGGTGAAGTTCAATGTTTCTATGTACACGCGTATATAGGTGAAGTTCGATGATTCGATGTACATACGCGAAGTTCAATATTTCTTTGTACACGTGTATATGCAGGGTGTCCCAGGTTTTAACAGCCAAACTTTGTCGGTATATTCTAAGGAACTAAATAAGAAAATATATGTTATGCATATAAACATTGGTCGTTTAAAGCCTTATTACAGATTTACGATGAATATAAACATTTTGTAGGGTCCAGTGACAAACAACAGTTTGACATGAAGTTACTCTGTGCTACAATGCAGGAATAGATCAGCAATATTTATATTTAATCTGTTGTCTATAGGAGTCGTATTTACTATCTGAGAATTTAACTTAATTAATATTAATTGTAAGAAATAATTAATAAATTATGATTCTTTACGTCATTTTTAGTTTTGTCGTAACTATTGAATAATGCTATCTATGTTAATATAACATGTTTTTCTTACTTAGAAGCGTAGAATATACTGACAAACTTTGGTTGTTAAAACCTGGGACACTCTGTACGTGATGTTCAAAGTTCCCATTTACTCGTGTATACACGTGAAGTTTAATGTTTCCATGTACAAGTGTACGTCCAGTTCGATATCTCTATGTACACGCGTAAATGAAGTTGGATATCTCTATTCACACGTCTACGTGAACTAGGATTGTCTTTATGTAAACGTGCAGTTCGATGTCTTTACGTGCACGTGTACTTGCTGTTTAACGTGTCCATATACACGCACACGTGCAGTTCGACGTCTCCATGTACACGTGTCTGTGACTGCACTTGTGTCCCGTGACGCTTGCGCGCACTTCCCGCCTCTACCCAGACGCATGCGCGCTCGGTCGCATCCCTTTGCACGTGGTCGGCCACACAACACGTGCGCGATTTTCCACCGTCCGAGTTCCCGATGTTTTCACCAGGAAAATTAAACTGTTTCCCTCAAACGAGGGAACTTTTCTGTAGGGTTTGTAACAGAAAAGTTTATTAAATAATTATTGTCTCGAATGTGTTGTGTTTCTCGAATTTGTATAGACTTTCTGGATTTTTAAATCTGGAGCAATTTCTTTGATTTTGACTCAAATCTGTTGTGTTTCTGGAATTTGTTTAGCCTTTCTAGGTTTTTATATTAATCTTTCGTATAATCAGAGTGTAACGTGGTTTTTGATTTGAAGTGTGGTATTTTATCAATACTGGTATAAAATTTGCAATCTTTTATTCAGTTTGATCAGTCATGTATCGAATCATCACTATAGCTCCGAAGCTTGATTTGAAACCATAGTATTTTCTACAGTTTTAACACGATTGTGGTTGGTATTGTATTTAGTTAAATACAAAACTGTGAGAATATTGTAATGGTTAAATTTAGCTGCTACATCATTTTTGACTTGTTAAAATTATTGAACGAAGAAATATGCTTTTATGTATCTTCTGTTTTTTTTTTAAAAATAGTTGACTTGGACACATTTTATTTTGCATTAAAATCTCCAGTCTACTTATAACAATATTTCTGCGGACGATAGAAGAATTCTGTTTTCGTTAGAGAACATCCGGTACACCAACCGCAAATGTTAATCACATCGAGAGACCGTACATACCACGATTTCCGTGGAAATTTGAAAGTCGATCGAACCGTTGCTGTACGTTGCTTAAGCTTGATTTATCTTTCCATCGAACAAGCATGTTGAAAAACGTGCGATAATTGCCGCGAGCGTCCTCGTCTGGCGAATGTACAATTATTATGTGTACCAAAGCCGATCCATCGGTCGCGGAATCAGGATTCTGATTCATCGATTTATCCTACGAGCGAGCGTAAAAAATTCTGCATTCCATTCGAAATCATAAATTTGAAATTATCAATACTCTATTATATACATTGTTCCAAATTCATAATTTATTTTAATCACCAAAATAACTAAACTTAATTCTTAATCTATTTTAACCTCTAAAATACCTGAACGTAATTCTTAATCTATTTTAATCTCCAAAATAACTAAACTTAATTCTTAATCTACTTTAATCTCCAAAATAACTAAACTGAATTCTTAATCTATTTTAATTTCCAAAATTGATAAACTTAATTCTTAATCTATTTTCATCTCTAAAATAACTGAACTTAATTCTTAATCTATTTTAATCTCAAAAATTAAAAAACTTAATTCTTAATCTAGTTTAATCTCAGAAATTAAAAAAATTAATTCTTAATCTATTTTAATCTCAAAAATTAAAAAACTTAATTCTTAATCTATTTTAATCTCAAAAATTAAAAAACTTTATTCTTAATCTATTTTAATCTCCGAAATTAATAATCTTAATTTTTAATCTACTTTAACCTCCAAAATAACTGAACTTAATTCTTAATCTATTTTAATCTCAAAAATTAAGGAACTCAATTCTTAATCTACTTTAATCTCTAAAGTAACTGAACTTAATTCTTAAATCTCTAATTTGTAATCTATAAATTCTTAATCAAATCAAAACTAGATATTAAGAATTCAGTTATAAATAATCGAGAGCAATTTTAACTAGAAAACATTTCTTCCGACCTCGAATATTTCCATTCTACAGGTCTATTTTTCATTTTATGCATATGAAACTCATGCTGATTACTCACACAATTTATAAGTTTTTAATAATCACTTAAATATGAACAAATATAACCCTCCACGGACAACCTGGGTCGTATCGAAATGTCACTATTGAATTTCTTTTTTTCCCGATACTTATATTTCCCCATTAATGTTTTAAACATTTGATGGCCCAACAAGTATATATTAAAATAGAAACTTCAATATATATTCCAAAATTTATTATGATCATTTTAAAGCCACAAACAGGAAAAGAATTAGTCGTGAACACAAACGACCCAGTATGCAAACGACGTCGATAAAAAAAGATTGCAGACGTACGGTTAAAAATGTAAAAAATATTTTGAATAATGCAATTATTAGTAGCCTCCACACGAGCGCAGAGGGTTAATATTTCACGTCAAAAATCCTAAAAATTCTACTATCCACGCTGTACTATAATCTAATAGCCCGTTAGTTCCTCAGAAAAATTCCTAGAAGGGACAGTCGATGCCTCAACACTGACATTCAGTAATATCATGAATGAAAGACAGCGAGAGGCAATCGGAATCGTCGGGCACAGAGAATCGGAGCTGAGGGCGATGGCTCGAGGGAGGAGGGGCCACGTGCTGGGGCCAAAGTTCGCGGGAACTTATCTGCCGATTCGCTGTGCATTTATTTACCAACATTCGCGAGCCGAGGATCTGACTCAACCGAGGAGAAAGAGAGAGAGAGAGAAAGAGAAGGGGAACACAGTCCTGTTCGGGAATGGTCGTAAACAGGCCAATAAACCTTGGACATCCCCTTAGCTGCTCGCACAGCCCTCCCACGCGTTGGACCTTTTGTTTGCAGAGTTTGCCCAGGTCAGGAAAACCTAGGAAACGGTAAACTACTGTGTAGAGTGTAGAACTCAGATCATATACAGGGTGGACCACGAAGCGTGATCAGCTTAGACTATTCTAAGGGCGAAGCACTTCCTTCCTCTATGGTAACGGCGGATGCTGGTGGGGGACAGTGGGCGCTATGGTGGGGACGGTGTTGTATCAATTGAGACAAAAATACCCATTCCCTGCTCCACACCGTCGTTTTTGAAGGTACATCATTAGTAGACGGATCTTTATGCAAAATAAACATTTTCTACTTGAATTGCAACAAACTATAGTAACATAGAAATTTAATTTCTTTGTTAATATGTTTAATAGCTCGAAAATATTATGTCAGTTTTTCTAAAATCTTCTAATGTTGTTATTATTGTTGTCTAATCATTAAACTGTGGATCTTTAAGCAAAATCCGACTGCATCAATTGTAAGGAACAGAAGCTAAATAAAATTGTCATTCTTTCTTTAGCAATTTCAACAAGATGGAAATATTAGATGGTCGTTGTATATGAAATGTCCGGTTTCCGAATGCAAATGTTACGTAGTGTTTTAATCAAAAATAATATTATAATCTACATAGGTTCATTATGTTTATGTAGATCATTTGAAGATACAAAGCTAATCTTTTAAGCCGTATTTTCAGTTTCTATTTGCATATCCTACTTTACTTTTAATTAAAGTTCATTTCATCGTCGTGTATTTTTTACTTGAATATGAATGAGAAAATAAACATATTGAAAATATTATGTGAAAGTCAAAACAATTGCAGCTTTGTTATTTTTTATGAAGCAATGAAAATTGAGCATTTATAGTGCCTAGTGTTAATTTAATCAGTGACTGGAACTGAAACTGAAAATTTGAAAAATTATTTGCAGTGATTTTTTAAAATGTTGAAAGTCACATAAACGTGGAAAAGATCCTTACTCCAGACACTGAATTGTAATGATAGTGTCCTAAAGAAATGATTGTTTGCTCCAATTAAGTAACCTAATCAGTGATCGGAATAAAAGAAAAACACATTGGTGAGTGCTCTTGTATTTAATCAAGATTGTCGACTTATCTATCATCTCGAGCCGGAGGTTCTGACATTGTTAGTTTCGAGGGCTACTAATAAACACTTTGTAGACGGAACGATGTACAAACTGATACATAAGCCCGATGATCAGGTGTCACTATCGTCCCCCGATGACTAAACAATTTTTAAATCGGTAGAAATCGATGACATCAAGCTCTTTGATTATTTCTAGCACGCTAGAAATTAACAATTTTCCCAAAATCACTTTCGGATCCTGAAATCGAGGCCTACACCTTAGTAGCACTTATGGTTGGCCAACAGTATCCAACTAGTTCGGAGTTCGTTGAGATATAGTTACTGTTTTTGCCTACAAATTCTCGAACTATTTAAAAATACGAACATTGTTTCGATAGAATTTTTTTTAAATTGATTTTCGAAGAAGTTAGATTTTTGATTGAATCGATTTCTGTCGTTGCGATTCAGAATCGATTTTTTTGCAAGAATCGGCCATCTTTACTTGGCGTTTAAGATGTTCACATTCCTCCGGCGCCATTCGAAGCACCTTCCCCGCTTAGGTTCTTCCCCCACTCTTAGACTTCATCGTTATAATGAATAGTAGTGGGAAGCTCCCACCACGAAAGCCGCGCGGCGCGCGCAGCACTCACTAACTCTACGGCTGTACGTAGTAGTGGGAAGAGGTTCGATGGTGGGGACCTTGCAGTTCTCGGAGGGGAATACGTTGGAACTCCCTGCACTGAACCTACCACTGTCAAACGACCAGTTTTCTACATCACAATTATTCAAATTATAAAAACGCTTCCATAGGAAATGATTAAATTGTCTTTTTTATTTAAGCACATACTATAATACAATGAAAACCGCACAAAGTTTAAGTAAATTCAATCTTATCACTTCTATAAGACGTTTCACTTTTGTACTAGGGGTGTGCGAGTACTCGAAATTTCGGGTTCGGGTCGGGTTGGGAAATTTGTTCGGAATCGGGTCGGGATCCCAAAAGCTTACAAACTTCGGGTACCCGAAATGGTACTCAGGTCGGGACGAGGTCCCGAAAGTTTGCAATATTCGGGAACTCGAAGTTAAAGTTGTATTTATATAAGTATAATGCTGTTTTAATCTTTTATTTTCATTGGCAGGTTCAGAACGATTTTTGTGTTTTTAGTGTAATCGGTTATCGGCCCAACCCGACTCGATAATTGTCCGACGCGACCCGAGGCTTGGGTGCCCGCACACCTCTGTTTTGTACGTTTTGTCCTTGGGAAGTTTAGTGTTATTCGCATTAAGTCCTACGTTGTGTATAATGGTTGGCTCACTTAAAAAATAGGATGACGCATCAATATTGCATCAAAGGCCCATCAAAATGTCTATAATAATTGCTACTAGGGTAGTAACTAGGGGTGTGCTAAAACTCGAAAATGTATAAATCTCGATGATCGAGACGGGTCGGGTTCTCGAAAATTTCAGGATTCTCGATTGTGTCGAGATTCTCGAAAATGTTTCAGATTCTCGAAGGTTTCGGGATTCTCGAAAATTTTAGGGTGTTCAGTACTCTTTTACCGTCGACAATAATTGCTACTAGGGTAGTAACTAGGGGTGTGCTAAAACTGGAAAAATGTATGTATCTCGATGGTCGAGACGGGTCGGGTTCTCGAAAATTTCAGGATTCTCGATTGTGTCGAGATTCTCGAAAATGTTTCAAATTCTCGAAGGTTTCGGGATTCTCGAAAATTTTAGGGTGTTCAGTACTCTTTTACCGTCGACAATAATTGCTACTAGGGTAGTAACTAGGGGTGTGCTAAAACTGGAAAAATGTATGCATCTCGATGGTCGAAACGGGTCGGGTTCTCGAAAATTTCAGGATTCTCGATTGTGTCGAGATTCTCGAAAATGTTTCAAATTCTCGAAGGTTTCGGGATTCTCGGAAATTTTAGGGTGTTGAGTACTCTTTTATCGTTGTGAGACTCCTTTTCGGAAACACCTCAAATATCGGAAATCTCATACCGCGATCGATTTTGAAGCGAGTCTCATAACGGTAATCGAGTACTGAACACCCTAACATTTTCGAGAAAATGTGATTTCGAGACTTTCGCGAACCCCAAACTCTCGAAAATCTCGAACATCTTCGAGAATCCTGAAATTTTTGAGAGTCTGAACATAATCGAGAATCCCAAAATTTTCGAGAACTCGTCCCGATCTTGATAAAAATTCTCGTCTCGACTCGACATTTTCGAGTTCTGGCACACCACTAGTAGTAACTGCGAGGTTCAATTTTGGATTTCAGAAGCTTCATGACACAGATATCGATCTATTATAGGCTTCTGTTTCTGATTCTGTCCTCTCGATACACGTTTCTAGACCCCCTCGGTCGGTTCCGGTATCGAGGACGTGGCTTATCGCCTAAACGGATCGAGATCTCGGTAATCGCGACTCGGTTTGCGAAAACAGATAGCTCTGTTTGCTAATTACATTGTCGTCCGACTTATCTACACAAATCGTGGCCAGATCGATAAATCTTCCCAGTTTTTGGATGATAAGCCCGAAGAACGTGAAGAGCTGAAGATCGAGCTAATTTCGATAAGAAATCTATAGGAGGATATTGAACTGGAATTTGCGTTCTTAGGGAAGTAAGAAAAGGAAAGATTATTCATTGTAGTATTAACAAATTATCTACCGGCGATTATTCAACAATTTTTGGAAGTCCATGGTGGAGGATTTTTTAATAGATCCTCCAACAGCAGCAAAGAACTCAGTCGTGAAACAATAGTAACCCTCCCTTCTACTATAACACCGAGTCAGACTTATGATGCAAGTTTCATAGAAAGTTTACTAAACATTTATGTCACTAAATTCTTTTAAACCGGAGTAAAATTCTATTTTGTTGTTGTCAATATATAGAAAATATGTAGGCATCTAGTAGATATCAGTTTTCTTTTTCTTCTAGAAATTAACAAACGATAAAGCGATTTAGATCAATGTAACTGTAAAATAAAATGAAAAATAGAATAATGAAATAAAATAATAAAATAAAGAAATAAAATAAAGAAATAAAATAATAAAATAATTAAATCAAATAGTAAAATAATTAAATCTAATCTTTTTCTTCTAGAAATCAACAAATTACAAAGAGATTCAGATCACTGTCACTGTAAAATAAAATCTAAAATAGAATAATGAAATAAAATCTTTTCTTTCTAAAATTAACAAACGAGAAAGAGATTCAGATCACTGTAACTATAAAATAAAGCCTAAAATAGGGTAATGAAATAAAATAATAAAATAATGAAATAAAATCTTTTCTTCTAGAAATTAACTATACTGTGTAATTACTCTGTAACTATAAAATAACTTGTAAATCGTTCTACTTTCGTCTTTTAACGTTCTATCGACTGGTTAGTCGTTAATGTTATTTTTTTGTTGCTTACATTCCACAGTTTTATAAATTTCAGGAGGTTCTCTCTGTGGTAGGAATTTATTTGCGACGGACGATACAACAGTTCGCCGGAAAACAACATAAAAACTGATCTGTGTTTATCGAACACGTTATCGTCTTCTTTTTAATCGTTGCTCGTGTCGTTGACTGCATTTCGACCATTCAGTTTCTCGGTTACGTGCTTTTTATTGCATGACTCGTGCAGTTTTTTACTCGTTTGATGCGCTGACAATAAGAGTCACTGTTGAAAAAGTTAGTACAATTTAATTCTTAATACTAAAAGTACGTCGCAAGAATGGGTTCACAATTTGTTGATCTACGATTATTATACATTCTTGCCATTTATGTATGTAGAATGTGGAATGTAGAATGTAGAATGCAGAGCAATTTGAAATAGTCACTTTAAGTGCACTGTTCTAGATTCACTGTTAAAAAGTTTAACAACACAATTGAATAATGTTGAAAAGTTAGAAGTATACTCTTTTTGACGCTTCACTTATTTTTGCCCATGAAGGGATTAACAGAATGAAAATAGTAGACAATTTTGTTTTGTAAATATGCGTGGTAATGACACAAATATTTTATTCAATTGATTCAGCTCCTATAGATTATTACTCTTTATTATGCAGAATCAAAAAGTTCAGCACCGATTGCAAGAAACAGAAGCAAAATAAAAATGTCCTTTACATTATTTATTCAATCATTTTGTTAAGTCAGGTATATAACTAATAAATATTCTCAAATTCGTTTCGAATCATTCCTCTCTATCAATCTTCGTCTTTTCATATTTTATATAACTGCACAATCGTTAACATCAAAATTGAATAATTTTAAAACGTTAGAGCAGGGATGGGCATTTTTGTCTCAATTCAGACAAAACTGTCCCCACAATAGCGCCCACTGTCCCCCACCAGCATCCGCCGTTACCAAAGAGGAACAGTGTGCAGGCCTCGCGCATGAAAGAGAGGTTGGTGGGAGAAGCAGGCGCTTGAGGGGCCCCTACCGTGCCCATCCCTGCGTTAGAGGGAGACTCTTTTTAACGCTTTGTTTATTTTTCCCCATGAAGGGATTAACAGAATGAAAATAGTAGACAATTTTGTTCTGTAAATATGCATGGCAATAAGACGAATGTTTTATTGAATTCACCTCCTATAAATTATTACTCTATATTATGCAGAATCAAAATGTCTAGCACCGATTGAAAGAAACGGAAGCCAAATAAAAATGTCCTTCTTTACATTATTTATATAATCATTTTGTTAAGTCAAGAATATAACTAAGAAATGTTCTCAAATTTTTTTCGAATCATTCCTCTCTATCAATCTTCGTCTACTCTTTATTTAAATAAATGCATAAAAATCGCAGTCCATAGATTACGCTATTTGTCATTGAATTCAATGTTGCCGTAAAATATCACATATTTTTCAATTTTTGTTTTTTCAAACAAATTTCTCCCGAATCGACGAAACAATATTATGATCACGATATTAACTCAACGGTGACACGATTTTTACGCGAGACAAAGTCAACGATGGAAATAGAGCTTTCGTCGGTATCACGTTGTTCGAACACTTGGGACAACAATCGAATGGAAAATTATATCGTGGCAAATAAATATTGGAACGTCGCTGGTAACGGATCGGTATGACGGCTGGCGCTAATATTTGCACGTAGAGTCTGTCCCATAAAAACAAGTTGGCGATATCTGGAAAAATAAATGTATTGCGAAAGAATGCAATACGAATCGGAAGTACATTTCAAATCTTAATATGCTCTGACACTGGATTAACCTTGCAATACGATAAATTTTACGATTACAGTAATGTTGTATTAATAAATGCAATACAAAACGACTGTGTATATAACGTATAAAATAAATTTGAACAATTTGTTTAACCCATTGCTCATTGCAGATTTATTGTACGATTACAGTGATTAGAACTTTTTTGTTCTTCGCAATGTCTTACTGAAACAAGGAAGATTATATTTATTCTATGTATTCTCTAATTGCTATATATATCGACAAGAACAAAATAAAATTTTATTTGGTTTTAACGGAAATTAATAAGATACACTAAATAAACTTTTAGTGGGTTCTCTTTTAAACCTCCATCACGAGTCTCACTCGATGTTACAGTGCAAAAGTTTAAATTGTGTATAATGTATATTAAATACGACGTTGAAATGATTCTGGATCGTTATTGGTTGGAGCAACAACTAACAGTAATTTTACATTACAAATTTACATTTATTATTATTATTATTACATTTATTACATTTATTTGTACTACGACTTATTCTATGGTTATAGCCATTGCAACATCTTCGGCATGCAAATGCTTCTAGAAGAAAAATTAAATTTATATTTTTTGTGTGTCTGTATTTTCTCTAATGGTTAAATATCCATGACAATTTTATTCCGGGTTTAAAGGAAATTAATAACACGTATGTTTAATGAATTCTGTTCGAAATCTTCGTCACGAGTCTGACTCGTTGTAGACAAATGAGACAAAATCGTCCTCACCATAGCGCCCACTGTCCCCCACCAGCATCTGCCGTTACCGTGCGCAGGCGTCGCGCATCAAAGAGAGGTTGGTGGGAGAAGCAGGCGTTTGAGGTGCTCCACCCGTGCCCATGCCTGATCTATGGTAACGGCGGATGCTAGTGGGGGACAGTGGGCGCTATGGTGGGGACGGTTTTGTCTCAATTGAGACAAAAATGCCCACCCCTGTCGTAGGACAAGGGGTTAAAGGACTAACATCTGATATATCGACTACTATATGAAAAAGACTGAGTGGCCCTATTGGCCCTTTTCTTTCCTTGAAAATTTAAAATTGACGTAATTACAGCAATTTTTCGAAGTAGGTACAAAATTAAAAATTTCCCGTATAGAGGTTACAATTTGTTTAGTGCGAAGAAAATTAATAGAAAACACACCAAAAACGTTGCAAAACTATGATGGATAATGCAGGAAATTTGGTCCATTATTGAGTAAAAGCGGGTTAGTGTTTTAAGTGTAGATTCGACCGAGTCTTTTTTACAAATGTATAAATATTTACAGAAATATCGCCGACACGCTCTTGCGGGACAGATTGTACGTATAAATACCTTGACTCTTGACGTCAATGGTTTTGCCATTGCCGGGGCCGAACGTGTGTAATAATGGTCACGAAATCGGGTTTATCTGACGGGCAGGAATTTCGTAAATACTCGAGAGAAGGAAACCGAGCACCGAGTGGCTCCTGTTATCGTAATTAATCGGAGTAGTGGATCTACGAGATGATCTTGATCTCGATGGCTCGAATGGTCACAGAATGGTACCGTGCACGAGCAAACTTTCCGACCTTGCCACCTGTCTGATCGATAAACAGATTTTTCGTAGAGTTTAACCTCGATTTATAACCCATTTGCAAAGTTCAATCAAATTTGTGCCACCTTTTCTAGGATGTTTCTAATCAATTTTGCAATCAAAATGGTAATTGTATGATTATACAAGATTCTTCTACATCATGCTGTAAATACAAGTATGTAATTATTAAACTGTGGATTTTATGTCTATAACAAAGGGAAGATTAAAATAATTTTCGAATATTTATACAATATCATCCATCACTTATTCAAATTATTGAATGGAGAGTGTGAAAAGGGACATTTTTATTTGGCTACTGTTTCTTGTGATTGAGGTGGAACATTTTTTTTCTGCATGAAGAAAAATGATTACCAAAAAATCTGATTGTTAATCATTCAATAAAACATTTTGATTATGTCGTTACCATTTTCAAAGTATGCATACTTTCGTGTACACGTGCATATGTATAGTGTGGATTCGAGTAATTAGTATAATATTGCGATTGTACAGTTTAGTAATGAAAAAGAAGAGAAAAGAGAAAATATAAAGAATAATTGAAATAGTTTGAAGGGTGTAGAAATTTCGAGGTTAGAAATATTAGTAATTAATATTTAATATTGTAATAATTTGGATTTGAGAAATTAGTATAATATCGTATATTTGCACACTTTCATGATGGAAAACTAGAGAGAAGAAGCACGCACGAAATAAATAAAATAATGTGAAGGATGTAGTCATTTCGAGGATTGAAATATTAGTATGGATTTAAGAAGTTTAGTGTAATAATTTGGATTTGAGAAATTAGTATAATGTTGTATATTTGCAGACTTTTATGATGGAAAAGTAGAGAGAAGAAACAAATACACTGCGGTCACTAATAATGTGAAAAGGGGCATGTGACCTAAAAAATTAAATTAAAAAAAAAGCGTGTCGGAAATGAATAAAATAATGTGAAGGGTGTACTGATCAGTGATGCTAGAACGGTTGAATCGAGGGGAATACAGTTTACCACCTCTTTGATGACCAGAGTAATATGTGATACGTTGCGCGGTACGTCACGTGACCAGTCTACGGTCTTAGTGGGGGACGTTGGAGTGCGCTCAGGAAGTGGAATGGGATAGTGGAAGGGGAAAATGAGGAGAGGGAAATAGACCCACTTTTGGGTGGCATCACTGGTACTGATTTCGAGGGTTGACATATTAGTAGGGATTCAAGAAGTTTATTCTGGATTTAAAAAATTAGTATAATATTGTATATTTGCACACATTCATGCTGGAACAGTAGAAAGAAGAAGCACGTAGGAAATAAATAAAATAATGTAAAAGATGTAGTGATTTCGAGGGTTGAAATATTAGTAGGAATTCGAGAAGTTTATTGTCAATTTACACACTTTCATGATGGAAAAGTAGAAAGAGGAAGCACGTAGGAAATAAATAAAATAATGTACAGGATGTAGTAGTTTCGAGGTTAGAAATACTAGTAAGGATTCGAGAAATTTATAGTGGATTTGCACGCTTTCATGATAGAAAAGTAGAGAGAAGAAGCACGTAGGAAATAAATAAAATAATTTGCATGCTGTAGTGATTTCAAGGGTTGAAATATTAGTAGAGATTCGAGAAGTTTACTGTGGATTTAAAAAATTACTATAATATTACATATTTGCCCACTTTCACGATGAAAAAATAGGGAAAAGTAGCACGTAGGACATAAATAAAATAATGTGAAGGATGCACTGATTTCGAGGGTTGAAATATTAGTAGAGATTCAAGAAGTTTATTGTGGATTTAAAAAATTACTATAATATTGCATATTTTCCCACTTTTACGATGGAAAGATAGAGAAAAGAAGTACGTAGGAAATAAATAAACTAATGTGAAGGATGCACTGATTTCGTGGGTTGAAATATTAGTAGAGATTCAAGAAATTTACTGTGGATTTAAAAAATTACTACAATATTGCATATTTGCCCACTTTCACGATGAAAAAATACAGAAAAGAAGCACGTAGGAAATAAATAAAATAATGTGAAGGATGTAGTGATTTCGATGGATGAAATGTTAATGTGAATTTGATAGATTAGTGTAAGATGCAGGGTAGCAGTGTCGATTTCACGTGGTAATTAAGTACGCGTGCATTAAGAACAGATCCGGTTGGTCGATTGTGCCCATCTTTGTCGGTGCCTGGTCCCGTTCTTCGCGTTAGCCGGTACCAATTAGCGTCCCATGAAAATTCAATTGAAAACCTGACAATTTTCCAATTAAACTCAATACACCGACTAAATCGAATTGAAACGAGAGCCGGTGTCCCTAACGAGAGAGCTCCTTTCCCGCCATCAAGAAGAATAGTTTGTTTCCGCGACATTTCCAGGAAGACGCGATGAATGCCCGACGACTTCGAGCGATCCTGCTCGCTTCTTGGATCGAAATGAACGGACTTCCTCTCGTTAACAGGCTCGTTTCATTCAGCAGAATATCGATCTAGCCGAAAACCAAGTTATCTAAACTATCACTTCAATGCTACTCTCAGAAAACATTTTGATTATTCGTATTTTTCGAGAGTGGAACGATTTTCTTAACTTTAAGCAAATTTATTAGATTCAATTTTTATAATGCAAATTTTAGGCATTCATGACAGAAATGACTACACTACAGAACTCTACGAAGAAAATAGTATTAGAATGTTGTTGTATAATTCTGAAGATTTAATTAAATGATCAGAAGAATGAGCTGTTCTCTAGAATTGACTATTTGATTTGCAAACCGCGGATTTTATGAATTCATGAGAAAAGTGAATAAGATACAAAATTTTGATGGCATTAGAAGAATGCAAAAATATTATTATACTATTTTTGATTTATGATAATGTTCAACAGAAGAAATATATTTTTATCTAATTTGTGTTCCCTAGATTTGACTATTTGATTTGCAAACCGCGGATTTTATGAATTTATGAGAAAAGTGAATAAGATACAAAATTTTGATGGCATTAGAAGAATGCAAAAATATTATTATACTATTTTTGATTTATGAAAATGTTCAACAGAAGAAATACATTTTTATTTAATTTGTGTTCCCTAGGTTTGACTATTTGATTTGTAAACTGCGGATTTTATGAATTTATGAGATAATTGAATGAGATACATAATTTTGAAGGCATTAGAAGAATGCAAAAATATTATTATACTATTTTTGATTTATGAAAATGTTCAAAAGAAGAAATACATTTTTATTTAATTTGCTTTCCCTAGAATTGACTATTTGATTTGTAAACTGCGAATATGAGAAAAATGAATAGGTGAAATATAAACTGTGATGGTCCTAAATGAATTTGAGAATATTAGTACACTATTTTTGACTTATTAAAATTATCAGAAAAAGGAATTAATTTATATGTAATTTCTGTTCCCTAGAATTGACTATTTGATTTTTAAATCACAGATTTAATGCATTTATGAGAAAAGTGAAAAGGATACAAAATTTTTATGGCATTAGAAGAATACAAAAATATTATTACACCATTTTATACGTATCAGAATAATCAAAGAAGGAATACATTTTGATTTACGTAACTCTGGTTCCTCACAATCGGCTTCGAGAGGTTTTATTTCGCACGAGGATGATCTGGATTAATTTTGGTTTTGATTTTATGCATTAATGACAAAAATGAGTAGGTGTAATTTAAAAGAGTAAAAAGATTGAAATTGTAAAAATTGATTGAATGTAGTCTGGAATTGATGCTTAAACATTTTATTTTGCATAAAGATCCGCAGTCTAGTGATGAAACACGTGCTCTACTAATTGCTCAATAATGCGATCTTTCTATTTATCCCACGTACGCGCTAAGCAACTCGGTTGAAACAGAAAAATCTGAATTCTATTACAACATCGACGATATACCATAAAAATTGATCTCGATTCCGCGAAGTCCAGATTCGACTGCTTGGCGAAAGTAATCGTGCAGAGTTCACGTAATCAGCAATTGCAGCACGAGGATATTAATGAGCGTGCTCGACGTGCTGTAATCTCCAGCAAAATGTCAATTTATTTTTACAAGTCCTCCATTAATACCTCGATTGTCGCATTACCCACATATGACACGATTCCTGACCCGAAGTTAAAAACGACTCTCCGACGCTGAATAAATCACTCGTAATCAGTGAATTACTGTGCGAAGATTAAAGAAAGTTGAATGAGTAACTCCGTCGAGAATTTTTTACTTATTAGTCGGCGATTCTGTTTGTGAAAGAATCACGAACGGGGTTCCGTTGAGTATAAAAGTATGTTCGAGTCGAACAGTTGCGACACATAGTGCGTTGAAAACTCTGTTTTCTGCACAAAATTCGATTACTCCAAAATTATAGGTGACACGAAAAAATGTTTTCAGCTGAAACTTCTAGGGCAGGCAGTTCCAACCAGTAGCCAGTGTCGCCAGATCGCTGAAATCGAGGGGAATACAATTTACCACCTCTTTGATGACCAGAGTAATATGTAACACGATGCGTTACACGTCACGTGACCAGTCTTAGTGGGGGACGTTGGAGTGTGCGCAGGAGTGGAAGGGGATAGTGGAAGGGGAAAAGGAGGAGAGGAAAATCAACCCAGTTTTGGGTTGATCTGGCGACACTGCCGGTAGCTCCGGAGCTATTCGAGGCTCCTTCCCCGCTTAGGTTCTTCCCCCACTCTTAGACCTCATCGTTATAATGTATAGTAGTGGGAAGCTCCCACCACGAGAGCCGCGCTACGCGCGCAGCAGTTACTTTACGGTTGTACGTAGTAGTGGGAAGAGGTTCGATGGTGGGGACCTTGCATTTCTCGGAGGGGAATACGTTGGAACGTATTCGTTTGACATTGCAGTAACCTTGAAAAGCTCTGTAGAGGTTACAATTTAAATTTTCAGTGGTAACCTATATTTCTGATTACGTTATTCTTGAAGGTAACACCAGGACGTTTTCAAAACACTAAAATCTTTTGTCTCTGCGTAAACTAATTCAGTAATATTTTAACTCATAATTCCACATAGTTCAGTCGGACTTTGTGGAAAGTATCTTTATCGAAGAAGCGTCTGAACATCTTCGATAAAGATATTTTTCAAAAATATCTCGATAATTAACAATTTGTTGACCATTTTATCCCAATACTTTTTTACGTAGAATAACGAGTAGAATCTATCCATGTAACAAAAAGTATGCATTTCCATTAAAAAAAAAATGCAATTGTTGATTGCACATGCACCATTGCACTTTAAAAAAAATGAGGTCCCATGGATGTAGTACTCTTCAAACCATTCAACTTTTTTTTTTTATGTTTTTCTGTAACTGCACTTGCAACGAAGTTATACAGTTGCGTGAACCACCCTGTATAGGGGCGCCAGTTCATAGCGCTTACACTTATTGTTATAGTTAGAGTCACGAACAAATTGAGAGGTTCAAATTGAAATACGAAATTAATACGCAAAAAAGTTTCAGATACAAATGTTTGAATTCCTCCAAATAAAATATGAATTGAATTTTATTAAAAAAGGATTATTTCTGGTGTTGTATATATATAAAAATACTGTATATATATCCATATATTATATATATACATATATTATATATATATACATATATTATATATATATACATATATTATATATATATATACATATATTATATATATACATACATTATATATATATATATATATATATGTATATATATATAAATGACGTAATTATGGATGGCGTCCCTATTATGCAGGGTTAATTATATTTTTCTGAATTAAAAAAAAATATATATACATATACAGTATTTTTAATTCAGAAAAATATAATTAACCCTGCATAATAGGGACGCCATCCATAATTACGTCATTTACCCTATGTCCAACCCTCCATCTCTCAGTTGCTTCGTACTCCTCTAGCTCCACTCGTTAATTTTGAATTAAACATAAACATAGCGTTGTATGATTGATTGAGAAGCGTTCGTTCTAAGAGCAGCGTCCGGCAAACAAACAACTGAAATTACAGTCTCGGTCGTGCGCGTAATTGCCATTTATCTTGCGTGTTATAGTAATGTTTTAATCGTCGTGTTGTGGCACCGTAAACGTCTTTGGCCGTCTCATGTGCCTTTTATCTGGGTTAAGCAATAAGACAGAGAGCCGAAGACGCGGAGCAACAAAACGACAAGAGCGTTATCCATCGATTGGAAAAGTTTCTGCCGGTGATAGACGCTCTCTGGAAAACACTATTCCAAGAAACGAGGTGGCCAAACAATAACTTATCGAAATGTGCCATTTAAATGTTGTTGGGGTGGCTATAAATACGTATCTGCACATTGAGACACAACCGGACCACGGTCGAACAGCTTCCGTTGAGAAACCGCCATTGTCGAGGTGTCTTATGAACGTCATCACGAATCCGAGGTCCTCTTTGTTCTCGTAGGTGCTTGGATAGTTCATAGTGTTGTCGCGAAGAGTGCTACAAGACTGTACAGGATAAGCGCAGTGAATTTATCCCTACCACTGCGGGGTTTCCCCCTCCAGGGCCCGAGGAGCTCGACCTGTTATTCGTTGATCAATATCAAAATAGTAAACGTTTTCTAATCAAATGTTTCTAAGCCCTTGCCATAAAATTTTCTTTACGTCTACAATAATTATAACGTCTTCATCCCCAAAAATGTCAAAGAAGAGAAAAAAAAATTTTTTTGCATGACTACATTTACTTCAATGCTTAAATACTGATTACACAAAAGTAGAATTTTATTTCGTTTGAAAAGAAAGGTATAACTTTCATCTTTGTTAAATTTTATTTAAAATCTTCATCACGAGTCGACTCGTTAAAATACGACAAGGGGTTAAATCTCAAAGTAACGGTTCTTTCCATTTAAGTTTTAATACAACTCCCCCGGAACTCGTTTTAAAAACAATATCCCCTCGCTTCAACGGCAATGATCGGCCATAAAAACCATCCTTAGCATAATCCCGATTGTTCCACCCCCATTAGAGCTCGGAATCTCAGCGATACTGAGCCCACTATTATTATTATTATTATTATTATTCGATGATTGTCCAAAGGGCAGTAGTTTAGCGGCGTTTAATGCCGATAGATCGTTGTTTCTCTTGTTCTCCTCATTCTGTTATCGTTTTCCTTATCCACCGGATAAAACACACAAAGAGAGAGAGAAAGGAGAGGGGTGAGGGGGAGGAAGGAAAGGTTTTGGTATCGAGCAAGAAATGAATTCTCGAACAAACGGGCCACTGCATTATGTCCAGCGCAACAAGATAATAACTATCTCGTCGTTTCCCAGAGATAATTACTTCTTCTGGTTTCTGGAGCACACGATTACCTCGACGATGTCCAACCCTCTCCCTCTCCCCCCCTCTCTCTCTCTCTCATTCTCTCCTCTTTGAATTCGCCCGGCCACCATACGAGAATTTCTCTCCCATGGACTCGTTTTTCTATCGCTATTATTGAGCGGCGAACTATTCTCGGACCAGTCATGGAGCCGGGGATTATTTCGAGATGTCTCGGGGCCGGTGTCGTTCCACTGCTACTTGCACTTCTGCATTTGTACGGCGTTCCTCGGCAACCAAACTGGAACGCTGGATCTACGAAATCCTCCCAAACAACTATTTATTCGATGCACAGTGGTCTTCTCGAAATAGTTTCTTCGTCTTCGAACTTTTAAAGCACTTCAAGACTGCCGGCTTCCACTATTTTTGTTCTTGTTTGTGCTCCGTATTTTCTACCGGCGTTCTCCATTTTGCGACGCTAAGGAGGGAGAACCAGATTCAAAGCCACTTTTCATGGCGTTCAATTATTATATAATGTATCGGCCCTCTTCTTCAATTTTTGAGTTCTGATCTCTGTGATTCACCCTGTTTTTGTTCTCGTTTGTGTTCAATGTTTTCTAGCGGCGTTACGCGTTCTCCATTTTGCGACCCTAAGGAGGGAGAACCAGGTTCAAAACCAATTTTCATATCATTCGATTATTATATAATGTATTGCCCCTCTTCTTCAATTTTTTAGAACTGATCTCTATGATTCATCCTGTTTTTGTTCTCGTTTGTGTTCAGTATTTTCTAGCGGCGCTACGCGTCCTCCATTTTGTGACCCTAAGGAGGAAGAACCAGATTCAAAGCCACTTTTCATGGCATTCAATTATGATGTAATGTTTTGCCCCTCTTCTTCAATTTTTGAGAACTGATCTCTGTGATACATCCCGTTTTTGTTCTCTTTTGTGTTCAGTATTTTCTAGCCGCGTTACGCGCTCTCCATTTTGTGACTCTAAGGAGGGAAAACCAGATTCGAAGCCACTTTTAATTTCATTCGATTATTATATAATATATTGCCTCCCTTCTTCAATTTTTGAGAACTGATCTCTCCGATTTACCCTGTTTTTGTTCTCGTTTGTGTTCAGTATTTTCCAGCGGCGCTACGCGTCCTCCATTTTGCGACGCTAAGGAGGAAGAACCAGGTTCAAAACCAATTTTCATATCATTCGATTATTATATAATGCAGGGATGGTCATTTTTGTCTCAATTGAGGCAAACTGTCCCCACCATAACGCCTACTGTCCCTCACCATAGCGGCCACTATCCCCCACCAGCATCCGCCGTTACCATAGACTCTATGGCATAGAGGAAGGAAGAGCTTCGTCTGCCGCGAACAATGAGCAGACATCGCGCATGAAAGAGAGGTTGGTGGGAGGAGCAGGCGTTTGAGGGGCACCTACCGTGCCCATCCCTGATATAATGTATCGCCCCTCGTCTTCAATTTTTGAGAACTGATCTCTATGATTCACCATGTTTTTGTTTTCGTTTGTGTTCAGTATTTTCTAGCGACACTACGCGTCCTCCATTTTGCGACGCTAAGGAGGAAGAACCAGGTTCAAAACCACTTTTCATATCATTCAATTATTATTGTATAATGTATTACACCTCTTTTTCAATCTTTAGGGCCGATTTCTATGATTTGCCTGTTTTTGTTCTTGTTCGTGTTTAGTATTCTATAGCGTCCCGCTGTGTTCTCTATTTCGCGACGCTAACGAACGAGGAACCAAGTTTAACCTTTTCTCAGACGAGGATTTTTAAAAAAATTAACAATATTTTCCTCAGAAAAGTAAGTTCTAAGACCCGATGACCGCGCCTTCTCCTTGTTAGTGGTAATTATATATAATAGCCAGTAATTATATATAATCACCGGATTAATCACATTTACCGTAACATATTCAATCAGAATTCGCTGATCGAAAGAAAGTTTCTCTTTGCCGGTGTCGTGTCGGTTTTCGTCCTATTTCGAGGACGAAGTCTACGGAAAGCTCGCTAAACCGTAAAGTACACGATCGTTCAGGATTCTAGAGACGTTGCGGTTACGGGATCGCTTTTATCGAGTTTCGACACGAAGACCGGTGACAGTTCGGTTGGATGATGCAATTTTTTCGAGCTATGTCTGTCAGCGACGCGTGCACGAGCTAACCGGGTTAGTTATGGTTCACTGTTTCGTATCGCGGCCATTTTTGCTGTACTGGCATGCGATAGCTGGTCGGATTACCAGTTCGCAATTTCCGGGATAACCCCGGGGATGTTTTACATTAACAATAATCCGCGATCTTTGGTCGTGGAAAGTGAAATTGGCGAATGTTCAATAAAACGTTCAATCCTCTTAACTTTGACTGATTTAACATTATATTCAACGCTATAGTATTGAATTGGACTGTAGATTTAATCCTTCGCAGTCGAATAGTAATTGTATGGTACTAGTAAAAATTGCCATACTGCTGCTAATTGCACATTTGTAATTTTCAAACATTATTACTTCATACAAAAATTATTAAAATTCAGCATTATGTGTATTCTGCTCCTAACTGCACATTTGTAATTTTCAAACATTATTATTTCATATAAAAATGATTAGAATTCAGAGTTATGTGTATTCTGCTGCTAAATGCATATTTGCAATTTTTAAACATTATTACTTCATACAGAAATTATTAGAATCCACTATTATGTGTATTCTGCTGCTAACTGCACATTTGTAATTTTCAAACATTATTATTTCATATAAAAATGATTAGAATTCAGAGTTATGTGTATTTTGCTGCTAACTGCACATTTGTAATTTTCAAACATTATTATTTCATATAAAAATGATTAGAATTCAGAGTTATGTGTATTCTGCTGCTAAATGCATATTTGTAATTTTTAAACATTATTACTTCATACAGAAATTATTAGAATCCACTATTATGTGTATTCTGCTGCTAACTGCACATTTGTAATTTTCAAACATTATTATTTCATATAAAAATGATTAGAATTCAGAGTTATGTGTATTTTGCTGCTAAATGCACATTTGTAATTTTTAAGCATTGTTACTTCATATAAAAATGATTAGAATTCAGAGTTATGTGTATTCTGCTGCTAAATGCACATTTGTAATTTTCCAACATTATTACTTCATATATGAAAATTATTTGAATCCAGTATTATGCGCATACTGCTGCCAAATGCACATTTGTAATTTTCAAACATTATTGCTCCATATAAAAATTATTGGAATCCAGTATTATGTGTATTCTGCTGCAAAATGCACATTAGTAATTTTCATACATCATTACTTCATATAATTAAGATTAAAATTCATAATTATGTGTATACTGCTGCTAAATGCACACTTGTAATTTTCAAACATTATTACTTCATATAAAAATGATTTGAATGCAGTATTATGTGCATACTGCTGTTAAACGCACATTTGTAATTTTCAAACATTATTTCTCCATATAAAAATTATTGGAATCCAGTATTATGTGTATTCTGCTGCAAATGCACATTTGTAATTTTCAAACATCATTACTTTATATTAAAATGATTGGAATTCAGAGTTATGTGCATACTGCATCTAAATGCACATTTGTAACTTTCAGACATTAATACTTCATACAAAAGTAATAAGGATTCACTGTAGATGGACTGTCTTTAAAAAATTTATTGTTTCAGTAATATGTAAGATTGTCAACGTATGCAAATGGTTCTAATAATTTAATCACCTACTATACTACACAATCAGGATGATAAAGAAATACAAATGTGAATGAGAATGTGAAACACATCAGGGTTAATCGATAATAAGTTTGTAAGAGTGTTAAGTAGTCTTCTTGAAGAGAAATTTAATTCAAAATTAGTTCGGATGCGTGTCTACATAGTGGGAATGTATCAGTCTCGGTATTAGCATTATGAATCATCGTAACCGGAGAGATTACGCTCTGAAAGCCAACAAAGATAATTTATTTAAGATTTTGAAATTCTGGGTACGGTAATCTGTGAGCTCTTTGCTTTTGATTTGCCAGTAATCTTCTTGTGCGTGAGATTAAACACGTAGTAGGAAGTCTAAAGTTAATATTATTTTAATAATAATTTGTTTATCTCAGTTATTCTGAGCTGGTTGCAATTTTATTCACGCTGCAAGAAAATATAATAATTCTTCAATTGTCAAGTCTTGCGCTTGTTATTATTCATTTGAAAAATGTGTGCCACATTGCAGCATCAAAATAAAAAATTTTCCTGTCCATTCAACGATAGTCAACTAGCTTATCTGTCATCATTCGATAGTGTCAACTCTTTATTTAGATTCCAGATAATTTCTCCATCCCTGGTAACCAAAACGTAATTGTTTCCTCGCGTTCCAAAAACGGTGCCCTTTTATCAATTAATGCGACAAACAGAATATCAAATAGTGTTTGTAATCCTCGTTTCATCAGATTACATATGTTTCTCTCCGGGCAGGGCTGAATTAAGATTTTCGAAGGCCTTAAGCACTTCAAAGATAGTTTATTGTTTGTATTTTTACAACTACACCTTTCGATCATGTTCTCCTCATGTGATCCTTGATAAATTCCTCCGTGGGAAAACTTTTATAGTACCACCCTTAGCATACTTACTATTATTTACTCACTATTAGACTATGGATTTTATGTTTACAACAAAAATGTATAGAGCAAATGCGAGACAGTGAAAACATTTAATGAATTTAAAGATACTGTCGTATTGTTTTCAGCTTATTATAAATATTAATAAAAGGGATCAATGTTTATGTAGCTCCTGTACTCTACTTATCATTGACTATTATCACTCCAAAAAACCCATAAAATCGTAAGATATTGTTGTATTGTTATTAGCTTATTAATTAATGTATTTTTATTTTTCATAACAATCCACAGTCTACTTATCATTGACTATTATCACCCCAAAAAATCCCATAAAATCGTAGTAATCTAGTGAATGAAGTCGAAGTTAAAAAGTTAAAATAAAAACAACGATTGCTCCATTAATCTTCTTAGATCCCATAAATCCTAATGAATGAATCTTTACGAAAACATGTTGTGACAAACATTAACTTTTATCGCTTCGTGTGCCTCGTAAACAACGGTATTTATATTTTCCATCTTCTTTCGATTTTATCATTGAAAAAGAACTATTTAAGATTTGGCATAGTCGATACGTAGTCAGCTAAAAATTTGTTGTCTTAACTTCAATGAGGAAAAATCAAGTTTGATGCTTCTTTTCGCAACATTATTATATAATTTTGCGATAGATGTATTTATTGCTCGGAATCTTCAATTTTTATGGTAAAATCGAAAATCTGAAAGAAAACCCTTTCTTTACTCCATTTATTTAACACTAAACCTACCACCGCCAGTCAAATGATCGTTTTCAGATTTTTTATTTTACAATTATTGGAGTTACAATAAAGATGCTTCCACTGGAAATGGTTATGCATACTTTTTTTATTCCATTATATATTACAGTAAAAATGGCACAAAATCTAAATAAATTCAATCGCGCCATTTTTATAAGGGAGCACATACTAGTCACATTTAATGGTCGGTAGGTTTAGTGTTAATTTTTGCCGTTAATTACAAAAATGGAACACTCATTCGCGAATCATGTCTTCAGATTTAAAAATGAATTTACGTACTAATATACAGGGTGTTCATTTGAAAACTTTCCAGCCGAATATCTCGAAAAGTATGAAAGATATTAAAAAAGTGTAAAACACGCGACCAAGGATTTCGAGAGGGAAACAGGTGGGCAGTACCAGTGTTTTATTTGGGTGACGTTTTAAAGGTCATTTGAAGGTCACCTTTCTTTTTTCAAATGGAAACATATATTTTTTATTATGAGATCTTATTGTACGTAAAAAAACCAGCAATTTTCGTAGGATACTTTTTTTTATCTGCCCACTAGTTTCGGAGATATTTAAAGAGCAATAATTTGCATAAAACGCGCATAATTTGCACCAAAATGCGAAAAACAAGAAAATATCAGGCCTGTCATGAAGTAACAAACATATGTATAAAGATATATGTAATTCATTTTATAGAAACTAAAAAATACAAAATTGACAAAAAGTTGGTCGAAAATTACTATCATCAGTAGACTAGGTGGATTTTATTTATTTATGACAAAGTTGCGTAAGGGAAATCTGAAATAGTAGAAAGATTAGAAGAAGTTAAGAATATGTCAATCAATGTATAACAATTCTTAAAGGAAGAATAAACTTTTTTTCATTCTATTATTTGTAACTGATGCAGAAGATTTTTATTCTGCCTAAAGATCCGCAGTCTAATCAACACTATCATAGATCATTAATCTATTAATCAAAAATTGACCATACAAATATGTGCGCGACATAAATTTTTGTTTTCAACAGTTTGCATTTTTGAAAATCCGTTATTTTGGATACCGTGTGTAAAAGTTATCGGGTAAATCGGAGGATAGGTGTACTTTGATATTATATACCGTTCAAGGTTACTCAAGGTTGCGCAGTTAAGGTATTAAAGATAGATAAAAAATTGTATCATCCTCAATTGTGTTAATGAACGTGTCAATAGTTAACTTGACACAGTGTTAATCGATTAATGCAGCCCTCAGCTCGTTTATGATCAAGTTCCAAGTAATTGTGGATCATAGGGGGGTTGATTGATTTCCAAAACCGCCGAAATTAAGTATTAGCCTACTCGGGGATGGCCGTTCTTATGGTCGTTCGACTGATTCGAGAGTCCAGGGGGCAGAACTGTCCGTCTCGAGGAAGGGGAGCCTCCGCCTAAAAATAATCAGGGGCCCCTCTTATCAGCCGTTCTCGTTTACACAATCCTGTTTGCACAATACTCGACGAAGCCGTGCAACAATACGCGTTTGACTGTGCGCCTACACGTGGAGGCGTCACGAGATGAAGACAACACAGTAGCTAGCCTAATCGGCGCTCACCGCACCGCACGGGTGTTGAAATGCTCCCAACAAACAGGCCAGCATCCACCTACTTGTATTTATATCCGTGGCGACCTTGCGCTGAACGATCGTCAAAAGGGACAACGAGGAAGAAGAACGTGGAAAGGGACGTTGACCTGCCTGCGCCGATCTTGGCCGGTCGAGGTGTCGCATAGTCGTCGAAATGACACCATCTATTAGGTCTATCCACGATCCATCTATCCGTGAAGTCTTTGCATTGTTGCAATGGTGCATACAGCGAATGCTCGATAATTGTCCACAACACGGGTTCGGCCAGGGACAATTATCGTGCAGAAGATATTATTTTTCGACCTCTGCCGAACGTAAGGACGGACTAAATATCTCTGAAAATAGTGCGCAGATAAAAAAAAAGTATTGTACGAAAATTACTGGTCTTTTTACGTACAATAAGATCCCATAATAAAATATATAGGTTTCCATTTGAAAAAACAAAGTTGACCTTCAAATGACCTTGAAAACGCCACCCAAATAAAAAACTGGTACTGCCTCCCTCTTTCCCCCTCGAAATCATTGGACACGTGTTTTACAGTTTTTTAATATCCTTCATACTTTTCGAAAAATTGTAATAAACAACTAGTACTGTTGTTTTCGTGGTGCTGACAAATTTTGTATTTTTTTTACGTTTCTGTTACGTCACATCTAGGAAATAAATCCTTCTTTAATGGAACTCAAGTTGTTTAGTTCAATTTTAGAAAAGTTGTTCTATTGTAAAGAGTGTTCGAATATTAAATCAATTTTCATTACAATCTATTCAGTAGACCAAACTGGGATCTACGATGTGTAAGAAGGTTACAAAGGTAATTGCCGTAATAAATCTTGTCTTCCCTATTCTTATGTTATTAAATAGGCTGGTATGACTAAGTTTATGTGACTTTTATGAGCACCGACGTGGCAGTTAACGGGTTAAAATGAAACACATAAATACGAACGAGAAGGTAACTGTGTATTGGATTGTAAAATAATTGCATTTCGTTGCAAATGTAACTATGTTCTAAATTGCACGATTTAGTTCTGTTTCTGCATAGAACTATGATTACATGAAATCTATTTGCTATATCATGAAACTTTGTACGTGTATACAACTTTGATTTAAAAATTGTGTACATGACATTTTTATTATAGGCTCAAAAGTAGAAAAGTTAAAAATCGTGGCCTTTATCTTCTTCTTCGCAATTTCGACCAGCAACAATGTTTAGAAAATATTTTAACTCTTCATGTAGTAAATTAATTCTCCTAATATCTCAAAAACATTCAAGTTGCTTGGTTAAGTTTTGAAAAGCTATTCCTTTTTAATACGTTAATGAATATGATAATCTTCTAATCATAATAAAATGGTTGTCATTTTATTTGTCAATTTATTTATGTTCGAATTAACGAGGTTTTGTGGTACTGTTTGTATAACATCCGCATGCATATTTCTCTATAAAAACTGGATTCTCATAAAAACCCATCAATTCGCCAACAAAATCGTTCAATATTCTCAACCGGTCTCTTCCAAGATGGCGAAACATTCCAATCGAAACTGGATTTCCTTCAGTAAACTCGATCTCTTACCAGTTCGCTCGATAAATCGGTTTCGGTAGCATCGTTGTTCCGCCGTGATAAGGAGTACATTTACAGTGATAAGTATACTGCGGACTTTTATGCAAAATAAAAGTGGTTCGCATCGATTACAATAAACAGGAGTGAAACAGGAATTTCTTTTAATAATATTGATAAGCTGGGAGTGATACATTGAATCTTTAACCGTTCGGGGACGATTATGGATTGTCAGTTTCCTTCTACAGGGTACCCCAAAAATGTTGTATTTCCTTGAAAGAGATGATTCCTGAGATCATTTGAAGTAACTTTTTCCTTTGCGAAAATGTTCTCCGCGGTTCTGCTAAGGAGTTATGAACGAAAAACACGGACCAATCAGAGCGCGGCTAAAGCTGAGCGTGGCGTTGGCATTGGCCGAGCCGGGAGCCGTCCATTACAGCCACGCTCTGATTGGTCCGTATTTTTCGTTCATAACTCCTTAGCAAAGCCGCGGAGAACATTTTCGCAAAGGAAAAAGTTACTTCAAATCATCTCAGGAATCATCCCTTCCAAAGAAATACTACATTTTTGCAAGGGGTTAAACCCTTCGAATACGTGGATCGCCCACTCAACAGTCACAAAAATTACACAAAATCTATGCAATTTATTTAACAAAACAAATACTGAGAAGTTTAATTTTCTGATAATGATTACTAGACAGTGGAACTTTATACAAAATAAAAATTTTCTACTCGTATTCCAACAAATTGGAGTAAAATAGAATTTTCTTTCATAAACCGTCGCGAAATAACTTTTGCAAAGAGTTGAAAGCGACGTAAAATAAAAAAAAAAACTCGGAAACTACCGGACCAGTCAAAATGATTGGTTTCTAACTTTTTCTTTTACAAATATGGAAATTATAAATATGTTTCTAATTTTTTAGTAAACTTCTCTACTGAAGTGGATACTTAATCAAAAATTGTACCAAATCTGAATAAATGCAGACTTGTCGATGTTACAAAGCAATATACATTAAGCAATTAATTTGTTGAAAACAACGTAACAGTATTTTTAAATTTTTCTAATGTTTTTACTGGTCTAAATTACACCCACTCATTTTTGTCATAAATCCATAAAATCCGCTGTCTATTGATTACTATTTTAAACCTGTTCCATTTCGTAGATCGTAAGCAAACTTGGTACACTCAATCTACCAACGTAAAAAGTAATTGTCAATTCTGTATAAATAATTCCATCACCCAGATTTGAGCGACATAGCAAACAGCGTGTTAATCGATCTCCTGCTTTAAATCGCAGCTACTTATTTTTACCATAAGCGCATAAAATCCGCCGACTACCGATAAGGAGCACATTGTTTTTAATCATTGTTTTTCCTGCTTGATCCCCGGGAATTTGCTGCTGTCGTCGCTGGTATCAGGCAACGTTGATTTGCGAACTCCCGCCTCGAATGATCCATCGGCAAACAGCGCGCGCTGTGTTTTCGCACAGAGATATTCTCTCGAGCATGTAAATTGTTCCGGTTGTCATGGGTCGTATCTTATCGGCGATTCACAAAATATGTACAAGATACAAAGCGGCTCGGTCCGTTGCACTACGATGTGGCTACTCAATTGTCTGCGATCGCGGTGACCGGACAGTATCTCATTAGCTGTTCTCTGGTTAGATCACTTTTCGCCGGATAGATTAGGCTAGCGACACACTCTCTCTCTCCAGTTATTCTGTTTCCCGGTACGCGTTTCTCCAACGCCGCGTGTACCGGAAACTGTTTCTGGAAGCGCTCAGCTGATTCTGCGACGGTAAGTAGGAATTAGTGGGCTTTTGTTCTTTGTTTTGCAAAGTTGGAATGTGTTTGCTGTGTTTAGCGTGTTTAGGGGAATTAAAAGGGAGCATGGTCTCTGGTTTGTCACTTTTAGCTGGATAGTTTAGGCTAGTGAGTGTCTCTCGAGTTATTTCTCTGTAGCGTCGCGTGATCTTGGAACGGAAACTGTTTCTGTAAGTGTTCTGCTGATTCTGCGACGGTAAGTAGGAATTAGTGGGCTTTTGTTCTTTGTTTTGCAAAGTTGGAATGTGTTTGCTGTGTTTAGTGTGTTTAGGGGAATTAAAAGGGAGCATGGTCTCTGGTTTGTCACTTTTAGCTGGATAGTTTAGGCTAGTGAGTGTCTCTCGAGTTATTTCTCTGTAGCGTCGCGTGATCTTGGAACGGAAACTGTTTCTGTAAGCGCTCAGCTGATTCTGCGACGGTAAGTAGGAATTAGTGGGCTTTTGTTCTTTGTTTTGCAAAGTTGGAGTGTGTTTGCTGTGTTTAGTGTGTTTAGGGGAATTAAAAGGGAGCATGGTCTCTGGTTTGTCACTTTTAGCTGGATAGTTTAGGCTAGTGAGTGTCTCTCGAGTTATTTCTCTGTAGCGTCGCGTGATCTTGGAACGGAAACTGTTTCTGTAAGTGTTCTGCTGATTCTGCGACGGTAAGTAGGAATTAGTGGGCTTTTGTTCTTTGTTTTGCAAAGTTGGAATGTGTTTGCTGTGTTTAGTGTGTTTAGGGGAATTAAAAGGGAGCATGGTCTCTGGTTTGTCACTTTTAGCTGGATAGTTTAGGCTAGTGAGTGTCTCTCGAGTTATTTCTCTGTAGCGTCGCGTGATCTTGGAACGGAAACTGTTTCTGTAAGCGCTCAGCTGATTCTGCGACGGTAAGTAGGAATTAGTGGGCTTTTGTTCTTTGTTTTGCAAAGTTGGAATGTGTTTGCTGTGTTTAGTGTGTTTAGGGGAATTAAAAGGGAGCATGGTCTCTGGTTTGTCACTTTTAGCTGGATAGTTTAGGCTAGTGAGTGTCTCTCGAGTTATTTCTCTGTAGCGTCGCGTGATCTTGGAACGGAAACTGTTTCTGTAAGTGTTCTGCTGATTCTGCGACGGTAAGTAGGAATTAGTGGGCTTTTGTTCTTTACTTCGCAAAGTTGGAGTGTGTTTGGTGTGTTTAGTGTGTTTAGGAACTGGATCGAATTAGAAATTTATTTTTTTTCTCAATACGTTTAATAGATTAAAAATAATATAATAGTATTTTTTAATTCTTCTAATGGTTTTACTTTTTTAACCCTTTGCAATCGAATGGTGATTCTGAGGCACCAGGCAAAATTGCCGTACTATTATTCAAGTTTTCTTAGTTTTTGTATTATTAAATTTGTCTGTGTTCTATAAATTGCTAACCATTCAAATGTTGTATGAGAAAACAGGTTGTATGACAAACATTAAAATTGCTTCGAGTGCAAAGTTAAAAAATTAAATCGACCTTGAGATCACCTAGGTGCCTCCACCTAGATCAAAACATTTTCCGTTCAATCGATCTTTTCGTATGTCTATTCATTTCGCAGAAAACTCAATTGGTCGCATTGTAAGAATCATTCATCTGTACCTACACCCATGTGTAGGTGTGTGTGTGTCTGTAGGTGTTTAACAAAAATCGTTGAAAAACCAGGAAGTCAACCGATATTCCCTCGGCAGCTGGCTCGATCGCGGGAAATTGGTTCGCGTGGATCAAGGTCGACCGGCAGTATTGAGAAAGGTCAAGGTCGTCCGAACACGGCGAACAATCGGCACGTGACGAATAGTATCAGCTCAGACGAGAACTCCGGGGCCAGCTCTCCCGTTGTTCGTATAGCAATTCTAACGGGCTGATTGGCTCCTTTGCCGCTGCGCCGGGAGCCTAATCAGCTGCGAACAAGTTTTCTCAGGACCAATTCGAGATGCGTCCCGTCGATCCGACCGCGTAAATCTTCATACGCCGACTTCTCGGCCCCCTTGAACTTCAGTTCACGTCCATTCATCGACCCTGTTCGCATGCGACCATTAACTATCGTTACTAGTGTCTGTCAGGTAATTTCTCCCTTTTACAAAATTGTCAATCGAGCCAATCCTCCTTGTGTGAGCTAACAATTTGTCTAAAATTAATTTAGTCGATACTCCTCAATTTTTTCAGTCTTGTCATTGTTGCAAATTGCATGTACCCATTTTTGTCATTAATGCATAGAAGTCCGCAGTATAGTAATGGAGGAACGCAGAGGTCTTTAATCGTAATGTTGTGGCTATTTAAATTGTATTTTGTAAATTGCTTAATGCGACCATTAACTATCGTTACTAGTGTCTGTCAGGTAATTTCTCCCTTTTACAAAATTGTCAATCGAGCCAATCCTCCTTGTGTGAGCTAACAATTTGTCTAAAATTAATTTAGTCGATACTCCTCAATTTTTTCAGTCTTGTCATTGTTTCAAATTGCATGTACCCATTTTTGTCATTAATGCATAGAAATCCGCATTCTAGTAATGGAGGAACGCAGACGTCTTTAATCGTAATGTTGTGGCTATTTAAATTGTATTTTGTAAATTGCTTAATGCGACCATTAACTGTCGTTACTAGTGTCTGCCAGGTAATTGCTCCCTTTTACAAAATTGTCAATCGAGTCAATCCTCCTTGTGTGAGCTAACAATTTGTCTAAAATTAATTTAGTCGATACTCCTCAATTCTTTCAGTCTTTTCATTCTTGCAAATTGCATGTACCCATTTTTGTCATTAATGCATAGAAGTCCGCAGTATAGTAATGGAGGAACGCAGAGGTCTTTAATCGTAATCTTGTGGCTATTTAAATTGTATTTTGTAAATTGCTTAATGCGACAATTGTCTTTATTAGCAATTAACTGTCGTTACTAGTGTCTGCCTGAAACAGTTATGAAGTACCGAAAAAATGTTATAACTGTTACGAGAATATCGGTTCTCGCTTATATCGGTTACGGTTACGGTTCTCGAGAACCAATATTATAATGGTTCTATAACTGTTATTTTTAGGTTCTGGATTTCGGTTTCGGTTCTTCAGACTTCAGAACCTATAATATGTCCCGTATTGGTCTCATATTGGTTTTGCAGTTCTGCAACTGATATTTTTTGGTTCTGTATCGGCTATACAGGGTGTCTCAAAATTCCTTCAACATCCGGAAATGGAAGGTTCCCGGGATCATTTGAAGCAATATTTTCCTTTACAAAAATGGCATCCGCTGCTTTGTTTAAGAGTTATTAACGAAAAACGCAGACCAATCAGAGCGCAGCTACAGCGGATTGATTCTGTCTCGGCCAACGGCGACGCCACGCTAAGCGGGACCTGCCGCCGAGTCGGACTCCGTTCGCTGTAGCCGCGCTCTGATTGGTCCGTGTTTTTCCTTAATAACTCCATAACAAAGCCGTGAATGCCATTTTTGCAAAAGAAAATGTCGCATCAAATGATCTCAGGAACCTCTTATTTCCGGATATTGAAAGAATTTTGATACACCCAGTATGGCCGATACAGAACCAAAAAATATCAGTTGCAGAAATGCAAAACCGATATGAGACCGATACGGGACATATTATAGGTTCTGAAGTCTGAAGGACCGAAACCGAAATTCAGAACCTAAAAATAACAGTTATAGAACCGTTGTAAGATCGGTTCTCAAGAACCGTAACCGTAACCGATATAAGTGAGAACCGATATTCTCATAACAGTTACAATATCATTTCGGTTCTTCACAACTGTTTCAGTGAGAATCGATACACAACGGTTTCGAACAGTTATTTTCAAAACTGCTTCAACCCCTGGTCAGAACTGACATATTTCGGTTATTTTTCGGAGAACTGAAAAATGACAGTTATAGAACCGATATAATAACGGTTCTGAAGAACCGAAAATAGAACCGTTATAATATCGGTTCTCAAGAACCGTAACCGATATAAGCGAGAACCGATGTTCTCATAACAGTTACAACATCATTTCGGTTCTTCATAACTGTTTCAGTCAGAACCGATATAATATAACTGTTTCAAACAGTTATTTTCAGAACCGTTTCAACCCCTGCTTTTTCGTCATCGCCACAGATTTCTGGACGCTGTATTTATCGCGGCGTCGTTTTCCACTGATATCGGAGTCTGGTGACTCGCAAGCCGTTTCCGAGACTCTATGCGAAAGTTCGCTATAATATCAGTGATTCATGCGGACACCGTACAGTTTCCAACTGAGATTCGTCTCGTCAGGGATTGATTCGCGCTCCTCGTTGAAGATCGAAACGATCGAAGAGATCGCTGCCAATTGTTGAAAATCGTCGCAGAAGGTTGCTCGATTCGAGGTGATCTATATCCATAATTTTCTAGAATTTTTATTACAATTGGAACACAGGTGTTTCGATCCAACAGAAGTTTCTCTTTTGTTAATTAGCGTCGTTTGGGAAACGAATTGCTTCGTTAGTTGGTGAGATTGGATCGGTGCAATTCGATGGTCCATTTAACATTCTCATTTATTTATGTTGACTACCGTTAGATGAAGTTGGTGATCTCTTTTGTGCATTTATCGTGTGATATACGCTTTTGATGCACTGCACTTCCGGGTGCTCTTGAAATTGCAGTGAGAATTCAACATGAAACTAGCGTATTGTCTATCGCAAAATTTTGTGTATTTTTTAGTCAGAATTTTTGAATCGTTAATATTAATAATTGTGTGAATTATATTCTCTTTTAGCTATAATTTTTTAATCGATGATACTCATAATTGTATGCATAATATTCTTTAGAACATAAGTAGGGTTAAAGCACGTTTGTTTTTGAAATTTCTATGGAATCTCAAAATTAATCTAATATGTTGCTTCAAATAAAATTTTGTATTTCTTTTAGTTGCAATTTTTGAATAGTTGATATTAATAATCGTACGAATAAAATGATTTTGTTCTTCTCTTGTCGATTTTTACGGATTTTCAAAATTGATCTAATATATTTTCTGTCATACAATTTTGTATGTGTTTCGAGCCACAATTTTTCAGTTGTCAACATTAATAACCATATGAAAGTTTAGGATGTTTTTGTAGTTACAGCACGTTTAGGTCTCCATAATGTAGCTAAAGTAGAATCAATTAAAAATTCCTAAAATTTATGTCTCACTTTCTTCCCCGTACAGAAAACAAGTTTCATCTAAATATGTATAGGCTTCATTAAAAATTGTTTCGAAACACTGGTGGTTGCATAATTATCTGATGATGCTGATTCGCATCTGTATGATTCTCACGTTGAAACTGCAGATAATATACAAATTTACACGAACAAATATGGTAAAATGGAATTAACATTCTCCATATCAATTTGCCACTTTCTAAGAAATCTTCGATGCACAAGCAATATAAATCGTTGACACTAATTTATATTTTTTGTTAATCATTTTGATTATTTGAATTTTGTTCATCTTTATTATTTTGATTATTATTATGATAATAATTGGAATAAAGCAGTGCCAGTACGTTCTCTAAACGAGACTGGTGTATACTCCTTTATAATAATAACAGGATTGAAATTAAGACTGTGTGAATAATTATTAATATTATATGAATTATATGTTATATATTGTTTTGTAAATCCCTAGGGACTGACATGGCGTTTAACGTGTTAATAATCCAAAGATTTGCGATTTCGTTGTTCAGCGTCACATCTCGTCATCAGCTCGAGGGTGTGGCAGAAATGAGCGATTGTCGCAACTATTACAATAATTATCGCTCCGGTTTCCTATCGGTGCAAGAATAGCGACTCGAAAACTGGTCGTCCTACTTGATTTTCTGTGTTTTTTCTATCCGAGAATCTGCGCGAAATACCGTCGGAGAGGCTCGGTCGCCCGCTTTGTCCTCTTTTCGAAAAACGCGTGCACACGCGTATAATTTATAGGTATGATAATGCTCGTATTTTGCTTGTTCGACAGGCTGCGGCGAACCGATTCAACCAGCAGACAGGCGGTAATACATGCATAAAATATGAAATCATACATAAATAATTGAACGTAGCGCGCGCGTCCGTTCGACGACATTTGGAGGTGTGTGCTCGGTTAGTTTACCTAACACTGCAGTATTCTCTTTGCGAGAGTCGTAGCTTCGGATCTGCCGCGCGACATTCATAGAATAGAGACTGTATATTCTTTGTAGTGTGCCGAACGTAGAGAAAAATAGCGATTTGAGGTTCGGGCGTTCGGTAAACATCAACAGACTCTTGCTAACTCAGCCTTTTAAATTTAAAAATTGAAATTTTATGTTTTTGGGTTTTCGTCAATGAAACTTTTACCATTGTATTCGTTTCTTTCCTTTTTATTAAAGAGACACCAAAAACGGTATAATTACAATCGTAATTACTTTTCTAACAGGCGAGTAAAGTTTCGAACTGCACATTTACCGAATTCGTGTCTCTACCATGAATGTCAAGTCCAGAACTTTAATCGCTTGTTTCACAAGTAATTATGATCGTAACAATATCGCGTTTGGGGTAATATTAATTGGAAGAGGAGACCAATATGATGGTAAAAGTTTCATAAATAAAATAAAAATTAGAAAATTTGCAATATTTTGCTTCGCATACTATAGTGTGAGCCTCACCGATACTCGACCCCTCGCTGGCTCCGGTTTTCAGCATGTTTACCGGTTGACTGGTATTAAGGGAGAACCCCCAGTGGTGGGGATAAAATTTCGACATTCACGGTGTAGATCTTTGCGACACTCGCGGAGAGAACTCGGTAGTTTCTACTTTCCGGGGATGAAGGAATTGTACGATGATTTTCATCTAGACCTGTTTGGCGTCCCATAGAGTTCATAGTCGAATGGGATTATTAAAATGGTCGCCCAGCCATTAATGCTTATCTTGCAGTTAACGCCAGTTGACTATCCCGAGATACAAGAACATTAAACCTTATCTCTGCGTTTGGAATCATTATTAAACTGTGGATTTGATACGTCCAGAATAGAAATGAGTATCTTCGGTTCGAAGCAGAAAGATTAAAAGAATTTACGAAATTCCTATGTTTAAAATAACTCTTCTGTTCTTGTTACTAAAATTGGTAAAAAAAGATAGTTACTTGGCAGGTGACTCCTGTTAATTGCAACGAACGCAAACAATTATTTTATACAAAAATTTAACTTTGCGCAGGGACAAAGAGAGAAAGAGAAAGAAGAAAATGTAGGTTTAAAGGTAATGTTAAGATTAGGATAAGAAATAGCTTGTAAAGTGTTAGCAAGTAAGGCAGTTGTAACCTAAGTGAAGGTTAGGAGAAGAGAGGGAGGCGAGGAGATGGTTAAGGAGGAGCGAGGATTGTAATCGCAATTGTAACCCCGAGGGGATCAATAAAAGCATATACCATGTATAATATGTAATAATATAGTAATATAATATAATATTATTGTATATTATATTATACATTATTATATATTATATATATTTTATTATATATATAATGTGTAGTAATATAGTAATATAATATAATATTATTGTATATTATATTATATATTATTATATATTATATATATATTTTATTATATATTATTATATATTATATATATTTTTTATTATATATTATTATATATTATATATATATATTTTATTATATATTATTATATATTATATATATATTTTATTATATATTATTATATATTATGATTGATATGATATTGATATGATTGACAGTGAATGTGTCGAGCAATTAGTATGTTAGTTTCTAACAGGATCATATGGTGTCTGTTTCAGTGAACCGTGGACGACGATGGCGTCGCTGGGGACAAAAGTGGATGAGCAAGTCGCCAAGGCACCGCACCAGAATGGCGGCTGCAAGAACGAGGATCTGCCGCTCGAAGACATTCAGGATAACAATAATGAGGTGAGTGTGGTTAGGATGGAACTTACCCATGTTTCTACATATAATGGCGTAGGTGGGGTAGTTCGATCGGTCCACAGAGTTGTACGCTATACAGGGTGTCTCATCTACTTTGATCACCTCGAATAATGACTTAACGGTACTCGTCTAATTGTGGAAGACTTTGCACGTAGCCTACAGTAGGGATATCAGGTAGTAGCAGTGATGTCAGAAACAACCAAAACTGGTTGTTTTTTCCTCTCCTCCTTTTCCCCTTCCACTATCCCATTCCACTACCTGTGCACACTCCAACGTCCCCCACTAAGACCGTAGACTGGTCACGTGACGTTCCGCGCAACGTGTTACATATTACTCTGGTCATCAGAGAGGTGGTAAACTCGATTAAACTGATCTGGCAACACTGGGTAGTAGGGCGTAGATCCCTACAAGTTTCTCCGCGCCATCTTTTCGTAGACGAGGAATAGGTGCGGATTGAAAATTATTTCGTTAATATCTCGTTAACTATTAGGTTCAGGACGTATAAAAGTTAACACTTATTTACTCAGAATTTGATACTCTATCGATGTATGGTTCAAAAAAGAATAGATTATTGCATTAAAAAAAATCAAGGTGACCTTGAAATCTCTGAAACATTTCTATTGTTAATATCTTGTTAACTATCAGATTCAGAGCGTATCTAAGTCAATACATTTTTACTCAGAATTTGCTACTCTATCGATCTATGGTACAAAAAAGAATAGATTATTGCATTAAAAAAAGTCAAGGTGACCTTGAAATCTCTGAAACATTTCCATCGTTAATATCTTGTTAACTATCAGGTTCAGGACGTATAAAAGTTAACACTTATTTACTCAGAATTTGATACTCTATCGATCTATGGTTCAAAAAAAGAATAGATTATTGCATTAAAAAAAATCAAGGTGACCTTGAAATCTCTGAAACATTTATATTGTTAATATCTTGTTAACTATCAGATTCAGAGCGTATGTAAGTCAATACATTTTTACTCAGAATTTGATACTCTATCGATCCATGATACAAAAAAAAACAATAGATTATTGCATTAAAAAATAACGTTCCTATCCACAGAAAAGTACTAAGTACCTTCGAAGATGTGCCCCCCTGATGCCATTTAAATCCCACATCTCCAAATTCTCATACAGTGTAACGTTAAATTATTATTCGAGGTGATTCAGTTAGCTGAGACACCCTGTATATGTAGCGTTGTGTCCTGTCTGCCAGCAGCGTTGTTTACCACGGAATGACTCTGTAATGACACCTACTGTGGTCTCTGGTTCTGTTAACACCTCCGTGTCATATGATTCTTCCTTCGTTACCATTACTTCAAATGTACCGGGGCCTCTGGAGGATCATGTGTCGACGTTGTTGCCGATACTTCCTTACAATTTAGTCTTTTGATAAATTGAGAACATGGGATTCATTGGTGCAACGAGAACTTGTAAAATATTGAATTGTAATCGTATTTATGTTACAATGTATGTAAAATATATAATATATAAGTAAATGTTCTAAGTCGTTTACAAATGAATTTATAAAAAAATCTCTTTATAGATGAAGGATCTGTTTCTGTATTGGTATAAGAATTGATGAGTATCAACACATTACATTCGATTTACTAGAGTTATTTCAGTAAGAAAAAAATTTCCATGTGGCTCCATCTTCTTGCAACAGATACAGAACACTTTTATTTTGCCTAAATTTTTTTATTTAGGTTCCTCAGTCTATTTATTGTGAATTGAAAGATTTCTACAAAGAGTTTCGCTTCTTGAGTTCAAGCTTTGGAGTAGATACATAGTAGATACAGTAGATTTTGTTTATGAAATTAACAACATGGATAAATCCTTGAGAGTTTGCATTTTCATCGAGAAATCGGAAGATTTGGAATTTCTTTCGCGAACTGCATACGGGAAATGAAAAATTGCGTGTTAGTGTTCGGTGTGCAGAAATCTAATAGGTTCAGGGGATTAGTTAGCGCGTTGAAGACACGACGAGGTTGATAATGTTGCAGAGCCACGGCTACACTAAAAATACAGGGTCGTTTCATCTTTACGGTATCAGGCGTCGCATGGCGGGTTGATAACTCGCCGGCGTTTTGGGTCACGCGTCTCGGGACCGCATCGAGACACCACACAACACACGCGAAAGTCGACGTTTGCTCACTTTCTGCGCGGCCTTGATCTTAAGCACCTTGTGAATTTCCACGGGCGACTCGATGTTGAAATGTCTCGGCGCCCATGGAATTTCGAGTCCGCGACACGCGAAAAAAAGAGCTGAACCGGTATTTTTATTGTCTTTTACAAAGCCTTGGTCTCTTTCTCCTTCCCGAAATTTCCGGAGAATTTTTGCGCAGCTCAATCTTCACTGGAAAATTGATTTTCCTTTTGAAATCTGGAACTTCTTCATCCTCCATTGCTGCCAGAATGAGAAAGAAAATTATTTCTTCTGTTTAGTGTACTCTATTTGTATTTTATATTGAGTACATCAGTTCTCTCTTTTTAGGGACGTCTCTTCAGGAATGAATTGTTTAAAACATTTTATTATATTGCGGTCTTCGAGAGCCTCGCGTTCTTTTTTCAGTCTTAAAACCACTGATTAAGAAATTTGTAGAGAATCGTTGCTGGATAATTAATTTTCCTTCTAAGGATTGCAAATTTTTAGCTTTTTTTTTTGCTGTCAGAATGAAAATGAAACAATCTCTTTTGTTTAGTGCTGTCTTTAAGGTTGTTTCTTTAAGGATCCCTCTTTAAGGGTGAGTTCTTTAGAAAATTTTATTCTATTGTGGTTTTCAAGAGCTTTGAAATCTTTTTATATAATTAACCAGTTAACTGTGTAGCTCGACTTTGTATGTGGCTACTACAAATTTTTGAAAACTTTATTTATCACATATTGACCTCTCGTCAATTCTTTACTTCATCTTTGACTCGAAAAATTCTAAAATGTCGACAAATTAATAATGCGTTTTAATTTTCACTACAAATTTTAACCTAAACAGCAAGCAATTAATTTTATTCCATGACGAGTATACTTGGCAAAAACAGCTAACTGGTTAAAATAATTTAGAAACTTCACGGAGATTCTGTACTGTATAATTTATTTTAGACAATTCCTCCTGAAATGTGCAATCTTTTAACTTTCTTGCACTGTCAATATGAAAACTCAATCCTTTTTGTTTGCAGTATCTGAACGCATTTTAGTTCGATGTATCTGTTTAAACAAATATAAAATTGTATTTCTTAAACTCCGCAGTTTATTTATTATTGATACTAAATGCACAATTCAGTTGTTTCTTCAAGTTTCTTCAATAAATTATTTAAGGACAGACATACTTGATTTTATATTTCGCAAAAGTTCTACAAGTTACACTTTCTGTAATAAATTATAAATAAATTATTCAGACAGTTAGTTCAGTTACGGTCAACAATATTACACATAAAAGCGGACTTCACCGATACTGGACCCCTCGCTGGCTCCGGCATTTAACGTGTTTACCGCTTGACTGGTTCTAAGGGGGAACCCCCAGTGGTGGGGATAAAATTTCGACATTCACGGTGTAGACCTTTGCGACACTCGCGGAGAGAACTCGGTAGTTAAATTATCTACTTTCCGAGGATTAAGGAATTGTACGATGATTTTCAACTAGACCTGTTTGGCGCCCCATAAACAATGGCGGCATCTCACAATCAGGATTATGTCTGAGTTCATAGTCGAATGGAATTATTAAAATGGTCGCCGGGCCATAAATGCTTATCTTGCAGTTAACGCCAGTTGACTATCCCGAGATACAAGAACATTAAACCTTATCTCTGCGTATGGAATCATTATTGCACAATTCAGTTGTTTCTTAAAGTTCCTTTAATAAATTATTTAAGGACAGACATACTTGATTTTATTTTCCGCAAATGTTCTAGAAGTTACACTTTCTGTATAATGGATCACTGATCGAAAGTTACACTTTCTGTATAATGGATCACTGATCGAAAGTTACACTTTCTGTATAATGGATCACTGATCGAAAGTTACACTTTCTGTATAATGGATCACTGATCGAAAGTTACACTTTCTGTATAATGGATCACTGATCGAAAGTTACACTTTCTGTATAATGGATCACTGATCGAAAGTTACACTTTCTGTATAATGGATCACTGATCGAAAGTTACACTTTCTGTATAATGGATCACTGATCGAAAGTTACACTTTCTGTATAATGGATCACTGATCGAAAGTTACACTTTCTGTATAATGGATCACTGATCGAAAGTTACACTTTCTGTATAATGGATCACTGATCGAAAGTTACACTTTCTGTATAATGGATCACTGATCGAAAGTTACACTTTCTGTATAATGGATCACTGATCGAAAGTTACACTTTCTGTAGAATGGATCACTGATCGAAAGTTACACTTTCTGTAGAATGGATCACTGATCGAAAGTTACACTTTCTGTATAATGGATCACTGATCGAAAGTTACACTTTCTGTATAATGGATCACTGATCGAAAGTTACATTTTCTGTATAATGGATCACTGATCGAAAGTTACACTTTCTGTATAATGGATCACTGATCGAAAGTTACACTTTCTGTATAATGGATCACTGATCGAAAGTTACACTTTCTGTATAATGGATCACTGATCGAAAGTTACATTTTCTGTATAATGGATCACTGATCGAAAGTTACACTTTGTGTATAATGGATCACTGATCGAAAGTTACACTTTCTGTATAATGGATCACTGATCGAAAGTTACACTTTCTGTATAATGGATCACTGATCGAAAGTTACACTTTCTGTATAATGGATCACTGATCGAAAGTTACACTTTCTGTATAATGGATCACTGATCGAAAGTTACACTTTCTGTATAATGGATCACTGATCGAAACGTACACTTTCGGCATAATGGATCACTGATCATGAGTAGGAAAGAGTAAAAATGATTCAGACAGTTCGTTCAGTCACCGGTCAACAATATTACATAAAAGCGGAGGCACGAAAGTGTGTTATTGGAGTCATGCTCTCTAAGGGTTGCTCAATAGTTTGTTTATGAACCCATTACCTATATTAAGAAGTTAAAGTAAGTATTGGCTTGTCCGACGTCCTGTGCGAGACTTTTTGCGAGAATGTCCCCGAAAACTTGTTGGCAGAGCATCGAAGTCGAGATGGTGGTGCCGCCAGATGGTGGATGGGGTTGGGTGATCGTGGCAGCCTCCTTCATGTGCAACCTCTTCGTCGATGGCATCATCTTCAGCTTCGGTGTGTTCCTGAACGACATCAGCGACGAGTTCACCGTGTCAAAAGCGAGGGTGGCTTTGGTAGGATCGCTGCAATCAGGATTTTATCTTATGGCTGGTCAGTAACAACAATCTATTCCTCTTCTATTATATCTTCTATTTAAACAAACGACTAAAGTTGTGTGGACAGAAGTTTGAGACCACCCTTTAAAAACGAATGGCTTTTTTAAAATTGGACCACATGATTAGAGATTTTTTCGAGATGTTAAACGGATCATTTTTCTTAAATAATGTGTAGAAAACTGTTTTACAAAAATTTCTATTGGTAGGAGTTGTGAAGAAAAAAATGAACGATTCCTAACTTTTTATTTGTTCCTAGAATGAAAATTTAAGATATACCTCGCAAATATCTAAACAAATTAATATAAATACGCAAAGTTTCAACGTAATCGATTAAGGTTGCTACGAGCCACAGATGATTAAGAATGGCAAAAAATGTGAGAAAATGCGATCTAAGCCAGAAATTCAAAGATTTTTACATCTTTCAATACCCTTTTTACGTGTCATCCTATTTCGATGAAACTTTACATGTTTTCACGTTTCAAATTTTCTGTATAGACACAGATAAAAAAGTTAAAAATCATAACCTTCACTTTTTCGTTCACAACTCCGACCAATAGTGAAATTTTAAAATAAGGTTTTTACACTTTCGTACGTTCGTCATCTAGTATACTAGTCCTTTTAACATCTCAAAACAACTGAAGCCATTGGGACCAATTTTAAAAAAGTTATTCATGTTTTATGGGTGGTCGCAAACTTTTGTCCCCTACTGTACGTATAAATTACATTGTGACCCATTCTTAATACATTTATCATTCATTTACAAAGCACGAGCGAAATATATTTAACTGTTGAGATCAATCTCCATCGTTTTCTATACATTTACGCCATCCTACAGCTAACTAACGATTCTAAGTAAAAAATTTGAATTTAAGACAAAATTTGTAACGACTATGCAGCGGATATTATGCATTCACAACACAAATGTGTACGTACAATTCAAAGTAGTGGACAGACTAGAATTTAGGATGTACACATTAATTCCAACTGATAAAAAAAATAGAAATTATTATCTGACTTCTACTTGTTGCAATTGTTGAAGGAAATTTTTATTTTGCATAAAGATCTGCAGTCTACTCACGAATATGTACCAGTGATGTCAGAAACAACCAGAAATGGTTGTTTTTTGCCTCTCTTACTTTTCCCCTTCCACTATCCCATTCCACTACCTGAGCACACTCCAACGTCCCCCACTAACACCATAGACTGGTCACGTGACGTTCCGCGCAACGTATCACATATTACTCTGGTCATCAGAGAAGTGGTAAACTGTATTCCCCTCGATTTAACCCAGCGGTGTCCAGCGTAGGGGCCCCTCACGCGCCTGCTTCCCCTTCCTACTGTCAGTTTGCGCAGGCGCATTGTGTTCTCACCCCGCCGATCAAGAAACCGAGTAACCGACCCGCCTAACGGCGAAAGGTGGTGGGGACGGCGTACAGCTCCCGGAACCGAGTTTGGACATCGCTGATTTAACTGATCTGGCATCACTGATATGTACTAGGTGTTTCAATTAATTCGAGACTCTCAAAATCAATCGATAGCAACTTAATTTTATATTCAACTCTTCTATCCACCAAATTGGAGCTTCAATAATTATTTATTGAATTGAACTAAATATCCATAAATTGATAGACATTATTTCCGACAGTAAAATGTATTTTGCTTTTTTGCAAATAATCGACAAATTCAAGAAGAGGGGGTTGCGAAGTAATTCGTACCTGTAATACAAACTTTGTTGAAATTTTTCAACAATAAAATAGTTCCGGAAATTTTCTCAATGCCCAGAGAATAATATTGTTAATTTGTACACAGCGTGACTCATAAACACCAACGTCTTGTGTCCCCAGGCCCATTTGTCTCAGCCCTGGCGAACAGGTACGGTTTCCGGCTGGTCGCGATCCTGGGGAGCGTTATAAGTTGCGCTGCTTTCGTCCTGTCATACTTCAGCACTTCCATCGAGTTCCTTTATATCTCTTACGGCGTCCTCGGTAAGTTCTTTGCACGATATATATCCACTCGAAGTTACTGCCGCGTCGCCCGGGAAACTTTCCCCTCTTGCGCCCGACCGAATCTGTTCCATTTTCATGTGCGGTGAACGTTTCTCTCCAGGAACACACGCGAGACAATCCGCCCCTTTGATCCCTCGTTCCCTAGATCTGAATCGAACAGGGAAATTCTTTATCCCGGGCGAACGCGGAAAATTGTTGTTTCGGTTTGATTTTTGAGAAATTGGAATGGGACAGAGTAGGGCGCAAATCAACTAATAATTAAAAATGACGAATTGTCTCATTGATTGTTAGTTATAGCAAAGTAGTCATTAGTCAAAACTAAGTATGAAATTTTACGGAAGATTACGGAAACGGACCACGTGATAAGAAGTCTAATTCATCCAATAGTGGTTCACTGTATTCGTTTCCGTAATACGAGTTTTGAAATTTTTAATATATGTAAATTATTGTCCGCGCAACGAGAATTGGCACAAAATCTTGACAGTGGGGTGCAGGGGGAACGGCGAGTCCCCACTCTTGACGCAAGGCTGCGGATCCCACCACTGATCAGAGGATCTCACTCTTACGCTTACGTTTTGGCGGGAACGGTCGACATAGGCTCTCAGCACGGACTTAAGGACTGTGCATTATGCTGCGGGGGTGAGGCGAAAGACGGAAGGGGTATCAACTTGTCGGCCATCTTGGATGGCAAACACTGTGGTGCGCTCTATAGGCAGTGTTGGGATATGGTGCAAGATTTCACGCGCATGCGCGGCGATTTCAGCCTCAGTAAAGTAAGATTCTCGATAAAATGGGGTACCTTGAGCACCCAGTAGAATTTAAAAAAATTGGTATGATTTGATTCTGAAAAATGAGTGTATAACATGTGTATTTGTGTATATTTTGTAACTCGTAGGACACGTTCTGAAGTCTTTTTGTCCGGAATAAATTTTTTCGAGACATTCCCGCCAATATAACTGTCTCAGGGCTCCACTACCTCTGTCATCATGATATAGATACATTACTGTTTTGGCCGCGCATGCGCGTGAAATCTTGCACCGTATCCCAACGCTATCTACAGGCAACATTAAATACAAGTTGCGCGAACTTGCAATGCAATCATGCGGGAAATAGATACACATAATTTATTTATAAATTTATATTGGAGCCGAATGTGCAATATTTTGTATATATATACAGATATATACAGATATATGTATATATATATATATATATATATATATATATATGGGGGCGCGCAGTGGCTCAGTGGATAGAGCGCGCGACTACAAACAATGTGGTCGTGAGTTCAAATCCCACCGCCGTCACCAATGGAAATATTCTTCTATGTGATATTATACTGCGTCGTTGACCATTGGTGGTTCGGAACCCATCGTAATGAACAGTAGGTCCCGCTGAAAAGTAGCGTTAGGTGAGAGTGGACAAAGTGGAAGAAGGGGGAGAATGATAAAATGGATTTGAAACCCTGAGGGGACCAAATATCAGTACCTATCCTATATATATATATATATATATATATATATATATATATATATGTATATACACTTTTTGTGCATTCATTTTTCGGAATCAAATCATATCAATGTTCCCGCAACGTTATATAGATGGCAACACTAGTTTTGCCATCCAACATGGTCGCAGTCTACCATCCCTCCCCGCTCGCCGCACGACCCCTCTCACCCATAAACCCACTTTATGCTCAGTCCTTTAAGTCCGTGGCGCTCAGCGTCACCACCATCTTACTTCGTGGTCACCGCATCTCTCTGTTACAGTCCCACTCAATACGCTCGTTTGCTGTCTTCGTCAAGCGATTCGGCCAATCGTGGAAGACGTGTAGCGCGTAGTGGGAGAAGTTTCTTTGCGCCAACTCTCGTTGCGCGGGCAATACTGCATATTTAGTTTTGACTAATGACTACTTTGCTGTGACTAACAATCTTTGAGACAATTAGTTATTTTTAATTATTAGTTGATTCGTGCCCTACTCTGGAATGGGACTGCAAGTTTATTTTGTGGCGAAGTAAAATCATTCATTTGTAAAGATAATTCATTTAACGGACATTTTATGGTACGCGTCAGAATGGCGGCCTACGAGAAAGGAGAAGACTCCATTCCCGACTCCCATTAATTTCTATCCTGATTTCACGCGATGTCGTTTGTTTATTTGATTATTAGGAGGTATCGGGACAGGACTGATTTACGTGCCGGCTGTGATTACTACAGGATTTTATTTTGAAAGATGGAGAGCAATGGCCACTGGGATCGCAGTCTGCGGATCCGGTATTGGCGCGTTTTTGCTCGCACCCATTTCCGACATGCTTGTTAAAAAGTATGGTTGGAGGAAAGCTTTGCTGTTCCAAGCAGGTAACACACGAAATATATTTTTAACACTAAACCTACCGAGCATTAAAATCAACTAGCATGCGCATATAAAAATTACGAGATTGTATTTATTCAGAGGTTGTACAATTTTTGTTACAACACAAGCTTGAATGAGGAAATTTATATGTATCTATTACTTATATATGCATCTTTATAATTTCGATAATCTTAAAATTAAAATTTTTAAATTAAAAATTCTGAAACCGGCCTTTCGACCGACACTGGTAGGTATAATGTTAAAGACTATGCTAGAGGGTTGTTCACAACCATTTCATCGAAGTAATGACGAGTTTAAAATCATTCTACTTAATACAGTCAAAAGTTAAGAAAGCTCTTTTAACCGTTTGCACCCCTTCAACGTGAGCAATGACGAATTTGAAACCATTTTTCTAAAACCATTCTTACCTATTTTAGGTAAAACATCACAATTTGAAAAAGGTCTTTTATTATGTTTATTAATTTCCAAGACATTCTACAAAATATTGTTTTAAGGACTACATTAGGGGATTTCCTTCTTCTTTCTTTAAATTTTCTTCTAAATTATTCGTTTTAAGTAGTCATTACCAACGAAATCGGCCAAAAATTAAATGTACATCTTCTGAACAAAATCGGTGAACTTTGTAAATGGCTACAAACGTTTAAACATGGAAAAATTGCAGGTTTCCGTGTTTTTCGGCCTTTAGCTGTAATAAATCTAACGATTTTTACATTTTCGATGCCTATCGTTCCTTTTCCGCATCAACCGATTTTCATAAAATTTTCAGAATATATATAATTAACACAAATCTACAAAACGTATTTTCTAAATTTTCAATATCGATCACCATAAAAAGTTGTAAAACGCAACTTGTAGTATTTTCCCTGAAATTCCGACCAATTACAATTTTTTTAATTTTTCATCATGTAGTAACCTAATTGTTCTAACATCTCACAAAACAATCCAATTCGTGGGGTCCAATATTAAAAATGTTGCCTTTTTAAGAGTGTCCGAATATTTCGTCACTGCGGTCAGTTAACAAGTTAACAATCATAACCGAAAATGTCAGCTCAGTTGCTGTGAATAACCTCGCAATGGTGACACCATTTCCGGCACCGATAATTATTCCCACGAAATCACGTTAATGAGCCACCCCTTCCCCGTACACAGAAATGGCGCAGCGCCCCGAAAAAAGAAATTATCTTTCCATCCGATTTAGCTAATCCTATATCCCCCATTTCGCCAACTTCGTTGTACAAGAACACGCAGACCAGTCGGCTGGATTAGAGGGTCTCTGAAAATGTCGCAGGTATGCTGTTGCATTGCTCCATTTTCGGCGCGATGTTCCGTCCGCTGAAGCCGACACGGATTAAGGTGAAGTCCACACCAGAAAACGCCGGATTAGAAATGAAGAACGGTTTAATGGCTAAAGGATTGTCCACCACTTCGTTGCACTGTGTGCAACCTGCTAGGAGCGGGTTCTTCGGCACCAACAACAACACCGAGTACCCAACTGCTGCTGAGATGCTGGGCAGCAACCCCAACATAGTCAAGTAACTATTCATCCTTTTTTATTTTTATTTTAGTCTCAATATTCTACGAAAGTCAAACTTGCGTATCAAACGTGGTACGAAGAATAGTTAGATGATGATGTCTATTCTTGTCATCCATTGCTACTGCTTCTAAGTTTCTTAAGATATCTAACAAGTGGTCCACGATTTTAAGACATCTCGCAAGCATTATAATGTTTGTTAGCGTCAACGCGTTTTAAGAGAGATTTATGGCAGAGTATTGGCCTGCCTGAGGTCTTAAAGAGGGATGCTTGAGACTAAACAGAACCGTCGATGGACGATGGCAGGTGACGGCGCTCTCTCTCTTTCGGCTATCGGCCGTCTCGGGGATATTTATGAGAAACAGATGAATGAAAGTTTGGAATGATATCATGAGAGAGAGAGAGAGAAAGAGAGAGAGATAGCGATGAGTGCGTTGCACAAGGATTGGGACCAGTGTCGCCAGATCGCTGAAATCGAGAGGAATACAATTTACCACCTCTCTGATGACCAGAGTAATATGTAACACGTTGCGCGGCACGTCACGTGACCAGTCTACGGTCTTAGTGGGGGACGTTACAGTGTGCGCAGGAGTGGAATGGGATAGTGGAAGGGGAAAAGGAGGAGAGGAAAATCAACCCAGTTTTGGGTTGATCTGGCGACACTGAAGAGGACTGTGTTAGATCGCTCAACACTTACCCCAGAACCTTGAAGGGATACAGTTCTAGTTCTATATTTGAGATTTCTCCAATTAATTTCTAACATGTTCATAAGACATGTAGCAAGTGTTCTAAGGTTCTTAAAACATCTACCAAGTGTTCCACGATTTTCAATACATCTACCAAGCATTATAATGTTCATAAGACACGTGGCAAGTGTTCTAAGGTTCTTAAGACATCTAGTTAGTGTTCCTCGATTTTGAAGAGATCTAGCAAGCATTATAAAGTTAATAAGACATGTTGTAAGTGTTCCACGATTTTTAATACATGTAGCAAATGTTCCACGATTTTTAATTACATCTAGCAAACGTTCCACGATTTTTAATTACGTCTAGCAAATATTCCACAATTTTTAAGACATCTATCAGGTCTTCTAAGATTTTTCTGATTGTAAGTACAATATCACACCGTAGATCAGGGATGGGCAGTTTTGTCTCAACTGAGACAAACCGTCCCCACCATAGCGCCTACTGTCCCCCACCAGCATCCGCTGTTACCATAGAGAGGAAGGAAGTGCTTCACCCGACGCGAACAATGCGCAGGCCTCGCGCATGAAAGAGAGGTTGGTGGGAGAAGCAGGCGTTTGAGGGACCCCTACCTTGCCCATCCCTGCCGTAGATCATACTAAACAGCTCCAAAACTACAACAACATTTCCATTACCACGTAAACAAAGAATAAGAATTAAAATCATCCCCTAACACCAACAGAGTCACAAAGTTCAAGTTTGACAAAATGTAATCAATTACAATTTCGTTTAAAATGAACCAAGAGATTCTTGAAGAATATCTTGAGGAGATCGATCTCGAGGAATATCATGTGGAATGAGAGATAAGAGGTCCGTCAGTGTTAGGCCAGTTCGAAAGGCTGAGCAAACGATTCGCGTGCCAGGTCATAAAGATACAAGAAGCGCTAAAGTACAAGGATAAGAGAGACTCGATCCCGGAAACTGGTAGAAGGAAACTTCTTGTTTCAGCGCCTCGAAGTCACTACATTCCTTGCACAAGGTCTACGCCGAGACGACCTTGGAAAGGAAGCTGAGCAGCTCCGAGAAGAGACTATCAGCCCCCATATATCCGGACCTGGACGTGAACATGGATGAGAAGATCGCTGAGGAGGAGAACAATCTTTTGGGCGGCGATGTGGAAAGATTGAACGGCAAGGTGCCCACGGTGAGTACTTTGTCATTTCTCGATGCAGAGTTGCTGGAACAAACTTGCCTATGGTCGTTTTGGCAAGAATCGTTCATGGGAGTCTTCGAGAGATTGAATTAAATACGTTGCACACTGAACAGGGGAATAATTTGTTGAATTAGGAACGAAGATCATGCAGCAATAATTATTTTTACCCGACTGCGCACGCAAAGAGGGTAATTAAATATCATTGAATTATAATAACATATAATATAATATACTTTAATAATAATATATAATATAATATATTATAATAATAGTATATATAATATACTTTAATAATAATATATAATATAATATATTATAATAATAGTATATATAATATACTTTAATAATAATATATAATATAATATATTATAATAATAGTATATATAATATATTATAATATAGTATATATATAATATAATATAGTATATATATAATATAATATAGTATATATATAATATAATATAGTATATATATAATATAATATATATAATATAATATAGTATATATATAATATAATATATATAATATAATATAGTATATATATAATATAATATATATTATAATAATATATATAATATAATATTATAATATATATTATATTATATATATATATATTATATTATATATATATATATATATAAAGCTTTATTGTTCCCCTAGGGGTTACAATTCCAATTACAACCCGCTCCTTTCTCCACCTTCCCTTCCTCCTTATCCTAACCTTACTTACTATCTTAACCTAACTTGCTCTACCTTGCAAGCTTAACTTAAATCTAACTAGAACTAGAACTATAAACTAATTAGAGAGAGAGAGAGAGAGAGAGAGAGAGAGAGAGAAACAATTATATACAAAAGGATACCTTAAAATCTACCTTATAAGCTACTCCGTACCTTTCCCTACGCGCGGACCCCCTCCTCCGGTCTCTCATCAATCGTCAAATACCTTCCAGACTTATTTTCCCTCCCATATTATAATGATATATAATACAATATATTAGAATAATATATACTATAATATATTATTCTAATATACAATATAATATATTATTCTAATATATAATATAATATATTACAATAATATATATTATAAATATTACAATAATAAATATTACAATAATGTATAATATAATAGATAAATACAATACATATTATAATATTATATGTTATATCTTCTTCAGTCTTTGTAGAATGCATTCCTGTGTGAATTTCTTTTTAAAAATGGAGGGGGTGTACATTTTTTAAGTTTGTCGTCCTAGGTAAACAAATTATATGCTGGATGAGCCATTCTGCGGTCATAATGGAGACTTTATGACGTCTGCGGGGTGGTCCTGTGCCAGAACGTTTCATTTAGTCGCAATAACAGTAGATCTTGGTGAAGGTCAAGTAATTGGAGGATATTGTTGGCAGATACGCAGGCATACGATCAGCGGGCGTCGCCTTCGCGCGGACTCGGATTGCAGCCAGAAATCGTTGAAAGTGGGCAACAGGCGGAATCCATTCAGCAAGGATCCGCAAAGGCCATTCTACAGGGACGATATCTTTTATGGGGGTTCGTTGAACAGGCTGGCCCATTACAAGTCACAGGTAAGGGACGTCTTCGATCTACTTGAGGCCTTGGGCGTCATCTGAGGACGATTTTATTGGTCGATAGGTTTTAAAGGAAACTATATTTTGTTTGATTGAGTTCATAAGAGATGTTTGGGGTAAAATAGCTGGATTGATGATTTTTACCTTGAATGTGTAAACTTTGATGGTTACTTATGGGTAATCCCTTACACGGTGTGGCAATTAAAAGAATATTCTTAGTGTGAATCATCCCTTAAGTATTGAGGCAATTGAAAATAAATTCTCATAATTACTGTAGACTATTCACCATGCACTAAATCGATTGAAAATACATTCTTAAAATTAGTGCATATCGTCTCATAAACAGTATGTCGATTAAAAATAAATTAGTGTAAAATCATCCCCTAAGTACTGTGGCAATTCGAAACTCATCTCTCTAAATATTGAAGCGATTGAAAATAAGTTCTAAATGTATATCATCCCCTAAGTAAGTACCATAGCGACTGAAAATTAATTCTTTCAGTAAATTATCCTCTAAACAGTATTGTAATCGAAAAGAAATTCTTAGTAGAACTCATCCCCCAAATTATTGAAACGATTGAGAATAAATTCTTAACGTGTATTATCCCTTAAGTACAGTTGCGACTCAAAAATGAAATTCTGTCAGTGAATCATCCCCGAAATAGTATTACAATTGAAATGAAATTATTAGCGTAAATCATCCCCCAAATATTGAGACGATTGAATTAAATTCTTAATGTATATCATCCCCTAAGTAAGTACAATAGCGATTGAAAATTAATTCTTTCAGTAAATTATCCTCTAAACAGTATTGTAATTGAAAAGATATTCTTAGTAGAACTCATCCCCCAAATTATTGAAACGATTGAAAATAAATTCTTAACGTGTATCATCCCCTAAGTAAGTACAATAGCGATTGAAAATTAATTCTTTCAGTAAATTATCCTCTAAACAGTATTGTAACCAAAAAAAAATTCTTAGTAGAACTCATCCCCCAAATATTGAAACGATTGAAAAGAAATTCTTACCGTGTATCATCCCCTAAGTACAGTTGCGACTCAAAAATAATATTCTGTCAGTGAATCATCCTCTAAATAGTATTGCAATTGAAAACAAATTTTTAGCGTAAATTAACATTATGTATCTTGTAAGGTATAAATGCATAAATCATTTGTTCGATAATTGTCTATCTGAGAGTCCAAATAGTTGATTAGTTCTGTCAAGGATACAGGGAAGAAAATGACGAATGACCAGATTATTGGACACATTTATAGCAATCGTCCGTGGGCTATCACATGTCAGTAACGCGTTTGCCAACGGCCACTGATGTCGCTGAAGAGGAAAGCGGAAGCTGTTACCTTTGTCCTGAGAGTGTCCGGCGTATTCTGACCACTATGCTTGATCTAAGCCTTCTGAAGAGCCCATCATTCCTGATCCTGGCTATCTCTGGCGGACTCACTATGATGGGATTCTACACGCCATTCATATATGTCCAAGGTACGTCAGTCGTTGCCACGCGACTTTTATAGCTTATAATAACCAAATTACGAATCTTTCTGCAAATATACAAATCTACATTTGTCGTCCATTTTACAATGATTAAAATTAGTTAGTAAAGAATTTTATTTGGCCACCGATAAAATGAAGAATCTATGTAATGTTTGACAAAGTTCGCATTTCATTGTATTTGATAATTACTATAATGAACGCATAAAGTCTACGGCCTATTAATAACGACGTAGTTGATCATTTATGGTCTTAAAAAAAATTTTAATTTAAACAATTCGTATTAACGCTTGACTCAATTTCTTTTTTTGTATCAAATAGAAATCCAAAATTTTCTTAACAATCTTTTTTCCAAACAATATTGCTTAAGAAATTAAAAGATTAGATTGTTGGGATGAATTGTTGCTTTATGAATGAATTTACTAACTACTATAATTTTTAAACATTATCAATACAGCTTTTACCTATAAATTACCTCTTTTAAGAATTAGGAAATAATGTGTTCATATGTACCAAGATCAATTATTATATTAAATGATGAGAAACTTTGTAAAAATTTCACAATCAATGTGACATTTTCCAAATACATAGAATGATCTAAAAAATACAATCTTCCGAAAAACAAAGGTTAAATTTAAAAATTTTTAATCGTCCATATAATTTTAATTTTTATAAAATGAAGGGATGCATTGCAACGTAATATTGAATGTCATTGGAATGAAGCAGCCTATACAATTAGATTTCTTGAACATATGTGTAATACAGTAACCCGGCGATCTAAGTCCTTTTTCGGTTCTCTGCCGGGACTTAGATCGTGTAGGGATACTATTCTTTTGTGACCGCGTCGACCGCGCCGAACGTAGAAAAGGACAGCATGCGAACACGGACTGCACGGCTGAAGGCGCAACAAAAAATAGCGTATCGGTGAGATAATACTAGTGCAATAATAAAACTTCTTTATTTTTTACTTATTTTTAATGAAATTTTACTAATATGTTCGTGGCATTTTTCTAATGAAAATGATACCAAATATGATATAATTCCGATGATATTTACTTGTGTAATAAATGATGAAAGTAATGGACGATGAAAAAAGGACAGCATATAGGAAAGAAAGAGGCGACAAGAGTCGCGGCCCCCGGCACAGTTCAAAGGCCCGCGTGTCCGTACAATGTAATGCCAATAAAAAACTTCCATCGTTCATTACACAAGTAAATATCATCGGAATTATATCATATTTGGTATCATTTTCATTAGAAAAATGCCACGAATATGTTGGTGAAATTTCCATGAAAAAATAATAAAAAATAAAGAAGGTTTGTAATTGGATTAGTAGTGATTCACACCGATATACCCGACCTAGGATCAGATTTCGCGGCAATAAATAACTACTTAAATAATAAATATAGAAGGCCGAACACAATACAGAATAGAAAAATAACTGTTTTAGAACCGAAATAATATCGGTTCTCTAGAACCGTAACCGATATAAGCCAGAACCGATATTCTCGTAACAGTTATAACATCATTTCAGTTCTTCATAACTGTTTCGAGAACCGGAACCGATATCATAACAGTTTCAATCCCTGGTTTACACTGCTCGTTGACCGAGGCATTTCGAGCTTCACGGCCCTTCCGGGGATACCCCGCAGTGGAAGGAGTAGACCAAGGGACATAGATCGCAATGTTCTGTTGGACTTAGATCGCGGGGTTATTATAGTGTGTCTCTGAAGCGTTCTACTGTAGAATTTCGCAGTCTGCAATGCATGATGCACGTAGTACTCAGGCCAAGACATCAAAGGCCATGGGAATTCGAAATAAATAGAAGACCCGCATTGTTTTGTCGCAGATCGTGCCACGAAAGCAGGAATAGAGCAATCCACTGCCATGTTCCTCGTCTCTGTGATCGGTATTGGCAACACGATCGGTCGTATTGTCTGTGGCCTGGCAAGCAGCGTGCCAGGAGTCGATGCACTGGTTGTTAACAACATATTCATCAGCGCTGGCGGACTGTTAACATTTTTCTCTGGCCTGTCGCTGTCACAGGGATACCAATTCTTCTATGCTGCCACTTTTGGTATCAGTATATGTGAGTTTACAATTGAAAAATGTTCCTCTCAAATTAAATAAAAAGAAACTCTTGGCTTGGGTCCATCTGCTTTTGAACATGATTCATTGAGATATTCGAGAATGCAGTTCATAGTTGATATTATCAAATTGAAAAGCTTTTGGAAAATCAATCTTTTCACCCGCATTACGAATTTCAATTTGAATTTAATGCGAGAAATTTAAATTTGAATGTAATGTAAACAATTTGAATTTGAATGTAATGTAAACAATTTGAATTTGAATGTAATGTAAACAATTTGAATTTGAATGTAATGTAAACAATTTGAATTTGAATGTAATGTAAACAATTTCAATTTGAATGTAATGTAAACAATTTCAATTTGAATGTAATGTAAACAATTTCAATTTGAATGTAATGTAAACAATTTCAATTTGCATGTAATGGAAACAATTAGAGTTTGAATTTAATTATAAAAACTTTAACGATTTGATTTTAAAGAAATTTGAATTTGAATTTATCGTAAGGGTTTTGAATTTGAATTTAATATTAGAAATTATATTTTATATTAAATGCTAAAAGAATTTGAATTTTATATTAGAAATTAGAATTTATATTAAATGTCAAAACATGTTTAATTTGAATATGAATGTGATTTTGCATTTAATATCACAGATTTCAATTCGTAACTGTACTTAAACATTTTTAATTTGAATATGAATGCGAATTTGCATTTAACATCACAAATTTCAATTCGTATCTGTATGTAAACATTTTTAATTTGAATATGAATGCGAATTTGCATTTAACATCACAAATTTCAATTCGTATCTGTATGTAAACATTTTTAATTTGAATATGAATGTGAATTTGCATTTAATACCAGAGATTTGAATTCGAATCTGAATGTGGATTTGAATTGAAATATATTCTTTAAAGTTTTCAATTGGTGAATGGTTTAATGTTATGATGTTTTCGCAGCCGTGTTCGCCTCTTTAAGATCAATCCTGGTAGTTGATCTTCTAGGCCTGGAGAAGCTGACGAACGCTTTCGGGCTTCTTCTACTGTTCCAAGGTGTGGCGGCAACGGTGGGCGCGCCTCTCGCAGGTGATTAAAACGATCGCAATTACTTTATAACGCTACGCTACTGTCTCACGTTAATTCACATTTACCGAGTGTATAATTAAACTGATTACAATCTATATCACTTGTAGATTTCTCACAGTCAATCGCGGGCTCGATTAATTCTCGTCGATCCTGTCCTCGATACTATCGCGAACTGATTAGCGATTTTGCGCGATACTTGCCGAAAGCGGTTGCGTAATCGGAGCATTGTGCTAAAGACACGCGGAAACGGGAAACCTTGAAACAAGAACGCTAATAACGATTACATTTCAATCGTACAGTTTTCTTTTCTCAGTGTCGCACACAACGTAATAAAATTGTCAAATTAAAATTCAAGTCAAATGAAAGTGGATTTTATTGACTGGTGGTCAGACGATTTTATGTCGTCAGATACAAATGTTAATACTATTTTGGGTTCCCCCTATAACGTCACACAGCTCAAGGATGAATAAAAGAGCAATGACAATATTTCTCCCACAACGTAGCTAAACATTCAGGTGTAGCGAGATTTCTTGTTTCGAATTTTTTTACGAGACACTAAAGGAGAATGGAAATTACAAGATGAGATACTTTTACGAGACGTTAGAGAACAATAAAAATTACAGTGACTCTCTCATAATGTTGTTGGACATTCAGGAGAAGTTATTTTGTTGTCTTTTTCACGAGATAATGGAGAACAGTGAAATTTACAATATTCCTTCTATGACGTAGCTAGAAATTCCGAAACAGTAGAATCAATTGTTTCGATTTTTCTACCAGACGTTACAAAACAATTATGTTTGCGTGATAAATACATCAAATTTATAATCACAATTTATCCCAAATGTTGAACATGAAGAACCTTTATAAGGAAGTCGACCGGAAGTTATAACCGAAAACGCGCGATAAACCGGCAAAGATAAAAACTCTCCGCCATAAAGGAAAACTCTACCGTTCAAAAGAACCGATACCCTATTAACCAGACAGTAAAACTCCACACTAAAGCGAAATTACTATGCTCATCTAGCCGTATCATCATCCAAGTGGGTGACAGCGATACGATCGTTTAAATGGTTGTCGAAACAGTTCGCGGTTTATCTAATCAGTGGAGTGTTTGCAATTTCGCTCCCTCAAGAAACTGAGTGGCGAATAATCTGCCTGGCAAGGATAAATCATTTCTTAATCACCTCATAATCACCCCGTAAACCTCTTTTATAGTGATCTTTTCGTAATCTGTTTCTCAGGCGTGTTCATGGACGCTACCAAGAGCTACAACGCTGCCTTCTACCTTTCCGGCAGCTTGATCTTCTTGTCAGCGGTGATCTGTTATCCCTTGAAGAGGATCAATCTTTGGGAGTCGGAGAAAAGCGGGCAGAAGAGCAGCGAAGATCCTTCGAAATCTTGATCGAAGCTGCTGAGGACCTCGCCGTCGCTGACTGAACCGTCTTCCGTTCGCTGTCGGCCGATGTGTTTGTACATACTAACGCGTAATAATTTATAGCGAGCGATCGAGCCGATCCATCGATCGGCGCCCTGCTCGACGGACCGGAAACCGATTCGGTTCCATGACGGATATGTTTCGAATAGTGGACGAAACCGAGGACGTTCGAAGCTGTGCGAAACATGGGCGGCCATCTTGGAGGCTCGAAGACTCTGAAGAAGGTGAATACCGTCCACGAAGAGGCACCGTTTCCGGCGGAAGTGGAGGACTGTTGACAATTCAGCCATGTATCCACTTGAGAATTGTTTTGGGTTGGTCGAGAATTTATAAAGTGGATTAATCGATGGATCTTTATGCTCATTTCTTTGGAAGATCTAAAGACTGAAGTTTAATATGGCTTCCTGTAGAAATGAATTTTTTTATATTTTTGGATTGAACAGCAAGCGTTTTTGAAATTTGATTCGTGTAGAAATGAATTTTTTGACATTATAGCATTGAATTGAAGGTGGTAATATATTTGATCGTGAAATGAAGATATTTTTCAAGTTTGCTTCCGGTATAGATGAATTTTTTAATATTATAGTATTGAATTGCGGATGGTATTCTATTTTATTACGAACTGCAGATGGTTTTGCAATTTGCTTCTTGTAAAGATGATATTTTTGATATTATAGCATTGCATTGCAGATAGTATCGCGTTTTATTGGAATGGGTGATTTAGCGTATTTATTTTGGACGTGTCTGTTATACATATGTAGACTGTGGGTTTTCGTGCAAAATGAAAATTTTGTGCGTTGATTTCAAAAGATATTCTAGAGAAATTCTACCTATGTTCTGTCCATTGTTTCAATAGCTGTGAACGGCACGAATAATTTTATTTAAAGAACTCATGACTACTTAACAATCTGCAATATGACTAGTTAACAATTTGGAAGGACGTCAGTTTTAGAAATTTATTCTGAAAAAGTTAATGGAATTTTTTATGAAGTGAGTACCTTGTTTAAAAATACATATATTATATTATTTGTGGTAATTTTGTTGTAGCAAAACGTCTTACGATTTCGTAAACTTATCGCAGTTTAATCTAGTTTTTAATTTCGAATTAAATAATTTACAATGTGTTAATTCTTCTATGATGGACGCTATTGACCACTTATGGCAGCTATAGCTAGACCAATTCAAATAGTTGCATATCTTTTTCATGTTAGAGATCATCCTTTTTATTAAATTTCATATAAGTAGCCAATAATTTAATCTCGGTACTAAAAAATTAGATTTATGATGGAATGATTCTAAATCTGGGTCAAAATTGACCCGTCATCTACCATTTGAGGATTAATAGTTTTAATTAGGTGAATATATTACAATATAGTGATTTCAAATTCCTTAAATTTTTATTACTGTTTCGCGTTTTATTGTTTCATCTACTAATTTTTGTCATAAATGTATAAAACCTGCAATCTGGTTATACATGTATGCACAGAAATTTGTAGTCTAGTAATTAATGTTCATATGTAATTAATAGTTTGACTGCCAATCTAGCAAACGTACAAATTCCACAAAGCCAAAGTAATTTATTCAATTGAGTCAACCTTCTTACATTTTACAGATTTCAAACAAATTTTGATTATTGAATATAGTAGTGTGAAAATTCATTTTTGAACCTACATAAAGAATTTCGTCTTCCATTTGCAAAATTCGTGGCACACATAGTGTTGAATGAGGACTTTTCGTACAAATTAATATAATTCTAGAGACACTATATTTTTATAATTGTTATTGCATTTAGAGATTATAAAAATACAATATATTTTTATAAAACAATGATTCGACCTGCAATGGTAGGTCCAGTGTTAAACTTCACAAAACCGTATCAAACACATGCACAATTTCCTAAAAAAGTGTCTGTACACTATAAATGCTTAAAATTCCACAGTCTAGTGCCTGCTCCTTATAAACTAATAAGACTAACATAAAATACAATACCTGGAACCAATCATTCAACCAGCAGGTGGTAGGTCCAGTGTTAAAATTCACAAAACTGTATAGAACCCATGCACAATTTTCTAAAAAGTGTCTGTACACTATAAATGTTTAAAATTCCACAGTCTAGTGCCTGCTCCTTATAAAATTAAAAGAATAACATAAAATACAGTACCTGGAACCAATCATTCAACCAGCAGGTGGTAGGTCCAGTATTAAACTTCACAAACCTGTATCTGGAAAATTTGTATAATACATCAGAAATGCATAAAGGTCCACAGTCTGGTGACTGCAACGCCCACAAAACAGCACGTGCAATCCTAGAGCATATATTTTTGAGCGAACATTTTCCACCAACCCAATTTTCCTACGACGAACAATTGATCGAATAAATATTTCAATCATGTTTGTCGGAACTGCGCGAGTGGGTACACGGCTTAACGTGAACGCAAAACCGCGGGCAACGATGGAGTATCGTAGTGCTCCCGCGAAATGTTAATCGCCACGGAACCAGTTCGGGAACGCGTGACGATTTTTTTTCCTGTTCCGTAGCGGCGCGTTATGCGCCGTGACACGCATTTTTTGTTGTCTGTCAACGGAGACTTTTGCGCGACAACGCCGCCTTAATGTGAACGTGACGAAGTGCCTTCTGTCCAACAGTGATTTGTTCGTCTCGAGGCGAGTGTTCTCGAGAGAAAGATTGTACTATAGTTCGTCGGCGGACTGGAGATCTCGGAGGACGTCGGTCGTTCGTGTTTTCGAAGAAGCCGAGAGAGTTTCTTTCGCGTTATTGTTCCATTTTGTAGTTCCATCGGGGACGCTCCGGCGAGGCGCCATTTTGGACCCAAGAAACGGAACAGAGAGTGTAGCAAGAGAGACAGTCAAACGCAACGATCACACGCTCGTAATCTATCGTCGATCTATTTTTGCTATTGCTCTATACAGCCGAAAGCGAACTGCCATACCTGCGAACGAACATACTCTTTCTACCTTTTATACAGGCTGGCTCGGAATCGCCCGTCGCCATCATGCACGATAGAATGTAAAGAGCACTGTCGTTGTGGTTTTTACTATGTAATTACAAACTGTGTGGAATATATTGAGAATAAGTGTCCACATATCCTCTATCCCTTTATGTTTGTCAATTATACGAATTTTTAATATAATGTTGAGTCCCTTGAGGGTCTTCAACAACTCCAGTGCAATGTGTTAGCAAAATTTATACATTTGTCTATAACAGCAAGGCTGTAAGAGAATCATTGATAATTTGACTCGTTTAAATCGTTCTAGGTGACATTCTACAATTATTTACAGTCATATGCAAAAATTTCTAATCAAAACTCGTATTTTATACAATGTTTTGTATATTGTACTATTTCCATATTTTTATATCTGATGCCAGTTAACATTTTTTTAAAAGTCATTATCGTAATAAAAATTGAAGAAATAAGACTGGAAATTCTTGCACGCCACTGTACGCGTTGTTTATGCAAACAAATAATCCTGAAATCAGAATGTGATAAATAAGGAGTAATTAATAAACTGCTGATCTTTATGCAAATGTCCACTTCCATAGACTATTTTATAAAAAATTGAAAGGAAAGGACCAAAAAACAATGTTTCTTGTAATAAAAACGGAAAGAAAATTTGTAGACGTATTCTTGTGACATATTACAACGACATGATGATCCGCAGCCTAATAATTAATTAACACCAGAATTTTAAACGCGATTCTAATTAGTAGCCTGCAGATCTGTATCTGCAAAACACAAATTGTGCAAGTCTCATATATTATCTCTATCAATAGTCTCAAATAACAAACATTAAATAAGATCTTCTCAGTTTAATATTTGTTCTATTCGTTTTATCAAAAATACATAATGATCCGCAGGCTACTAATAACCTCTATTTTCATACTACTTGACACAAGCAAATTTTTTAATCTTGACAAGAAACATGGTTTGTCATGCCCAAAGAAAAATGGCGCGAGTACTAGATACTCTATAATGATCAATAGACTGCGGATGTTTATGCAAAATAAAACATTGCAAGAAACGGTAACCGTGTAGACCATTCTTCTTTAACAATCTTAATGAGTTCAGGACAATATATTGACGTTCATATATTCTTTTAACGTTTCTACTGTGTTACACTGCAACAACTCGTTTTTGTCGTAAATGCATAAAATCCGCGGTCTAATGAACAATACTGTCAGTTCGAGTTTCTCGTCAGAGTCCTTGCACATTCTTTCGTGTAGATCGCGGCAAACTCCGTAACAATCTGTACACTTGTAACTTGTTCTAGTGTTAGTCTCGACAGGACAGGCGAGATATCCTCGAAGCCCAGCGCGCATTGTAGCCGCCATCGATCCTGGACTTCTCTCCGCTTCCGGGATATCTCGCCGAATAGATCTTCTATTATAGATCGCCCCCGCGACGTGAGATAATGGCGTATGTACTTGCATAAACGAGTACACGTAATCTCAATAGACCGTACGCGTCCGTTCCGGTGCAGTGCTGTTCACAACGTTAATTAACCACAAGCCCGATATCCGGGACCGTGATCCGGATGTTGGCCTCACCTCCCCGACATACGTAGGCGTAAGGACTTGCTCAAAAGTGAAATCCGTTCCTACTGTTCCTAATTAGTTATCTACCCTAGGATTTTCGAGTTGAGCCATCATACTATGTACCGCGTGCCGCCATTTTGGCTTCTTGCGACGATCAAATGCACTCTGCGATCTTTTTAAACGCCCTTCAGAAAATGGATTCTTCGTTCTTAATTTAATAAAAAATATAGGATTAGTTGCCACAGTTTAAAATAAATTGTTGTTCTTTTATTAGAAGTGCGAGAAGTCGTGGAATGTTGCCGTACGTCGCCATTTTGGCTTCTTGTAACATCGTAATGAACTCTACGACCTTCAAATGCATTTTATTGAGCCGATTCTTCGTTCTAAGATAAATAAAAACTATAGAATTAATTGTTACAGTTTACAATGATTGTTTTTCTTTAATAGAACTGTGATGGTCGTGGAGTGTTGCCGTACGACGCCATTTTTCTATCTCGTAACGCTGCGATGCACTCTGCGACCCTTAAATGTATTTCATAGAGCAGATTCTTGCTTCAGAGATAAATAAAAAATATTCAATTAATTGTTACAGTTTAAAATTATTGTTTTCTTTCAGTAGAAGCTTGAAGGTAGTGGTGTGTTGCTGTTCGACGTCATCTTGGTTTCTTGTAACGTTGTAAGTTGTAATACTTTCACTCTATGACCTTCAAATGTATTTTGTGTAAAAAAATTCTTTGTTCTTAAAATCAATAAAATACGCAGAGTCAACAATTACGATATAAAATAACCGTCTTCCTCTAAATGAAGCGTAACAATCATGGAGGGTCGCTGTTCGACGCCATCTTGGTTTCTTGTAACGTTGTAATAATTTAATAGAAGATGTCCTTCATTTGTTAAATAAATCAAATGGTCTATAATCATTGTCTTCCTGTATACTCTAACAGAGGCACTATGATCGCAGAGTGTAATCGTTCGACGCCATCTTGATTTCTTGTAATACATCACGTTTTAATATGTACTTTATCTCAGCGACCTTTTATCTGCGTCTCCTCAAATATAATTCTAAAATAAATCGAAAGCGTGAAATTCTATTTTGTTTGTTTATAATTGCCATTGTCTTCCAGGAATGCAAGTCTAAAAATCATGGAGCATCACCATTCCTGTCCCACGCACGCCATATTGGTTCCTTGCAACTGTTCATACAAAATGTAATTAATCCACTCTCCAATTTCTTAAATCCATTTCATCTAACATATTCTTCGCTGTAACTAATCTAGAATCCTATAATAATCATCCTAAAAATCATTGTCTTCCAGAAACACAAGTTTGAAGGATCCATTATCGTACCACTTACGCCATCTTGCTTTCTTATAACCATTCATGTTTACGAGTCTTCAATTATGTGACATTTATCTGCGCTTTATCAGGTATGATTCATCATTTCTTAATTTCTTCATTAATCTTTTCATTTATTGACTGTGTGGTTCATTTCTTTCAATTCTTCGTTTAAAAATTCTGTTCTCAGATTTATAATCATTATATTCGAGGAATGAATATTTAATGTGTATCTAGACTTATTAGACACTTGTAAATGCCATCATGGTTCGCCAAAAGTTTTGCCATTGTGCATAATATTTTCTTCAGCCTTCTATTACCTCGTTTCAAAAACAATTTTCCACCTAAAAAATCTGACGTTAACAATAAAATTCCTTATTATACTTACACATCAAACAAATTTAATTTTCACAAACATCTTGGACGCCATAGTGATTTACTTCCGTCCAAAGGAAGGATTCCATTCGCGCGCCAATGGCGGCCACAATAATAATTCTACTATAGTGTACACTATGTTTAGTTTATTAAATCATATAGTACTATAGTAGCCGTTATTGTACTATATAATATTATAGTATACACTAAAATCTGACGTTGCTCACGACAATAACAGAATATTGCTGGACGGAACGTCAATACCGTCGCAGAGCATGGTGACACGGAAGGTGCACAACATTGCGAAATGCATCGGGAAAACCATCAGAATCGTGAAATACTCATCCTGTTGCCGAAAACGAGCGGAACGTGTGTCCCGGCCAATAGAGTTTTAATTAAATCACGACGCACGTGCACCAAAATCGCAGGATAATGGCTGCGTCGTTAGCTCTCGCGTCGTTTCTGCTGGATCCTCGATCGTTGGATCGCTGATTGTTTTGCCAGAACAATCTTTGTCAACGTGAATCTGCAACTAAACGATAAACTTAACACGTTGACGCTCACTCTTAAATAGCTGATGCACGACAAAAGCAATTTTCTTTTTGTTAATTATTTGATTGAGATGAAAATATTGTAAGTTGAAAGAAATGTCTTCATTTTGGAATTAAAATTGCGTCCAGTGTGAAGGGTTAATCCTAGACAATAAATCTTTCGTAAAATGGACGATTTGAACTTTGAATCTTTCGATATCAGATGATGTGCCTAATGTTTCAATTATTAAATTCAAAAATTGTTTATTATTTTTCCGGTGAATGCTATAAATGAACCGCGGTGGATATTGAAGACTGCAAGAAGTAATGCTACGAGAAACAGATTTTCCTAACGGAAATCGCAGACCGCCGCCTTTTGCGTCTCTTTTATCCTGGCACTCCTTGAATCCTCCCTTCACCCGCCATAGCGTCGCGCGCGCCAGCTGCACGCGCTCGCGGGAGCTTATAAATTATTTATCCGCGAGGCGTAGACGCTAGATCGTTGAAACGTTCGATCGACTTCTAATTGGCTGCGCTTTCTTACCTTTCATTGCTAATAACAACGGTCTGACCGTTTTACAATTTATTAGGCTCCGCGGCGCGGCTTCATTAGCCGGCGCGTTCTGCATTTCGTTAGATTGCATCCACTGCAGCCCAGCTGTGCTGCATTTCGTTCCATGAACGTTTTTCATTGCTGATCCGCGGGAACAGCGTTAGCCTCGGTTTATTAAAATTTCTTCCGCGAACCTCATCATGCGAGTTACTCGTTTAACGAATTGATTAACTCCGCAAAATAAGATGTAGAAATAATTGATCGTCTGCAGACTACACTTTTAAAACTTTGTGCACTTATTTAAGAAACGAATAAATTAAACAAGGAATAGGAGAAACATCAGACGAGTTTGATATTACTGGTGTATTTTTCGGTACGATTCGGATTGAGTGTGTTCGTAATTATATCTTATAAATTTTTGAAAAAATTCAGGAAAATATTCATTGTGCGAGGTGTACAAATTAATTCGTGACTCTCATATAGTTATCAATTATAACTTTATTCTCGAATTCGAAATTGCAACAGTTTTTTTGCGACTATCTAAAAAACTAAGACCGAGCGGAGGTAACGTGTATAGGGAAAAGTTATTTACATTGATCACCTTGACGGCATGTGTCAAGGTCATTGAAATCGGTGAGGTGTACCCTCTACTGTAGAATTACCAAAAATATTTAAAATTTAAAAATATTATTGTAGTACTGCTTTCAACGCTTTAAAATCATTAAGAAAATAAATAAACGATCATGCAGGGTTGCATCTTGTAATTAATCAAAACAAATTTTATTTTGCATAAAATTCCGCAGTCTAGCAATGATACTTCATTCTCAAGGTGACTCTTGACACCTCATTCTTAGAATGCACGGGCGAGCTTAATTCCTACGCGTTAAAATCATTAAGAAAATAAATAAACGATCATGCAGCTCTTGCATCTTGTAATTAATCAAAACAAATTTTATTTTGCATAAAATTCCGCAGTCAAGCAATGACACTTCATTCTCAAGCTGACTCTTTATCACGAGGCTGATATACAAACATCATTTACGTCTATAACTATCATATCATTCTTAGAATGCACGGGCGAGCTTAATTCCTAAATGACGATCTTCGAGATAAAATAGAACTTTTTCTCCACTAAGCTCCAATGAAACTACTAGTGTCCCGCTTTGCTCTGAACTTTCGATGCCACTAAATTTGTCTGTCACCTAGCCATCATGAAACTTTTTCACTTGGAACTAAACCATCCAGTAGTCGAGACGCTGGCATCTATAGGACGGTTCATTCGAGGTCGACGTTTTTTTGAAAAAAGCGAAAAAGTTCCCCGTGACATCGTGGCGTGCTGTCCGTTAAAAACTCGGTCTCGAGGAAGTTCAAAGAAGAAGGTCAGCTCCGAAAAGGAGGGTGTTTAACGAACGGCAATAATTTATGCCCGGGCATGGTCGCGCGAAGAAAGAGACCTGGGCGCGTCAAGATGGCGGCGGGCTGGAACCTCGTAAATACTGTAGGGCGGCAATTCCCTTTTACGAGTCTGGTTAGGTACCGTCGAATTGCCATTTCAAACCGGCTCAATCGACCTAATTGAAAAAAAAACATCAACTTCTCGAAATTCGAGGGAAATTGCAGTGGATCGAGTCGGCCCCCCCCCCCCCCACACTTCCGGTATGTTACTATGCTTCCGAACGATTTTCTCTGCGAAACGAGCGAGCAAAACTGTTCGCTGGATTCTGTGTTTGTTAGTTAACACGTTCGTTGCCGATTATTAATCCTGAAAAATCTGGAATGTTAGAATTTGTAGCTGAACTTCGAATCTTTATGCGAAATAAAAAGTTTGTGCATCAATTGTAAGACACTGGGGTTAAATTTCATATTATATTTTGCGTTAATAATTTTAATGTACTGACAATAATATATCAATACTTTTAAAGAATTTTAAATTTCTCACTGTTTTAAATTGCATAATTTTTGTCAGAAATGCATTAACTCCGTGTAAATCGTATCAATTGCTAACTTAGTCCATCCTAAAAATCCTAATAATATATATATATACAGGGTGTCCCATTTAAGTTGAGATTGTACAAATCTCGAAGACATATGATTTAAAACAAACTGACACATGTCCTTTATTGTTTCGAGTGAGAAGACAAATGGCATTCCTAGTTTTCTAATGCGTGGGCGTTTTCAAGGTTATTTCAAGGTCATTTTGTCTTTTTTATCATAAACCCATATCTTTTATTTCGGAATCATATTCTATGTAAAAAAATGCACATCATCTGTTTGAAACATCATTAAATATATAGGTATCCGAAAATAATAAATTTAGATATCAAAAGAAATTGTACACCCTATTGTAGATAATTTTATAAAGAGTGTAGAAATTTCAAGTTAAACAAATGAATAATTTCACGTTGAGTAAAATGTACACATGATTCGAAATCACAGCTTCAAGAAAACTACAATTAAAGATTCAAGTTTAATTTGATATTATTACAGTCATTTCTTTAGTTATAAAAATTCGCCATTTTAGTGAATTTTAGAAAACCTTTTGTCATTGTATGCTACACACACAGAGCTTTGAAGGGAAAGAAAATATTCCATTGATTTGAAGTCGACAGGTTGCAGGCTCCCTTAATTGACTTCTATAAACATATGATATTCGAGAAGGCTCTCGGTGTCTCAGCTGATAAAATTGATTGCGCGGCCTTCTTGCTCAAGGCAAAAAGCTGCAAGGCAAAAGAGCTTTTTTCCGCGGATACTCTCAATCCGTCAAGCTTCGCCCCATCGTCTGGCTGACCCTCTTCCTCGAGTGCTACTTCCTCGACTGAGAATCAGTTTTTACTTCGAACAAGACACGCGATTTGGCGCTCCACGGATATGATGTATAATTCTCTCTCGATAGCGTCGCGACGTTCAAGAAATGGGACGATCCAACCTGAATGGGAACAAAATTTATTTCTCTATCACTGCTCCATGTTTTAAAATGAATCTTTTTTGTTAGAAACACGCAAAAGACTAAAAGAGTCACAAAAATATGGTGAAAGTTGGAACACGGCGGATGTAGTGTACAATTTTTTCTCCATAGCGTCGCGAGGCTCAAAGATCGAGAGGACACAGTCCAAATGAGAACTAAGATTGTTTATCTATCACTACCCCATGTTTTAAAATGAATTTTTTTTATTAGAAGCACGCATAAGACTAACAGAGTCACAAAAATATGGTGAAAGTTGGAACACGGCGGATGTAGTGTACAATTTTTTCTCTATAGCGTCGCGAGGCTCAAAGATCGAGAGGACAAAGTCTAAATGAGAACTAAGTTTGTTTATCTATCACTACCCCATGTTTTAAAATGAATTTTTTTTATTAGAAGCACGCATAAGACTAACAGAATCACAAAAATATGGTGAAAGTTGGAACACCACGGATGTGGTGTATAATTGTTCCTCCATAGCGTCGCGTGGCTCAAGGGCCGAGAGGATGTACCCTAAATGAGAACTGAGTTTGTTTATATACCACTGCCTCATGTTCTGAAATAAATCTTTCTTGTTAGAAGCACACAATATACTAACAGAGTCACAAAAACATGGTGAAACTTGAAAAACGACGGATGTAGTGTACAATTTTTCCTCCATAGCGTCGCGTGGCTCAAAGGCCGAGAGGATGTAGCCTAAATGAGAACTAAGTTTCTTTATTTATCACTGCCCCATGTTTTAAAATGAATCTTTTTTTGTTAGAAGCACGCATAACACTAACAGAGTCACAAAAATATCACAAAAAAATTACAAATTGAAATCGCTATGAGAATGCGAGAGTAGATAAAAATGTGACGCTAAAGAGGTAGACGGTATTTTATTTTGCCCTGTCACAATTTTGCGAGTCACTGGATATAGCGCACTGATTCTTACCATCTTCCAGCTGGTTTATCCCCGAAGAAGAATTCCTTGTTGTTTATACCACGCTGTAAAAAGTTTAGCGTTTGATATAAATTTGTTGATAAGTCCCCCTCTGCCGGCCGAACGACGCTACAACATGCCGGAAGCCATAAACTGTACTTCGCGCGTCGAACAACGGCCCTTTATGAACAGAGATACGATAGTAAAACGGGATCGTAAAGGGTGTTCACAAGTATTTTCATTTCGGTTATTATACTATCTGCCGGTGGCCAAAATCCGGTCAGTATGCAGTAATATTTTATTCATGGGAAAGTCTTCGTTGAAACAGAGCCTTTGACAAAGGAGCCAAAGTGATCATCTACATTTTTCATACGTCTTCTCATTTCTCATATTGGATCCGCCATTGTAACGATTGAATGACTTTCGAAAAGGCAGCATAATACATATATACAGGGTGTTCCAAAAATGTTGTAAATCCTTGAAATGGGCGGATCTTGAGGTTATTTAAAGTAACTTTTTCCTTTGCAAAAATGGCCGCCTCAGCGTTGTTAAGGAGTTATTAACGGAAAACACGGACCAATCAGAACACTGGACGTACTCCGGCTCGACGACAGGCCGCGTTGAGCGCGACGTTACCATTGGCCGAGCAGGAAGCCGTCCGCTGAAACGGTGTTCCGATTGGTTCGTGTTTTTCGTTAATAAATCCTTAACGAAGCCGAGGCAGCCATTTTTGCAAAGGAAAAAGTTACTTCAAATAACCTCAGTAACCGCCTGTTTCAAGGATTTGCAATATTTTTGAAAGACCCTGTATAGTACTCGTTGTCTACAGCATTTTGCTTTTTAATATTTCTTCGAACTCTTGATAAACGTTTTTGAACAGAGTTTGCAAAATGTCAAAGCCGCTATCACAGTTTTTTAATCGATAGAAAAATTCTATTCTCCTGTTATTAAAATGGAAACACTAAACACGTCGAATAACATTAACACACAGTAAATATAAATACTCTTCTCCTTGCAGGAAATAATTAAATACAAATAAGCTCTTCTGAAAGTAACTGTGATAAAAATTATAACAATAATTACACTGCAGATATTTATGTGAAATAAAAATGTTCTGCATTAATTACAGGAAAATACAGGAGCTATGTAGACATTTATCTTTCCCCTTAATGATTTTAATTAGTCAATAATAATACATTAGTGTTTCTGAACTCTTTAAAAATGTCTTTGCGGTTTTGTATTCGATCTAATTATATTTATCCCAAATGCATAATTTTTATATTCGTCAAATCAAAAACATTTTATTTCAAAATTGAGGATGTATAAACAGCATAAGCTGCATAAACCGCATAAAGTGCATAACAAACCGTAGTGAAATCGTTACAAGTCAATCACTAACACCGTCAGATTTACTAAATCATGAATAGAATCACCAATTAATCGATCCGATTGGACCAGACACCAGTATACACAAACTGGAAAAACAAACTTAAAATTCCCTCGACTCCCTCGTGTCCGGCAAATCGATCTAAAAACAAATTGCCGAACGTATCCGACAACAATACCACTACCACTTGATGCACACAACAATTCCAGCAAACCCTTCCGAAGCGATACACTCGTCTGTACTATCCCCTCTTTATCAGAGCAACCGCATTGTTTGCCCTAATCATTTCGCAGGTATTCGGCGCTCGACACGCTCATTATTACGCCAACTCTGGCGTGGGTTGCCCCATTTACACTCTCCCCTACCAGAAAACACGTAAAACAATTATCCCCATTTAACTCCCCTCCACAGAACCCTTCGAGGATCCTTCCCGATGCATCTCTGCGATTTGCTACCATAATGTCGCTTGGGGTGTAAAAAGCGCAGCAGAGATTAGGGCTGGTTTTAAAATGGTACTTCTGAAAAATAGTGTGCTGCTGCGTGAGAGCCTCTGCTTATGTTTTCTGTGCAATTTTCGAAATGTAGGCTCGTACATGTTTACATGTCATACACGTTACATGTCATACACGTTTTATGTCTCAATTCTTTACAGTCTCCATTTTTCTCTGTCGAGCGTGGTTTGAAATTTTTCATTTGGTTTAAAGTGTCCGTTGAAGGTTAGGAATTGTATAGTGGTGAATTGATGAAGTTGAATATTTCTGACATCCTCTTCAACCCTTAGCTGGTAGACTGGGGTCTCTCATGACCCCAACGCTGTACAGTAAATTTCGCTGCGGTGTTGATAATTCTAAACTAACAAAAATGTCAAGTTTCTTTAACTTCATTGGAACATTTGGATTATTTAGTCTTAAATGATACAGGGTGTCTCATTTAATTCATATTAACTACAACCCCAATTAATTTGTTATTTGCACACATACAGCAAAATGTTTGGGAAGAAAGTTATCGTATTTGGAGGCCGACATAAGACTGCGGGAGCGAAGGTCATCTCAAGGTCATGTTTCCGAGACCTCGCGAACAATAATGTTTTTTTTAAATGGAATGATCTACATTTTGTATCGTGAGTCGATAGAATATCAAATTCTGCATAAAAATGTATTGACCTTCATATATCCTAAGCCTAACAGTGAATTCGTAATAATCCAGATTCCAATCCAAGGGTTGCAGACTCTCGAGAAAGGGCTGAGCTATAGCAAATGAACTATAATGTCTGAGCAGAGTAGCGAAGATAATGAGCAGGATGCTGTTCGCAGGTTGTCATAATGTAGTGACTTGCGAACCAACAAATTTGCAATTTGCACGCATCAGTGTTGTATAAAAAAGAAAACAACAACTATTCAGTGCAGCTAGCTTTTCATCCCTAAAATTGCTTATTTCATTTAGTCTGATTCAGTGAAATGGCTCTAACAATTCCAACAATCTCAACCCACCAAATCCAGCATAACCTCAATACTTCCTAAGAAGACAGTAATTATTCAGTACAGCTAGGTTTTCATCCCAAAAATTGCTTACTTCATTCAGTCTGATTTAGTCAAATCGCTCTAACAATTCCAACAATCCCCAACCCATCAAATCCAGCAGAACCTCAATTCTTCCCAAGAAGACAGTAATTATTCAGTACAGCTAGGTTTTCATCCCAAAAATTGCTTATTTCAGTCAGTCTGATTCAGTGAAATGGCTCTAACAATTCCGACAATCCCCAACCCACCAAATCCAGCAGAACCTCAATACTTCCCAAGAAGACAGTAATTATTCAGTTCAGCTAGGTTTTCATTCAAAAAATTGCTTATTTTATTCAGTCTGATTCAGTGAAATGGCTCTAACAATTCCAATAATCCCCAACCCACCAAATCCAGCAGAACCTTAATACTTCCAAAGAATACAGTAATTATTCAGTACAGCTAGGTTTTCATCCCAAAAATTTCTTATTTCAATCGTCAATGTAGTTAAATGGTTCTAACAATTTCAACAATCTCAACCCACCAAATCCCGCAGAACTCCAATACTTCCTAAGAAGACAGATCCGTCAGTAATTAATATAGATAAGTGGCTCTAACAATTTGAACAATCTTAAGTACATGAAACACAGCTGAACCTTAGAGAACCAAAGCCTCTAACAGGCACCTAAAGCAGAATACGACTGGAATGTTCGCTGCTAGCGTACCAGAAGGTAGCAGGCAAATAACCAAGTACAATGTTAGAGTAAAAGAGCAGTACTATCAGACTAAAGACAGAAGAAAGTCGGCAGGAGGCTGTTCGCCGGCTTCCACGCCGTGCCGCGCCGTCTCGAAGGCAGAGAACGGCGGGGTCTCTCTGCTTCCGACTGCAGATACATTGCGACATGGAACCGGGGGTTAGTGTAGGGGGTTTCGTGGTGGCGCGAGAGGGGCGAAGGGACACACCAGCGTCGGGGGTGGTGGTGGTGGGTCGCTCGGGGCTCAGAAAGGGGGATGAAATGCGCCGCGACGCGCTGCGGCAGAAGCCGGACTGAGACAGAGCCAACCTCCGCTCCGCATCCGCAGCATCCTCTCTCTCTATCCTTCATCCCACCATCCCTCCCCTTTCTCACCCTCTTTTTCCTCGTGCACTCGCTGTCTCTCTCTCTCTCTCCCTCTCTCTCTGTCTCTCTTCTCTTGCCCTCTCTCTATGACTCGTTCTCCATCGAGCCTCTCTTTCCAGTCGCTTTTGGCATCTCTTTTCGTTGTTCTGCATATCAAACGTCCTTTTCCTGGCACTGTCTCTTTCTCTGCTCGTTTTGTATGTTCTCTGTCAACCCTCTTTTTCCACTTGCTCTCTTTCTCTCTCTCTCTCTATTTCTGTACTGCTCGTTCTCCATTAACTGTCTCCTCCCCCTTGCTCTCTCTCGTTCTGTCCGTTCTCCATCAACCGTCTCTTTTCAGCTGCTTTTCTGCATTTCTCTTCATCGTTCTCCAGAGTAACCCTCCAAAGCAACTCTTGTTCTCTCTCTGGTCGTTCCCCATCGACTGTCTCTTTCCAGCTGCTTTTCTTTATCTCTTTCCACCGTTCTCGGCCAACCCCCTTCTTCTCTCCATTTCTGCTTGTTCGGTTCGTTCCCCGTGAACCCTCTCTTTCCACATTCTCTATACATTTCTCTTCATCGTCCTCTATCAATCCTGTTTCCCCTAGCGTCGTCTCTCTCCCTCAGCTAGTTCCCCATCAACCTCTCTAGTTCTACCCTCTTTGTTCATCTCTCTTGATTTGTCTATCTCTATCCATCATGCTCTCTCGCTTTCTCTCGCTCTATCTTCATCGTTCTCCTTCAACCCTCTCTATTCTAATGCTCTAGCTCTCTCAGCTAGTTCTCCATCAACCCTCTCTCTCTGTACAACGCGTTTCCGCATCTCTCTCCAACGCTCTCAGTCTCTCATCATCGTTCTCACTCGTTCTCTATCAACCCTCTCTGTCCAACCCCTCTCTCCATCTCTTTCTATTATTCTCCAGCTCTCACTGTCGTTCTACCTCGTCCTCCATCAGTCCTCTCTTTCCAACTCCTTTTCCCATCTCCCTCTATTATTATTTAACTCTCTTCATCGCTCTCCCTCGTTCTCCATCAACCCTCTCTGCCCAACCACCTTCTGCATCTCTCTATAATTCTCCATCAACCCTCTCTGTCCAACCCCTTTCCGCATCTCTCTCCAATATTCTCTATCCCTCATCGTCGTTCTCTCTCATTCTCTATCAATCCCTCTCTCTCCAACCCCTCTCTCCATCTCACTCCATAATTCTGTAACTCTCTTCATCGTTCTCCCTCGTTCTCCATCAACCCTCTCTTTCCGACCCCTTTCAGCGTTTCTCTCTCTACCGTTCTCCGTCTCTCTTCATCGCTTCCCTCGTTTTGGCTTGCCATTCTTTTCAGTTTCACCCTTCATCCCCCGCTCTCCAGCCTACCCTCTCTAGCCCTCTTGCTCTTTCCGTTCCGCTCGCGCTGTCTCGCGCTGCCTCGCTCCGTCCCTTCGCCCTTTCTCTCGCTTTCTCCATTTCACCTCGTCGCGGTCCAGTCGAGTGTCGGCTCGTGCACCGTGCAGTTCGCCTCGTGGCTCGTGCACCGTGCAGTTCGCCTCGTGGCTTGTTCGCACGACAGGTGCGCGCGTCACACCGTTCCTCTCGTGCCGGTTCCACACAGGATCTACCCGTGCCCGGCGCTGACCGCACCTGGATCTCATCCCTAGATCAAGAGATTCGACGTCCAGTGTTGACACAAGGTACGCTGACTCCTGGAGGTAAATGTGTGCATTTTGTGTGCACTCTGTGCGTAGCTGCGTGGATGCTTGTTAAAGAGGGTCCACGTGGTCCTGCGGACATCGAAGGTCGAAGGGGTGGACGCCCTCCGTTCGAAGGGAGGAAAGGGTGCACTCGTATAGGACGGTTGCGAAGCACCGACGTGTTTCGGTTTGTCAGAGTCAAGAGTCGCGTGCACTGGAAGGGTGCACGGTGCACGTTGCAGTGCATCGAGGAGGGGTGCGAGCCTGCTGCTATCTCTGACACGGCGGATTTCGGCGGCCCGTGGAACTATTCTTTGTGTATCGGCTAGGGGAAGGAGTTTTGGTGGTACTGGAGGAAGTAGGGTGATTGTTGTTTCTTTTGGGGGTGGTTGTTCTCCGTTAAGGCCGGGATGTTTGATTAATTTTCTTTGTAACCTTGTGTACTTTATTTTTAGTCGGTAATTTTTTGTGTGACAGTTTTGATATCGTTTTGTTTGTATACAAATTTTGAATGACGTTCTTCTACTGGGAATGTTTCTAGAATTTTTCGATCTTCTGGGTTGTTGAATTTTTCTTATCCCTTACGTGCTAATGATTCTCATTGAGAGGGGATCTTTTATTATTTTTTTTGCACCTTTATGTTCTTTATTTTTGGTCTCTATTTTTTTATAGAATAGTTTGGGTATTGACCTGTTGTTTAAGTACAAATTTTGAAAGAGGTCCTCTCGTTGGTAATGTTTTTAAAAATTATACAATTTGTCGATCTTCTGGCCCGTTTCATTTTTGTTACCCCGTACGTGCGAATTGAGAGTTGATCTTTGATAATTTTATTTATACCTTCAAATTTCTATCTTCTGCTTGCTATTTTTTAACGAACTTGTTCTAGCACCGAGTTGATTGCACAAAAATTGTGAAGGCCATCCGTTCACTAAGAACATTTTTAAAAAGTGTAGAAAGCCACTTTTTCGGACTGTTGAATTTCCCCTAGCTTCTACGTGCAACTGTTCCTTGTTGAGACTGATTATTTGCTCATCTCTTTTGCACTCTTACGTTTTTTATATTTGTGTGCGTCTTTTTTGAAGAACACATTTAACACTGAATTATTCATACAAAAATTTGGAGATTCTCGTAGATTTTTCGGACTGTAGAATGTTGTTGTTACCTTCTTGCAGTATTCCTTCACGAATTTTGCACCTCTATGCTCTTCAACCATATTTACTCAATTTTTTCGAACATTTCTGATATTTGGTTATGTAGGTGTTTTTGCACATCTGGCAGTTATCGTTTCGTCAATATTTTTCGATAACAATGTTACTTTTTCGGTCGTTTAACTCGAGCGTGAATTTACGACCGCGTCAACGATGTCGATTGAGTAATCTGCGCTGCGAGTAGTAAAAGTCTAGGGGATGTTTTCCTGTATCCCTATAAACTGTAAATACACTGCCCAGTAAATTTTAATCGAAACTTCGGTTCCGAGGACTCTGCTTTAAAAGCACGACTTCTCTGTGTATACAAGTTGTGCGATGAATCCAAAACTTAACAATTCACTGTTGTTTACATATAACTGCACAGATGGTATTGATAGTGTAGGGTCGTGCCAACCTGATTGCGGATGTTTACGTGCATATCGATCTCCTTGGCAATAGGTTATTGTAAGTCCAAGGAAAACTTGTTTACTCTGTTAGAAGTTGCACCTTGTTTCCAAGAAAACAGGCAGAGCTCGGAACTTTGCAAAATATTTCACTGTTTCTAAATACGGATAGAGAACAGATTTTCAACCTTAAGTTTCTAATATACGAAGCTGACGTCAACTAAAACATTATCATCTTGAAGATCGTTCGAAAACATATCGTTTACGATAAAGAAAATGTTAATCGATCCACTACTAACGAAAACGGTAATTATTGCGAAAAGGTCACTATACTCCGATTTTGATGAAATTTAAATATGTTATACATTTCGATATTTTTAACAACTTTTTCCTTTTCCAATATAGGACATATACTGAACTTGTTTTTTCTGTACATTCTTAATATCAAAACAAAAATATAGCATTTTATTTAAAAAACACAAAGTGACCTTGAAATAACCTTGAAGTAACCTTGAAATAACCTTGAAAAAATAACGATAATAATTTTTTTGTCACACTGACATTGTATATAGAAAATGATGATAAAAGTCCCTGTACATCTTTGCCCTCTCACGCATTGTATTAGAGTGTGAAATAAATTATCGCCACGTTTAATTTTTCACAAATTGATTAACAAAATCAGCAATTCGCACAAAAACAGTCTGTATACTAACCTCAGAAGAACGGTATATCTCTACACAAAACAAATATCATGCACATTCACGGAATTCAGTTCCGAATTTTGAAAACATATAATCAAGGCGAGTTTATTCAAACATACAATTTTAAGTTCCACGGTAGAAAACACGATGATCAATGTGTTACGAGTGAAATTTCGGAAAGTCATAATTTCTCTCTCGTCCTAATCCCCATAAAAAGAAACGCGATCAGAAAACCAGAAAACGAGCAGAGAATTGCTGGAAAACGAACAATAAACGCGAGGACAGGGGTCAACCGTCGTTTCGTTCCGAGTTTCCGCTCGCGCACCGGAAACCTCGCAAAAGTCGCGTTTTACGGCTGCCCGCTCTTTAAACCCCTAAGCTGCTCACGGAATTCGCAGTCGTCTATCCGTCACCGGAACGCTGCCGAAAACTCTTTCGAATCCGACAAATCGCTATCAAAGGGGTCGCGAATGAAGCGAACGATGCGTGAATAGTGATGCATTGATCAATCCGTTACCATAGCCGCATCGTCCACGTCCACGGGGTTGAAGAGACGGTGAATAGTCAGCTTGAAAATTCGCAGCACGTGGCCACGCTGATTTTCAATTTCCACGCAGACGCGGGCTTCTGAGCGGAATACGAAAAACCGGAAGTGACCTGCCCGCGTTTCCGGACCGTTGGTAGGCGCGCACGGGCTCTTTTCCGGTTCCCGAAGAGTCCTTCTTCCGAATCCGCGGAATCTGATTAGCCTGAGTGCCTTCAAAAGCACTTTGATGCTGTCGAAGACGAGAAAGATTTTCAAGGTGGTTGCGCGAGTAAGATGATGGTGAGGTTGCTGACCCATTATGAAGATGGAGAAATTCCTACATAGTTGATTATAGCGATTTTAATCTGTGGAAATCAAACATTTTGTTTGTGGTTTTGTTTTTCTTGTTAATTTTAGTGCCTTCATGAGCACTTTCATGCTGTCGAAGACGATCATCGACGATTTTCAAAATGGTGACGCAAGAAAGTTGATGCTGCGATAGCTAACACTCTACGGAGATGGGGAAGAACCTACAGAGTTGATTATAGTGATTTTAATCCGCGGAAGTCGAGCATTTTGCTTGTGGTTTTGTTTTTCTTATTAATCTGTGTGCCTCCATGAGCACTTTCATGCTGTCAAAGACGATCTCATGAAAGATTTTCAAGATGGTGGCGCGAAAACGTTGATGCTGAAATAGCTAAGCTGCTATGGAGGTGGAGAAGCACCTACAGACTTGATTAGAGGTATTTTAATCCGTGTAAGTCAACCATTTTGTTTGTGATTTTGTTTCACTTGTTAATCTGTGTCTTTTTTTTATTTAGAAAATCTCATAAGAGATTTATTACAACATTAGGTGCACACAAAACCAAAGTGTACAGAGAAAGTAACCTCTACCAACTAAAAGCTACGGTACATCACTACTTTTTTGCTTTTTGTTTTCATGAGCACGCTCATACTGTCAAAGACGATCTCGCGAAAGAGTTTCAAGATGGTGGCGCGAGAAAGTTGATGGTGCTGATACTGACCATCTATGAGATTGAAGAATCACCTACAGAATTGATTATGTTTAGACTGCGAATTTTATGCGTTTATGACAGAAATGAGCGGATGCAATTTAGAGCGATAGTCACACTTAGAGAATTTAAGAATATGAACTTGTTAGATTCAGCTTACTCAACTTATGAAAAGAAAAATGAAACTTCTGTTTGACTTCTGCTTGTTGTAATTGGTGCAAATAATTTTATTTTACGTAAAGATCCTCATGACCTTGAAATGTCGAAAAAAATTACCTCGAGGAAAAAATTATTTCCACCATGATATGTGCCCTGTCGTACCAAATAATTTGTCATTTTGACATTTCAGAAAAAATAAATCGTCTTGTAATATAGTTAGTAGGATACCTTGTGAATGAATAGCATAAAATAATAACTTTTAGTTTTCCGTGGATCCTCCAGTATTGAAATAAAAATTTCAGACCATATCAAAGAGCCAAATTGAAAATTCTGTTTCCAAACGATTCTCGCGCCACAACGCCTCATCTTCGATATCATGCGGACATTATGTTTTTCCGCTCGACACACAAGAAGCTGCTCATACAAGAAGATGGCGAACGCTCGCCAATGCCATAAATATCGAATTTCGGGACGCGGTTGAACGGAGGTTAATCAACCGGGGGAGCTTAAATGAAACGAAATCGCGCAGGGAGAGAGGGAGCTTGTTCCACCGCATAAAGGAATTCGATTGAAGAGCATTTTCCCGCGAACAATAACCCGGTAGGTCTATTCGCTTGGACGCTGTTCTTCCAACCTCCTTTCTTCGCAAGCATTAATCAGATTAAAATTCCCGCTTACGATCGGCGAATGGTCTCGAAGCTCCGCAAAAGCTTCCGAGTGTTTTCCTTTCGTTTTTTCGACCCGCTTAATTTAATCTCCCGGAAATGGTTAATGCCCACGACTCCCTGTTACGCCTGTGCAAGGTATCTTTGTTCATATGAATAATGAAAAAGTTTTAGATAAATGAAGAAAATTTTCCAAACAAGCGAGGAAAAGGTTCTAAATTTAATGCATGATGAAGATGCTCTAAATAAAAAATTAGGAAATTGTTCTAAGTACATTTGGAAAATGTTCTAAATAATTTATGAATATGTTCGATATTTATACATGATGAAAAGGTTCTAAATACACTAAATGACGAAAATGTTGTAAACAAGTGAAAATGTTCTAAATACATGAGGAAAATGTTCTAACTACATGAGGAAAATGTTCTAACTACATGATAACAATGTTCATGATAAAAATGTCCTAAATACGATAAATGTTGAAAATATTTTAAATACAAAAATATGATGACATTGTTCTAAATACTAAATAATGTTCTAATTAAATTCCGAAAATTTTCGAAATAAATTCGGAAAATATTCAACATATATTGAAAATGTTCCAAATAAAATTTGAATTGCTTAGGAGACCATAAATAGTTCAACATAAACACCTGTACAACGTGATCTAGAAATTGTTTAAAAAGATGTCATGTATATGTACTTTCTGTGGCAGTAGAAATATGGTGTCATCTTTATAATTTCACAATTGTGAAATACAAAATCCGGAAACGGTCATTTGACCGGCGAATGTAGATTTATTGTTAATGGCCGTTATAGTGGTGAAATCAATTCTTAAAAAAATTAGCTAAAATTTCATCGACGGCTGTAAATCCGATCAGAACTGTGCAGACTGCGGGCACCGGGTTAACTGGCCACGCACAGGTGACAATTTGGCGTTTCCAATGCCGGCGAAAGCTTCGAGCGAGCCATATTTCGTGCAATGTCGCTTTTCCCAGGGAGCTGTCGCGTATTTTTGCATTTGTTGCCGCCACCTGAATTAATGTCGATAACTAACAGAGCAAACTTTACGGTGAAAAGAAATTGAAGATGGCTGCCGCAAGGGTTACGCTAGATGTAGCGCTCACCTCAGGATTTCAATTACAATCCTCTAAAGTTGTACTGAATTTTCGCTGTTAATAAAATCATAAAAATGAAATACTCTAGTGAACAATTTCACTATATCCACGTTCAGTCTTCTTTAAACAAATTTAGTATCTGTATTAATGAAATAAGATTACTTTTCGTCTTCCCTCAACATCGTCCGCCATGATTAAAGTAGAAAAGAGCGGGAAAGCTTCGAGCGTGCCATATTTCGTGGAATGTCGCTTTTCCCAGGGAGCTGTCGCGTATTTTTTCGCTTGTTGCCGCCACCTATTAATTCATAGCGAAAATTAAACCGCGACGCCAACAACTCGACAACGGTGTGTCGGCGGAAAACCGTTGGAAACGCGCCCCGTAAATTGCCCGTTGAATGTCGTCCCTTGTTCCCATCAGTGTCTTTTCATTACCTAAATAATTTATGCGCCACTATAAAATTGTACACACCACACGGGAACCTCCCTCGTGTTTATGTCGCGATAAACGCTACTAAATTAGGAAGCAATCGACTTCGTGTCGGATTACGTCCTAGTAAATACCCTCAGAGACGTTGCTGCACCGTACTTGGTCCTCTTCGAGAGCCTGATTGTCTTGGATGGGGGTATCGATTAGGCGAGTTGCGGGAAAAATTCTGATTTTGTGGGCCAGTCGGTCTTTAACGGATTTCATTGGAACACAGACATGAATTTTCTGAAGAATTTTGCCTCTTGTTAACACGTTGACGTACAGTGGGCCCACAAAAGTGTTCGTACGCCCTTTAAATCAGAATTACTTCTCTTAAAATTTGACCAAACCACTTGACCTTTTTTTAGCAATTAGAAGCATTGATTTACTTTTAAAATGTGCAAAAAATATTTTGAAGAAATTGCAATTAGTAGAAATTACATGAAAAAATAAAAATGGCACTTTTTAAAACTTTATTATTTCAGCCCGTAATTAAAATTCAAAATATGCGGTTTGTAGATCTTGATGTATAACTAATGTATATCCTATTGTATAATGTAGATCCTGATGTATAACTAATATAGATCTACAAAAGGCACAATTTGAATTTTTTTATAATATTTATCCAAAGAAATATATTTGTTGAATAATTCCTGAATAATCGTCCATTACTCAAGTAAATTCCATCGGAATTATATCTTATTTGGTATCATTCTCATTAGAAAAATGCCACGAATATGATGGTGAAAGTTTCATAAAAAATAATAAAAAACAAAGTAATTTTGTCATTGGATTAGTAGTGGTCTCACCGATACAATCGACCTGTATTATGTTACACTTCTCGGCGACCGAGGCATCTCGAGCTTCACGGCTCCTCACGGGGTATACCCCGCGGGAGGAGGGACTGTTTTGCGACAATTATCGTTCAGAATTTCACGACAATTAACGATGAAATGTCTTAAAATGAATAAAAGTAGAAAAACTTTTATGTTCAGCACTTACTAATTAGAATCGATGAATAACAATTTTATCTATCAAAAGGATTCGCAGTTTGCTCATAGTAGTAAAGATTGTGGGTTTCATGCATTTCTAATAAGAATGAGTAAATTAAATACAAAAGAATAAATACGTACAACAAATTTAAGGATACTGTGACATCATTTTCAGCATCCTAAGATAATTACAAGATGATATATATTTTTAATCAGCCCCACCCACTTGGAATTGATATATAACATTTGTATTTGGCGTAGAAATTTATAGTCTAACCATAGCAATAAAAACTGCGGATTTTAAACATCCGTGACAGAACATATGTTTTCAAAATCCTGAGCCGGGCTATGGAAATAATTTTCTGCTCGACGTAATCGAGATAATTTCAATTTATCGTATCTTTGGAATGGATGGCCGCAATTTAAAACAACATTCCACGAACGATGTAACAACGAGATAATGTAAATCGACATTTGTGTTCTGTCTATCCTCCATGCATACATTTATTATCGTAAAAATGTCCGAGTTTTAAAGTTCAATTTTTTATATTCTGATGGTCCGCGTTGCAAAAAGAGTACGGGAATAAACGAGATAATAGTACCTCGATTCCGTCGACTCTTTTATTTCTCGTTTCAGACAACTTGTTCGTCGAAAGGCAATTTTTGCCAGAGAAAAAATTCTCTTTAGTAGCCTTCACACGAATCCGGCAATCCAACGGTCCACATTCGGAAGCAGGTAATCCTGCGCTCGTGGAAGCCATTTTGAATATTTACTCTAGCGTGAAACTTTGAAAGCCTATAACCGGAAAATAAAGGACTCGAGGAGTACGATGAGCTCGGAACATTTTGCCCCATCGCACAGTGTTCAAACTCCTATAGGAGTCGGCAGAAAATTAATAATTTCAAAACTAACCTAACACACCTAATAATTAGTTTTAAAGAGAACCAATTAGCGCCTCGATCAATGAAACAAGAATGTAATGACGTTAGAAAAATTTGGTGATCTTTATTTCTGTATTACATAAAAACCTTTTTGCTAATTTTTTTCTTGTAATTTATTATATTAACCAATATTAAAACCAAACTCCTTTTTCTGACATAGAATATCCTCATTTTATACGATCTTTTTCATTTTATGAATACGAAGCTGTTCCAATTTACAGGTAGGGTACTTAAATGTTTAGTAATTTATTAAGTACAAATTGCATAATGTAAACATTATTTTGATTAACGGAAGAACAATTTTTAGTGGTGACTCAGAGTCACCACTCGTGTGGAAAGGATTAATCCCGTGATGGGCACGGTAGGGCCCCTCAAACGCTTTTCCCACCAACCTCTCTTTTATCCGCGAGGCCTGCGCACTGTTCGCGACGGGCGAAGCACTCCTTTCCTCTATTGCAACGGCGGACGCTGGTGGGGGACAGTGGGCGCTATGGTGGGGACGGTTTTATCTCAATTGAGACAAAAATGCCCATCCCTGCTCTAACGTTTTAACATTATTGAATTTTTATGTTAACGATTGTACAGTTATATAAAAAATGAGTAGACGAAGATTGATAGAGAAGAATGATTCAAAAAGAATTTGACAATATTTCTTAGTTATATTCTTGACTTTACAAAATGATTGAATAAATAATGTAAAGAAGGACATTTTTATTTGGCTTCTCTTTCTTGCAATCGGTGCTGAACATTTTGATTCTGCATAATAAAAAGTAATAATCTATAGGAGTTCGATCAATTGGAGTGAACGCGTTACGTTCTGGATATTTTTCACCGATTCGGCCAAAAATTAACAAATAAAATCAATTTCTATTTAAAGATCAACTTTTCCAGAAGTTCAAAACATCAGGGAGGTTCTTTTTGAGCCTATACTTCGAGTATATAAAATCAATTTTTTAAATTTTCAATATAGCCCCAGATAAAGATGTTACAAAAATCAACTTTTACATTTCTTTTCGCGATTACGACTAATCGCAATTTCTTAAAAACAATTGTTCACACCACATCTAATAAACTAATCCTTCCAACTTCTCAAAGACACTCGAGTCATTCGGCCCATGTTGGAAAAAGTTATACTATTTCAAATGGTGTTGATTCACTCTTGCTCTTCACAAAGACAGAGACGTTCCTTATTTGCAACAAATAAGGTAATGAATTAACTTTACCCAATACAATGACTCCATACAACGCTCAAATAAATGGTTATTCGGCCAATACTCGGAACATTGGTTTACATCGAGCAGAGAACGGTTTCGCAAGGAAAAGACGGTTCGCGTGCATGACGCCGTTGGTCTTCGGCAAAAGGAAAATTTTGCGAAAAGATGGAGGAAAGCGTGAACAAAAGGCGCACTGCATCCGTCACTTGAAATTTGCCCCGCTCGCGCCACAATGATCCGACCGGTCCATTGTGCGACTTTAGGCGCGGGGAGGGGGGTGGTGGGGCGGGCTCCCCTCGTCTCGCCGCGGAGAATGCGCCATTAGCGTTCAGCGAAGCGTGGCCCAGGAGTGCCGAGTTAATGGGATAACTCTTCTGGGGTTCTTTACAGGGGCTCACCGGTCGCGGGGACAACAGGGTAATTAACACAGTTTTCGATTTTATTAGCGTCATTAATCCCATTGTCGCGAACCCCAGCATTTGTGGCCGTGTGTTCCCCTCGAGCCTCGAAAAGTAATCTCGCGTGCCACGAGATCACTCGGTTTCTATAAAGTCGCGAGGTATCGGCTTCGAGCTGTTTCGAGAGGACCACTTAAATAGAGCATCGATCATATACCGGGTGGGACATCTAATTTTTTTTCACCCGGAATTTTTTTGTTAGTTTGAACGTATTCAAAGTGGCGCGAATTTGGTACGTTTCGCACAAACTTCGTTTTTGTCTCGTTCGCAATAAATGTACAAATTAATTACGAGAAGTGTAACTTTTTGTATTTCAATTCAAGCATGAACTTTTGCAAACATCTACTTTCCTATCTAGGCCCCAGAATTTTAAATCTTGTACACACATGGTTATATTTGTTACTATTAAGTGTACAAATTAATTTTCGGCCTGGTCACAGAAAAATTCATGTCTATGTATTCAAGAGCAAATAGAGCAAGAACCAGATGGTCAATGAAATAATAATTAAAATGAACGACAATTAAAAATAATGTTATCTTGTTTATCCCTTCGACATTAATTAATATTTCCATGTATATATTTTATTTTACATAATACATATCAGAAAATATTATTATTTCTACTGTAGAAACATGTACTCGTCGGACGAAAAACAAAATGATTTGAGTTTCCTCCGACCGATTCGTCCGATGTCGGGTCCACTGTGCGCGAAGCCTAAGACGTGTTTTATCAGTTGACATTGTATTTTCCAAACACACGGTGGATTTTTTGAGGTTATATCACTTGAATTTCAAATTTTATCGTTCTAATAAGTTCGTTATATGCAGTCACACACTTTAAGGCAGCGGTGTCCAGCGTAGGGGCCCCTTACGCACCTGCTTCCCCTTCCTAGTGTCAGTTTGCGCATGCGCAGCGTGTTCTCGCATATTGGTAATCGGTTCGCCGCGTCTCGGCGCTATGGAAACGGCGTACGGTGGTGGGGATGGCATTCAGCTCCCGGAAGCCGTGTTTGAACATCACTGCTTTAACACTAAACCTACTACGGTCAAAATGTCCGGATTTCTATTTCACAATTATTAAAATTAGAAAAAGGATTTCATAGGAAATGACTGAATTGACTTCTTTATTTAATATTTAATATTTAATATTTAATATTTAATATTTAATATTTAATATTTAATATTTAATATTTAATATTTAATATTTAATATTTAATATTTAATATTTAATATTTAATATTTAATATTTAATATTTAATATTTAATATTTAATATTTAATATTTAATATTTAATATTTAATATTTAATATTTAATATTTAATATTTAATATTTAATATTTAATATTTAATATTTAATATTTAATATTTAATATTTAATATTTAATATTTAATATTTAATATTTAATATTTAATATTTAATATTTAATATTTAATATTTAATATTTAATATTTAATATTTAATATTTAATATTTAATATTTAATATTTAATATTTAATATTATATCTTTATTAATATTGTAATGAAAACGGTACAAAGTTTAAGCAAATTCAATCTTCTCACTTATTTAAGGCGTTTAACTTTTATATTTTTTGTGCTTGGTAGGTTTAGTGTTAAAGGAAGAGGTTCGGTGTTTCACCCTGTATAAGGCTGGCAGATTGAAAATCGCGAGTTTCAAGGGCTCCGAACCGCACCGCTGCCAATATTTATTCCGGCACTGCGCTATTTCACCTGTTAACCTTCCAACGATAGGATGAGACTCTCTGACATCCCACGAAATTTGTTTGATCTCTAGGGATAGCAACAGAAGAGGTACGAAGGAGTTAAGAAAAGTTTTTGGTTGCTTTTCTATGTGCGAAGCTTCTACTCGTCATTTCAAAATGCAATAAGATGGTAACAAAAAATCGTACGTTAATTTTCTTTTACGTCATTGCAAAGAGAACTTCAATCTCCAAATCCATGGTAATTAGAGTTGTGAAAATAATTGTTTAAAATCCCCAGAAATATTTGAATCCGAAGTATTTCATTGTCAAACTTTTGGAATTAACACTAGAACTACCGGACCAGTCAAAATGACTGGTTTCTAATTTTTTCTTTTACAAATATTGATATCATAAATATGTTTTCAGGAGTCACTTTTTAGTACACGTCTCTATTGAAGTACATATTTAAACAAAAATTGTACGAAATCTGAATAAATGCAGTCTTATTGTTATTATAAGGCAGTAGACGCCAGTCGCGTTTATTGCTCGGTAGTTCTAGTGTTAAAGAAATTGTCTTCGCTTTTCCGCTCATTTCCTCGTAGGAAAGAATTTTTCATGGAAAAAGCAACTCAAGGGAGAAAAAGTTGATGCTTTGCTCTATAAAATAAGCCTAGGGAAATTGTTGCATGATTTTTTTCCACGAAGTTATGACTAGTTGTATATCGACGATTTTTCATTTAAGATTTCGTCACTTGTGATCCTCTAATTTTAATTGCGCAGTTGGTTATTCTGTAATTTTCATGGGAAATAGTTCTTTTGACTGATGATTCTATTCTGCAATATACTGAAAATTATAAAGAATTTTGTTCTTAGAAAATTGCACCTTGGATGGCACTAGTTTGAAAATTATACTTCCAAACAGGTGCAAAATGTATCATACAAATTTGTATACTTCCAAACAAGTGCAAAATGTATCATACAAATTTATTTTCCTGTTTAGTTACCTTATAGCTAGAAGTACATACTTACGGATAGTGATCTACCTATATGGTGGTTTTATGGGATCCCTTCTTATTGATGGCTCCTTGGAGCACATTAACCTGGATTACGAACGTATAGATATCAACTATTAAATGTTTCGAAGTATACCATGTGTGGCACATCGAAAGCACGATTAATAGTATCCAGAGTACTACCAAAAACGATTGGAAGCATTGCCTTAACACTAAACCTACCACAACCGATCAAATCACCGTTTTCAGATCTTTTATTTTACAATTATTGAAGTTACAAAGATTCTTCCACTTGGAATGATTATACATACCTTTTTATTCGAATATACGTTACAGTAAAGATGTCAGAAAATCTAAATAAATTCAATGGTGCCATTTTTATAAGGGAGCACAGTTTTGTTCAGGCAGTTAACAAGACATATGATTGACCGGAAGAGAGGCTATTACTCGGCCATTTTTAAACAATTCCTACCAAAAAAATTGCATCGCATAGTACAATATATGTACCTTTAAACAAACCACTCGTTAAAAAAATTCTCCATTAATTTCGTCGGCAAAAAATTCCTAAAGGTAACGTTTTCATCCAGACAGTTAACATGGCATATGATTGACCGCAAGAAAGGCTATTACTCGGCCATTTTTAAAAATTTCCCACCAAAAAAATTGCAACGCATATTGCAATATATGTACTTTTAAACAATCTACTTGTTAAAAAAAATTCTGCATCGCTTTTATCAGAAAAAATTCCTAAAGGTAACGTTTTCATCCAGACAGTTAACAAGGCATATGATTGACCGGAAGAGAGGCTATTACTCGGCCATTTTTAAACAATTCCTACCAAAAAATTGCATCGCATAGTACAATATATGTACCTTTAAACAAACCACTCGTTAAAAAAATTTTCCATTAATTTTGTCGGCAAAAAATTCCTAAAGGTAACGTTTTCATCCAGACAGTTAACATGGCATATGATTGACCGCAAGAAAGGCTATTACTCGGCCATTTTTAAAAATTTCCCACCAAAAAAATTGCAACACATAGTACAATATATGTACCTTTAAACAAACCACTTGTTAAAAGAAATACTGCATCGCTTTTGTCAGAAAAAATTCCTAAAGGTAACGTTTTCATCCAGAGAGTTAACAAGGTATATGATTGACCACAAGAAAGGCCATTACTCGGCCATTTTTAAAAATTTCTCACCAAAAAAATTGCATCGCATAGTACAATATATGTACCTTTAAGCAGACCACTCGTTAAAAAAATTCTCCACCAATTTTGTCGGCAAAAAATTCCTAAAGGTAACGTCTTAGTTCAAACAGTTAACAGGGTGTATAAGTTTGCTTCATGTTTTCGCGAATTCGCCTCGGTGTATGTCAGTTATGAAAAAATCGGCACGCCAATTTGCCATGGTTGCTTATTGCTTCCGTTTCCGACTAGCCGTGTCGATACGGTGATTCCCTCGTTGACCCTGCGACTTTTACTACCTGGAACCACGTACTCACCTGTACAACATACATAAACGATCCACGACGCAGTTAGCTCACCGCGAAAGTGGTAATTCCGGTGTTTCCCTATCGCCGGGAAATCTAACGAGAACAGCTTCGCACGCGAAACCGCGCAACTTTTCTTGGACTTTTTCCCGTCTGACACTGCTGTACGCTGTAGTGGTGGCCATTTATTTCGTGGCACGTCTCGCACCGACTCTAGCACATTAATCCTGTTAGAATCGTTAATCTCTTGGTTCGTTATAGTGCTAGTTCATGTGGTTGTTGCGGAATTTATTCCTTGTGTTCCAACGAAACACGATCTTATATTTATTTATTTATTAATAGACTGTGAAAACAACGTGCCATCATTTTTCTGTGTTTAGAAATTAGTTTTAGTGGTCATATGTTGTATTAAGTGCTGTAAATTTTGTTTCGGTTCTATGAAATGTAGGAAATGAGCTGAGATAGTGATCAACCTGATCGTGATTAATCTTGAGTCTATTTAAACATATTAATTTTTGTGTTAATACAGGGTGACCCACCTAAGTTAACTATTTTAACACGTTGACTGCCATGGGGGTCACCGGTGACCGGCACTCGACTTGGCTACAGTGTCGTGGGGGCCACCGGTGACCGGCGACGCAGCAAATAATAAAAGTACATAATTAGAGTAAATATGGATACTGATAAATTTTTCAATAATACCATTGTTACTACAATGGTTTGAAGAAATTAATGCACGAAAAATGCTTCAAGCATGACTTTATAACTCACTTTATTTGCTGCAAATAATATTTCAACATAATATGCATCGCATAATGAAAAATTCACGTTGGCGCCTTGGGCAAACCATGGAAAATTCGCCTGGCAGTCAACGTGTTAAATATCTCGCTTACCTTTGACGACAGAGTAAAAATGTCCCAGGATAAAATTGTTTGTTTCAATTGGGGCAAATATTGTAGTAAACAAAAAAATGTGGTAATTATATAGAAAAGGTCTGCGTACTCCGATTTTGATGAAATTTTAATATATTATAGATTTCGACATTTTGAACAACTTTTTCCTTTTCCAATATAGGGGGGTCGCTTTTAGTTTTCGAGATATTTGCAAAAAACTATCGGTAATGTTAAATTCATAACGGAAACCTTCTTTTTAGAAACATTGGGTGCGTGTGAAACACTGGGTGGGTGTGTGTGGTATTGGCGCTTCTCGTCTCCACAACGTGTTTACAAACAAAAAATAAACAGATGCGGCCCGAAAATCCAGGAAATGTCTTTGAATATTGAAAGCTCAGCCTATCTATGTATGATCAAAGTTATCTACAGGAGTTAATTCTGCTTGTTTCTTCTGTTATTCCATTTCCTGGATTTTCGGGCCGCATCTATTTATTTTTTGTTTGTAAACACGTTGTGGAGATGAGAAACGACAATGCCACACACACCCACCCAGTGTTTCACACGCACCCAGTGTTTCTAAAAAGAAGGTTTCCGTTATGAAATTAACATTACCGATAGTTTTTTGCAAATATCTCGAAAACTAAAAGCGACCCCCGTATATTAGAAAAGGAAAAAGTTGTTCAGAATGTGTTGCCCCATAACATATTAAAATTTCATCAAAATCGGAGTACGCAGACCTTTTCTATATAATTACCAAAAATGTTTTATGTTTATTATTTTCGGGATATCAAGGTTATCGAAGATTTTTCAAATGGGATTGTATATTTTCGTCGCGATAGTATGATAGCTGAGGTCAGGACGAATCCAACGATCTATAATACTGAATGACCTTCACGTGACCTTGAAGTACAAAGAATTCACAAAAGTTGGTCAATCGGCAAAGCAAAATAACAGAAATTACGTCACTATTTGTATCAATTGCTCATCTTCTGATAAAATACTGGGAATACTGTACCATCTTATAGGTTTAGATCCGAAACACCTGTGTCGTAAGGAAATCCCGCGATCGAGCGTAACCCACGTGACCCTCCCCGCGTTTAATTCGAATTTGAATCAAAGTGGTTCCGTCGCTGATCCGGAGGAGTTTAAATCCCGGCACGAGGTTCCTCAGTGTCGGTTCGTTTGATTCCATTACAGGAAGTTTGCAGTAACACAGGGATTACACCGGTAGAACTTTGACGATCAAGTTTGTTAATAGATCACTAGCCTATTAGGAACGAAGTTTCCCGCCGTTACCACTTCCGGCTGTCCGGAACTCGTTCGAGTGTCGTCGGAGGTGGTCCATCCCCTTAATTCAATATAAGCGTGAGTGGCCTAAGACGGGAAACACGTTACCGTCTACCATCATAATCCTTTCCCAGCTGACAGATTACTGCGAGGAACAAGAAACACGTCAGTGTCAAGATTTTCCTCGACTTGCTTTCCAGAGGGGCTATTAAAGAGAACAGAAATCGGTAATTGGACATTGATGGCTTTATTTGGGGGTGCTGGTCCTTTTGACCTAATTGCTTATTGTGTTCATGTTCCTCGGAAAGAATATGGCGGACAGAGAGAAAACTTTCGCGCTGATGTGCTACTTCTTCTTTTCCAAAGTTATATTGGATAGAAAGTCATTAAATTGTAATAACTGGACAATAAAATTTTTCTGCCGGAACAAAGTCAAGTGAAATAAAAAATTATTGGTAATTATTGCGAAAGAGTCACTAGACTCCGATTTTGATGAAATTTAAGAGAAGAAAGATTTATTTATTTGTTTTTTGAAATGTAGGTTTGATGTGAGATTGAAATGAGAAATTGACTTTAAAATTAATTTCAGCTGCACAATCGTAGTCTTATTGATTCAAACAAAAGTTCTTTTTACATTAACGAATTCTAATATTACTTGCCGCTTGCTGTAGAGATTTTTCTAGGTTAGAAGCGTCCAATATGGCCACCAAATTTGGTTGCTCTATTTTTCCAGTTAGTTCAATATTTTTATCATATAATAATACTTATAATAACAATACTATTAATAATAATACTAAATTAATAATACCATACGTTGAATGTTTACTTAGGATAAAAAAGTAATAAATAAAATTGTTAAAGCTCACAAATAATTCATTGAAAGCTGAATCTTCGTCTCCGGCGTCCTCTCTTACTGCTTCAATACATTCGCCTTAAAAAAAGATTGTTTTTGAGAGTAGATTCATAATGTTTAAATACCTCACACCTTCTACTAAAAATGGTAAATATGTCTGCATTATATAAATACTTTTTTCACGTTTGTTTTCTATAGAAATGCTAGTAATAGGATGATTTTTATGTAGAGATTGTATTGTACAAATAGTAAATTGTGCTCGTAAGTACTACACATGGTCTTTTCTGATTGATTACTACAATCGCTTTGTCTCTGGTCGTTTGTTATACGTTGGAGACAAGAAGAATCCACGGATTTGTTCCTCACAACCTCTGGATACCACGACCCACGCGTATCCTGTTTCTTTTGTATATAGTTTTTCACGTAAAGCCGTGGTAATGTTTGAAGATCAAAGTAAAAGGTGCATAAAACGCTAAACTATTTTTTCGAAAAGTTCTTACACACGGGAATCGTATGAAAAATTGTGTTAAACTTTGGCATGCGTTGAAACTTACAGGAAATGTTTAGTTTACAAATTACGCAATATTCTTTAAGAGTTATGTGAATTAATATCAATTAGTTTACGACATGAAGGATTTCTCCAAGTATCTTTAGAGATCATAAAATGGACCCCTGTCGATCTATCGCACAGTTTTTCTTACCTGCTTGGGTAGCAATTTCAATGTACAAGGGACAATGCATAACAGATAATCTATCAGAAATAATGTATAAAGGCCAATCTATAAGTAACAATCTACAGCAAACATTTGATAAGAAACAAATCTAATACACTCTAAAAATCCCTCTCCCACCTCACCCTCAGCAATTGCTAATTACCCAAATCCTTCCAGTCCATTTCATCCCTTAAAATCCACCGTGCCAGATCAGAGAAACTCCAAACCTCTTCCTCCGCAAGAAACTGAGTGGTGTAAAAATAGCCTGGTGCATTAAAGTGGATTCTTTTGCCTCAGGTGTTGGGGAAGGTGATCTCGTCTCGGCACCGGACACAAGGAAAAGCCACGAGGTTCTGTGAAGAAGAAGCAGAAGAAGAAGAAGAAGCAAAAGCAGAAGAGGAAGAGGAAGAAGAAGGAGCCGCAGGTTTATTTCGGTGCTAATTAAGTGGCGGCGTCCGCGCACGGTCGCACGAGCGAGCGAGCGAGCTAGCAAGCGAAAGAAGAGCGGTGCCTAATTGGCACGGGTGCAGGCGATCCTTAATTGGTTAATTCGCGGGGAGGCTCGACGAGCGTCGATGCGTCGCGACGCCGTGTGTCGCAGGATGCAGTCGCGCCCGGTCGCCTCGGGATAATCGTGTCCTATACCGGAGGAACGAAGAAAACATAATCGAAGGGAAAACTCGACACACGACTACGCCTTTACGATAATCCGAACAACTTTCTTCCTCTTCTATGACAAGTTCCTGCAGTACGTGACCAAATTCGCTATCATGACCAGCGGACAACGGAACAAGTCCGTGGTGCATCCTGAGCAACGCTACGCCTATATGCCTTGCCCCCTATATGACACTGGTGAGTCATCATTTTCTTATGAATTATTTTCATTATTGTTTGCAATTAACTGCGGATGTTTATGGAAAAGTGAATTTTAGTGATGTGATCGTTTAGAAAGAACTAAAATATTTTCTTGATATTATTGGTCAAAGAAAGGTTTCATACTCTGATCTTGAAGATTTTTTGAAATGCCGAGTTAGCATATTTTATTGATGTAATTGTTTAGAACATGATACTATTCTACAATCTTAGAATTTTTTTTAAATGTTTCAGAAGTTTTTAAGATGTTTAAAATTTTATTTTTAAATTGTCGAGATTTGAGGATGGTGTTCTTTTATAAATATTTGTCTTTATTTATTGATGTGATTGGTTAGAGAAATTGTATCATCTTCTGATCCTGAGGATTTTTTTAAATGTTTGGAAATTATGTTTAATGATTTTTTTAATGTTGTTTAATAACATTACTCTGGGTAGTAGGTTGTGAAGATTTATCTTGGTAGTTGTTCATTACAAAAGTTGTTAGAGAAAAATGTTTTTAAAAAGTTGTGAAGATTGAAGAGACCCTTCTGCAAACATTTGCCATTTCTTTGGAGTAATTTATTGAGTCGAGTCATGAACGATTTCAATTTTTGGAGACGAATTGAGGAAATGTGTATTTTATTATACCACTTTTCCTAATTTTTTGGTTATTTCATACCACTTATTTTTTAGAATATTTCTGTTATTTATTTAATCAAAGAATTAGTACCTTACGCTCCTATGTCGAGTGTGAAACGATACTTTCGAATTGTTACAGAAAATGTGCATTATATTTTAAAATATAAATTTTTTTATTTTCTAGCTTTAATAAAGTTAGTGAATCGAATTGTTCAAGATTAGTATCAAACGAGCAATTTTCTTTTGAAGTACATTTTAAATGAAACACTTAAAAATCGTTGTTGAGAATGAAATTGAACAAAAATCGGGATGTAAACAGTTGATAGAGGAAATCGAAAAAATGAAATAGTTTTAGTATTTTCGTTTGCTAAAACAAATCTAGAATCCGTTAGGATTAGTGCTACGTATTTTAACGACTTCCATCACTAGTCCGTGATTTCGGTCGCTCTTAAATTCTCATTAGGAAGATCTAACTACCATCTCATTGCTATAGAATTCGCCTAATTCATATCTAAGTTAATTTAGGTTCCTTAAATTCTCGGCAAGGCTGTATAAAATACTCATACTTTACTTAAATCTAATTCAAACTTCCTCCGACCAATTTTTCTAATGCTGCAAAAAAAATGAAATAGTCAAAATTTGGAAAAGTTGTTGAATTGAACAATTATCACAAATTGTATCGATGTTATTTATTCATCCTAAAACTTCGTTGATGTAAAGGACATTTCCTCTAGCAATAATCTTAATATACTGGGTGTTCGGTAACTGGTGGAACAAGCGAAAAGAGGATGATTCTACATGAAAAAATAGTTTGAAAATACAGAATAAAATTGTTTCATGTGAGGCTTTGTATTCGAGAAAATCGAATTTAAAGATTCGTCGGGATCGCGTGCATTAGTATATGCACAGAGTAGAAATAGTTTGTCATGATCAGACGCGATAGCCGACTTCTATCTGATGGTACGCGTGCAGTGTTTCATCGATAATCGTCGCCTTCACGAGTCCGGCCGGCGACAATTAACGTTCAGATAAAACTAAAAAATAAATAAAAATAAAGAAAAAATAATAAAAAATAAAGAAGTTTTGTCATTGGATTAGTAGTGGACTCACCGATATACTCGACCCATATTGTGTTGCACTTCTCGGCGAACGAGGCCTCTCGAGCTTCACGGGCCCTCTCGAGCTTCACGGGCCCTCACGGGGTATACCCCGCGGGAGGAGGGACTGTGTTGCGACAATTATCGTTCAGAATTTCACGACAATTATCGTTCAGAATTTCACGACAATTGACAATGAAATACTGTATTCGCTGAATTTTCAAACTTGATTTTCTCGAAAACAAAGCTTCACATGAAAAGATTTTATTCTATATTTTCGACTTATTTTTTCACGGAGAATCGCCCCTTTTTCGTTTGTACCACCAATTATCGAACACCCTGTATAAACCCTCATCCATCCCTCATTTCTTCAATACGATATGACGCTTGGTGAGAACAATTGATTTTATAAATTTTCTAATTCTTTTTCGTAAATAACAAATGTAGTGTGAGATGAGAAAATATTAAAATTTGATTTAATAAATCAACGTGCATGACGAAACAACCTTTTTCAAAAGCAATGAATAATTGACATAGGGGATGGATATAATTTAACAGAAAAATGTAACAAAAATACTAAATTCAATTGTAGCTTAAGATCCAGTGTTTTCGATATGAATATTTTATACATATATGTACATAAACATCCGCAGTTTAGCTAGTAGTTAACGTCCCAACAGTTCGTCAGTGATTCTTCATGGTGGAGGTAGATTTTGGAAATTAAATTTTTGAAAAATTCACCAAATTAAGTCACAAATTTATTTAGGATGTCTCAGAATATTTTATATAATTTGAAATAGCGTGCTTCTATGCGAAAAAGATAGCCGAATTTACAGAATGAAATTCTTCCACGCGACGTGAAAGTAGAAACGGTAAATCATGAACAGACACGTTCAAAACTCGTTTCTGTCGAAAACAGAAGCTCGTGTGGGCAGAATTTTATTTTACATTTTCGACTTACTTTTTCTGAGAAAATTGCCCTCTTACTGACTGTTTTATGAAACTGGCGCATTAGCCTACTTTTGATACTATATTTCCACTGTATTGAAGCTTACATTCGCAAGGTGCAAACCATTGTATATTACAATTTCCTTTCGCTACTACCAAATATGAAAAATAAAAACACGGGATACCAGTGACGTGGATAAAAACCTTCTATCGCTATATTTAACACTTTTGCAAAATGCTACGAAGAATTTGTTGATGCAATTCAATAGTTATTATACGAAAATGATATAAACAGTTTTCAGTAATAAATGAAGTAATCGTTTTCCAAAAAATTCTTGTAAACGACAAACTTGTTCCATATTATAAAATTCGTTTTTTTTTGTGAACTGCAAACTGACATATGAATATAGAATAATTGTCATCCTAAACATTTTAGAAAATGAAGTTACTATATTTTTTAAATTCATTGTATTTTTGTGAACTGCAACCTGACACATAAGTATAGAATAATATTGTTTCCCTAAAAGTTCTAGAAATTTATTTCATTGTTTAAAATTCATTGTCTTTTCGAGAACTGCAATCTGAGAAATATAGAATAATTATTTTCCTAGAAATTCTAGAAGATAAATTTATTTCATTTTTTAAAATTCATTGTCTTTTTGTGAACTGCAACGTGACATAAATATGGAATAATATTGTTTTCCTAAAAGTTCTAGAAATTTATTTCAGTGTTTAAAATTCATTGTCTTTTCGAGAACTGCAATCTGAGAAATATAGAATAATTATTTTCCTAGAAATTCTAGAAGATAAATTTATTTCATTTTTTTAAATTCATTGTCTTTTTGGGAACTACAACCTGACATAAAAATATAGAACAACTGTTGTCCCAAAAATTGGTACTAAAAGATAAATTTGTTTCACGTATTATAATTTTTCTTCCTGCAGACTGCAACTTGATACTTAAAAATTTTTTACTTGGAACAGTACTTTGCAATGAATGTGGTATTTTGCCTATAATTAATGCGTCCACAGAAATTAGAGCACTCTTTGTAACTAAAAGAAAAGAAGAGCATATTTCGTGAGATAAATTGCTTCCTCCAATAAGAATCACTGCAGAACGCCGTACCCCTACCTTTTAGCTAGTTTTACGCGCGGGATTCAAATTCCCAAGTCTCATATATAATATTGTAGCCCGTTAGCTGTCGGAAGTTTGCGTCGTTTTCATATTTCAATCCCGGGGTTTAACAGTTGATCATAAACTACGAATAATCTCCTCGGTAACCTCCCATTTCAACTCTTTGACGCACAAACGAAATAGAGCTAATACTATAAAATTGAATAACATTGAAATCGATGCATTTAGATTGCATCGAATTTTCTTTTGGACGTGAAAAGGATTGGAAATTCTGATCGAACGTTGAATCGAGTCGTCGCATAATCGGATTTCACGTTAGTTGGCAAGATTTCCTATTCGGTTTCGCAACGAGTCGATTTAGAATTACTAGAATTACTCAGTGATGCGTTCAGCTTTAGTTAGACGGATCGTCGTTTAAGGGCAGAAATTTTGCAATTAATTGAACCGCGAGCGTCTGTCTGAAATTATTAGTTGAAAACTCGTTCATTGGAAAATTAATTGAGATAAACGCGAACGCGGCGGGCGTGGAAAATAATCGTTCGGCAATCAGTTTCAATAAAAAGTCTCTGTAATTCCATTTATTATTCTCGCTACGTAAACAATACGTATTAATCCATCGAATTGTTGCACAGTTTCCATTAAAATTTTCATAAAAATTACAATTACATTAATATCATGTAGCCACATTTTAGGTTAAACTGTACTTTGGAGGACCAAGTTTTTAAAACTTTTTTTTATGCAGTCCTATAGATTTCGACGAGAAAACACCGAAAATGAAAGTCTTATTGCCAGGAGTTCACTGGTTCAGAAGTTATACGTGTGTAAAGTTGAGTACTTTTAACTAATCCCAAACCAACTTGGAATATACCGCTCAGTACTACATAGCCGATGCGCTGAACACTCACCATCTATCCAGCGCATGCGCTCAACAGTCCTACCTCTACCACCCAACGAATATCCAATATGGCGACGCACTAACCTGTCAAAAATGCTTAAAATTGCTCATGTTTACACGTGTATAACTTTTCAACCAGTGAACTCCGGTAACCAAAACTTGAATTCCGTGTACTAAAACATACACGTCTATCATTTTCTCGTCAAAATGTGTAGCATCATATACAGAAAACTTGAAAATTTTTGGTTCTCTAAAGTACAGTTCAGCCAAACTTTTTCCTATAGAGTTGCACAAACATCTAAACATTATTTCTTACATAAAAATCGTACACTAATCCTAGTATAACAAATCAAACTGTATAAAGAAATTTAAAGCTTCAGTATCTAAGAACTTTCCATTGTTTCTACATTATTATACAGTTTCTATTAACATTGCCACAAAAGTTGTCATCATATTAATATCAAGATAATCATAATGTATATTAGTATCAATTCTATAAGAACTATTTATCCTAAAGAGTCTTTCCCTCAAGAGTCGAACATTAACCTATGCCTAAAATCCAAAAACATATAAATAAATTCAAAGTCTCAGTATCCAAGATCTTCAGCACAATATCTTTACATTACAAACGAAACAAAAATGTGTAACATTAAATCTATCGAGAATTACAAATGTCTGGCAAGTATTGCATTATCAAAATGACAAGAGTAAGCTTATATAGACTTTTTGCTACTTTTATAATAAAATGTTTACCTTAAGAAATTTAATCAATCAATAACTATGAAAGAGTCTCTCTAATTTCAATGATTCCAAAATAAATAATCTGGGGCCGGTCAATCCGACCGGTGCTGGTAGGTGCAGTGATTAGTGTTAGCACTTTGCATTCAAAATGGCGATTCTAAGGCATCAGTAAAAATTGCCATACCATTATTCAAAACAGTTTTCATATTATCAAATCTGTTATGTTATGTGAGGGAATAGATTCAATTTCATGTGTACAATGCAAAAAATATTTCACAGAATGAAAATTGGTTGAAAGGGATGTCTCGATTTTGGAATTAAAATTGCTCCGAATGCAAAGGGTTATAAAAGAACTGTAAACGAATTCTCGATTGTCTACCGAATCTGCAAATGGAGTTACACAAACTTTCTCTGAAAACAGTCTGCCTGGCTGTTAAAACCTCCACGCCCGCCGCCTCGAGAATATGTTTAAGAATAAATCCGGCATCCTGGGGAAGGGTTGAAAAATCGAATGGGACTGTTCGCGGAACTTCCTCCCGGCCACTTAATTAGGAAACTTGGCGATTTTGTTATTCAGATGAGCCCGCGTGTATATAAAGGTTCTCCGGCATTCGCTCGAGCGCGCGCGCCTTAGAGGGTAGTAACAGCTTAATAAATATTGATGGGGGTGGGTAACTCAAGGAATAATCGGATATTTATGTCAGCCGTAAATAACGCCGCGGGCTTCGTTTCTCTGAGAACTTCGCCTCTCCTCCTCGAGCCGCCACCCGATTTCATCGAGCAGCACGTTTTCCTTCGAAAGAAAAAGAAAACGCCGCGAAAGTTTCATGTAACGAACCAATTAGAAATTGTCGTCGCGAGAAAGATTTCGCCCCGAGGTTCGGCAACGGGTAGAAAAGTTTCGGGTCAGCTTTATTAGCTCCCCGAAGTGATATTTAGATGCAAACTCTTCGGACATCCCCGAACGGCCGACAAAAGCCCCCTCGTTCGTTCGGAATCGGCGTCTGAAACTTTTCGAACGCTATAGAAACCCAATTTCCTTTAGCACCGAAGTGCCGTTGACAAGTTTTGCCACGATCGACGCCGGAATCTTATAGAACCACTGTTTGCATACCGATGGCAAATAACAAGCAATGGAACAGCGATTGGAAAGGGTTCTCCGGCTTCTTCGTAGGCCGCCGTCGCCATTTTTCTCGCCAGATGGACGTTGCGAAAGTTTCTGCGGTTCTTTGGGGTCTTCGATGAAAGTTGCGCTGATGGTAGCACTTTTTCATTCCAGATGTACATTTATTGTCGAAGGAAATGTATTGGAAGGGTCGTCGTTCGTTCATAACAATTTTCGGCTGAACTGTACTTTAGAGGACCAAAAATTTTCAAGTTTTCTGCATGTGATGCTACACATTTTGACGAGAGAATGATAGTCGTGTAAGTTTTAGTACACGGAATTCAAGTTTTGGTTACCGGAGTTCACTGGTTGAAAAGTGATACACGTGTAAACATGAGCAATTTTAAGTATTTTTGAGAGGTTAGTGCGTCGCCATATTGGTTATTCGTTGGGTGGAAGAGGTAGGACAGTTGAGCGCATGCGCTGGATAGATGGTGAGTGTTCGGCGCATCGGATAAGTAGTACTGAGCGGTATAGTCCAAGTTGGTTTGGAGTTAGTTAAAAGTTCTCAACTTTACACGCGTATAACTTCTGAATTAGTGAACTCCTGGCAATAAGACTTTCATTTTCGACGTTTTCTCGTCGAAATCTATAGGACTGCATAAAAAAAAGTTTTAAAAAATTGGTCCTCCAAAGTACAGTTTAACCCAATTTTCAATCTCCGTTAAAATTGTGAACGTTTCGGTGTCTTTGAGCAAATTTCTTCGCTTTTTGAGGTCTTCGAGGAAGTTGCGCTGATGGTAGCCCTCTTTCATTGCAGATGTAAACTTATTGTTGAAGGAAATGTACTGGAAGGGTCGTCGTTCGTTCATAACAATTTTCAAACGAAGTTGAAGAAATTGACACTTAAATTTTCCGTTAAAATTTGTGAGCTTTTTAAGGTCTTCGATCAAAGTTGCGCTGATGGTAGCCATTTTTTAAGTGAAAGGCTTCTCGTTCTTTTATAGAATTTTCAAATGACGTGACAAATTTTCTGTTCAAATTGACAAGTCTTCAGCGTCTTCAATCAAGTTGTCTCGTTTTTAGGGTCTTCAATGGAAAGTGCGTTAGTGGTAGCCATTTTTATTTCAGACGTTCTTCTATTGTTGAACCCGAACACATTTAACGCGTTGTCCGCCATGTCACCCATATATGGATGACGGAATTATTTATTCAGATTTCAAAATAAATTTTTACATTAAAGTATTCATTGTTCCAAATTTGATTAATATCTTTAAAGTGCAAGAAAGTTGATGGTCTACTCAGAGTCATATATTTCATCTTTCCAATTTTTATTTAATTAAATATTTGATTTTATGGAATTTTCGAGGTTGCTGAATTGCCAGTGAACGTGTTAATAATGCAGTAATTGTTTTCGATAATAGTATATAGTAATTTTGTGCAATGTATTAAGCATCAAACTTTGTATTAACAATTTACAAAATCTTCGTCCGCAAACGGTTGAAAACCTAACCTAACCCAAGAAAACAGAGCTCTACCTTATCGACACGGATTGAACCTTGCATCGAATTAATTGGCAATCGAGATAATTAGCAAACGCTCGGACAATTTTTAGCATCGATAATGAGAGATTCCGTTTGAAATTAATTCGATTGGTCGCGTGGACCGCGGTCCAGTCATGGAATATTATTGCGGAGGATTTTCGGGATAATAATATGTAATGCGAATGAAATTTGCATAAGCGTGGACCGCGTTGGGATTCCGTGTCCCTCGGTTCGCGATGATCGTGGACACAAACACACGCGACCTGGTAAACATAGTCCGGCCACGCGTCCGACATCCTGCGGCGATTAATGATCGGTTGTGACGAGCGCAGACCGGACAATAGCTAGTTTCTACTTGTGGGACGATCGTGCCAGCCCGTTGCAACCCATCCGGAGGGATTATCTGTATTTACAAGGAGCCGGTACGCCACTTTACCATCGGCTGAATCCGCCCTGGACAATGCTATTGTCTGTTTTTCGAAGGAAGGGCGGACCGCGAGCCACAATAGTTGGCGAGACAGTAAATGCATTGCGCTAGTTTATGCGTTCATTGCATTCTGTGGAACGATGCTTCCCGGTCTTTCTGGATTAGTTAATTCACCGGGGATTTTATAGGATTCCCGCGACACACCGTAATTTTTAACCAGTTAACTGTGGCGATCTTTTTGCAAAGCGCCCACCAGTATGTGTCGCGATAATCAAGCGATGACGTTGTGAATCCAACTCAAACACATTGGATTAAATTTCATTGCTTGTGCAAATTCAAAACAAATTTTCACTACATCAAAATCCAACTTGAATATCAGAGTCGGTTCCAACGATTTGCACATAAAATATTTTCCATATATTTTTTTAATTTTAGGAAATATTTAGGTGGACACAAAGTGTTGAAATATGGCGATATAAATGAAACATAATTTGTTGAATTAATCTATAGAAAAATAATAGTTAAAAGATATAAATTCGGCGTTAGAAAACGCCGATGCGTAACAAAAATTATTAAAAAACCTGTAAGACTCATAAAACAGTATACAAAGTCGATTTTTCTTAGAAAAAGTTATGCCATCGCAACATTTTGCGTTGTTTACCAGAAACGAGAGCAAGAAGGGTTCTTTGATAGCACGTCGTCGTCACGGAACGCTATAAATTCTCGTTCGAGCAGTAATGCTCGTTCATCATACGGTGTCCTGAAGTTTCGGAGAAGGATTTCGGGTGTAAACGACGTCGGGCTGGGCCGAGGCGGCTCGATTAGCGTCGGTCAACTTGCTCGCAGGAAACCGTGCAGAAACTTCGGCCGAATTCACAACGGACGAATCCATCGGCTCCCGCAGGAGTCGCGAGGATGGATCATCGCGAGAACGCCGCGCCAGGTAGTTATTGTTTCGCCGGTGTAATTAATCTCCGTTGGTAATTGGACGTGGCCGCAAGCCGACCGAAACTTCAATGACGCGACCCCAACGTGCCGCGATCACATTCGCGGATTAATAGAGATCGCGCGGTTAATTTCACCAATTTTGCGCAATTTAGATGAGAAGACGATATTATTTGAGCTGTATAGAGGATATTGATGGATCGAATCGTTCATAGTAGAATTCACAATTTAAACAGAATTCTGTGTATTAACACTTTGATTTCCAAAGCAACAAACTCAAATGTTCCATAAAAACAAAATAATGTATTTAACAGCATCAAAATTTAAAAGATAAAATTTGTGATCAGGGGTTGAAAACAGTTATTATATTAGTTTCAGTTTATATATATATATATATATATATATATATATATATATATATACATATGGTTAACCTAACCAAAAACTGAAAAGTAGCGATTTCCTGCAACTTCTTGGAATTCCTGCGATTTCTTGCAAATTCTTGGAATTCCTGCAATTTCCTGTAAATTCTTGGAATTCCTGCGATTTCCTGCAAATTCTTGGAATTCCTGCGATTTCCTGCAAATTCTTGGAATTTCTGCGAATCCCTGCGAATTGTTGCAAATCCCTGCGAATTGCTGCGAATTTTTGTGAATTTCTGTAAATTCTTGGAATGCCTGTGAGTTCTTGCGAATTCATGAGAATTCCTCCGAATCCCTCTGAATCCCAGCGAATCTCCGACAGTTGCTGCGAATTTCTACGATTTTCTGTGAATTCTTGGACAGCCTGTCATTTCCCGCAAATTCTTGGGAATTCATCAGAATCCCCCCCCGAATTGCTGCGAATTCCTGCGAATTGCTGCGAATTCCTGCGAATTGCTGCGAATTTCTGTGAATTCTTGGGAATTCCTGCTCGATATCCTGCGATCTCCAGCGATTGTCCACGATCTCGTGGGAATTCCAGCAAATTCCTGCGATTTTTGCGATTCTCGGTCGCATCGGGACGCGTCCAACGCGCTTCATGTTTCATTCACGGTCCGTTTTATTATGCAACGGGGCGGTTGGCAGGCTCGCCACGTGCTTCGCCGGATTAATTGCAATTTCCGACGCTCCGCGACAGAAGCGTAATCGGGTCCGTGACGAATGAAAGCGAGACCCGGCTCTCTCTCCTGGCTTCTGTAAATATCGGCTTTTTCGGCCGGTTACTTAACACCGAACGAGGACAGGGAAAACACCGATTCGCTTTATCGGTGGATTTTGAGAGAGAGAGCGAGAGAGAGCGATAGATGGAGAGCGAGAGAATGAGAGATAGAGAGCGAGAGATGGAGAGCGAGAGATAGAGAGAGAAAGATAGAGAGCGAGAGAGCGAGAGAGAGCGAGAGAGAGCGAGAGATCGAGAGAGAGCGAGAGAGTGAAAGAGAGTGAGAGAGAGTGAGAGAGAGTGAGAGAGCGAGAGAGAGCGAGAAAGAGCGAGAGAGAGAGAGCAGCGTGGAGGCTGGGCCGCAAGATTAAACAACGCTCCGGAAAATTTGGTGGGCGCCTACGCCTCACAAAAAAAAACACCCCCGTTTGTTTATTTTGTTCCTGCAGCTTTATTTTCGACACTCGATGAATACCCGGCCCCCGATTGGCCTCCCACCGAAGTCAGTTAATGGCATAGTAAAAAATTGAACGGGCACTCTTCAATCAACCGAACCTAATTGCCACGCTCGAATATTTTTCCGGAGTTCGACGCCGGCGGCGTTTGTTTGCGAATTTGTTTGGCGAGTTGCGGAATCATCTTTCTGATATCTGCGCAAGTGGTGGGTAATTGGGGTGATCTATGTATGCGCCCTAATTGTACTCATTTGGAACTTGGTTTTTTTTTCTAATTTAACACGTTCGTCACCCACTCATCGATCACAAAAATTACACAAAATCGAAGGAATTTGATTTCCACAACAGAAACCGAGAACTCTAGTTTTCTGAATAACAAAAATGAATTGGCACAATTTAAAACAGTAGGACTATTAAAAAAGGTTTTTAAATGTCGATGTATCATTTTCAATTTATTAGAAACTTTAACACTAAACCTACCACGGTCAAATGACCGGTTTTATATTTTTCCATTATTATAATTATAAAAATTCGTTTACGAAAAATAATAGAATAAACTTCCTTGTCCAAGAATTTATTATATTGTAAATTATGGACAATCTGAATAAATTTAGTGTTGCCATTTGTATAAGATAACATTCGCTGGTAGTTTTAATGCTTGGTAGGTTTAGTATTAACCCCTTGCCATATTTTAACGAGTCAGACTCGTGATGAAGATATTAAATAAAGTCTAACAAAGATGAATGTCATACCTTTATTTTCTAACGAAATGAAATTTTACTTTGTCTAATCAATATTTAAGCATTGAAGTAAATGTAGTCAGGCAAAAATATAAATTTTCTTTCCTCTTCGGTAGCATTTTTCGGGGTGAAGACGTTCGAATTATTGTAGCCGTAAAGAAAATGTTATGACAAGGGGTTAAAGAGAAACTAAAACGTCGTTGGGTTTACTGTTTCCCGTAACTGACGTAGCAATTTCTATTTTCCACAAAGATCCGCAGTCCGGTTGTAACAAATTGGGTCGCAAAGGACCCCGAGAACAGTCCGACAATTGCAGAAACTGTCGCTCCACATTCCCGATGTAAATTCCACTAACTATTTGCCGAACTACTGTCGAACACTGGCAAAACTATTCAGGCTTCTGTCGATGGAACCGCTCCAATGGTACGATCAATAATTTGTCTTTAATGTTAGTGGAGCAATATTGTTGTCCAGGGCTTCGAATCGTCATAGAGATAATAATAAGACCTCAGTTGCAAAATTAATATACAAGGTGTCTCAGCTGAAGGAGCTCTCCAAAATATCTTCTTGATTTTCCATTACATGAAAAATGTTTATGGCTCAATTAGAATGGCTTCGATAAATGGACACTCTGGAAAACAAATTTTTTTGTCTGATCATTTGTTTTTGTTGTTTTTTTTTTCAAGGTCATAACTTCTTTTTTATTTGGAAAACGTGTGTATTTTTTCTTATTACAAAAATATACATTTCAGAAAAATACATTTGAGAATGTTTGAATCATGACCTTCAGGTGACCTTGGAAACTATTAATTTGATGATATTGCTGCAGTGATGTGTGAACTTACTGTTTACGTTATAAATCAATATAAAAATGAAGGAGATATTTAGGTGGCCCCTTATAGCAGAGACACTGTATAATTATGTATTAATATAAATATTTGAATATACTGTGTTGCAGTGAAACGCGTGTAATAAGAAATTATCGTTTATATCAGGCAAACAGAATTCCGCACGTTGCAGTAGTGTTGAACAGGTGTAAATAAGGATTAGGCGCGTTTGTTTTTCAGTGGACTTGTTTGCAATCTCGGTAATTCATATCTTGATTACTTAAGCCTGGTGTCCAGTGATTAAAAACTTGTGTGCGAATGGATTAAATTGCTAACTGACAATGAGTCACATTTCTTCTTTGGATTGGTTCTGGAACGTTTTAATCAATGCTAATCCATTGTACAATCCGTGTATGCCTGTGTTATTCACGGATTAGTACAATTTATGTGTTTATTTAAAATGTTTCTCCCGGGAAAAATTATCCAAGTTTGTAATTCAGATGTGACGAGCAAAAGTATGTTAACTAATAGTTCAAACGTGGCAAGTAAAAGTATTTTAACTAATATTGACTGCAATAATACTGTAAATTTAAAATTTGTTTGAATAATTTCTCGACGGATAAATTGTTTAATTCATAGTTGAACAATGACATGTAAAAATATTCTAATTAATGTTGATTGCAATGCATAATTTATGCATTTGTTTCGAAAGTTTTTAGTCAAACAGATTCTTCAGTTTATATTTAACAAGTAACAATTAAAAATATTTCCATCAATATTGACTGCAATAATTGACTGTAAATTATACATTTATTTAAATCATTTCTGACCATATAAATTCTTAAATTCATAGCACAACAGTGAAAATCAAAAATATTTTAATCAATATTTACTACCATGTATAGTTTATGCATTTATTTCAAAAGTTGCTGACCAGATAGATTCATTAATTAATATTTAAGAAGTGACGAATAAAAATATCTTAATAAACATTAACAGCAATAATACAATAAATAAACGCAAACATTGCCTGAAATAAAAGCTGTCTATTATTTTCCATAAATTTTCTGTAAACAATTTTGTTACTCATCCAACGAAAACAAGAGAAAAATCTGTCAAAAAAATTGTCCACACACAATTACCGAATGTGCGCACGAATATATCGAAATGATAAAAAATAATCGTCCAGATACAACCACAAATCATAAAGATAAATTGTTGAACGATTTACAACCCAGTTTTTTCCCCCAACACGGAAAGGAAACTTCCATTTAACCGCGTTCGAAAAAATCTCTCTGTGAAAAGTTCCATTACTCGAACGGCACAAAACAGATCGCCGAGTCCAATTACCCGGCTGCAAATAATGATCGATTGTTTAACAATTCTTTACTACGCGGGATAGAAGTTGTTCCGCTGTCAGTGGCATGGCACACTGTCAATCACAACTATCAGGACACGTTCTGTGTGCAAAGCAAACACTTCTTGGAAACTACACCGGGCAACATAGTCCGAGAGACTTTGTTAGTTTGTAGACATTGTTTGTTGGACTTCTAGGTCGAGCTAAAAATTTCTGTGACTGTTCTGTTCGACTTGAAAATTCTTGCTGCTCGCGAGTGTACAGTGTATTTATAACAAGAATTTGTAAGTGAACAACCGTCAATAAAATTTATAATAGTAACTGCGGTAACTAGATCAAAAAAACGTTTGTATTGTTGCTGTATTATTTTCAATTTATTGAAATTATTGAACCGAGAAATACAATCTTATGTGTTTTAAAAAGATTATTTTATTAATAGCTAGCTTATTGTTAACTTTTGTCATGTTGCTGTACTATTATCAATTTATTAATAATTTTATTAAGTTGAATATAATATAAGAATATTCTTGAATTCTTATAGTATCTCCACAATTTTATATTTCACTCATTTATTTTTCTTATAAAATTCCAAATTTGCAGGGAAAATATATCTATATTTTTAGAATACACATGAATCTATTTTTTCCTTGAATATTTTTAACAAAATTGAAAATAATGCATCTACACTGTAAAATCTTCTTTTTCTGTTGCTACTGCATTTAGTTACTATTTTAAATTCTATTAATGTCGTTTACTAATGCATTGTTGTCACAAATGCAGAAAATCCACAATCTCATAAGTTAGCTATTGATAAAATAATATTTTTAAGATACACAGGAATGTATCTCTTCTCCTAATCATTTTAATAAAATTGAAAATAATACATCAATACTGTAAAATCTTTTTTTTCTGTTGATACTGCATTTACTTACTATTATAAATTCTACTAATGTCGTTTACTAATGCATTGTCGTCATAAATGCAGAAAATCCACAATCTCATAAGTTGAATATTGATAAAATAATATTTTTAAGATACACAGGAATGTATCTCTCCTCCTAATCATTTTAATAAAATTGAAAATAATACATCAACACTGTAAAATCTTTTTTTCTGTTGATACTGCATTTACTTACTATTATAAATTCCATTAATGTCGTTTACTAATGCCTTGTCATAAATGCAGAAAATGCACAATCTCATAAGTTGGCTATTGATAAAATAATATTTTTAATATATTGTACATGAGAATGTATCTCTACTCTTAATCATATTAATAAATTGAAAATAATACATCATCACTATATAATTTTGTTTGATGTTGCCTCTGAATTTACTTACTATTACAATTTCTAATGACGTTGTTCATTTATATTATACATCCATGTCAAATGCATAATTTAAAAAATGAATTAAAAGCCACAGTGTAGTTATCAAACAGGAATAATTGTTTGATTAGAACACGAAGATCCAGATGCAACGAATGACGTTTCATCTTGTGTGTTATTCGATCCTGGTCGAGTTGATGGTTTACGTAAGAACGCATCCGCAGCCGGCCGACTGCACCAGAATCGATTGCATACCTTGATGCGCCCGTGCGAAAATTTCTTTTTCTCCCTGTGCTCGGCCTAGCATTGCGTCCGCACCCACCCCCGCATCAACCTTGACTCCCTGACGCATTTAGATCGCTGGTTAGCTGCGTTTCTCTATGTGCATTATGTGCATAGCCTCGTATCGTTTACTTCTCGACGTAAGGACGACACAGCCCATGAAAAATTCAGTTCACCGCTTACAAAGTTCGCACAAAATTTCTATTTCTATAGACTTCTGTCGCCTAGCGGTCTCTTTGTACGATCTTGCTCGTGAGTAGACTGCGAATCATTATGCATTTATGCGAACGATGCCTAGGACGTGACTTTCTAGACAACGAAAAATCGAAAGACACACTGCAATTCCATTTTTGACGTTCTTAACCCTTCAGCGGACCTTCAAAATGTACTTGGAAAATTCGATGAATCAATTAAACTATATTTAATAGATTATACATACAGGGTGGAAATTATGAAGCGTTACAGACGAATATCTCCAAAAATATTGATTTTACCCAAAAATCTTTCAGAAGTTTGTTCACTACCGAAGGGGACATCATGTGGTGGGACTTTTATTTTTCCCGGTGGACACTCCAAGGTGAGATGAAGGTAAACTTTCTTTTTATAACACTAGGTTTACGGAGCACTAAAATTGATTATTTTACATTGCTTTATAAAAATAATAAAATTGTATTTACTTAGATCTTCAGCGATTTTGATTGTAATATGTACACAAAAAAATAAATCTATTTAATAATTCCTCAGGAATGCCTCCTTACACTCTTAATAATAGTAAATTAAAAATTTTTGAATCCGCCATTTTGACGGGCCCCGTAAACCCCGTGTTAAATGGAATGATATGTTTTTTTATCTACCATCAAATAGTGAGTTTTAAAATGAGTTCAATTATCTATGACTCAAGGTCATTCAAGGTCAAACTTGCAAGGAAATGCAGAAAAGGTGTGATCGTTTTATTTGTACTTTAGTTCGTGCCTTCGAACTTTTACACCAAAACAATAACATGTGTTCAATATCAGCATTAATCAGGACAACATCAAAGTCATTATCAATGAAATGAAAACAAAGGTATTTATATATTACTGTGCTCTTCTGCAAGATAGTCAGTTCACTTTCATTACTGTTCGTGCTAAGAACAGCGTTTTCTCCGTTCAGGTTCTCTGCTTAAAAACTGCGTAATGTCCATTAAGCCTACGACGCGTGAAAACAAGAAAGTCAGAATATGCGAAGCTTGTGCTAAGATAAATGTTGAAATGTTGAGCAAAGTTAGAGAATCATTTAAACAAAGAATTGTTAATTGAAGTAAGAGGTCATCATTTTGAACATATACTAAACTGAAGTACAAATAAAACGATCGCATCTTTTCTGCATTTCCCTGCAAGTTTGACCTTGAATGACCTTGAGTCCATAGGTAATTTAACTCATCTTAAAACGCACTATTTGATGGTGGATAAAAAAAAGCATCACCCCTTTAAGAAAAGAAAGTTGATCTTCTCCTCACCTTGGGGTGTCCATCGGGAAAAATAAAAATCCCACCACATGATGTCCCTCTCATCGTGTGTGCATTGATCGAAAACGAAACCACCTCTTTGGTGAGCCTAATATAATTTTTATTAAAATTATTAATTCTGATTCGTTTCTCGTGTCAATTTTCCACGGATTCCCAGTAAAGGAGAGTGATATATTTTTATTTCGGTTGAATTTGAAGCTTCCGCCCTCTGAACGATACGATCTGGTTAAAAATAGGGTGTACGGTTTATTAAACTTTTATTGCGATCATTCTGTTTCACTGCGTTCGGTGCACATTTGCACGCTATAAATGCATAAAATACGCGGCCAAGTAAATGTAATATATCGTGGGTTATTATATGCACAAAGGTTAGGACTTTAGAGGGACGTATAAAATTAATGGTATTGCTTTGATACACAATTACACTAACTTTTGGATATACATATATTGTATTATACTACGATGCCTTTACAGTGTCTATTCAGTGTTTAATATTCTGAAATATATACATATATACAACATACTTTATTAAAAAATTTCTATCAAATAAATTGATTTTATCGAATGCTGTAAACAGTGTGTTTTATTTTTTATATATTGTTGTAAATGAGAAACGAATGGTGCTAAAAAGGAATTTGTTTCATCAATTCTTCTGTCGCAACTATGTATATACTCATATCGATTATACATTTATTTTTGGTGTTCAAGGTCTTTTGAAGGTCATGATATTATAGATTACCATATTCAGCTTGTTCTTGGTTATTATATGACTATATTAAAAATATACAGTCAGATTTAAAAAAAAAAAACATTGATGACCTTGAGATCTCGAAAAGTGTAACCTTGAGAAAGTATGTTCCTTACCATATCATTTATTTCTTCAAATAATTGAAATTAATCATGTTTTCCTCCGACATTTATTTCTACTATCAATAATAAGTAAGTATAGTATCCATACAAGTAAATATTTCTATTTAAAACAAGTGTTGCATAGTCAGAGTAACAGATTTTTAATTTCTCGTAAAAATGATCAGTAAATTGTAAATTTTTATACAAAATAAAAATTGTCTGCATTAGTTGCTACACGCAACTTATATCTATCGTAGATAATTCCAGCGAGTCAGAAATAATGCAGTAACATTTCTAAAACCTTCACACGATTTTATTGTTTTGCATACGATTCATCCACATTATTAGTGCATCTATCCATTATGCGTTTTGTCATCGATGCAATGGATCCGCAGTCTAACGATCAGAGTTGAAGGTCCATTCTCTGAAAGAACAACAAAAAATAAAAATGTAGAATAATCCAAGCCAGTCGATTAACAGCAACGATAAGAAAAGGAATGCCTATTCAACGCAAGCAGATTGTCCGCCATTAATTTACGCGTTTCTGCATAATGTATGCGTCCGTGATAAAACAGGTGCCGTTCTCTTATCGTGTGCTGTTTTTGCTGGCGATATCCTTTTGATACTTCGGCACCGCAGTGAAAGGCAGAAAACGGCACCGTATGTCGGGCAACCGCGCGACATTGACGCTCGATTTCACCGGGTAAATAAATAATCGTTGCCCGATAAGAAAAAGAAATCGTCACGGTCTTCGCCGCTGCACCGGTACGAACCAGATTCGCTGTGCAATTAACCCTTTCAATCGCAACTGTCCAATGAGCCACGGATAATTGCGCCGATGAACAGCGATAAATGAACAGCTGGAGGGAGGGGGGAAATTACCATTATTATTCCCGGCACTTGGAAACCGTATCGATCGGACTGGTCAAACAAAGCAAACGACAGCCGAAAAGAATGCGAATTTTATGCTTCGGTACTTGCACATTTGTTTATACACATATGTGCAAGGATCGATGAAAAATTCGTTCGATTTGTTTTCTCGTAGAATAATGGAGCCATTTTTGAACCACTGCTACTAATTAATTGTATCTTTTGATCGAAGTGGTCGAACAAAACAGACGACAACCCATAAAATTGCAAATGGTTTTATACTTGCACATAACGCATATGTGTGTATATTGAATTCAATGAAAAATTGTATACACCATTTATGTCATGAAATAATGGCTTTACTTCCTCATAACTGTTATTGATTCTAATTCGAGTTTAATTTTATTAACTCTTTGCTGTGTGATTATTATCACGGCTACATTTATTAGGACATTTACTGTCCTTAACAACTTTCATTACAGAGAAAAGAAAATTTATGTTTATTGCACGTCAACGATCGCTAATGTTTAAATATTGACGAGAGAGGGAAGGGCACTTTACTTCGATTGACGCTAGCCTTAGCGCGTAGATTACCACATCGGTGTTAATCAAAATCAGACAAAATCAAGAAAAATTAATTTAACAATATAAGAAGAGACAACATTTCTTGTAGTAATAATTAGAATGCGGATTTTATGCATTTATAGCAAAAATGAGTTGGTGCAACGCAAAACAGTAAAAACATTAAGAGAATTTAAGAATGTCGATACGTTTTCTTCGACGTATTAAGATTGTTACAGAAGAAATGAAAACTTTACATTGTTACTGCTTCTTGCAATTGATGCCAACAATTTTTATTTTGCATAAAGAACCGCAGCCTAATAATAACTCTTCTGTTACCCTTCTTGCAGTTTCTATATGCTAAGGAAATTTAATTTATTCAATAGAATGCAATGTTTTCAAGTTTGATAAAAAGATTGTAGCAACAATATATCATTGACGAAACAATGGAAACTTAATAAAATGTAATAAAAATTGATTTTTAGACGTGTTAAAAAAATTATGTCATTCATATATGACTGCCGACGCAGTCAGAATGTTAACAATGTGAATATATATTGTTCGCAATTTTCGTCCCAAATCTGATTCGATATTATATGACAAATGGTTAAAATATTTTCAGATGATTAAACTTCAGACCTCCGTGCGAAATAAAAATGTTCTGCATCAATTGCAAGTCGAGACAAGAATTTATGTCTCTCTATAACAAATTTTATCAATGTATCTTTAACATTTCTATCTCTTAAATTCTTCCAATTCTTTTACTGTTTCAAATCACTCCCACCCATTTTATTTTATATACAGAGTGGTCATTTGAAAACTTCCCAGCCGAATATCTCGAAACATATGAAAGATATTAAAAAAGTATAAAACACGTGTCTAAGGATTTCGAAAGGAGAAAGAGGGGGCAGTATCAGTTCTTTATTTGGGTGGCGTTTTCAAGGTCGTTTGAAGGTCAACTTTGTTTTTTCAAATGGAAACCTATATTTTTTATTATGGGATCTTATTGTACGTAAAAACACCAGCAATTCTCGTACAGAGTGTTTAAGATTATATAGTAGTCCCGCGAAGACTGCAGCGACGTAGCGTCCGAAACATTGCATTCTACGCGACGGGCATGATTCCTCGAAATTCCTTTATCTTTCGCCGCCAACGTCGCTGCCAGCAATTGATCCTTAATTCAGCATCAGCGTGTCGGCATTGTGCAATATTAATGCAACGATAAAACATTTTTGTTTAACAATATAATTCCCATTCAAACATGGATTTTTCGATTCAACCAAAATGGCAATGACTTTATGTTACGAGAGCGGATAAACGAGCTGAGATGATTTGTTCGAATTTCGAGGCTCAATTATCGCCCCGCGCCAGATAAATCCCACGGATTTGATACGGACGAAGATTAACCGGAGCGAATGCGATCCTTCACGGCGCTGTTTTTGTATCGGGACCGTGGTGCATGTATTTTCGACGTGGAACACGAGTTCGAGGCTCGCGCCGGCCAATATGCTTGATTAATATCGAGGTTAACGGCTCCGGCCGCCACGGACGGTCTTATCGCTCGTTTGCGTACAATGTGTGGTGGCAGAAGTCGTATCTCGCTGCCAAAAATATTCTACTCTTGACCGAGAGTGCTAGATACTAGAAGACGTTGCATCGAACCGCGTGGATCCCGTTGTTTCGCGAGAATTTCCCGCTGGCTGCCAAATCTTGTCCGTTTCATAAACGCGACGCGCACTGCGTAGGAAATCTCGTTTTCTGATGGAATTCGAGGGATTTGCAATCAGCGCCCTTTTTTCGAGGGAAAATGTTTTTAACATATAGCGTCTCTATTGTTCTTCTGAAACATTATTAACTTTTATCTTGTTTTTGCACCCATCTTCAGTTTTCGGTGTTCAACGAGATCTATAATGTGCCTAAAAAAATGTTGTAAACCCTTGAAATGGGCGGTTCCTGAGGTTATTTAAAGTAACTTTTTCCTTAGCGAAAATTTCCACCTCGGCTTTGTCAAGGAGTTATTAACGAAAAACGCGGACCAATCAGAGCGCGGCTTCAGCAGACGGATTCCGGTTCGGTGACAGGTTCCGCTGAGCGTGGCGTTGCCATTGGCCGAACCGGAATCCGTCTGCTACAGCCGCGCTCTGATTGGCCTATATTTTTCGTTAATAACTCTTTAACAAAGCCGAGGCGGCCGTTTTTGCAAAGGAAAAAGTTACTTAAAATAACTTCAGGAACCGCCCATTCCAAGGGTTACAGCATTTTTAAGACACTCTGTACACATGTTTGTGTGATTCGGTAATTTATAAATATATTAAATAATTTCCTCATCGCGAATGCAATTGTTTGTTGACATCCGAGCACACCCTGTTCTATCATTTTCTGAACAAAATTCTGTTACTCGAAAATTATAGGTGATACGAACAAGTATTTTCGATGAAAGTTGCAGGATATACAGGGTGTCCCATTTAACTCTGCCACCCCAAATAGCTTTGTATTTATACAGATACAGAACAAATGTTTGGGGAGAAAGTTATCGTATTTGAAGGTGGACATAAGTCTGTGTGAGTGAAGGTCATGTCAAGGTCATATTTTCCGAGATCTCACGGACAGTAATATATCTTTTCTAATAGGATGGCCTACCTTTTGTGTCGTGAACACAATTTTAAGTTCCACGGAAGAAAACACAGCGATCAGAATGATTAAAGAAAATTATAATCCGAGCTGGCACGCTTCAAAATGCATCTTCCCGTTCGAATAACTCCAGACAACGAACGTTCATGGAAGAATAATTCCCGAAGAGTATCAAAGTAAGCCGTTCGATCGATCTGTGTGACAAAAATTGCCGAAGCTTTGAGTTTCCTGTCGAATTCACAGAGCTTATAGATCGTCCCAATTTATCCGGCGTCCCGCATTGGCCAATTTCCTCAGAAATGTGGACAAAATCCATATCATTTGCGTTAAAAATATATTCTTGTATCTATAATCTTTTATAGAAATTTTAATTGTCGATTACACAAGTCAATTCGGATTAGGTATGTTTACATTTCTCGGTGACCGAGGCCTCTCGAGCTCGGCTGTCCTTCTCTACGTTCGGCAAACCTCAAACAATGATATCCCTCGCGCATAATTGTCCCTCCGCAGACCCGTGTTGTGGACAATTATCGATGAAATACTGTATTTCATTTCAAAATTTGAAATCCGTCAAATTGACGGGTCCCGTAAACCTAGTGATAAAGGGGGTCGCTTACACCGTTCAAAAGGATCTCGGTTGATGATCGTTGGCGTGAAAAATTGGTGAGTGATTCGTCGGGGCTCGCTGGTTGTCGGCGGAGCTGCTCGTAGCCGGGAACTGAAAATAGAATGTAATTGCGCGGAGGCATTGTGAAGCAACGGGTGGTGAGTTCGCCCGAAGGCCGAGCAAGCCAGAGCCACGGAATGCGGAGAGACACACGCACCTACATTTGCGTCGTAATGTTTCCTTTCTTTTTCTCCCTCTATCTCGACAGCTGTCTATCTTTCTCTTCCCTTTTCCTCCGCCCTCTGCCACCCCCGCACAAAACGTTTCCGCGTTAGGCGCGGATCCGTGGCACGCGGTGAAGCAGAAATTGATCGAAGCCAGTTTCGCAACAGTCGTCGCGTTATATCGATTCGTCTGTCGACTCTGCACTCACCTGTACCTCCTACGACAACAAATCGAATTTTCCGTGCCGTTTGTACGTTTGCAACCGCCCCCGCGAACCTTTGACGCGAGTCGACACGTACAAGCGCGTGATATGCTCGCATATTTTTTTCTTGTCAATCGAGAAAGTTATGGTTTTGGGAATTTGTGGCTACATTCGGTGGGTTTTCTTAGCTATTTAACGCTGTTTATAAAAGTTGAAAATGTTTATTGTGAACGGAGTTACAGCGTTTACAAGGTTTGGAGGTCTGTGAGCGATAGTGATGAAACTATTGGTTGGAAAAATTGAGGGATTGTTTAATCTTCATGAACGGCGCCATTGGCCCTACCATCGGCATAAAATTAGAGAACTTTTTAACCCTTAGCAGACGAAGATTATTTTTAACATACTTTTTGATGGATCGAATAAATTTTCTCTGTGAAACAAAATTGCTTGCCGAGAAGTCTATTATAGGAATTAAATGAAGGGAACCGTGTTGTGTTTAGTAAAAATTCGTTTTATATTTTTCGGGGGTATTAATTTCTTTAAAAATTATTCGCAGAACGATAAAATTTCTTTGGCGACTGTCAGCAGACACGCGTCCGCAAAGGGTTAACAAAATGGCGGGCGGTTGAAGTGGAAAGCGGTGTGTTCAGATAACTTTCTAGGGGTTGAAAAGTTTAGGTATTTCGTTTTGATATAATGTTGGATTTATTTTTACAGAAGTATAGAAGAGATAATAGTGACAGATGATTTTTAATATGTAATATAAACTTTCAGTTTATTGGTTTTTTGGAAAAATTATGGATCAATCTTATCTAACCTTCGAGTCTCAAGTCAGCTTGGTCAACTGTTGAATGATTAATCAAGTTTGTTGTGTCTATAGCAGCGATCTGATAACTATGGAATTAATACTAGCGGCATTGCATTGAATCAAACTCGATGTTATTTACAACAAGACTTATCTGCAACAAACATCCTCTGTAACAAAAAATATAATTGAAGACAAAAATTGCTTTTTGAATGAAATTGATAAGAAAAATTTTATTCTGTCTGCAGCACCAATCTGATAATTACAAAATTAATAATTGCTGCAATAAATCGTACACGATGGGATTTATAACAAATTCATCTGCAACACACATCTTCTATAACAAATCATATAATTCAAGCTAAAGACTTCTCTCGAATCAAATTGATCAAACAAATATTGTTCAATTTGATTCGAGAGAAGTCTTTAGCTTGAATTATATGATTTGTTATAGAAGATGTGTGTTGCAGATGAATTTGTTATAAATCCCATCGTGTACGATTTATTGCAGCTATAGCATTAATCTGGTAATTATAAAATGAAAGATAGCTGCGTTAAATTGAATCATACTTGTTATTATTAATAATAAAATTCATCTATAACAAACATCCTCTACAATGACAAATATAATTAAATACAAAGGTTGCTTTCGAATCAAATTGATCCAACACATATTTTTTTCAGTCTCTACAACGTATCTTGAAGTTATAAAATAAATAATAATTGCATTAGATTGAATCATACTTGGTTTTACTTACAATAAAATTCTTGTATAACAGACATGTTCTAGAACAAAAGATATAATTGAAGACAATGATTGATATCTTCAAAAAGGTTACGTATATTGTTTTTTTAAAAGAATTATGTGACGTGCAAAAATGTTTTGTAGTTTCATATAAGCAGTATTTAACCCAAAAATATTATAAAGTTTACCAACATTTATTGTAGATACGTACATTATACTCTCCTCTTAAAACTCGAAATTTGCGAATCTTCCGCGACGTTCAAATTTATGCGTCAAGCGCATAAAGTGTCGCAGCAAAACTGTGACACGTCCGCAAAATTGTTAAAAGGAACGCGAGAACTTTTTGGCCCACCCAATAGTAATTCGTTACTGTCACCGTTGTCGATAGTAGCCATTTTCCTGGGACGTTTTTTTCTTTTCCCGAAGAACCGAAACGAATTTATCGAGACTCTATTTTATAATCTATCGTGGGGCTTTATCGAAACTTCGCAAGTTCATCATCCGCGGTACAAACTGACATTTTTTCAGACGATGTCGCGGAAGTTCGACGAAGTTCCATGCACTCATTGATTTCCCGATAGACGGATGAAACTCCTGGAAACTTCCGAACTCCCTCGGAAACCGTGCGAATATCAAAGGATTCGCATATCGGCATGTACAGAGTGTTTAAGATTGTATAGTAGTCCCGCGAAGAGTGCAGCGACAGTGCGTCCGAAATATTGCACTCTATGCGACGGGCATGTACAGAGTGTACAAGATTATATAGTAGTCCCGCGGAGAGTGCAGCGACGGTGCGCCCGAAATATTGCACTCTACGCGACGGGCATGTACAGAGTGTTTAAGATTATATAGTAGTCCCGCGAAGAGTGAAGCGACGGTGCGTCCGAAATATTGCACTCTACGCGACGGGCATGTACAGAGTGTTTAAGATTATATAGTAGTCCCGCGAAGAGTGAAGCGACGGTGCGTTCGAAACATTGCACTCTACGCGACGGACATGATTCCTCGAGATTCCTTTATCTTTCGCCGCCAGCGATTGAACTTCAATCGGCATCAATGTGTCGGTACTGTGCGATACTAATGCAACGACAAAACATTTTTGTTTTTAATTATTTTTGTCATGAAACATTTACCAACACATTCGTGATATTTTTCTGATAAAAATGAGACCAAATATAACACAATTCGGCGCATATTTAAGTCTCCGAATATTATTGTGAGTATATCGACAACGACAAAAATTTTATTTCATTTTAAAGAAAATTAATAATATACATGTTTAGTAAGTGTCTTTAAATGGATTTTTAGGTTAAATGCATTAATTGTGTTGATGGGTATTTTGAGATCATTTTGAAAGGATTACTTGAATAAAATTTAGATAGTAACAAATGAGAACACTGAATAGTTTCCGTTCTGTCCAGTTGAAAAATGATTGTACTTGCTCAAGACAAGGATTTGTGAAAATGATTTGCGTTTACTGTGCTACGACACCATTATCTCTGACCATAATTATCTCCGTGATTTACGGTTGTGGTGCAGGAGAGAAGGGAGTTTCATCTCTTTCATTGAATAAATGATTACAGCAATTGTTATCATTTTCACGTTCTCACGTAGGAAGAATTCATCGTATGCCACTGCAAGATTATTTTAAAGGGTGCATCGAGATTCATTTAAAATCTGATTGGACCACGAGCCAGGCACGGTTCCAGCATAAGAATTAAGAACATTTGCATAGCTATACAACGCGGGTGCGAAATAATTAAACATCCTTGTACACTGGCGAGATAAGAATCCCAGAAAACTAACGGAAGAGAGCGAGTCATTCTCTAAAATTTGTCCATTAATTTGTTTCACGTCTGGAAAAAGTTAAAATTGCTTTTATAATGCTGTAACTGCATCTTCGTAATTAATAGTGTGGTTAATGACCCAACACTAATCACACTAAGTGTTTCTAAATAATATACGAAAAAAATAAAATTAAAAAAATTTTTTATTAGATTTTAAGATTATTATTATTGGAATTTCTTAATAATTACCATGATTACAATGCACGCTAACTGTAGGCTTTTACACTAACGAAATAAACAATTTGTAAAGCATGAACGAAGGGAAAGAAAATTTTTTAAAATTCATCTACGGAATTGTTTCGAGTATCGAACTATTGTAATTATTTTTATGCTGTTATTGCTGTTATTTTTAAATTATTAGTGTTGTTGAACTGTACACAAACTGTACGTCAAAACGTCAACCTTCATTTTTGTAATATGACAGAAATTTCTAGAATAATAAATGAATAGTACTTTGAGTAGTACATTATCCAAATAATAAATTTCTAAAAAACAAACAATCAAAAAGAGAAATTTTGTGAATGTTTCTATTAGTCTGTTTCAAGTGTCGAAACATTTGCAATCATTATTATATTACTGTTACTGCAGATTCTTAAAAACGAACACATTTAAACTATACACTGACTGCAGATGTGTGCACTAAACTAATAAAGAATTTTTAAAAAATAGACGAACAAGAACAATAATTTTATAAATTCTTTTATTGGTCTCTTTTAAGTGTCTAAGAAATTGCAGTGCTATTTATACCATCTATATTAATAGACAAGTATAATAATAATCTATATATAATAATAAACATATATATTAATCAGAGAAGAATGTCTAAAATAGATTGACAAGAAGAGAATTGCATAAACGATTTTATTAGATTGTATTATGCTCGGAAGCGATTGCAATTATTTTTATGCGATCGTTACCGCAGTTTTATTGGCGTGGTCAGACTAATTGCGTGAACCGTAATGGCGGTTCAGCGACCTCGTTAACTCGGCCAACGTAGTTCGTGACGAAATCAGCGATAAACGGTGTTGAACCGTGCTCTTGAACTTCGGGAGTCAAGTTTAACGTCCCGGCCCCACTTTCGCCATGTCGGAAACTTCAATGTAGAACGCTGTTAAACCGGAAATTGCAACGCGCGTCGCGGAAAAACGCACCCCTTGCATGGTTGCCGAGCCAGTTATGGCGGCAGGTGCTCGCAAAAATTGCGAACCGAAAGAAAACGGATGATGAAGAATCATGGAAACCTTCCGGAAGTATAAAAGTAATTTTCAGGTTAAAGCACCTTCGAAAAATTAAAAAACGTAAGATTTAGAACAAGCTGAAAATCTGAAAATTCCATTCAATATTCGCTGATTCTATTCAACTCTGGAACTACAGGTTTCTTCAAAATGGAGGGGCTCTAAATTTTGTAATTTACGATTATTGATATTACAAAGACACATTCGTGGGGAATTATTGAATGTATTTACTTCTTTCGATATACAGGGTGAGTCACCTTACGTTCGCACCTCAAATATCGTTGTCGTTTCTAAAGATACGTAAAATATGGTAAGGACAAAGTTGAATGGTACAATGGGGCTGACACGAAGTTAAACATTTTTTTTTATGTCATTTTTTTTTAGAGATTCAGTGACTACAATTACCCAAGGTCATTCAAGGTCGCGGACAGAGATTACGTATATGATTTAACATCGATACATGCCTGTAAACGGGCTTTGAAGGAATGTTGAACTCTGTCCGTGACATTGAATGACCTTGAGTAACTATAGTCACTGAATTCGTAATGAAAGGGACAGTCATTGTAGGTGTTTAAAAAAGGGTGGTTCCATTTAAAAAGACCAAGGTGACCTTGATATCTCTAAAAAAATGACACGAAAACAAAATTTCTTTTTTGGCATCGTGTCAGCCCCATTGTATCATTCAACATTGTCCTTACCATATTTTACGAATATTTAGAAACAACAAAGATATTGGAGGTGCAAACGTTAGGTGACTCACCCTGTATATAGCACTTTTACTATTTTCCCTATTATTATGTACTTATATTAATACTTACTCTACTTGTACTGTGTATTATTTGACCTGTCCTACCACGTTGGTTACCACGTTGCCACCTAACCTCACTTTTCCTACTCTCCGAGCTATCAGCCTTCTCTCCTTTTCTTTTATCTATTTCTTCTTCTTGGCCCTACTCCAACGTTCCAGCCACTTATGTTCTCACTTTGCTTTACCTTATATATTTACTTTTATTACCTTTATTTCTCTATGAACTTTTTCCTCACACATTCCCCAACATTCACACCGCGCGCCCTCTAGCCAAGTGCCTCTTTACATATATATATATATATATATATATATATATATATATATATATATATATATTACAATAAACATTTCTAAAAATCTGAATAAATAAATGCTTGGTACGTTTTATTAAACTATGTAAAATAATCAGCTTTAGTGCTTCGTAGATCTGGTGTTAAAATAGAACGCTATTATGAAAAATGACCGTTCTTAATCACATATAGTAGACATGAAAAATGGTGTGTAGAATGCAAGGCATTAAAATTCGTGAAATATTATTGAATCAATCACTTACTTGAGACATATGTAAGTAAACTTCGTGAGAAGTAAGTAATCGTTTTTCAAAATCATAGAGTACAAAAAGGAATTGTTTAACACTTTGCACTCGAATGGTGACTCTGAGTCACCAGTAATTATTGCCATACCATTATTCAAAACAGTTTTCATGTTATTAAATTCGCCTTTATTCTCCAGATTGCTAAAAAGTCAACTGTTTTATGAGAAAACACATTTCATTTCAGGTGCGCAATGTTGAAAAGATGTTTAGAATAAAAATGTTCTATGTTGAAAGAAATACCTTGATTTTGGAATTAAAATTGCTTCGAGTGCAAACGGTTAAATTGCACAATAGTGCACGAACCATTCAAAGTCTACAAAATCAATTGTACCGGAAACGTGGAACAGAAATTGCAACAGAAAATGGAGTCTCAGTGTTTGTACCGTTGCTGAATTAATTTCCGTAAATGTTAAAAGGAAACCGAGCTGCATGGACGAAGGTAATCAACTATAATGTAACAAGGTTTGAAAAATCTTGATACAGAGGTATCAACGTTTCACGGTCATCGCATGATGCATACGAATTAGTTCCTAGTCTGCCGAAGAAATCGATGATAGGAACCAAACGAAGTCTATCGTCGAGGCCATGCCGATATTTTTAATACATACTGCTGCTTGAAAACAAGCCTGTCAATAAATACTTAAATATTTTAAATAAGCACATACAAATAAATCTGCTACTATTTTGTCGAGTGACACAATAGTATTTGGTAAATAAAATACTTTGAAATCGTATTTACATAAAGAAACAGTATTTCAAACATATATTTTTGTACCAACTCGTGCAAATACAATAATTTTTTTTTTATTCAGGAAATCTCATAAGAGATTTATTACAACATGAGGTACAAACAAAACCAAAGTGTACAGAGAAAGTAACCCCCACAAACTAAAAGTACATAATTATATCTTTACTTTTTTTGTTTTTCCTTAAACATTATTATATAAAACACAAGTAAAAAATAAAAATATAAAAAGTATTTCAGGTAATAATATTTTCATTAATTTGTATAGCAAACAATAATATCTCAAGCAATAGTATTTAAGTAAGCAGTTCGAAATTTTATACTGAGATAGATTTTTATTGAAACAGAAGACTTTCATTTTCTTTATGAGTAAGTGACAATTTTTACAGAAAATAATTTTTACATGTTATCGACTCATTGTATTAACTTTAAATAGAACACATTTTTTAAATAATTTCGATGCGTTTAGAAAGATAATATTAGCCGTGTATGGTTAAGTTTAAATAATATTTGCTGACAATTCAACCATTTAATGAAATAGTATTTTTGGTGAGTTTTAGCTTAATCAATATCGAAGACACTATTTTGATACATTATTTCATTTGTTCAGTAACTAAAACACTATCTTCGAACAGTATTTGCTGATGGAAGTATATGAGTAGACTGCGGATCTTCGTGCAGAATAAAAATTGTCTGCATCAACTGCAAGAAACAGGGGTTCAATAAAAATATGTTTCTTCTTTTAATCAATTTAATAAATTGAAAATAATATAATAATATTGTTATATTCTATTGATGCCTTCACTGCTATTTAACTTATACATTTTTGCTGAACCACGCAACATGATCAGTTTAAATTACTCATTGATTATTCCGATTGTGCATAGAGAGCTTTGAGACGATCAATTTTTGGTCAACTATTTTCTTTCAGCAATTTTCCAGATCACCATGAATTTTTTATAGATAGACACATTTATTTTTCATCCTCTCGGCCATGAAAAGGATTCGGTTTACAATAAATTTTGTTTCTTAACCTCTGACCTTCATATCGTGGCCTTCCACACACGTCCTCTCATTCATACCATACTCCTTAAATCCTAACTGCTAAAACTATAACTGCTTAAACTTTACTACTCCGAACTATATGTGAAATGAAACTAACATAACCTACAAATTGCTCTTTGTACGCATTTTTGCTCTTTGTACATTTACATGAATTTTGTATAAAGAAACCCATAATTTTCTATACCTATCTTTTAGTGAATAATATACAAAATAATGTATAATGTCTTAAACAGTTTCAAACTTTATCCAACTCTGCTGGAAGGTCTCAAGATGGCGTCTTTCATTAGTCTAAAATAGTGAAGATTGACTACGAAAAATAAAAGTAAAATTAGTAGAGCGAGAGATAGTAATAATCGAAGAAGATCGTTCCGCAGTGAAACTGGTAGCAGGGCGGCGGCCATTAAGGAGATTAACGAAGTCGTTCCGTTTCGATAAGCCTGTGTAGATCAAGGTCCATCGATCGCCGTGACATTGCAAGATCGATGGCGTGTTCCACTGATTTCGTGGGTTCGCCGATACGCGATTCGCTCTTCCACGGTCCGGTCTCCTAACTTCCACCTTGAAGTATTCATAGCTTTGTCGCATTGCCAGCAACGACGATCATGCGTGCGGTTTACTTTCGTCCCCCGTTGATGAATGCCAAGAATAATCAAGTCGGTTGTATCGTGTAAATAATCGGACGATCATCCGTCTTCCTGTCCCGGAAAAAAACATTCTTCTTCTGCTTGTTTAAGAATTATTTTCATTCCGAATTGGGATCTGACATAGAGGCGTGGACAATATATATAGCTATCCAATATGGCGACGAAGTGCTTGGTCTTAATGAGGATGGCAAACTATTTTAACGATTTTCCTTTTATTATTTATTATATCTTAAACTAGATACATTGATCTAAAAGTTTTTAAGATTGGAAAAATATCAAATTTGTGATATGTAATATTGTAATATTGATATTACATATCAAATAAAAATTGTATACAATCTTTCATCGTAGAGAGATCAAATTAGAATGATTAGATTTGATATTTCCTTTTATATCTTCAAAATTGACAATTCTATTTTTAAGCGATAAACTAGAGCACATAGAAATAAATTATAATTTCACAATTCCAATTTACAATTATTAAAAGCTTATTATATGACTCTTAAGCTAGAAAAATCATAACGTATGCCTTAAACCAGATTCAACAACAAATTCAATGAATATAATTAAAAAATGAATAAAATAACAAATACTGTATCTGAAACCATTTTTCTACTACCTAAAATATTTTGAACTTTAAGAAACCAATCACTACAAATCTCCAAACAAAAAAAAATGCCCCATAAAAAAAGCACTAATTTCAACCCGAAAAATTCCATCGATCTCTAATAATAATAAAATTTTGAATAAAGCATTGTTCTAAAGTGTGTATCGAATATTCGCGTCCAGAATGCAAAATCAGGGCTAGTTTGTCCTCGCATACTTTCGCATCGATTATGCGAGATAGAGAGGGGGCGGGGGGGGGCGGGCGAATGGACTATGATTTTATGGACAACAAGTTACCAGTTTCTGCAGTGGGATAGGGGCGTGCCTGAGGGCTCGTTAATTGGAAATTTCATGGAAACGAGCGGCGAGAAAAAGAGTAGAGTAACAGTTGCCGGAATAGTTTGCGAGAAATATGAAGGGGGCAACGTGTTCGAGGCTGCTCGGCTAGTTACGAATAAAGGCGCATTGCTCGTTAGAGGCTCGCAGTAGAATACGCCAGTAGTAGTCGGACAGTAGCGCGGACAGAAACTTCTCGGCCCCGCGGAAGATGATACTCCACCGTTTCTGAATGGGACTAATCAAACAGCAACTGGAATTCTTCCCCATTTGTGATTTTTCTTCTCGCCGTCCACCTTCGCTTATTATCTCGACTGGAGATGGGTAACAGACGAAATGGAAAATGGCGAGATTCGCGATCAATTACTTGCCAAAGAAACTTGGAAGATCCTACTGTCTACGATCTTTGACAACAGAGTAGTAGCAAACTATATTTTATAAAATCCTCAACTATTTAATTATTAACACATTGACTGTCTTGTTATCTATAGATTGGTGACGAAATTATTTGTACACATTTAATGCAATCCTGCTGTCTTTGATCTTTCCCAATTTCTATTGAGAGAGTAGTGGCAAATTATATTTTGTAAAATTCTCAACTATTTAATTATTAATACATTGACTGTCTTGTTATCCATAGATCGGTGACGAAATTATTTCTACACATTTAATGCGATTCTACTGTTTTCGGTCTTTGACAATTTTGTTTGAGGGGGTAGTGGCAAATTATATTTCATACAATCCTACACTACTTAATTATTAACACTTAATTGCCATGTCCCACGTATATCTGGATGACAGAATTATTTGTACTCATTTATAAAATTCATGAAATCCGCTGTCTATTTGTAATAATAGAATGAATTTCGACGAAGACAAATTAGAACACTATCATGCCATCTTTATCACCTTTGTTTTGGCAAGAGGGAAAGTAAGATGATGGTAGTTGAATGTGTGTCCGAAAGTCAACGCAATTTAACAGCTCCATCCCGAGCACGTCCAAGCGATTATCGCCGGTGAAAAATGGCCGCCGTAAACGTCGAAATACATTTCGAATGGCGAACGTATCTCACCATACGCGAGAAAGACTTGAAAAATAACCACGGCGGCAAGATTTACGTAACTCGTTGCGTTTATTGTAAGTAGAATTTCTTCGGGAGTGACGGATGACGTGTGTCCGCTTAATACCGGGGATGTTGTGTCTTCATCTTTTCTGTCCGCCATTTCGAATACAACGCGATTACGTGAAATATGACGAGGCCTGCTGAAATCGATGGCCATTTTGATCCTTTGTGTAAGACCCTTTACTATTTTTTTTTACAACTCTTTCAAACTGCCAATAATTTTTTAAAGTCTCTTTATGTCTCCCGTTATTTCTCATGAAATTTTTCTTCCTTTCTTTCTGATATTTTTTAATAGATTCTCAGCGAATGGGACATTTACTTTCAATAATATGTTTTGATGTTCGGTGAAACGTAAGTTCATAGTACGTCATTTTTTAGTAGATTTTTTATATTCGGAATTTTCGAACATTCATATTTCATAAAGAAAGGTTATAATTCAGTCTTGCTACGTTTAAAAATTGATTATTTGAACATAAAATTGCCAACTTATAATTTGATCACCCTTTATAAATGGATCTATAAATTCTTCTAGTCAGGAAATTATTTTCGAAAGTCAATAAAAACTTTCTTAACACTCTCAATAAATCGATTGAACAAATTGCTAAGAAAATCATGACCACTTTAGTCACTTCCGCCTAATAAACAACTTTTGAAAATTTAACTCGGTAAAAATCGATAACAATTTGTACAAGATTGATATTGAGAATGTATGTACTTGCGGTTCAACATGTTCAGCTGTTGTACCAAAAATTTCTAATCAAAATTAGGACTGCAAGGACCTAGAAGAAATAATCAAAATTCAGTTATTTTCATGTAAAAGATTAACTTTCTTTAAGACCGAGAACTATTAACCCGGAAAGTTTTAACAATGTTATTACCGAAGGGATATTATTGCAAATTTTAGTTCACATAATTGAATATCAAGTCTATACTACAAAAAAATTTCGAGCCAAAACGAAAACAGTAAGAGTATAGAAAAAATAATAAAATTGGGATCCCATATAGAGGGTTAGATTTGTTAAATCCGGAAGTTGTCAATTGTTTAATTTTTAACAATGTTATTATCGAAGGGACATTATTGAAAATTTTTGTGCGCCAAACTGAAGATCAAGAGCATACTACAAAAAAATGTCGAGTCAATACGAAGCTAGTAAGAATGCAAAAAAGATAATCAAAATCAGGCTCCCATATATATGATTAATTTTGTTAAAACCGGAAACTGTCGATTACTCAATTTTTAACACTGTTATTACCTAAAAGACGACATTAAAAATATTTGTAAATGCAATAGAACATCAACACTAAACTATAAAAAACTTTGAAATGAACACAAACACTATAACGATGTAAAATAAATACCCTAAATTGAGCTCCCATATAAAAAATCAATTTTACTAAGACCAAAACGATTTAAAAAATTCCATCGTCTACAAATGCCACATAAATACTACAGATAAATATCAAATATCAATAAATACTTCTGTACCACTCTCGATAAATTGCTCCAGCAAACGGTCTAGCGAATTATGACTACTTCCGTCACTCCGTAAAATAAACAGCTTCCGAAAATTTAAATGAGCAAGAACCAATGACAATTTGGGCGAACAAAAACCAGCCATTGATTTCTAGTGACGTGTTCCATTCAAACAGTCATCGGTACGCTGTCGCGTGTACATCACGGTCGATGTGCGAGAAGTTTTCGCGTGAAAAATGGCGTCGCCTCGATCCCTCTCCGCAGAATTTACGACGACAGACGGGGCCGCTATAATTCAATCCGTCGCATCGCAGTCTTGCCCGCGGATAGAAATGAAAAACTCGACATTGATGGCACGAAACGCCGAAAATCATGCCCACCGAGTTTTTGGCAGCTGCGATCCGGATTTCGATCTTGGATTCGTGGGTCATCGAGCATCATCGAGGAAGAAGTGGAGAAACACGCCGAAAAGAAATCTTACGTTCTCCGCACGCGTCGAGGAATTCGAGCAGCGGTCGCCAACTTGGCACGACTTTCTTCGCGATAAAGAATGACGGATGGCACACGAATTGGCCATTTATACGTTGCGAATCTCGGGAACGCTATTCTGTCCGAAATCTTATGATGATAGGATTTATATCGTTTTCTGCGGAGTCCATCTTCACTTCTGTGTTCGTATATGCGTTCAATCTTTGACTGAACTCTATTACAGTGACTCACATAAATCTGTGTGTTAGCGTTATGGCGGCTCAGAATTATGAAGAGATGGAAAAAGGAGAAGGAGGCGTTTCGTCCTAGGCCCGCTAGAGGACTCATATAATCGCACAAACAATGGATGAACGTCGCACAAATGTAGATACGAAAACGTCGTACAAATTTAGGTGCGGAAACGTTAAACCATATAATGCTGCGAAGATGACGTCAGAAGCGCATAGTAGGGAGAAGTCCTCGCTGTTGGCCGGGCAGTAGTTCAGGCAAGGCAATGACAGAGTTGTCACCTTCCAGTCCTCCTGATGTTGTCCGTGGTTTGTTGATGTTGTGGTCTCCTCTGCCCAGAAGGTAGCGTTGTTGTTCGTTTGTCGAGGTCACCAATTATGGCGGCTGAAAAGTGTGTGAGAGGAGGAAAAAGGAGAAGGAGGCGTTTCGTCCTAGGCCCGCTAGAGGACTTTAGTAAGGCTATCTAGCGGACCCGTGTCTTAGACGCGGGATGTCGTAAGGACAGTTTAGGACGGTATATATACAAACAGAGGAAGATTCAGGTAGTAGCGGGAAAGGTGTTGTCGTAATGTCCCTCTGTTGACGAGCATAAGAAGTAGCCGCCACAGCGTCAATGTGTTCTAAGCACGGACTTAAGGACTGTGCATTATGCTGCTGGGGTGAGGCGAAAGATGGAAGGGGTATCAACTTGTCGGCCATCTTGGATGGCAAACACTGTGGTGCGCTCTATAGGCAGTGTTGGGATATGGTGCAAGATTTCACGCGCATGCGCGGCAATTTCAGCCTCGGTAAAGTAAGATTCTCGATAAAATGGGGTACCTTGACCACCCAGTAGAATTTTAAAAAATTGGTATGATTTGATTCTGAAAAATGAGTGTATAACATGTGTATTTGTGCATATTTTGTAACTCGTAGGACACGTCCGGAAGTCTTTTTGCCCGGAATAGATTGTTTCGAGACATTCCCGCCAATATAACTGTCTCAGAGCTCCACTACCTCTGTCATCATGATATAGATACATTACTGTTTTGGCCGCGCATGCGCGTGAAATCTTGCACCGTATCCCAACGCTATCTATAGGCAACTTTAAATACTAGTTGTGCTATAAATTTATATTGGATATATATATATATATATATTTATTTATAAACAATTCACAATTAGTATTTTAAAATATCCATATGTTTTTTATTTAGAATGGCGTATGTAATTTTGTTGTGTTTATACTATTTTGTTAGATATGAAGGTGACCTTCAATTTTTTAAATGGAATGCTGTATATTTTTTTATTTCACATGAAAGCCTGTGTCTAGACGAATTCATCCGTATATTGCACAGTGACCTTCAAGGTCATGCAAGGTCAGAAATGGAAGAAATATTTTGAATATTTCATACCAATGTGTTTACAAGTATTTTTTATTCGTGAGGCTGCAGTAAATGATCAATATGACTTCCTTGTGCATGAATAGACATTTCAGTTCTATTAATTACAGTTTTTATGGCTTTCAATTTTTTTTCTGACATTGTATCATCATAGGAGAAACTAGAAGTAAACTTCACTCTGATAGTGACTGACAACATTATCTGATTCGTATGAATAAGAAATACTTGTAAACACATTGGTATGAAATATTCAAAATGTTTCTTCCATTTCTGACCTTGCATGATCTTGAAGGTCACTGTGCAGTATACGGATGAATTCTTGTAGACACACGTTTACATGCGATATAAAAGAATATACAGCATTCCATTTAAAAAATTGAAGGTCACCTTCATATCTTACAAAATCGTATAAACGCAAAAAAAAATTACATACACCATGTGTTGCGCATAAAAAACTGTCCCAATTTTTCCTCTTTCATTTTTTCTATTATTGACTATTTACAAGAAAAACGCTGGCTAGTGATAGCGCGAACACCCTGTATATCAAAAATTGTTTAAGGGATCCGAATTCGGCAACTCTCCTCTACACGCTGCTTTATTACAGTATACATTATATTAGGTCGTCCCATAAGTTCGTGCCGTTTAATGTTTTACTATTTAAATTAATATTTGAAACATAGTTTCAAAGTCAACGAAAAAATATAACCACCTTCTCTACAACCTCTTCCCACTTTATTGGTAAAGATATTATATCGTCACTATAAAATTTTTGTGGTTTTTCATTAAAATACTTTTCAATCCGCGGCACGAACTTATGGGACAACCTAATAATAAAAATCTAAATAAATTCCATCGTGCCATTTTTATAAGACAACATACTAGCCAGCTGCAACGATCGGTAGGTTTCGTATTAATTGTATTATTTACTACAATCTCCGTGCTCCACCATGCAGACAAGCGCGTCCGAAAAAATCGCGAAAAATAATCGCGCAACAGGCCCGGCGCGCCCCACCCCCAACTCGTACAAGCGCCCCAGGTGGCCACGATCCTGGCATGCGTCGCGACGCCTCGTGCACGCGAGCCAGTGCCAATCGGTCGTTCGAAAAGAGCGCCGGCTGTTCGATCGTTGAACGCGGACGTGCTAGCCAGGTCGAAGCTCCTAATCGTCTCTCGACACCTAGGTTCCAAAAGAAAGACAATCTACGATCTCGAAAGTTCAGCTTCCTCCGAAGAAAACTCTCGAGACAACCAACCACAATGGACAGCTAACAATTGAACCTAGAGCTACAAGTTCTCCAACCTCTAACAAGGGTTGTTCCTCGGTGCCTGGTCAGGTGGAGTGGCTAATAGACGACCAGCTGCTGGTAGTGACCACGTGTGTGATCGATCGATCGTCCAGCCGCGGATCGAGGCCGGAAGCTCGCTGCATCAAGCTCACAGGGTCGCAGAAGACAACAGGGTCGGCCAGGTTGGCCTTGGATAAACTCATGCGACACACATCACCGTCGCCCGTGAATATTTCACCGTGGCCTATCGATCTAGCCTAACAGAAGCACGTGTGCGTCTCGCGATACCTGGACGACCACCCATGAGTTACAACTGATACCTGAGCGATCGTTTTCAGCATCGGCTAGAACTCATCAGGTACTAATCATCAGATACAACGTCAGGACACTCGTCGTCTGCCACACACGCCACAAATCTTACCGTGACCGTCGGTGACCGTCAGTGCTGGATTAACCAATGAGCAAACTAAGCACGTGCTTAGGAACATCGGGAGAAAAAGGGCACAGAAATTTTTGGGATTTTACATCTTTTATACAGCAATAATATTGAGGAGTGTGTTTCTGTGCATGTGTGTGCGAGTGAAGAGTTGGGAAATCGGTATCGAGCGAGTAAAACGGTTCAAATTTTGTTGAAGGATGTTTTTAGCCAAATTACCGAAATTGTTTAAGAAAGTCATGCAGCCCCCGCGTTGCATTGCGTTGAAAGTGATCGCGTATCTCTTATGGGACTCTGAAGGTATTAATCCGGCACTGGTGACCGTCGATGGCCCGTTGTTGCACGTCGATATGTGCCGTCTTGTGCGTGTTTTGCTACCTGTGAACTTGTGACAACGCGTTGTCTGTTGGTCACCCAAACCTGATGACTTGTCGTTGGACTCGTGCACACCTCGACCTTCATGCTCCCTCTTCAGACACCCGGATTAATTGTTATTGTTGGTGTGGGGGATCGTTGGGACTAACGCTTCGCTGAGATCGATCGTGTCGAGTGGCTCTGTGTGTTGGTTGTTAGTTGGTTGGTTGTTGGTGGTTGGTTGTTTTTCACGCTGGTGGTCTGCTGTGTCGCTTGAGCGATTTTTCGTTTATTCTAGTATATTCTAGTATATTCTGGTATATTCTACTATATTCTAGTATATTCTTGTATATTCTAGTTTATTATAGTATATTCTACTATATTCTGATATATTCTAGTATATTGTAGTATATTCTAGAAAATTCTTGTACATTCCAGTATATTCTTGTGTATTGTAGTATATTCTAGTCTATTCTGGTATATTCGAGTATACTGGTATATTCTACCATATTCTCGTATATTCTGGAATATTATAGTATATTCTACTATATTCTAGTATATTCTGGTATATTCTAGTATATTCTACTATATTCTAGTATATTCTAGTATATTCTAGTATATTCTAGCATTTTGTAGTATATTCTAGTATATTCTGGTATATTGTAGTATATGCTAGTATATTCTAGTATATTCTAGTATATTACGGTATATTCTAGTATATTCTACTATATTCTAGTATATTCTGGTATATTCTAGTATATTCTAGTATATTCTACCATTTTCTAGTATATTCCAGTATATTCTAGTACATTCTGGTATATTCTAGTATATTCTGCTATATTCTAATATATTCTAGTATATTCTAGTTTAATCAATTATATTCTGGTATATTCTAGTATATTCTACTATATTCTAGTAACTTCTAGTATATTACGGTATATTCTAGTATATTCTGGAATATTATAGTATATTCTACTAAATTCTAGTGCATTCTGGTATATAGTGGTATATTCTAGTATATTCTAGTATATTCTAGTATATTCTGGAATATTATAGTATATTCTATTATATTCTACTATATTCTAGTATATTCTAGTATATTCTAGTATATTCTGGTGTATTCTACTATATTCTAGTATATTCTTGTATATTCTAGTTTTTTATAGTATATTGTACTATATTCTGGTATATTCTAGTATATTGTAGTATATTCTAGAATATTCTTGGATTGACGCTTTTTCTTTTTGTGAGGTTGAAGTCACTGATTCGGAGTCACTCGTTCAGTCATTGAAGTTACTGGCTTAAGTCCTTGCCGAGGAATTTTTTAAGATTGATTAGAGAAGATTAACCTTTTGCACTTGGAGGTATTTTAACTTAAAAATCAAACATTTCTTTTGACCTAGAATATTTCCATTGTACATAATTTTTTTCATTTTATACGTATGAAACTGATATAGTACCTCATATCACATTTAAATGTTTAGTAATGTATCAAATATAAATAAATTTAATAATGTAAATAATATTTTGAATAATGGCATAGCAATTTGTAGTGGTGCCTCAGAGTCGCCATTCGAGTTCCATATAATATAAACACAAAATGCCAAATAATTATTATTCATACAAGAACAAAATTGTAAAACGAAAATATAGAATATATGTTTATTTTCGATGCTTCATTTTCGATAAAATTGAGTTGGAAAATTCTTCGGCTATGCACGGATAATATTGAACAAGAATTGGACGACTTTTCTGGCCAAGACTCGCTGATTCTACTTCGTGTGTAATACATGCGAACCAGACGAATTTTCAAACTCAATTTTTTTCGTAATATTGAAACCTCGTATGGAACAATTTTATTCTTTCCTTTTTCAACTTATTTTTCCTTATACCACGATTTACGAGGCATCCTGTATAGTCGAGTAATAATTCTGTTTAATAGCAAATTGTACGGATGTATTTTTGTATTTTTAGAGATAGCTATCCGGGATTAACGTCGCTACAATTTATGTCTCGACAGTAAAACTCGGCCCCGGTAAATTTTCATCGGTGTTTAATTACGTCTCGTGAAACAACTCTCGTATTATTTTCAAATTATCTTTTTTGACGTTTATTATAATTAGCTGAACGTCGATACGATTTACTGCCTTCTGAACGGGGCCATTAAAATAATGCAAATTCACAATCGTAGTAGTGTACATTTTGAGAATATTGCATAATGAATAACAACGTGATATCGCCTAGACAAATATTATTTCTTATTTCCAATTATATCGTGTCAAATTTTATAGAAATGTTCGTTGAATAATATTCTATGTATGCTAATTACTGGACTGCTGACCTGTACACAGACTTTTATCTTTACGAATAATATACATGTTTTTAAAATTTGGTGTATGTTATTGTTGAGAAATAGCAAAATTGCTGTAGACATCTAGATCTTTGAATAATTATAAATTAATTTACTTTCGTGGCATAAAAGTATGCATAAAAGTGTCATAAAACATACTATCAACTTGTCTTTAAAATTTCTTGTTGACAACTAGCATAACTGCAAAAATGTCCACTGTTTGAACAATAATAAATTAACTTACACTCGTACCGTCAAAATAAACGCTCCAACTATAAAATACAACTACAATCTGAATAAAGACCGTAGAAAAATTGGTAAACAACACCACTAGCATTTATTTTATAATACAACCCCCCACGATAAAATTGCAAATTCTATATTAAATGCGTTCTGCGTGTCTTGAATAAGGTACCAAATAAAACTGTTTTCCTAACCTCACTTATAATTTATATGAATTCTTTATTTTATTTAATGTTACATATATACGTATTTTTTTATTAGTCCCTTTCTTGGATATCGTTTCCTAAAATTAATAAATAGAATGCCAAAAATTCAATTAGACGTTTCAGACGTTTGTGATCCAGTACAAGAAAGTTTGACCTTGAAAAAAAGGGTCAAGGACAAATTTGCGGACCAGTTTTTTAACAGATCTCCACCGATCCAGAGGTACAGAATCCTGCTATGGTAGTCGTGACATAATTTTTCTACACCCTGTACAACAAAAAATTTAAAAGAAAATCAACGTAACAAAATTAATTAACACTAGAACTACCGCGAGGGGTCAGAATGACTTGTTACTGATTTCTTCTTCCACGGTTATTGAAATTATAAGAATGCTTCGATGCAAACATTTTCAATGTACTTTTCTATTGAAGCACATATTAACATAAAAATTTCACGAAATATGAATAAATGTAATCTTGTTGTTATTATAAAGCAATGTATATTAATGTGATTTAGTGCTCGGTAGTTCTAGTGTTAAATCAGCCTGTACAAAAATCCTCTTCATCAACGATCATCAGTGACTTCAACAAACCTCCGCAACCCCTTCAAATTTGTCACTCAAAGAAAATAGATCACCAGTGCAACAGCAACAGCGATCACGCGATGATCGACAGATGATCAGTTCTAATAGTGTTCGTAAATTGTAATTATGTTCGTAACTGTTGTCCGTGTGTTCCCCTATGTCGCTTACTGTGTGCTTTCGTTCGAGAAACCGGAAACGGAGACTCCGACTGTATTTTTGCACCAATTCTAATCAAGAGGAGCGGTTTTTGTGGATCGGCGGCAGGCTTGTAACTTCCTGGTCCCTGTCGCTTAACGACTCGCCTCGTTTTTGCCTCGCAAATCATACCAAGAACGATTACTGTCGCGGACGTAGCGCGAGGCGACAGATAACGGCCCCGACACTTATCGAACTCACTCCGCTTGCAACGTTGCAACCGACGCGAATTAATTCCGACGTTCTTCGGGAGCCTTCTTCGTTCATTAGCTGCACAGGTGGGCTGCGACCGATGGGAAGGCGGTACAACTTCTATTTTTTCATTTCTTAACAAATCTGTTATTCAAACCGGAATAAAATTCTATTTTTCTATCATCGGTATTCAACTACACAGGTCAACAAAGTTCAACTTTTATTCCTGTCACAGAGAAAATTTATGTACCTCTGGACTTTCGTGCGCAGAACACGAATACGAAAAATGTTTTTCGCCACCAGCCGCAATTTTTGAAAAATTTCAGTTTGAATAAGAAATCCAAAAATTGAACTTTTAGAATTTTTTCTGCTTCAACCGAGAAAGCTAGACGAATGATTCTTGCGTAGAAAAATTCTGCGGACTCTCCTAAATATGATGGTATTTTCTTTTATAACATTATAAACATTTAAGCATGTGTAAAAAAGGTTTAATGACGAAGGCACACCCATTTCGCATGAATTTTTGGCAACATTTGTCGATGTCACATAAAAAATAAGGGACTACTTATATTTTTAATAATAGAACCGATATAGGGATTGAAGTATTATATTTAAAACAAGATTTTTGAGGTGTTTTTATTGAAATCAGTTTTGCAATTTTTTGTTGCTGATATTCGTGTTTTTATTCACGTTTAATGAGAAGTAAGAACTTGTTGCATTTGTACGATCAGAATGCTAGAATTTTGGAGTTTTATTTTGGGAGGGGGAATGAGATTAATGGATTTTTTGGTGTTAGTGTTATTAGTCTTCTTTCTTTGGAAAGTTCCCGATGAGAAGATTTGCGATAGGATCTCTATGGATGGGTTCGTTTTTTGGTGGATCCTTCGGCACAGGATTTGGTTGGATTTATTCGTTGAAAGCTCAATTTATATTCTTTGGGGAGTAACATTTTCTGGTTGGATTATAGTATGAAATTATGGCGGGTTTTAAGGAACAAATAATGATATTGAAGTCATCGTCCGTTTTACTTCGCTAACAAGAAAAATCGTGATCGTGTTCTGTTAGTAGAAATGACGAAAAGAAGACTGCTGTAGAATGAATTCAATCATTTTTAAAAACACTATTAGTAAAAATATGTTATTGACAATTTTTGTGCAGATAGCTTAATAGTAAACCTGTCCTATAAAAATGTTTCAAATGAAAATGAAGGCCACAAGAATGCAATCAAAATGATCAAAGTTGAACTTTTGTATAGATACTTAAGATGTGCTATAAACTGAATCGATTTACTTGCTAAAGTTTGCTAAAATTATAGAAGGATTATTAGTAAAAGAAAGTCATTGCAAATTTGTCTGCATTTTAGTCAGTGTTAAAACGAGATCATAAAAAAGTTTCCATTAAAAATAAACTTTATAAGGATATGAAAGAGATACTGAAAGTTAACCACCCTTATAGAAGATTAACTTTCTTTGAAACAAGGAACTATCGATTGGACAATGTATAACAAAAGCACTACTTAAACGATGTCAATGAAAATTTTTATACATTCAACTCGGTGCTGAAACTGTCCCATAAAACAAAATTCTAATAAAAATTTAGATAACGAGGCTGTAAACAAAAATGACCAACCTGTCTTATATACAGATGTGAGCTTTACTGAATCTGCTAAGAGCATTAAATTGAACAATTTTTATCAACATTCTTACTGAAAGGATTTCACTGAAGATTTGTGTCCATGTAACTTAATATTGAAACTGTCTTACAAAAAATTGTCTAATAAAAATTATGACTGCAAGGGCGTAGAAAAAATAATCAAAATTGAGTAACTCCCATCTAGAGGGTTAACTTTATTTAACACTAGGTTTACGGGACCCGTCAAGATGACGGGTTGTAATATTTTTAATTTACGATTATCGAGATTGAAAAAACGCATCCATGCGGAATTATTCAATACATTTATCTTTTTAGAGTATATATTATAAAAAGAATGTCTAAAAATTTAGATAGACACAATTTGTTATTTTTACACAATAATGTAAAATAGTCACTTTTAGTGCTCCGTAAACTTAGTGTTAAGGCTGGGAACTGTGAATGGAAAAATGTTTAACAATATTATTACCGAAAGGACGACATTCAAAATTTTTATAAATCTAATGGAATATCAATCTTACACTATAAACATTTTTTTAATACAAAACATACACTATAAGGATGTAAAAAAAATACTCGTATACAATACATATATAAAATCAATTTCGCTAAGACTGGACACTATGAACTGAACAATCAATCTAACAACATTATTACCAAAAGTACGACGCTGAAATTTTTTGTGCATACAGTTGAATGTCAAAACTATACCATAAAAAGATTTCAAGCCAAAACTTTGACTACAAGATTGCAAGAAAACTGACCAAAGCCGAAAATCCACGTGGGAAGTTTAAGGGTTGCAGTTGCTAGTACCTCACTGGAACGATCAGCTCGTTAAACTGAACTAGAACCGAGTACTGTCGTTCGAGGTTTATTTTCTGGTATCGGATGCTATTCTATTCGGGCACAGTCGGCATTAATTTATCATCCGTTGAAAGCAGGGGATTAGGATTTATCGGAAAGGCCGCGGGGCGATTCGGTTGGGGTTGTTCGCGGTTTTACGGGCTGCGCCGTGGACGGCGACCGTTGTCGTGACAAGATAGTCCTTGCGGCTGCGGCAGATCAATCGAGAGTCTCGACTATTAAAGTCAGTGTCGTCGGATCGAGCGAACAGTCCTCCGTGACGTAGAGGCGGGCGAGCGTCGCGGGTCGCCGCGAAAATTCGAATTCCGATCGAAATACTCCGAACATCGTGTGTCATAAACTTTTCGAAACTCCTCTCCGCGCGCATTCCCATCGATCCTGATCGTTTCAAAATTATCTTAACACAGAGTGTACTGTTTTAAACTTAAATTTCTGCAAAAGTCTCCAAGAAATCGAGTGTCTTCAAATTTTTTAATAATATCGCGTGTTCCTCGAATCCCGGGCTTCGGAAAAGGATGTATATGAGAGTTTTTATGCGAAAAGGTGCGGGAAATTATTGTGTCTATAATTTTTGGGGCGAATTATATCGATTTGTAGAAATAAGGAATTACCTTTCCTTTTCTCATTGGATATCCTTATTTGTTTTTGGAGGAACAATGCTTTCATTCGTTTATGAGTTTTTGGGAAAATGTGAGAATAGATGTGAATAGGTCCGATAATTTTTGGTTTAGTGTCGTCGAGAGTATTAGCGTTTTATGATGTTAGGCGAATTGTTAATTGTAACGATTTGGAACAGTGATTAGAATGTGAATTTTCAGAAGTTGTGGGAAACTGAGTCTCATTATAGATGTCCAACTTGAAGACTTAGTTGAAATTTGTTCATCCGTGGTTCTCGTTAATCAATTTTGACCAAGTTGTGCAGGAAATACATCGTGAAACTTCTACTCTTCCGAGAATACAAGGAAACATCTAGGAACCTTGTAAACATATGAAATATTCATGTAAAATGGCTGAGAACATCTTGTATCTCTGAAAGAGTAACCAGTCGAGTTGTTTTCTATTTCTTGACAAAGTTATTAATGTTGTATGCAAGTCCTACTATGTGCAAGGTCTTCAAACATTTAGTACCATGGAAAATTAAGTTTCTGTAAGTTTTAAAGTTCAAGCCTACACAATTTCTTCAGAAATCTTGTCAACGAGCTGCTAACACTATTCGAGTTAGAATGCCCAGTTGAAATCAATAGGATCCAGGAATGGAAAAAATGGAAAAAATAGAAAACTCAACATAGGCGTTTCCTAAAGTTCTGACGGTCACAGTGGTGCCATAGAAAATCGAAATTTCCTGGTCTTACAAACGAATCTCTCAAAATCTTGTGTCTCGAGAACGAAAATTTGATTCTCTGCTAAACCTGTGCTGAGACACCGAATTTTCGACTGAAATCGATGAATTGATCACTGGCAAAATTCGAAAATTCATTGTGAACGTTTTCAGAAGGCCTAATGATCACAATGATACTGGAAATAATCAAGTATCATTCATCATTCGATTGGCTTCCTCAGAAACTTGTACCTCGAGCGCGAACATTTGAATTTCTGCTGAATCTGTGCTGAGACTCCGAATTTTCGGCTGAAATCGATGAATTGAGCACTGGCAAAATTCGAAAATTCATTGTGAACGTTTTCAGAAGGCCTAATGATCACAATGATACTGAAAACAATCAAGTATCATTCATCATTCGATTGGCTTCCTCAGGAACTTGTACCTCGAGCGCGAACATTTGAATTTCTGCTGAATCTGTGCTGAGACCGAATTTTCGACTGAAATCGATGAATTGAGCAATGGCAAAATTCGAAAATTCATTGTGAACGTTTTCAGAAGGCTTGATGATCACAATGATACTGAAAACAATCAAGTATCATTCATCATTCGATTCGCTTCCTCAGGAACTTGTACCTTGAGCGCGAAAATTTGATTTTCTGCTAAAACTGTGCTGAGACACCGAATTTTCGACTGAAATCGATGAATTGAGCAATGGCAAAATTCGAAAATTCATTGTGAACGTTTTCAGAAGGCCTGATGATCACAATGATACTGGAAATAATCAAGTATCATTCATCATTCGATTGGCTTCCTCAGGAACTTGTACCTCGAGCGCGAACATTTGAATTTCTGCTGAATCTGTGCTGAGACCGAATTTTCGACTGAAATCGATGAATTGAGCAATGGCAAAATTCGAAAATTCATTGTGAACGTTTTCAGAAGGCTTGATGATCACAATGATACTGAAAACAATCAAGTATCATTCATCATTCGATTCGCTTCCTCAGGAACTTGTACCTTGAGCGCGAAAATTTGATTTTCTGCTAAAACTGTGCTGAGACACCGAATTTTCGACTGAAATCGATGAATTGAGCAATGGCAAAATTCGAAAATTCATTGTGAACGTTTTCAGAAGGCCTAATGATCACAATGATACTGGAAACAAGCAAGTATCATTCATCATTCGATTCGCTTCCTCAGGAACTTGTACCTTGAGCGCGAAAATTTGATTTTCTGCTAAAACTGTGCTGAGACACCGAATTTTCGACTGAAATCGATGAATTGAGCAATGGCAAAATTCGAAAATTCATTGTGAACGTTTTCAGAAGGCCTGATGATCACAATGATACTGGAAATAATCAAGTATCATTCATCATTCGATTGGCTTCCTCAGGAACTTGTACCTCGAGCGCGAACATTTGAATTTCTGCTGAATCTGTGCTGAGACCGAATTTTCGACTGAAATCGATGAATTGAGCAATGGCAAAATTCGAAAATTCATTGTGAACGTTTTCAGAAGGCTTGATGATCACAATGATACTGAAAACAATCAAGTATCATTCATCATTCGATTCGCTTCCTCAGGAACTTGTACCTTGAGCGCGAAAATTTGATTTTCTGCTAAAACTGTGCTGAGACACCGAATTTTCGACTGAAATCGATGAATTGAGCAATGGCAAAATTCGAAAATTCATTGTGAACGTTTTCAGAAGGCCTAATGATCACAATGATACTGGAAACAAGCAAGTATCATTCATCATTCGATTCGCTTCCTCAGGAACTTGTACCTTGAGCGCGAAAATTTGATTTTCTGCTAAAACTGTGCTGAGACACCGAATTTTCGACTGAAATCGATGAATTGAGCAATGGCAAAATTCGAAAATTCATTGTGAACGTTTTCAGAAGGCCTGATGATCACAATGATACTGGAAATAATCAAGTATCATTCATCATTCGATTGGCTTCCTCAGGAACTTGTACCTCGAGCGCGAACATTTGAATTTCTGCTGAATCTGTGCTGAGACCGAATTTTCGACTGAAATCGATGAATTGAGCAATGGCAAAATTCGAAAATTCATTGTGAACGTTTTCAGAAGGCTTGATGATCACAATGATACTGAAAACAATCAAGTATCATTCATCATTCGATTCGCTTCCTCAGGAACTTGTACCTTGAGCGCGAAAATTTGATTTTCTGCTAAAACTGTGCTGAGACACCGAATTTTCGACTGAAATCGATGAATTGAGCAATGGCAAAATTCGAAAATTCATTGTGAACGTTTTCAGAAGGCCTAATGATCACAATGATACTGGAAACAAGCAAGTATCATTCATCAGTCAATGCGGCTTAAAATTTCCTGCTCTATATACAGAATAGCTATATTATTCAATCTTTCTTCTCCCATAGTACTCCTTAAATAGTTTTTTACACCCTTTAAAACAGAAAATTATCTTTCTTCTGACGCATTAGATAAGGGAATTGTTAAAAAATATTTCAATAATATTTCCTCATTCGGAAATGTGCAAGACATGCCTTATATTAGGAGTCCTCTCCTCTAATTCGCGATCGTCTATTATTTATTCGGCCCAGGCTCATCGATAAATGCCCATATAACCGCGCAAAACGGCGTCTAGAACATCGCGTCGAACCTCACAAAACGGCGCCTAGAACAACGTACAGGCCATAAATGTAACATTTTGATTTAGATTTGCTCGATTATTTTATAGAGGGTTTTTTGAACCTTTTTGGTCATTTCCAACATCTTTAAGTTAAGATATTTTAAGACGTCGGCGCCCCAAGCGGCCGTTTATACGCGACGGGAAAACCACAGATAGACGGTGAGCTATGCCATACGTTCCGTGCGTGGCCGAGACCATTCAGCGAGACCGAGCAACTTCTCGCCGTGCATTGGCCGTGCATTAACCATGGCATAACTACACTAAGGCAGAAAAACATTATAAATGTATGATTTAAAACGTTATTTCACCGATGATTTTTCTATCGACGTCGAGTGTAAAGTAGAACTATTCGAAGTTCGTCATGGAAGTTGCAAATTCTGGTTTTAAGACATGAAAAACATGAAAAAAATTGAAAAGATGCAGATTTCATATAGAAGATGAAATAGCACACCTACAACTTTAATTTAGCAATAAAACATCATCGTAAGTAATATGCTCACCTGCGTGCGACGGGTAGATGAATAGAGAAAAGCTGTTCAGAATGTTGTCCTTGACAAAATATGTTAAGGTCGAGGTCATCCGAGGTGCCTTCCCCTAAACGTAATATTTTCCCTGCATCCTTCGATTTCGATTTCTCATCTAAAATTAATAAACCTCTCAAACAATTTCGTAACTCATCATACACGTTTTCTGAAGCTTCAACGATCACAATGATACAAAAAATAATGGAGTTTCGTTGTTCTTCAGATACAGTTTTCGCAAACCTTGCACCTCTCGCGTTTGACTACCCAATAACCGCGCGCCTCGAATAATTTTTCATAATTTCTTCTGTAAAACTTGCCGGCAATTTTCCCGGCGAAACAATGAGCCCGTTAAATGGTAACTCTTAAGTTCCCGGGATTACTATAAATTCGCACAAGTTTGGCCCTCGTGCCTCGAATAGCCGCCGGTCGGAAAAACTGTTCTCGCTCGCGCGTTGCTAATATCAAAGAAGTCTCTCGCCTCTGGTCGACAGAAGTTTTCCAGGCGTAAATCAAATTGAACCTCGGGAATAGGAAACGGCAAAGACCGTCGTGAATCCCTCGCGCGTTTGGACACGCGATCTATCATCATACAGGCGAAACGCAATTATAATTCCGGACCTTGAGGTCTCGTGACGAGCTAAATCGAGCGTCGAGACTATGGCTGCGAAACGTTCGATCGCGTCGCGTCGGTGAAATCGTCTTTTTCTATTGTCTATCGTAAACTTGAATGAGAATGGAAAAACAAGGTTGCAGCACGATCGTATGAAATGGATGATGAGTCCTGTTTGAGGACTAGGATGCCAGGACATGAAGGATCTATCGATCGAGAAACTCGTTTCGCCGGAAACAGTTCGAGAATAAAAACAGTAATGAGTTTTAGCTATTGTTTTGGTGGGAAATTGGAGCGATGTTCGTGATTGGGAATTTCATACTTGGGAATGTTGATGAAGAAAGGGATCTAGAATGTTTTCATTACGGATATTTGATTTTTCTTTAGAATATTTCACTGTGTATGTTTATTTGTTGCTAGGATTGATGAATTGATGGTGCAGAAGGCTAATGGAGGATAGGATGTAGGATTTCTTTGGAATTGTCTTTTCTAGACGTTCGTTTGTTGAAAATTTTGGTTAATTGATATTTTGACGATGCTAAATAGAAGAAAGGATTTAGGATTTCTTTCGAATATTTCCCTCCGTATTGTTACTAATCACAACGAATGATTTGTTGATACTGAAGAGGTTAGGATTTCTTTCGAATTTTTGTCTCCGTATGGTCGCCTGTTGCTAGGATTGATTAATTGATGGCGGAAATGGTTAATATTTTTAGATTGTTAACAGAGGAAAGGATCAAAATTTTCTTACAAATATTTCCCTGTACATGGTTGCTTGTTGCAACGAATGATTTATTGTATAATGGAGAAGAATTTATTAAACGATTAATAAAGAAGTTGGTTAATTGATACTTGAGAAGGTTAATAGAAGAAAGGTTGTAAGATTCCTTTCGAATATTTCCCTCTGTATTGTCGCTAATCACAACGACTGATTTGTTGATACTGAAAGAGGTTAGGATCTCTTCTCTAGGATTTCTTTCGAATTTTTGTCTCTTAACAAATTTTGGATTGATTGTTCCACAAGTTGGTTAATTGATACTTGAGAAGGTTAATAGAATAAAGGTTGTAAGATTTCTTTCGAATATTTCCCTCTGTATTGTCGCTAATCACAACGAATGATTTGTTGATACTGAAAGAGGTTAGGTTTCCTTTCGAATTTTAATATTCTGTACCATCGCTTGTTGCAATGATCGATTAGTTGATATTGGGAAAGTTTAATACAGAAGAAGATGTAGAATGTCTTTTGATTTGTTTTCTCTACGCGATCGCTTGTCGCAATGTTTGTTTAATTGATATTTGAGACGGTTAATAAAAGAAAGGATCTAAGACCTTTTTTTTGAAATTTTCCCATGTACAATCTTATAGCGATCGAGTGAATAATATCGAACCCTGTAACTGACAATGACCCTTGGCGCGCACCAAAGTGTCTAACCAATGAATAACGAGAGTGTGACCCTCTTAAAATGGATTAACACGTTGACTGATGTGGTATTGATGACTGGTGAGGCCTCGTTTGTTCAAAAACCACTCCCTAAAATTATAACACAATAGACATTTTGTTACGATTCAAAGAAAAGACAACTTTCACGCAAACAATAATTAACATATCGGCTGCCACGACCAATGCCCATGTATGTCTCTCAAAATCAGAACAATTTGTTTTATAATACACAGAATGGACAACATAACTCAATCACTGAAAATGTATAACCCTCTTGCACCACATAAACTCTAACAAATATTGATACCGTGCGACATATTGTAGCGTTGACATGTGTTTATAATTTTCTTAAAAAATGTATAATCACAATTTAATGGTACACATACTAATATAACACTCTGTACTGTACTTTATTGTTAATCGTAAACTATTATGCTAATGTATGCTATATAAACCAAACATGGTTTACGGCATTAAATAATAAATAAATTAAATTAAATCAAATGTTGATATATTTAATAGATTATAACAAAAAATTGATTTTCATACAAAAATTGTCTCACTTACGGTACACAGATCAAAAGACAGTACACGAGATCAAAAACGAAGATTAAATAATGACAAATGCTTAAAAACAAGTCTTTCAACGTTCCCAAAAATCTCTTCACAACAACAACAACAACAACAACAAAATTGCCCAAACACACTCCAACGTCCGCTACAACAATCCCCAATCTCTTTTAAAACAAGGTTCAATCTCCCTTAAAACAGACTCAATCTCTTTTAAAACAAGAATCGATCAGCTAAAACAAAACCCGGAATCCCCTAAACAAATCAAGGTCCTCTAAACAAACCCTCTACACAAATCTGCCCCACAGTCACCAATCGCCGCTACCCCCAGTCACCAATCACCGCTACCCCCAGTCAACGTGTTACCCCAACCCCCAGTCATTCTCCAAAAGGACGCGTAGCCCAGATGCAACACCCACCCTCTCCTCTTCAATCCTCCCCACCCTAGTCGCCCAAAAATTCGAACAAAAATCTCCTACCCTATCGCATCTCGCAAACCACGAACGTCACAGGTCTCAGGTCTCATAGAAACTATTATATATAATTTACTACTATAGGGTGTCTCACCACATATTATCACCTCGATTGACATCGTTATTATTATTCACAGGGCGAAACATTTTTATGGGGATTAATCGTTTTCAAAGAGATGGTGTTATTTTTGTAGGTGGACGCGTCAGGAATTTATGAAGGTCAATTTTTTAAATGGGACCGTACATTTTTTATGGACCAATCGATGCTGTTTTTTATCCTCTATAAAAAAAATTTATTAACCCATGTCGATGTTTTAATTTAAATGTTTCTAAGAAAACCATTTTGTTGCGATACGTGTATTGGTACACAAAGTTATCATTAGCAAAAGAGTGAGATTTTCTTAGCAATATTTAAATAAAAATATGCCTTAATATTGTTTTATAGAGAATAAAAAAAATATATGGTCCTATTAAAAAAATTATAGTTGACCTTCATAAGTCCTTGACGCGTCCTCCTACAAAAACAACCTAATAACACCAGTATGTGTGCATCTCTTGAAACTATTTATTGTCCAACAAAAAAATTCTCGAATAATAATAATTACGTAAATCGAGGTGGTAATATCTGGTGAGACACCCTGTATAACATACTGTACCCCTAAATCTACTCAAAAAGCCTACGGAACCATTCCTAAAAACCCCTGGACTCGCTTTAGGCAGCCTTCCCCACTCCCCCACCCCCCACCCTATTCATCATCGAAGATTGCAACGGTAGAACTCAATTTCTCACGACATTTGCCAACGCAAACATTAGGGACCAGTGAAATAGGGACGCTTTCGTGATCGTCGAGCACCACCACCGTCGCCTGCTGCTGCTGCCGCTTGTGTTCCAAAACTGTGTTTGTCAATCTTGAAACAACAGAACAGACAGAAAAGAAAAAAGAACGAGAGGACATATCGTGACAGACATATATACATATACGCACACCGCGACACACAGTGTTGGTCCGTGTATATGCGATGTTGATGACGTGATCCGTATTCAGCATCCGTGTAAATATTCAATGTTGATGCCGCGACCCGTAGTCGACATAGTCTGCATCCGTGTAAACAGTTGATATTAATGCTGTGATCAGTTGTCCGGAAGTATTGTCCTGTTAGTGGTCAACATCCGTGTGTTTGATGTTGATGCTGTGATCCGTGCCAATATTCGTATCGACGGTCGGTATCCGTGTGTATTCGATGTTGATATTGGCTGTCAGCGTCCGTATGTTCAACGTTGACAACGTGACCCGTGGCAATACACGTATTGGTGGTCAGCATAGCCGATGTCCGTGTGTACTTCATGTTGACGTCGTGAATCCGTGGCAATATTCGTATTTGCGGTCAGTATAGTCGGCGTCCGTGTATTTGATGTTGATGATGAGATCCGTGGTGCTATTAGTATCGGCGGTCAACATAGTCGACGTCTGCATATAGTTGATGTTGATGTCGTGATCCGTGTCAGTATTGGCGGTCCATATAGTCGATATCCATCTATTTGATGTTCATAACGTGATTCGTGACAGTATTCGCATCGATGGTCAACATCCCGTGTGTATTTGATGTTTATGACGTGAATCCGTGGCAATAGTCGTGTCGGCGGTCAGCATAGTCGGCGTCCGTGCGTTTTATGTTGATGACGAGATCCGTGGTGCTATTAGTATCGGCGGTCAACATAGTCGACGTCTGCATATAGTTGATGTTGACGTCGTGATCCGTGTCAGTATTGGCGGTCCATATAGTCGATATCCATCTATTTGATGTTCATAACGTGATTCGTGCCAGTATTCGCATCGATGGTCAACATCCCGTATGTATTTGATGTTGATGACGTGAATCCGTGGCAATAGTCGTGTCGGCGGTCAGCATAGTCGTCACCCGTGCGTTTGATGTTGATGGCGTGATCCGTGGCAATATTTGTATCGGCGGTGAACATAGTCGGCCTTTGTTGATATTTGATGTTGATGCCGTGATCAGTGGCAGTATTCGTAATATCGATCAGCATAGTCGGCATCCGTGTGTATTTGATGTTGACGCCCTAAATACGTGGCAATATTCGTCTTACCGATCGGCATAGTCGTCATCCGTGCGTTTGATGTTGATGGCGTGAATCCGTGGCAGTATTCGTAATATCGATCAGCATAGTCGGCATCCGTGCGTTTGACGTTGATGACGTGATCCGTGGCAATATTCGTCTTACCGATCGGCATAGTCGTCATCCGTGTGTATTGAATGTTGACGCCGTGAATCCGTGGCAATAATCGTACCGGCGGTGAATACAGTCATCGTTCGTGTGTATTTGATGTTGATGCGGTGAATCCGTAGCGGTATATTGTCCTTGTTCAACGGTGTGTAAGTCGTTCAGCGTTTGTCAGTCATGAATCTTATGTTCCGCAAGAACTTCGGCGGTGACAAGGGTTTCGGTGGTGGTGGAGGAGGAGGAGGAGTAGGTGGCGGCGGATTGGAGGGTCGATCCGTGGTTGGGGGCGCGTACGCGTCCGGTTCCCTGGGGTACGGGAGCACCAGGTTCGGCGCGGTCCGCGGCGCCAGCCAGCAAGGCGTCGGGACGCGCGGACCTATCCGACGCAGCAGGGACCTTGGCCATTTCCCCTCGATGGCCGAGAACGAGCACCAGGGCTACATGTACAGGACTCACCTGTTCCTCACTCCGCCGTCAGGCGGGGCCCTAGGATCACCGCCGGATGAGCCCACCGACAGACTGGGACCACCACCGAGGAAAAACTCGGGACCGCACGTGATCAAGTGGGGAGGAGGGGGCTCGGCGCAACAACAGGCACCTGTGGCGCAGACTCAAGTCCGGAGGAAGATACAGCAGCAGAAGGAACCGTCTGAACCGCCGACACCCACTGCCTCCAGACAGGTATATGATTGGGATTCGTAGAGATTGAGTAGAGATGATTGTTTGGAGATGTTTGGCTTGGTTTGATTTGGTTTGAGGATGTTTGGTTGTGTTTTGTGATGGTTTGGTTGTGTTTACAGTAAAGACACTCACTGCCTCCAAGCAGGTATGTGATTGGGATTCGTAGAGATTGAGTAGAGATAATTGTTTGGAGATGTTTGGCTTGGTTTGATTTGGTTTGAGGATGTTTGGTTGTGTTTTGTGATGGTTTGGTTGTGTTTACAGTAAAGACACTCACTGCCTCCAGGCAGATGATTAGAACGGGTAAAGGTTGAATAGAGATGATAGCTTCGAGAGAATTGTTTGTAGAGATGTTTGCTTTGGTTTAGTTTGGTAGAATTTGGGTGTGATCGGTGATTGTTTTGTTGTGTTTGCAGTAGAATTACGTAGAACGGGACTGGTAGAGACTGATTGCTTAGTGATGGTAGTCATGGTTGCTTGATGATGATTGTTTGTAGAGATCTTTGGTTTTTTAGTTTATAATAGTTTCGTACAGTTTAGGTGGTGTTGTATGATTGTATTCTGTGATGGTTTTGTTACATTTTTGATAGAGAGAAGTGATGGGTTTTATAGAGTTCAAAGACCTAGAGTTACAGAGTCAAATATGATCTACCAAAACCCACTGTCTACGGGCACATATATGATTAAGACTGATAGTGATTAGGTGGAGGTGATTGTAGAGATGTTTGCTTTTGTTTGGTATAGTGTAGGTGATGTTGTTTGATTGTTTTCTATGAGGGTTTTGTTACGTTTGTAGCAGAGAGAAGTGATGTGTTTTATGGAGCTCAAAGAGTTATCTTCCAAAACCGATTGCCTACAGACAGATAGATGCTTAGGACTGCGTAAAAATGTTTGCTTTGGTTTGCTTTGGTATAGTTTGGTATAGTTTGGCATAGTTTGCTATAGTTTGAACGATGTATGATTGTGGTTTGTAGTGGTTTTCTTGCCAGTAGTAGCCAATACAAGGCGCTGTTTATTTGTATTAGAAGCTCGACGTTGATTTCAAATAAACAGGTACCATAGTAATAAAAAATATCCGCCTTGCGAGGGTGAGCCAAGAAAGTTTTAGAAACTATGATGTATATAAATAAAGCTTTTACTTCGAATGGTACAGCACGAGAAAATAACCACACCGTGGTTTCGATAGTCTCGTATCTGAATTTTCTATGATTTTATGGACTGAGTAATGGCCGCAGTGAGACTGCTAGACCATCGGGCATGGAATTGGCACAGCTAATAGCATGGCTTTCAAACGCATTACCATCCAGTTAGCAACACACTTTGTACACACTTTATCACAATAGTTATAGACAGGGCACGAGTAATTTTAGATAACTTCTCTGTTCGTGTACGTCGGTGTGCGTACTATTCACACCGGAGGATAGACTATAACTCATACGATCGCATAAACTGCAGATGTTTATTTCAAGTGTCCCGAGATGTAGAATACATCCGAGAGAACGACTGATTTAGAACCATTCTGTACCGAGGCTCTCTAAATTAATCAAACACAAACGTGTCTGTTTGACTCTCAGAATATCAACGTTACTGACTATTGCACAATTGTTACTATTCAGATCCACCTGAACATTTATCAATTCTTTAAACTCAAATTTCGAAAATAATCGCTAAACTACGGACTTTATTTCCACGAGAAATGAATAGGTAAAATGCAAAGCTTGAGAAAACATTAAATGAATTTACAAATATTGTTATTATGCTAAATAAAAATTGTCTGCTTTAAGTGCAAGATGGAAAATACATAGACATTGATCAAGACATTCGTCGTGATTTCAGTTGGTCGAGAATAATACAACAGTGCTTTTAACTCTTCGAACGTTTCCACGATTTTACATTCGATCTATTCATATTTACCACAATTCACTCTGTGCCCTGCAAGTTTGACCTTGAATGACCTTGAGCCATAGGTAATTGAACTCATCTTAAAACGCATTATTTGATGGTGAATAAAAAAAACATCATTCGATTAAAAAAAAGATAGTTGACCTTCACCTCACCTTGGAGTGTCCAAAAATAATGCCCCACCACATGATTTTTGCGTATAAACAATATTTTCGGAGATATTCGTCTGTAACGCTTTATAATTTCCACACTGTAGATAATATACAATATATAAAATTTATAAAATACATTATATAATATGCGAGAAATGTTAATAATCAACTTCCCAAATGTCCACCCGTGTCGTAAAGTCATTACCGCGCTTCTATTCTTAACACTTTATGTACCGGAAGCCTATCAATACGATTTTCAATAATTCTACTATACCAAAAGGAACTTTAAAAATCATATTTTATATAATAATACTAAACAAAAACTATTAGATTACCTTTCTGGCGGTGCATTGTATGTTCATAATTGAAATTGCTGTTAAAGGAGCTATTAAAAAAATCCTTAGTCATTGGCCACGGACATTAAAAAATTAGAAGATAATCACCGCCGGTGGAAAATGTGTTGACAAAGGTTCAGCATAACAGGGGCCAAATAATCAACGTATCGCAGTCATCAACTGAAACACAGTTGTCGAGTACTCGTCAGTGGGTTGAGCATTAACCCTTTGCACTCGGAGCTATTTCAACTAAAAAACCAAACATTTCTTCTAACCTAAAATATTTCCATCGTGCACAAGTTTTCTTCATTATATGCGTACGAAACTGATATAGTACCTCATACAATATTTAAATGTTTAGTAATTTATTACATATGAACAAATTTAATCATGTAAACAATATTCTGCATAATGGTGTAGCAATTTGTAGTGGCGCCTCAGAGTCGCCATTCGAGTGCTAAGGGTTAATATTAATCGACTCGTTCACACGCTAATGAAATTAACAAACGGAGACGGTCTAGTACAACATCGGGAAGCAATCGGATACGTCGGTGACTATTTGCCGACACTGTTTGCCGAGCCGAGGAGGCGGAATTAATCTCGAGCCTCCGTACTGCGGATCTAAGGGACGCGGTAACGGGATGCAGCGCAATGCAGCGCGATGCACCGATCACGATGCAATCCCCGTTCCTCCGGGTGATTAACGGAGATATTTCGGCTCGGATGTCACCGGTTAAGAGAATTCGAATCGAATTCAATCAGTCGGAATCTACGCTCTCCGTCGAATCGTCCGCAAAATATGGAGATCGGTGTCTGCAGTCCGCCAATTAGCGACTAGAGAAGATGAAGCTACAGTAATTGCGATGGCGGAGAATCATCACGTTCCCTCGACGAAATAATAAACCAAAAATAACGCAACGAGGCTGTTTTGTACCTTGCACGACGACTAAACGTTTTTTGAATTGCTCTCTTCGCGAAAGTTATCCTTTTTTTTTTTTAATCGAAAATTGTCAATATATTTAGAAGCTACTTTAAACACATTACAGCGTATATTTTATTTATTCTGGTCGGAAGAGTAAATTAAAGTTACATTCTTTTTGGAAGGTATTTAAATAATTTTTTGAAATTGTCCTTTTCGTGAATGCGGTCCTCTTTTTCAATTCTAAATTTTTTATATTTTTTGGAGGCTCTTTAAATATATTACGGCGTGTGGTTTTTATTTATTCTCGTCGGAAGAGTAAGTTGTATTAATTATTAAGTATTAATTATGAAGAGTAAGTTACATTCTTGTTGAAGGATTTTTAACTAATATTTTCAAATTGTCTTCTTCGTGAATATGGTCCTCTTTTTCAATTGTAAATTTTTAATATCTTTTAGAGGCTCTTTAAATATATTACGGCGTGTGATTTTTATTTATTCTGGTCGTAAGAGTAAGGTAAAGTTACATTCTTCTTGGAAGATTTTTAACTAATATTTTCAAATTGTCCTCTTGGTGCACGTGGTCTTTTTTTTAATTGAAAATTTCTAATATTTTTTGGAGGCTCTTTAAACACATTACGACGTGTGATTTTTATTTATTCTGGTCGGAAGAGCAAGTTAAAATTACATTATTCTTGGAAAATGTTAAACTCATTTTTTGAAATTGTCATCTTCGCGAATGTGGTCATTTCTTTTAATTGTAAATTGTCAATACTTTCTGGAGGCCTATTAAATCAATTATATCCGCCATTCTGACTAAGAGAGTGAATTAAAGTAATATCTTATAGTACAGACTTCTACACAATATCGTATGACCGGACACGAGGCAGAACGCTGTTGGCTAGCTTATGACACAGCAAAACGTGACCAGACATTAGCTAGAACGCCACTGGCCGCGTCAGAAAGGGGGCGTGGTAAACAGAGCGTCGCTAAAGAGGAAAACGAGCGCAAGAGTCACAAAACTAAACTTTCGACTGACAAAAGCATTCGACTGTCTCTTGATGACTAAACTTTTTTTTAGATTTTTATCTGCACTAATGTGATCTTAAATTTTAATTAGACATCGTCAACATTTTTTAGATGTTCTTTATATACATTATATCATATGATTTTTATTCGTTCTGACTGAAAGAATTAACAGAATTAATATTATATTCTTATTGATAGATATTTAATAAGTTTCTTTAAATTGTCCTCTTCATGAATATGACTCTTTCGTCCAATTAAACATTGTCAAAATTTTCTAAAAGCTCCTCAGATACGCATCATCATGTTTATTATTAATTCTGGCTGAAATAAAAATTTCTTCATTAAAAAACCAAATACAAACACCGAAACCACAAAAACTCATTTAAAAATCGTCAAAAGTGTTTACAAATAAAAATTTCTTCATTAGAAAAAAATTAATAAAATCAGAAAAACAGCAAAAACCATTTAAAAATTATCAAGAGTGCTTTCAAATAAAAATGTCTTCATTAAAAAAACAAATTACAACGAAACCGTAAAAAAAAATGATCAAAGTACAACTTCTTCAGGATGCAATAATTCAGAGGTGGACCCAAAATTCATCGTGATTCAAACTCTCCACACATCACACAATGCAAAAAGGAAGAGACAATATAACGCAATCGTACAATGGTCGTTGTTTCCTATTCGCCCGCTTCCCACACAAAATCACGTGATCAAACGCAGCTCAGAACGCTGCTTGGCTAGCTTCCTACACATCGTCACGTGACCAGGCACGTTGCGGAACGTCACTGGTCGCGCGAAAAGGGGGCGTGGCCAGCAACGCGCCGCATACAAGGTTAAAAGAGCACCAGTGCCACAAAACTAAACTTTCAACTGACACAATTTAGCATTCGGTTGGGTATCCCGACGACCATACGTCACGGGTAGCTTCTCGAGGCCCAGAGCAATCATCGACGGCAATGTTCCGAAGGTCGGTCGACTGGAGATTATACCTTGTTCCCCCACACCGCCCTTAAGCGCTATCGACGTGCGTCTGGCCACTCGGAACACGACCGGACACTCGGACGATATTTCAGCAGGAAGCTCGGGGGGATGCACACGTACGGTTGCACATGGGTGCAGCGAGGGTTTGCATCGACGAAATTATGGCGGAAACAAGGAGGGGGAGGGCGTGCACGGAACCGTCCGCATAAAGTTACACCTACGCCGAACCGGCACGCAAACTCGCCATCTTATAGCACGCCAACGTGGATCCAGCGACGTGCCATAAATTTCCTGGCAGCCGGATGACTATGCTCGATATCCGACGGTCATCGTGCCCATTCCGGACTTACGATTGATTCAGAATTCCTGCTGATTCGGCCCCCCTTGTCATTTGACGATTGATGAATTTGTTCAGCAGCAGTAAATTCCTAAAATTTTGTAATTGCTGATTAAAAAAGGGGCTGATATTTTTTAAAGGATGGAAGAAGGTTGAGTTTGAAATTGAGAATGACCTTGAACTTGTGAGGAACTTCTAAGAAACCAGTTAGGGTGTTTGAGAGATCGATGGAGTTGGGAAAGCAGGAATGATTGGTGTGTGTGGATCCTTGGGTGAGATAAAATGTTCTTGTTATTGTTATGTTTTATTTACTGTGCTATATTTGCATAGAATTTTTTAATTACTCTAACGTTTGTAGTGTTTTATCACTTTTTCTACAAAAGATTTTTCAGAAAATTAATTTCTGATCCTGGTCATAAAATTAGTGGCACTTAACGTGTTAAAGAAAATTGTAAATATATACTAATCGAACACAATTGTCAGTGGATGTTTTTTAAAATTGTTAATTTACAATATTTTGTGATCTATCGTTTTATCTGTATTTATTCTGCAGTGCCCCCGTTTCATTGACTACTGTGTTCATAAAGATCAATATTTTTTAACGAAACTTTAAGGAATAATATTTTAAAATATGCATTATAATATGCCTACAAAGATATTCCACAAAAACTTCCAGAACATTTTTAAGAAATACCCTAAACCTGACGGCCCCGTACCCAATTTAACACTAGAACTACCGAGTACTATACGCGACTGGCGCATATCGCCTTATAATGACAACAAGATTCCATTTATTCAAATTTCATACAGTGTTTGTTTAAATATGTACTCCAATAGAAAAGTTTACTAAAAAAATTACTCCGGAAAACATATTTATAACTACACAGCGAATGTTTATGCATTTATGGCTTCTGCACATATTTTCGAAAAATACTAGAATATAAAATTCGATAGAATTTCGTACGATTTTTATTTATTTTAGATCCACAAAGACTACTTCCGGTGAAAATAAGATCTTAATTCATTACATTTTCTTAAAATTCATCTACAAATATGGCAAATTGCATAAACTTCCGCAGTCTATTTATAACATTAACACTAGATTTACGGGGCCCGTCAAAATGACGGATTCAAAAATTTTTAATTTACGATTATTAAGTGTGTAAGGAGGCACTCGTGAGGAATTATTAAATAGATTTATTTTTTTGTGTACATATTACAATAAAAATCGCTGAAGATCTAAGTAAATACAATTTTATTATTTTTATAATGCAATGTAAAATAATCAATTTTAGTGCTCCGTAAACCTAGTGTTAATTTCTGTAAAAGAAAAAATTATAAACCAGTCATTTTGACTGGTCCGGTAGTTCTAGTGTTAATCAATTTGTCTCTTGATATCAAATCAACGCAATAAAAGTACAGCTAAAAACTCAACACCAAAAAAAATATAAATAATATTGCAATAATGTTAAACGAAGGTCATTCACGTCATCTATAAGATGTAAAACATACAGTTACACAGAGCACACTATTCGCTCAGAATCAATAGCAAAGTGCATCAAATTGTCACGAGGAACGGTCTACAGTTAAAGGTAAAATAAAACAGCGAATTGCGTGATAAAGAACGGTCAAAGTATCGAATTTCCCGTGGTCAGACGACCGTTTTAGACCACGGTGCAGCAACATTGTTAAACTTTTACAGCGATACTCTGTAATGTAAGGATGTTTCTCGTGGAACATAAAGCGAGCTGCCATCTGTCAGGCCGACTTTTACAGCATCGGCAGGATGCGGCAGCCGGAGTGCAACGTGACTGCAACGTGACTGCAACGAGGGGTGCATCGTGCAGCATCCACCCCCGGCACAGTCTCGCCGCGAATGGAAATATATCCGGAGCCACGGAAATGTGCTCGTCGCTGCGAACAGCGTGTGACAGACCTTCTAATGCAAGGCAAAAAACAAGACGGGAAATTAAAATGGAAATTATTCCACGCGCAGTCGCTGTAAAGGACCACGGACGTCTTCGAGAGTACATTTCAGGATCACGAAATGTAATCTGATGTTGCTTTAAAGCCGCAGACTGTCTTTGGTTAACGGTCCCGCTGATAGAACTGTCGGATGTGACACTTTTTCCAGATCTCCTGTTGCTCGGCGACGACAAACTTGAGATAAATCTCGGTGTAGAGTGGCTAAATTGAACTTCGTTTTGGAGAACTCTTTTTTTTCAAGTTTTTTTATGCAATCTTATAGATTTCGACGAGAAAACACCGCAAATGAAAATCTTATTGTGAGGAATTCATTGGTTCAAAAGTTATACGCGTATAAAGTTGAACACTTTTAAGCCTTTTTGACTGGTTAACACTTTGACTGCCAAAGCAGCGACCTCAAAAATTTCATAAAATCGAAACAATATATTTAATAAAATAATGATTACAGAATTAAAATGTGTGACACTAAGTAACGTTTTAACCTTCTTGCATTTTCCAGATATTAACCAAATTTGATACAATGATTACATTAGCGTAATAATTAATTTTTAAATATGGACAAATAATTCCGTCACCCATATATGGGTAACACGGCAGTCAACGTGTTAAAGCGCCGCCATATTGATATATTTGCTAGTTGATACACATAAAATGGGCTAAATATCTTATATGAGATTTTCTGAATAAAAAAAAGAATTTCCGAGATCCATTAGATGGCAGCACAAACACGTACGTAATAATAACACATTTACCAAATCAAAATGCGAAACATTATACCATGGTCGGGCCGGCCTTCTCCGCTCCCACGACGACCTAACCTCAAACCATCTAGCGCATACGCTCAGTACTATTTAGCCGATCCCACAAATATACCATACTATCTAACACATACGCTGTACACCCACCTATCCAGCGCATGCGCCGAACAAAACTACCTCTACCACTCAACGAATATCTAATATGGCGAAGTTCTAACCTGTCAAAAACGCTTAAAATTGCTCATCTTTACACGCGTATAACTTATAAACCAGTGAATTCCTAACAACCATACGCACATTTTCGGAATGTCTTCATCGATATCTATAGGATCACATAAAAAAAAGTTCAAAAAAGTGAAGAACACAGAGTTCTCCAAGACGAAGTTCAGCCAAACAAAGTATCATTTTTTTTAAATTTTCCCACAAGACTCCAGTCTTCTTAAGATGTCGGAATAATTAGTTTACTAGAGAATGCGCAAAGAGATTATTTAAAAACGGTTATTGGACGAAATTGTAAAAAAAAGAAATTAAATGTTGAACATTGTATAACACGACAACTTTATACAAAATTACAACAATTAAACTCAGTGTGTTGAGATTTAGTGTCAAAATCCTTCTTGGACCGACCGCATTCCAATTTCAATCATTTAAACGATGCCATTTGGCTGCAGAGATGAATCCTTTGAAACCGAGGGGTCTAAATGGACCCATACACTCGTCCAATTACCATAAAACACTGGTATGCTCGGATCCGTCAGTTTTACGATCGTCTGCATTGAAATTCGGCAGCGCCATTCTTGTCAAGCTTCGTTTAAAATTTGCATGACAAAACATGCACTTGACATAACGTTCAAAAATATTTTTAAAATATTGAGCATAGGAGAATAAAAGTAGAAACGTCAACCTTCGAAATTGATGAAGATTATGATTATACGGTTGCTTTTTACAAAGTTATAATAATTTAAACTCGGCTTCTGGAATTTACTGAATCGTCGAAATTTTTTGAGCAGCAATGGTGCGTCGGTTTCCCACCACATCATTCAAAAATATTTTAGAAAAGGTTGAACGATGGATGATAAAAGTAGAGATATCGAACTTTAAAATGAATAAAAATTCATCATTCTAAGACTTTTTTTAAACAACTTGACAACAGTCAGACATACTCTTTGTGATGAATTGTATAAATCCTTTTTCGAGCCACCACATTTCAATTTCAATCATTTTAAAACTAGCATGCGGCCGCGGAGCTAAAAGCAAGGGTCCAAACGGACCCGGACACTCATCGAATTACCATAAAACCCCGAGTGTACTCGACTCCGCGAGTTTCACTACGTTTCGCGACCAAACTCGTCGTGGCGCTGCGCCGCGCCGTGGTCGTCACGCTTTGCCGAAATGTCAAGAACAGTAACCGGCGTTCGCGTGTCGCCTTAAATCACGGACAGGTAACGTCGAAACGGCCCAGGGAACAATGAAAGGGATCGCGTTAACCTACATAACGGCGTGGCAGTATCGACTTCGAGATTCACTTGTTACTCAAGGGTGCAGTACCTCCCGGCACACCTGAACTGCATTCGCTATTAAAAATGCAACAAGCTCGAGCGCCCGGTGGTGGTCGACAAACCGGTAAATACGAGGTGGGCCGCAAACGTCGGTGGCTCTGTTTACGATCGGCAGTAAAGGAACACGTTAACTTCGAATGTACGTAGCACGAGTGTGGCCAGGTTTAGGCACATTCAAAGCTGGGTAAAATACTATTTCAAATCATAAATAATAAATAGTCTATTTTATTTAACACTAAACCTACCGAACCTTGAAAGTAACTGGTACATATTGCGTTATAAAAATTACAAGATTGAATTTATTTAAAGTTTGTGCGGTTCTTATTGACATATATGATCTACTAAAGATATTTATGCTATCATTTCTTATTGAAGTATCTTTATAATTTCAGTATTTGCAAAATAAAAAATCTGGTACCGGTCATTCTGACCGGTGGTGGTAGGTTTTGTGTTAAAATCGTTTGAGTATTTTAAGACGATTACAATAACCTATTTGTAGGGTCATTCAAGGTCATCCAAGGTTAACTGCAAGAGAAAATAAATTGTCTCAAAGCACTCTTCGAACACTTCGACGATTTAGGTACAACATGTTATTCGCGTACTCACTGCTAGTATAAGTGTTCAAATTGGGTGACCTTGATTGACCTTGAATGACCTTAATAATAGGTCATTGTATTCGTCTCGCAAAAAAACATACTTTTCCATTTAAAACAACAGAGTTGACCTTCACATCTCCCTGACCTCTTCACCTATCAAACAACTAGTAGCATCAGATTATGAGCCCTTCGATACAAAATAAGTTTATTTTGAGGCACTTTCTTCGATCTCCAAAAACAAGCGAGTTATTCAGGTGGCCGGTTTTGAGTGCCTCACCCTGTACATGGAATTTTGGAGAGTAGCAATTATTTTGTTCTAAATTTCATTCGAAATTCGAGTAATGAAATAATTTTAAAGAAAATACATGCCCGTTTGAATAAAGTAATAGGTTAATCTGTACTTTGGAGGACCAATTTTTTTTAACTTTTCTTTATACAGTCCTATAGATTTTGACGAGAAAACACCGAAAATGAAAGTCTTATTGCCAGGAGTTCACTGGTTCAGTAGTTATACGCGTGTAAAGTTGAGCATTTTTTAACTAACCCCAAACCAACTTGGACTATACCGCTCAGTATTACCTAGCGCATGCGCTCAACAGTCCTACCTCTACCACCCAACGAATATCCAATATGGCGACGCTCTAACCTGTCAAAGACGCTTAAAATTGCTCATGTTTACACGTGTATAATTTTTCAATCAGTGAACTCCGGTAACCAAAACTTGGCTGAACTGTACTTTAGAGGACCAAAAATTTTCAAGAGCCTGTATGTGATGCTACACATTTTGACGAGAAAATGATAGACGTGTAAGTTCTAGTACACGAAATTCAAGTATAAAATGATTAATACAAATTACGTGTAGCCAAATAGGACAATATATTATGTTAACAATTATGAAGCTGACTGAAGCTAGCATGAACATTCTACCACGTGCACGTTGGATACCGACAGTTCTTGGATGGTTTATCGTATCCTAGCTACCGGGGAACGATTATGTTGTTAATATTCGTGATCCACGTGCAACGGGACCTGCAATTAGATTTTTGTTCGACTTGCGAGCTCGTGCGTTCGCTCATATTTTGTATGATAAGTTTGCTTGTTAAGTGCAAGTGCATGTTTTTATTGGACGCTTCGCATGGTTCGAAGAATTGGTGCTTTTAGTGTAATTTGTTGTTTGGGAGCAATTTCTTAGTATCCTCGCGCTTCTGTGCTTGTTGCACAGCGAGCTTTTTTAATCATTCGTTGATCTACTAGCGCAGCGGCACGAGCTAAAATGTGTCTTTTTTTTTTGTTTATTGAGATTTTTGTCATTTCGTCGACGTTCATTAGATTTGAGGATGAAGAACGTTTTTTAATAGGAGATTTATCTGAAATTGTATTTGTGAAACTTTTATTGTACAGATATGATGTTCGTCCTTCGGGAATGACTTTTAAAGAAGTTTATCTGCAAGAACTTGTTTAAAACTCTGTTCGAACTCATGCATGTCCCATCGTAAAAAATGTATGTGACCATGAAATTTTTATGAGACGAAATGTTACTGTCAGAAACGTTTCTAAATTGTATTCTCATGGGACGGTCACTTTAGAATCCGTATAATAAAAGTTTTACGGGAACAGGTTAATTTGAAACGTTTATCAAAAATGTTATGGCCAGAAAAACACAAAAAAATTATCTACGTAAATCTTGTAAATAAATTATAGTAAACATGATTCAATATCGTTCTAATAACAATAATTCATTGCAATCATTGAATAGTATTCAATATTTGTGACAATGATTGATAACTTTGTTAATATTGGTGAACAAAGAACTGTCCTGCTACACTAACATTTTTATTTTCACATTTTATAAATTCTAGTCAAACCACAATGTCTACTTTCTCGATCCTCATTTTTTAAAAAGAGTTCTATGGTTTTAAACAGACCCTAACAAAAAGATCCACAACTTATTCGATTTCTGATTAATACAAACATGAATACTATAACACAATGAAACGTTGGAATATAGCATATGTTGAATTATAGCAAAATGAGAAGTTTGTAAAAGATGATAGTAAAATCGAATAACGAATTAATTCGTCCTCGATTACAATATCAACTTGCAAAAACAAGTTAGAAAATAGTGTCTAAAAAATCTGATACTTTCAATCACAAAACTGATTCAGGAAACAATTTCACTATAATATAAACAATTCGGGAGTTTCTTTTCAAAAGCAAGCTTATTAACGGAACGACATTAAAAAACAAGTTAAAAACTGAAGTTTAATAATCTCCAACTGTTGTTCATAAAATTTATTCAGAAAGCAGTCTGAGTACAATATAAAACAATTTGTCAGTATCTTTTGAAAATAAGCTTGTTAGCGAACCAACCTTAAAAAACAAGTTAAAAACTGAAGTTTAAAAATCTCAAACTGTCGTTCATAAAATTGATTCAGAAATCAGTCTGTGTACAATATAAGCAATTTGGCAGTATCTTTTGAAAATAAGCTTGTTAGCGAACCAACCTTAAAAAACAAGTTAAAAACTGAAGTTTAAAAATCTCAAACTGTCGTTCATCAAATTGATTCAGAAAGCAGTATGGGTACAATATAAACACTTTGGCAGTATCTTTTGAAAGCAAGCTTATTAACAGAACAATCTTAAAAAACAAGTTTGAAATCGATATTTAAAAATCTCGGACAGTCGTTCATAAAACCAGTTAATAAAATAGTTAGGCTATAATACGACCATTTTGGAAATTTCTTTTCGAATGCGCAGACAACATAAGTGAGTTTATTGGCGAATTCTATTCGCAGGATCGCTGGGTTAACAGGTTAATTGCAGCGTCGGCAAAAAACCTGGTTTCCGTCGCAAACAGGCAATTTTGCGCCTCGAGTTCCCGGGGCTTTGAGCGTTGATTCGTCGAGATTCTAATTCGCTGAGTTAATTATATCCCGTGTTGTATGGTTGCGCACAGGTCTCCTTCAGCGGGAACCGGGCATCCGGAGCATACACGCCCCTGGTGGTTTCCGGGAACAGTCCTCCGCGAAGTGGCGAACCAATCTCCCTGGCCACCTTGGACCGAGACTGTTTCATCATCCCCCTCGCATCCCTTGAACGATTTTTACCGGCCGGAGTACCGGTACGTGTCACGAATTTCGAGGCTGATAATTATTTTTTAACAGTTTACTTGACGCCGAGCATGGAGCACCTGCTCCGTAAGTTACAGTCTGTGTCTGGCTGCGAGAGAAGACGGTAAATCAATCTTGTGGTTTGCTGGGGAAATGTGTTTTGGATCGTGGAAAGGTAGAATCAATTTAACACATTGGTTTAACAAGTAAGAATTTCTTTAATGACGCTAGGAGAACGAACAAAAATTATGAACCTGTCTATGACGAACTTAACACTTAATTTTAAAAATCATTTCAATTCATAGCCTAAAGACTTTTTGATGGATCCTTCAATAGAAATGGCCATTTTAATTGTGAACTAATAAGTGATCCCCAGTAACGTCATTTAACAATTTCGTTTGATTTCTAAGCTTCCTTTTGGTACAGCACAATTTTTAAAAATGCGGATAAACTTCCGAAAAAACCATACCTCAGATTTTTTTATACTCTGGATTCTTGCGTATTTTGACGTACTGATTCCGAATATGATAGTTTTTTCCATTTATTTCCGTAAATAATGGTAATTTGAAAAAATTCTTCAAATAACAGTTGTAGGTCTCATCGAAATACACATTTTATATTATATTGATTTTTGTCATAAAGATAATAGTTTTTGAGAAAAGCGATATTAAATGTTCAAAACTCCATATAACTCATCCAACACAAATAAAGTTTTATTGTTAATTTCATTAGTTAATAATAGAAAGGGATACAGCAAAACTCCCCCCTCGTCCACATGTTTTCTGTATCACTGGTATCACTGGATTTTAAACTTTCAAAATCCCAAAAGGAATAACCTAACCTTACTTAAACCTAAAACTAAACCTAAACCTAAACCTAAACCCAAACCCAAACCCAAACCCAAACCCAAACCCAAACCCAAACCCAAACCCAAACCCAAACCCAAACCCAAACCCAAACCTAAACTTAAACATTAAGGTAAACGACTGTTCGTTATAAAAGAAATGAAACAACCTCATATAAACTAAAAAATAAACCTGTTTGTTCTAAAAGTACCTAACCTAAACCTAAACCTAAACTTAAACATTAAGTTTAAGTTTATAAAAATAATGTTTGAAAATAACAATTACACCAATTTTTACTATCATATTCGTAATCAGCACGTCAAAATACGTAAAAATCCAGTGTATAAAAAAAATTGGAGGTATGGTCTTTTCGGAAGTACACCCAAAAATCCTATTAATAGGCTAAAACATTTTTCCTCTATGTATCTTTTTTACATTATGCACCTGGAACCTGTTTTCTCATAAAACAATTCAATTTTTTAGCAATTTATGGAATAGAGACAAATTTAATAATTTTAAAACTGTCTTGAAGAATGTTATGGCAATTTTTACTGGCGATTCAGTGTCACCATTCGAATGCAAAGTGGTAATTCGAGACATGATTAGCAAAAAGCTAGCAGAAATTCCTTTATTACATTTTCTATTTCGTTTTGTCCTATTGACGAGGATTGATATGTTTGCAAAGTGGTGTTAAGTGGTCGCATCAACAATTTTCATTGACCACTGTCAGCCAGCATTAGTACTCTTGGCGGGCTCATATGCATTTCTCGTAAACATAGATTTTGTGATGTTTCACGAACCGGGTCGCGAAATAACTCTGTCGTCGCGGGTAATAATTTGATCGTTCGGAAAGTTTCTACGTAATGTAGAGTTACATACATACGTGAATCGAGAACACACCTGCTAAAACCGGAACGCTCGAGTTATTGGCCTTAGCGTCTTCACTGTAACCACGACCAGTTTTCGACCTTGTCGACTTGGCCTCCAACGTGCGAAAATAGATATGAAACCTGTGGCCATCGCGTCGGAAAACACAGGGACGCGTCGACGTGACGGAAGCGACGGTGTATTAATCTTGACGGAAGTGCCTGTCTATCTTGGACAGAATTCTTCTTCAATTCTATTCTCGAAACGTAAAATGACGCACATAAATATTCGGTCACCCTTAAAAAGACAATAACTGTTTTAATATTGAATCCTACAGCTTGGATTTTTTTGAAATGTTAGAAACTATTAGTTTGCTACGTGACGTAGGAAAAAATTTTGACGGAAGTGCCCATCTGTTTTGGACAGAATTCTTTTTCATTTTTATTCTCGAAACGTAAAGTGACGCACATAAATATTCGGTCACCCTTAAAATGACAATAACGTTTTTAATATTGGATCCCATCGCTTGGATTTTTTTGAAAAGTTAGAAACTATTAGTTTGCTACGTGACGTAGGAAAAAATTTTGACGGAAGTGCCCATCTGTTTTGGACAGAATTCTTTTTCATTTCTATTCTCGAAACTTACAGTGACGCACATAAATATTCGGTCACCCTTTAAAAGACAATAACTGTTTTAATATTGAATCCTACAGCTTGGATTTTTTTGAAATGTTAGAACTATTAGTTTGCTATGTGACGTGGAAAATAATTTTGAAAAAATTGACGGAAGTGTCCGTCTATCTTGGACAGAATTCTTCTTCATTTCTATTCTCAAAGCATACAGTGACGCACATAAATATTCGGTCACCCTTAAAAAGACTATAACTTTTTTAATATTGTAAAAATTCCGTTTTGTTGTTGTCAACATGCAGTCACTGGAGAATACATAGATATGCAATAAATACTAACTTCTTTCATATTCTACGAAATTATGAGTGACAAAATAATTAAAATCACTGCAACCGTAAAATAAATCGTGGTCCAAAGGGTTAATAAATAAATAATTTTTTTCCTGCTGGAAAGTATTACTATATTAATTCCCAGTTATATTAAAAATAATAGTATTTCGTATGATGATTTTATACAATGATTTTTATGATTTTATAAATTTTGTGGATGTGAGGAATTTTCAAACCGGATGTTTCTGTTAAAAATTTACGCCCAGCGCTAATAATTTGTTGATAGATCTATTTTCTATAGTGTATACCATAAAAAGCGCTACAACTTTTAATGTAAGCCTTTTCTGTATTTTATATACTAAATATTTACTATAATATGAAAAGTCAGTCTTTTGTTTCAAGAGGGTGGTTTCATCCCCTTTTTCAGCAACAAACACAAATTATTCCATAATTAGCATCACAGGAAACACATTTGTACACAGTTTCAAATTGTTTTTAATTCCTCGAACCGACAAATTTACCTTGTCAAAAAACGCTAAACAGCTCCTACTATTTTACATTGTTTTTGTTAGAGAAAATTCGCGAATAACTTTGTTCGCAGAAGAATAGCGGAAGGTATAAATAAAGAGAGCTGTTTCCTTTTGTTGATCTTAGATATTGCTTTTATAGATTTTAAAAGCCTTAAGTCTTCGAATAATATTTGTTTTCGCCATCCTTGCTGGCAGCCATCTTAGAAAAGGAACACCGTAGATGTTTTTAATGAAAATAATGTTGGCGGACAGAGAAAGAAAGAGGACAGTCGCTTAATCGATGGTGGATCTAGCTTTTGACCGATCAAATTAACTTTTTATGTAATGTACAACAATCTACGATTTATATTTGCAATGTCTTCTTCATCCTCAGGCAGTTGCAATACGTTCAACCGTGCAGGAAACGTTTAATCAAATTTGTAAGTGTCGTGTATTAAAATTTTAACAGCAATAATAATACAATCTTTTCATAAATTATTCAACGGTTTCAATTGTTGATTTTCTGATTGCCAGGCAATTAAAAAATTTCTTGTACTTCTTCGGCATAAGATGTGGCATCTCTATGTGCTACGTTCAAATATTAATTCTTTTCCAAATCCTGAGAATTAATTAAATTGTTGTCGCGTTTGGATTGTATTTGTTAAAACATCGTGATACCAATATTGAGTAAAAAGACATTGTAAATACAGTGCAAAGAAAATGGTGAAAATATCGTGGACCCCAAAGTGTTAGTTTGATCACCAACTGACACATCCTGAGACGAATCAATCATCTACTACCAATAACACAGTGTCATAATAGGCTTCTTTTTCTTTATATTATAGAAAATCTCAGAAGATATTTATTTCAACAATATACAGAAGTCAATGTAAGAATAGCAAATAAGGGAAATTTTCACAGAATATCCTCATGTATATTAGACACATATATACGCAATGTAGACATTCCACCACAAATACATATATGAGAACAACTTAGAACTAGTATAATAACAGTGAAAAAGAACTACAGCTATACAGGGTGTCCCATTTAAGTTAAGATTGTAAATAATCTCGAAGACATATGATTTAAAAAAAAACATACTGACACGTGTCCTTTAGTGTTTTGAGTGGGCAGTGAAATGGCATTACTAGTTTTCTAATTCGTGGGCGTTTTCAAGGTTATTTCAAGGTCATTTTGTCTTTTTTATCATAAACCCATATTTTTTATTTCCTAATCATTTTCTACGTAAAAAAATGAACAACGTTTGTTTGAAACATTTTTTTGTAAATTTGTAAGAACTTTATTATGTGTTCATGAGTCTTTTATTAAACAAAATACTAACTGTCTCGAAGTTGAGGATAAAAATTTCGAGCATATATTATGTTGTTCTTAAATGAAATAAAAAAGTTGAGATTAGGTGTGACTATCACCAGTGAAACGTCCATAGGTATCTGAAAGTTGATTTTACAGTGCTTCTCAATTAATTCTAATCCTTCTTCATTATATAAATTTCACTGTCATAAAACATAGTTCGGAGTCTAATCCTTCAACCTGTATCTACATTTTGGATCATTGATGATACCTATGCAATACTATACTTGGTTTCAGCACGCGCCAATAGCGGACAAGAAGAGGCCAGGCAGTCCCCTATCAGTCCTCGAGGTCGAGGACCCTAAACAATGCGTTCTCGCGCACTTCATGACGCCGTTGGAACCATTGGATCCCCTAATGGAGTCTCCAGTCTCTCGTCCGCTGGTCTTGCAACGGGACACCGCTGCAGAGCTTATCGCAGAAATAGCGCCATCAGCTTCGCAGAGCATTCTGCTCACGAACATGGAGAAAAATGGTAATTCGTCCACGACACCTTCCTCTTCTTTAGACTAGGGTTGTCGGATCGCGATGGTAACGCGAGCAGTTTGATGAAAGCCGGGCAACAGTACCCGAAGACGTCAGCTGAATTCCCGTATACTTCGAGGTGACGACACGGAGACGAGCATAAGTACCTAACACCACTACCAGCTGCCATAAAGATAGATTTCGGTCGACGACAAATGGCGTCGCCGGAAAAATTACATCTGCGATTCTTACCCCCTCCTTTAATTTTATTGGTATTCTGAGGAAGCACCGTAGATTCAATAAGGATATTCGCAAAGTTTCGAGGATCGTTTATTGAATTTAATTTGGGGACGTTGGTGCGGATCGCATAGTGTCATTTGTTGCGGAACATTTTATGAGAATAAACATATTTTGTTTGTGGTATTCTTTGAGACTAGTGGATTGAGAGATTATTGGAAAAATGTTTATATTAATTTTGAGACATTTCTGAAGCTTTACGCTCCTGGGTAAAACTAAACTTTTTAGAAAATAATTTTATTCGTCAAAATTTATTTCTCAATTTCTTCATACCTTATTTTTAAGAAATCTGTATCCTTTTTCTAAGCTTCTTTTTAATAGAAAGATAGTTAGTTTTGTTAGAAACTCTTAATTTTTATTAAAAACACAATGTGTGGGATCGATAACAGTGTTTCTGAAAGATCAATGTCTTCATAACTTGTTTTCAAAAAATGTGTATTCTTCTTCTAACAATAAGCTTCTTTTTATTAGAAACACTTAACATTTATTAGAAATACAACGTTCAGTAACTTTAATCGCTATATATTGTCACTCTGCTTAATAAATTGTGTTTTACTCATGATTAAATATTTCGAAGGAATATATTACATTAAAACGCAAGCAGAAATAAGTTTAACATTTTACAGTATCCAAAAACAAAAAATTGGTGAAAGAGAGTATAAGGGTTAACAATTAGAGTGACAAGTAACTAAAATCGCTATAAACAAAATTGTCAAGAAGCTATATCAGTTAAGAATTATAATCACAATTTTCTATATGTTATTAAACTGTGTATTTTTATGCAGCATAAAAATTGTCTGGATTAATTGCAAAATACAGGAACTACAGATAATTATTTCTCTTTCCCGAGAATTTCTATGGGTTGGAAATAATGCAACAGTAATTTTCAATTCTTTAAATGTACCTAGTATTTTGCATTCGACTTACTCAATTTTATTAGAAATGCATAAAATCCGCAGTCTATATATATATATATATATATATATATATATATATATATATATATATATATATATATATATATAATTAAAAGTACTTGTTACCAGTGATGCCAGAACGGTTGAATCGAGGATACAGTTTACCACCTCTCTGATGACCAGAGTAACATGTGATACGTTGCGCGGCACGTCACGTGACCAGTCTTAGTGGGGGACGTTGGAGTGTGCTCAGGTAGTGGAAGGGAATAGTGGAAGGGGAAAAGGAGGAGAAGAAAATCAACCCAGTTTTGGGTGGATCTGGCATCACTGCTTATTACTCCATCTATTTTCTGTTTCTGTACACTGTAAACCATTAAACTTATCTCTTCCTATGTTTGTAATTTAACAATTTCGTTCAAAGCACTTCACTATGAACAGAACTCAATTTGTTACACAAACTGTAGAACAGAGTAGCCGAAAAATCATGCGAGAATTTTCTGAATCATTTATTAAGTATAAGAATGAAAATTATTAAGTATATTAAGTATAATAATCGTACGAGGAAGAATGCACAAAAATGGCGCAGAATAGTTACGGAAAAATAGTGAATATAATTCTGTAGATAACTGTGCTTATAAAGATGGTTCGATGAATGATAGCGAAAATTGCATAGGAACGGGAAAGATGCAGTTGTGGTTGATAAGTGATTTATTTGCGAATGGTATAATAATTTCAGCCGATTTCCCATTCATCACGTACTACCTAATAAACAAACAGAACACGGATCCCGTGGACTTTTACAACGAGGTTCAATGCGCCGCCCTGAGGAAGTTCGACCCTCGGGATCTCCGGTACGCGGCAAGTCACACCTTGGATTTGTTTAACGAGGTCGCAACGATCGCGCGGCCGCCATTGGAACCACCTGGTGTCAGACCACCGATTCCGTCCACCGGCTACATCGTCTCGATTTTCAAAGTTTTCGAGGGCGACGACGGCCTCAAGTTCGAACAAAACTGGCTCTACTGGACCGGTACTTATTTCTTTTCTCTAACATCATTTTCAAATCATCAATCTTCTGTCGCAAACCATTCAACTGTTTATAATTCTATAGTAAACAATTTTATATAAAATTTACTGAAATAATTATTTGATTCCAATAGAGGACATCCAATTGGATGAATGTCCGCAATCTACAAATCGCATTTAATATAAAAAGTATGCATAGAGTTAGGTTTAATCCTCTACAGGCTAAATACAGATTTTTATTTTCTAACGCTATTAAGAACATTAGCCAATATTTATTAAATATAATTACTAGACTGTGGATCTTTATGCAAAATCATAATGTTCTGCATTAATATTGCAACAACCAGGAGTCATATAGAAATGTATTTCTTCTTTCGATCATTTCAATAAATTGAAAATAAGATAATAGCAGTTTTAAATTCTTTAAATATTTGTATAGTGACGTATACACGATCTACTCATTTTTGTTGTAAATGCATAAAATCTGCAGTCTAATAATTATAACATTATAACATTATCCCATTGATCGTAATACGATGACATTAGCTGAAAGGGTTTGCTCGTCCCCACTCCAGCGCCATTTTGTGTGCCGCGGACGGTTGTTCACTTTTCGTCGCACGGCTGTAGCAGTACCATGTGCCCATACATACGTATTATCGTGTACTTTAGTTTTGTAAACCAGTTGGCTGCACATATAAATAATTAATACTAATCTAAATATACATATATACAGGGTGTTAATTTTAACTCGAACACCTAAATTATTTCCGCTACTATTAAAAGTAAGAAAAAATAACTAAATAGGATGTACATGGTTTTAAGGCGTGCAATCAAATGGTAATAAAAAAATCCTTTGAAGGTCATTTTAACGGTTTCTTCAAGGTTACCGTATTTTTTTGCATATTTACATGTATTTTGCATAATTCAACGACCTACGCACCATGACCTTGAAGTGACCTTGAAGTGATCTTGAAGTGACCTTGAAGTGGCCTTGAAGTGGCCATGAAGTGGCCTTGAAGTGGCCTTGAAGTGACCTTGAAGTGACCTTGAAGTGACCTTGAAGGCGAAAAAGTCAGTTTCAGTTTGAAGAATACAAATTTAATAAAACGAAAAGGGTAATATCACCTTATTTTATTAGTTGCTGGAAATGCTGGCCGTCCGCAGCAAGACACGTCTGTACACGAGAAGTAAATGACTGAATGGCATTTCTTATGGCATTTCCGCAATTCATGCTGCAACGTGCATTCCGTATTCGTTCTTTCATATCTCCTGGCGTCGTAGGACTTTCGTTATAAATAGTAGATTTTAAAGCTCCCCACAAAAAGTAATCTAGTGGCGATAGGACGGGGGATCGAGCTGACCAGATAATACTTGCACGCGTCTTGCTGCGGCCGGCCAGCATTTTGAGCAACTAATAAAATAAGGTGATATTACCCTTTTCGTTTTATTACTTTTGTATTTTAAGACGTTGATCAACCAACAAATGAATATCTGTTACAGGCGCACGCATGATGTACCGATACTTGCCAAAATCGGTGGGCCTGAGGCGCATCACGCTGCACAAGTCGATGTCTCAGGGCGACAAGATGTACCTATTGATCTGCGAGTGCTCTCAACTGCAAGACAATCTATCAGCAGCGGCGATACTGTTGCCAGCATTGCGAGCTCGATTATGCGGCTACACTGGCCTTTACAGGCCATCGGTGTGTTTCTGATTCGTCAAGAAACGCCGACGACGCGCGCGATCCGGCGGCGTGCAACCGGACAGAGCCACTCTCTAAGAGAACTCGAAACAAGAGACAATCTCTTAACAACATCGTTGCATCGACGGTTATCTTCGAGATCCGACACGGATCTTTCTCTTCCGAAGAAGAAGTGCCGCCGCGGATCGTTTTCTCAAAAAGGCGATCGTCGGCGATCAAGACGAGTCAATCTCGAGCCTGATCTCGAGAGAAGGACTTTTCGAACACTCACAGAAAGCACAACAAAACGCTCGGTTAAATTTACGTTTTTGGGAACCAGCAGTTAAATTCTCGCGAGCAGGACATCTGTTTTTTGAAGTATTGCTTCGAGCATAGCTTGACAAAGTGAGAGAATAAAGAGCGAAAGTGAGCAAAAAGGAAACATTTCACTTTCAATAATTGTCGTCTTATCTATATAATTGTAGTACCAATGGATAGTCGAGATTCTTCCGATTAAAATGAGCCCAAACACGACGTAAATCGAATTATTTTTATCGATTTGAGTCAGGCCTGGAAGCTCATTGGTCACGAGGTCGAGTTGCTTCCCCCACTACCGCGCTCCAACTCGCATGAGCTAAGTGGGAGTAGCGTCTATTGAGGCGTACATTGTTCCATATTAAAACCGTAAAATTAGTCCGATTCACCTCGTGTTTGGACTCGTTTCACTCGGAAGAACCTCAGCTATCCATTGGTATTACAATCGTAAAGATAAAGACAACTACTGAAAATGAAATTTTCTTTAATCCATGTTTACTTGTTCATAGCATTACGTACATTGTATTCCATCCTTGTCTTCGCCGAGTTCAAAACACTGACAAGCGAATTTGTGGAAGAATGAAACTGACTCGTGTAAATTTATCCGAGCAGATTTTAGTTGAATTGAACAGAGCACTGCTGCAACAGCAGTCGTTTACGAGGGTCGTTTCGCCGACCCGTGAAACCGGTAAATATCGGTCAGATACGATCATCTCGTTTCCGGTTTGATAAAGGCCACTTATTTTCATACACCAGCGTGTACTATCACGGTGTTAGGCGGGCCCACGCTGCTTGCGACTTTCATCAAGGGTACAGAGCGTGCACGGACGCCGCATTTTAAATAGCGATCCTCTCGAAGATGGATTGATCATGACGATGCGGCTTCCGGCGGCCAGCCAAGACGCTCTTTGTATACGCTTTAGGGAATATATTCTCTCAACGAATCTTGGTACGCTTCCGGGCTGCACGACCCGTGTCTAGTAACGCCTCTGGCCAGTTTGTATTTTTCGACTTTGCATACTTCATCCGGACGTTCAAGCGGACGTTTATTGCAAAACGAGCGTGTTGCCCCGCTCGATACGAGGGAACGCGCGCATCTGCAAAATCTGCATGCACACACAGAGGATGACACACCGTACTGTTGGCGGCGTTTCGCCGACGCGAGGAATGATGGGATTAAAGAGTTATCGGTAATAGACTGCCAGTTCTCTGCGATGGGAATTGGAGTTTTGTCTCCCGAGTCGTTTTCTCTTTGATACTTCTCTCCGGGTGTTTGCAAGCTGCCCCCTCGTTTCTCTTCTTATTTCTTTTTTACTCGTAGACTATTCAATTACTGTTCACATAAACTTCAGTCCATGCTCTTTCACTTTTTACTTACTGATACTTCTTTCTAATTCTTTCTTTTCTACTCGTAAATAGAGCTTGACAAAATTTTAGAAACGAAATTTTTTCAATACTATTTTAAATAGTCGTTGCACCACAATTCGAATAAAATACTATTTTCAATAAACAGTAAAATTTCTGCAAATAAGATATTTTTATTTTGATAATCTGAAACATATAATATTTTTATTTTGATAATCTTAAACATAAAATATTTTTATTTTGATAATCTAAAATAAAATATTTTTATTTTGATAATCTAAAATAAAATATTTTTATTTTGATAATCTAAAACATAAAATATTTTTATTTTGGCAGTCTAAACCATATAAAACAAAATATTTGAAATTTGCGTTAAATAATCTTTAAAATATTTCTTGACGATGAAAATAGTTTGAGAAAACAGGTAATATTAAAATACAGGAAGCCATAACAATTTCAAAGTCGATTTTCTACGAGGCGTCAAATGAAAAAAATTTATTCTATATTTTCGATTTATTTTTTCAGGTAGAATCACCCCCTCACATAAAATTCGTAGTATTTTAAGAATCCTACAAATAAAATACTACTTTGAAATCAAAAATATTTTACTTTTAAAAGTGCTCGTATGATTTAAAATAAAATAGACTATTTACTATTTACTATTTGAGATAGTATTTTATCCTGCTCTACTCATAAACTGTCAAATTCTTATTCGAATACTCTCCACTTTCTAGTGAAATTTCACTTTTTACTTACCGATACTTCTTTCGATCTCTATTTATATATCTCGAATTTTCTATTGATGCACCTCGCTCTCCCCTCTGCTTGTACTTCATTCGCTCTGTAGTCAAATATTCTTCATTCTATACTTGTATTCTACTTTTAATAGGATTTTTGAACAAAACATTCTACTTGCTATTTAAAAGCAAGTCAGTGCCAATATTTCACTTTTTATCTACTTAGTAATTGTTCTCTTTCTATTAAAATACTCTTTGCTAGTAGAATTCTATTTTCTATCTATTTACTAGTAGATACAGTCTTCTATTCAAATACTCTTTAGTAACAAATTTCCATATTTCATACACGTACTCATACATTTTTCTTTTTCTATTAAAATAACGTTCAGTACCAATATCGTGAACTATTCTCTTTCTACTCAAATACCAAATACTCTCAATTGCAATATTACACTATGCTTCTGAATATTTAGTCATATATTTTTCCCTTAATATTCAAACACCATTCAGTATCAATATTTCACTTTCTATTTATTTACTCATATATTTTTCTTAATTTTCTACTAAAATACCCTTCACAATCTACTTGCAATTACTTCTTTATTTACTCAAATACCTATCCCTTTTTTTTTAATTAAATGTTTCCTACTTTTTATGTACCTATCTATCAAATTTTTTAATTTAAAATTAGTGAATTTGTAAAGCTGCATTCATGAAGAATTGTTCAATAAATTTGTTTCTCTGGATATATGCTATAATTTTAGATAAAGTTCTGAATAAATGCACTCATGTTATCTTTATAAAGTAATGTAAAATCGTCAGTCCAGTGCTTGGTAAATCTAGTGTTAAACAATACATCGAGCAATATCCAGCTGCCGATCTTTAATTTTAAAAAGACTATTAAAAAATGTCCGGTAAATAAATTATTAACAATCGACTCAAATACTCTCCTCTATCTATACATAGATCTACTTTCTCTTTCTCCGTCTAGATACCAATTTCTCCATACTCAATTCTTAATCTCAATTCATTCTTAACACGTTGGCTGCCATGTCAGCCATATATGGCTGACGGGATTATTTATACAGCTTCCAAAATAAATTTTTACATTAATATATTCATTGCACCAAATTTTATTAATATCCAGAAAATGCAAGAAGGTTGACGGACCACTCAGTGTCATACATTTAACATTTTCAATTTTTATTTCATTAAATAAATGACTTTGAATATATGGAATTTTTAAAGTTGCTGGATTGGCATTCAACGTGTTAAATCAATCGATCAATCAAGATCGCTTTTTGTCTATCTCTCAACAACCGATTCCTCTTTAAAATCATCATTTCCGTTTTGCCAAAACAATAGAACAAACACGAGCCTCGCAAGAACAGTAGAGTGCCAAACAAAAAAGTTCTCGTATCTCGAATTATTCGATACGTATTCGAGCGCAAAATATCGAGGGGAGGATTCTAAATTAATACTAGCGGTTCTCACCTATCGATGTTGCTTAAACTAAACAGAGAATTATTATAATTTCCGCCAGCAGTACGCTTATACACAAACACACACACGCGCGCGCGTACAGAGACGCAGAACTTTTATTACTTATCGACGACTTATCGATTAAATCGCTGACTAACATATCATATACTCGATAAACTGTGATATTCGAACGATTTCCGTAATATATCACATGGACGATGGCGTTGTCTTTTTCCTTTCATTTAATCTCCGCATTCGAACGAATAGTGGATCCTCTCGGAGGACGATAGTCTGCGAGAAAACAATTTTAGGCGGAACCGGACGCTCTCGACGGTTTTTTAGTGGCTACGTCGGAGGACGCTCTGCAATTTAATCCGAAACTTTTATCGATTAACATTTCACACCGTTTGATATTACATATCCTTGCCTGGATCGACGACGCGAGTGGGTTACGAATGCACAAGACGCATTGACAGCGGACGATTTAGTAGATTCGAGGATTAAACTACGAACTTGTCTGATCGAGATGGTCTTATACTACTTAAATATCAAGACAGTCGTACAAAGATTGTTTTACAGTGAACAACAGCAGAATTGTTGAGAAAAGAATGAGTTTCCAGTGTGAAATTGCTGTTGCTACGTTGACGAACGTGGCTGACCATTGCTTACTCTTTCTACTTCGTATTGATACTCATAGTAATATGATATTACTAGATAGCAACACATTATTAGGAAATTTATTGTTTCACTATTATTATATTTGATACTCAAAATGAGAACTTTATTGAAATTGGTTTAATATTTTACCAATTATTTAATGTAATTATCACCTTCATTCAGTATACTAGTCTACTTGTGTTTTTTAACAATTATTTCCGTTGACACACTGTATATTTTAATAATTTATAAAATTATTTACCGCCTTATTTAATTATATTATTTGTTTCTGATCATCTTCGTTTATTGTATTGCTCCACACTGCTATATATTAACAATTCTTTTTCTCAAAAAATTCTTTGCTACACAAACTGCATATCTCACAAACAAATCAGATTCTCTTTATTCAATGTATTATACCAACCCAGTCTTTTCCGACACCTGTTGCTGCAGTAGAAGTAGACGGTTTATGCGCAGACACGTCAATTAAATCTGGAGCAGTCGAGCATCGAATCAATTCGTCGACTAAATTGCAAGTATACAAGCATCAATTAAATTCATTGATTAAATTGTATAAGCATCAATTAAATTCATTGATTAAATTGTATAAGCATCAATTAAATTCATTAATTAAATTGTACAAGCATCAATTAAATTCATTGATTAAATTGTACAAGCATCAATTAAATTCATTGATTAAATTGCAAGTATACATGCATCAATTAAATTCATTGATTAAATTGTACAAGCATCAATTAAATTCATTGATTAAATTGCAAGTATACATGCATCAATTAAATTCATTGATTAAATTGCAAGCATATAAGCATCAATTACATTCATTGATTAAATTGCAAGTATACAAGCATCAATTACATTCATTGATTAAATTGCAATGGTACAAGCAACCAATAAATTCATTGATTAAATTGCAAGTATTCAAATATCAATTATACTCGTTGATAAAAATGCAAGTACACGAGCATCAAATAAACTCTTAATTTTTATTCTCGAGAATGAAAAATCCACCGCGGAAACATTTTGTTAAAAGTACAACAACAGGATTTTCTCTGTATGAACAAATGACAAGATCGTAGTTTAATTCTTGACCTAACGCCAGGATCGTCCGCAGGATCGAACTGACAAGTCTCTCCCGTCTTTTTTCGCGGGGAAAGCTTAATAAACAAAAAATCTCTCTTAGGTGCCCGTTAGATGTATCTAGGAAGAGGGCGAGTAGAGTGAATTGGCAACGTAGTACAAACCGAGAAAATCGGGGATACAGGAACAAAAAACAGTAACAATGTCACGTAAGAGGAAGAATCAAAAAAATAACATAGTGAAAAACGTATAGTCAATATACGCTTGTTGCATACCAGACAATAGCTAGGATGATTGCGCAGGCGCAATCGGTAAATGAAAACGTAGATTTTTAAGGACACCACCTCCATCGACGGCGTATACTTACAATACGTCCCGTTCGTAACTCGCTGAAACAAAAACGTGGAACAAAGAGACGCTCTTAAGTATATAAGACGGTGAATAATTACGCGCGATTCGGTCTCGTGCCAGCGATTGCTCCTGATCTCGATTAAAAATCAAATAGCGAAAGAAGAATGAATTTGAACGAATCAAAAGTTACCAGGACGATTAGAGAGATCAACAAAATCACGATTAACACGGTGTCTGCGGAACTACAAAAATTGCCACCGGAAATCAAAATTATCTAAATAATGAAACTGTAAGTAGAAGCATAAAATTTATCATTACAGATTTAATCCTCTTGTATCCTTTATATGCTTGTAAAATTTGATTCGAAGGTACTAGTTGAAATAAAAAATGTTTAAATATTTGTTACAATTTAAAATTATTATTTTGTTTCATATTAATACAAACCCTATATGAAACATTCATTTGACTTTAGAAACATATGTGGAATGTATTTCAATTATAATCTTTCATCGTGTACTTCAATAAATATTCAGCCATTGAGAAATTAATTATTTCTCATGTATCCCCTATGGAAAATTATTTGAAGTAATTATCTCTTACACGTCACTCAACAAAATATTATTTCTATATTATAACTATTAGAACAGATACATATTTTCAAATGTTTTAAAAAGTGAGGATTAAAATTGATCATATGTAATCGAGTAATTTTTGAAAAATTGTTTTATTTGAATGTAAATTATTCAATCACTATTTCTAATACTTTTCAATAAAACTTTTATGACAATGTTCTTGTACCTGGTCAATGCGTTAATAGTTTTAGAATCGCTGGCAGGGAGGCGCCGCAAACTAGGGGGTGCGAAAAACCAAAGAATTTCTGAACGAATGTAAACTCGCGATTTTACTGTGATCCCACGTGTATCGCAGCAGATAATAAATTAAAAAAAAAAAAACGATACACGGTTTGTTCTGTGTGCGATTAATCGCGGTACGAAGGACTACGAGTCCTAGAATATTTGGGGGTGTGATTGGGTGTCTGTCCACTTTTGAGAAGAGAGTACGCCGTTCGGGTAAACGTGTTCTTCGCCTGCACAAGTTTTGTCTACGTGAGCATCTTTTTCTGCTCAACGTGGAGGAGTACATCTGTTCAGTGTAAACTTTACTTTGCGAACGCCTGGATTGGATCCAGTACAGAATATCCTTTTGTGGATCGTTGGTCCCGCGGGACCAGGTCGGATCTATGCGACGACAGATTGGTACTCCGCGATTACAATAGGTTTATTATATCATGTACAACGAATACGATGAAGTTAATAATAAATCACTTCTAATATTATCACCTGAGAGTTGTTATATTTATTCTTTTGAATCATTGTGATTGGATTTGTTGTAGAAATAAGAAGCTGATTTAGTTGATAGCAAAGCGAATTATTTATATTTCAATTGTTAAAAGTGTCTAGTTAATGGAATATTTGTGAACTAAGAAATACAGAAATTAACGATTCATAGAGGGGAATCAGGCTGAAGTTCCGAAAACCGGTCAAAATCGATTGACCTGAAATTTTTGGCGACTCGCAAGAAAGATCGTTATCATTATCTACCTTACCGATAGAAAATTTTCTACCTTACCGGCATAAAATTTTTTTCACAGGCTCACAGACTTAAGATACCTACAACTGGCATGGGTAGAAGTTGCTCGATCGAAGCACAGACTTAAGACTACTACAGACATTGCATCTTATGGGCTTTTCTGTCTAGGCCTCGGCGGGCCACAGTGGCCCCCGTACCATTTCGGTGTCGCGCTCAATATTACCGATAGTTCACGAATTTAGCCGTATTAGCAAGACCTGAATATTCCGTATACTTTATTTTTACTACAGGTGTTTTCGAGGCTACTAATGCATACGGCGCGTGTATTTGAACAGTGAAAATAATATTTATGAAGAATGTATTACAAAAATACAAATTGTCGTAAAACTAATTTGGTTTCTATACGTAATATTATTTTTATTACTCATGTCACTAATGAATGTATATTATAATAGTTTTATACACTTTAAACCAATAGTTTACTTTCTTTACACTTAAAATCAATACAAATTCTATGCAGTTGATGAGTGCCTACACATTACACATATAGTACCTATGCTTGTGATTTCTTGTTTTTGAAATAGGTAGGCCAAGGAAGTTTTAAATAACCCTTGGACTATCCTAAGCTAGCTAAAGGTAGGCCATGACAAACCATAGAAGGCCACTGATGGAGAACCCATGGTAAACCCTACGCCAGCTTCAGGTAAGCAGGGATAGGCTAGGGTAGCTCTAGATGACCAGTGGATGACCAGTGGATGACCACTGGATGACCAGTGGATGACCACTGGATGACCACTGGATGACCACTGGATGACCAGTGGATGACCACTGGTCAACCACTGGTCAACCACTGGTCAACCACTGGTCAACCACTGGTCAACCACTGGTCAACCACTGGTCAACCAATGGTCATCCACTGGTCATCCACTGGTCATCCACTGGTCATCCACTGGTCATCCACTGGTCATCCACTGGTCATCCACTGGTCATCCACTGGTCATCCAGTGGTCATCCAGTGGTCATCCAGTGGTCATCCAGTGGTCATCCAGTGGTCATCCAGTGGTCATCCAGTGGTCATCCAGTGGTCATCCAGTGGTCATCCAGTGGTCATCCAGTGGTCATCCAGTGGTCATCCAGTGGTCATCCAGTGGTCATCCAGTGGTCATCCAGTGGTCATCCAGTGGTCATCCAGTGGTCATCCAGTGGTCATCCAGTGGTCAACCACTGGTCATCCACTGGTCATCCACTGGTCATCCACTGGTCATCCACTGGTCATCCACTGGTCATCCACTGGTCATCCACTGGTCATCCACTGGTCATCCACTGGTCATCCACTGGTCATCCAGTGGTCATCCAGTGGTCATCCACTGGTCATCCAGTGATCATCCAGTGATCATCCAGTGATCATCCAGTGGTCATCCAGTAGACGTCCAGTAGACGTCCAGTGGTCATCCAGTGGTCATCCAGTGGTCAACCACTGGATGACCACTGGATGACCACTGGTTGACCAGTGGATGACCACTGGACGTCTACTGGACGTCTACTGGACCTACTGGATGACCACTGGATGACCACTGGATGACCACTGGATGATCACTGGATGATCACTGGATGACCAGTGGATGACCACTGGATGACCAGTGGATGACCACTGGATGACCAGTGGATGACCAGTGGATGACCAGTGGATGACCAGTGGATGACCAGTGGATGACCAGTGGATGACCAGTGGATGACCAGTGGATGACCAGTGGATGACCAGTGGATGACCAGTGGATGACCAGTGGATGACCAGTGGATGACCAGTGGATGACCAGTGGATGACCACTGGATGACCACTGGATGACCACTGGATGACCACTGGATGACCACTGGATGACCACTGGATGACCACTGGATGACCACTGGATGACCACTGGATGACCACTGGATGACCAGTGGATGACCAGTGGATGACCAGTGGATGACCAGTGGATGACCAGTGGATGACCAGTGGATGACCACTGGATGACCACTGGATGACCACTGGATGACCACTGGATGACCACTGGATGACCACTGGATGACCACTGGATGACCACTGGATGACCACTGGATGACCACTGGATGACCACTGGATGACCACTGGATGACCACTGGATGACCACTGGATGACCACTGGATGACCACTGGATGACCACTGGATGACCACTGGATGACCAGTGGATGACCAGTGGATGACCAGTGGATGACCAGTGGATGACCAGTGGATGACCACTGGATGACCAGTGGATGACCAGTGGTTGACCAGTGGTTGACCAGTGGCTGACCACTGGATGACGACTGGATGACCACTGGATGTCCACTGGTGGAGGAGCCTTGGTCCACCCTAACCCAGCTGAAGGTAGGCAAGGGTAGCTCTGGAGGACCACTGGTCAGCCTCAGGGTAGGCAAGGGTAGGCCAGAGCAGCTCTGGATGACCACTGGTGGAGAACCCTTGGTCCAGTCTAAGCCAGCTGAAGGTAGGCAAGGGTAGCTCTGGAGGACCACTGGTCAGCCTCAGGAGAGGCCAGGGTACCGCTGGAAGACCCTCCTGGTCCCGGAGCCCATCCGCTCCTGCCGGAGGGCCCGGCCCGACTGATTGACTAAGCGCGCTCCGCGAGCTTAGGTAGCCAGTGATGCGCAGCGCGCAGCGAAGCGCAACGCTCCCCACCCCAACTAATTTCGGTAGATCTCGATTGCCGTGATAATAATTATTGATAATTCTATTATTTCTGGCTGTTTAATGTTTATAACAATTCCTTTTGCCAACGATGTCGACAAGCATCCCCTTGTCTATCTACCAACTAGTTTTTTAGTAAAAATTGCTAATCGTACTCGAGGTACAGAACAACTTTTAAACCATGAATATTCATACGCATTAATTTCTTCAACACAACTCACTGAAAAATGTATTGTTTCTAGCTAGTTAATATTTATAACCATCTTTTTGCTAATGATGCCGACAAGCATCCTCTTTACTATCTACCATCTTATTTTTAAGTAAAAATTGCTAATAGTACTCGAGATACAGATTAACTTTTATGCATGAACATTTGGAGTGTACAAGATATTCAATTCTCACTAGTATGCACAGTTCCATTAAAACGAGAGTAACAAAAATTATTTATAACTAATTAACCTCTTCTAGAATTGAATTGAAAACTATACATGAATGTTGCCGAAGGTCCATTCTATATTCTTCGAGAGCTAATATTTATAAAAATTACCTGAAGTAATTTATCAACAATTTTTGTGGAGGTATAAATATTTGTAAACAGTTCCTCACAAGTGTGTTACTAATAAATTTTCTGTCGAGTGTGCACAGTGTTCAGCAGCTCTGTGTCTGTCTTTCTTTCTCTTCTTAAATGTGCATAAGTTCGTCTTTGTCGGATACAAACTTCTTTATCATGTTCGCCAAATTTTTACCGGGGGGTACGGAGTCCTGTAAAAAAATAGGCGGCACAAGTGAATAATACGTGGAGTATTTTTGTACGAGTACAATTGCGTTTTAAAGCTGACAAACGCTGTAAAATCGAGCCTCCTCGGACACACACTTTATGTGTTGCAACCTCATGTAGTTCACCACCTGACCGTTCCATTTCGATAGAGTCCGCTATCGTACTAGGACATTTTCTACAGAGTCGGTAATTCAGAACCGTAGACAGAAAAATGCATTGCATGCAATGTCTGCAGGTATCTTAAGTCTGTGATCGAAGGCAACACAGAAAGCACGTGTCCAGGTTAAAATTTAGTTCCGATTCGGGCGTTAGAGGGGGTCAAAAGTGGAGACAGGAGCTGATCCAAGCTAGATTTAGACTAGGGGGCAGCAGTATACCGAGCTCGGGTGACCACGTGACCACTCTCGTTCATCTCTGCTGGATACATCAAGATTTCAATTGTAACTTTAGCTGTTTCCTAATGTATATTTAACGTTTATGGTTACTTAGCCTGCACGAACCATTCAGACATAATATAAGAACCGAGAGCAAAAATTTCTTCAATAGATTACAATTTACAATTCAATACAACCAAGATGAGTTGCCCATTATAATACCAAAATTTCCTCTCTGATAACTTGTTTATTTTTCTCACTCATTCAAAAACTGCATAGAAAAATTATCCAATCCTCAGATTCAATGTATTTAGAATAATTCTATTTACAGAGCAGCAAAGAGATCAATGTACAACACAGATACAAGAATATATAATGTAACTTAGAATGCAAAATATACAACCTAAAGTCTTCATATTTTTATTCACCTTTCGGTCCTCTAAACCTTCTCCTTCCATCGATCTGAAACACATATATCAAAATATATTCTCGTCTATATCATCATAACACCAATTATTATTTAAAGACAATTACAATTGAATGTTTGCAGTCGAAAAAAGTTTTATGCAGAGCGTAGCACTCGTCGGGCACAGTACCGTCTTTTCTCAAGAGACATTCTCTGGGCGTCTGTTTATGCTGCAATAGAATAACAATGTTATCGAAATGTTCTCTTATAACGCGTATCTTGCATTCATATACACCGATAAAGAACTGCTTGAGTAATCAATCCGGTTCAACCCCACCAACCACAAACCCCATTACAGACGATCATGTGAGGTTAAAATAACTGCAGCGAATAGTATAATTTCTTACGATTCGACAGCAATCACTTTCTAGCAAACACATCTTCAAGTTTGCGCGAAGGGACGCGCATCTTGATGTGTCTTTCAACTGTTCCCCGTCAGTCGAATATCGCATCATCTTGAATGAAATGTCGTGTTGAAACTTTCTTGCGGAATTGTATTGGGATTGCTGGTCACGTGATCGTGATAACACACATGGTTACGAGCCATACAGCGGTGGTTATGCAGAAAGTAATCTAACCTCGGTTTCGTGACGGACCCGTATAAACACCACGCAACACATATGGTCGGTGAAGGGCAGTTGCATTCGATGAATGATCGAGTTAGGATCTACACAGTCATTGTCTCCTAAGATGTAATTTTTTTCGAATAACGCTAATGGCGACTGATTAACACTAAATAACGAAGGATACCGAAACATAAAAAAGTACAAGGTAACTGACAGCTTCAGCTGTCTTTTTGATGACGTTTGACAGCTCACATATTTCATGTTTCGATTTTAATTATTTAGTTTTCGTAAAGTTGTTTCGTGTTAATTTGATCGTGTAATTCTTTTTAATTGTATGTGTTACGTCGATCTAATTTTTGAGGATAACCTGTGGTGTCATTTTTCTCAGAGAAATGGTTTATCAACGCGGAAATCAGAGGGAAGGTTCTCCGCATTATGTGCTTGTGTATTCGGACGACGAAGCCAGCGAAGAAGAAGAAAACATTCCTCTGCAACTGCGAAACAAGACTTCATCGTTACCACGAAAGGTGGAAGTGATCAGTATCCAGTTGAAGCCTGAGGACACTTTGCAAGCTGTGGCACTAAGATACAGATGCACGGTAATTCCTAATACAGTCTTGTTCTAATATAAAGTGACAGTGTTTGTTTCAAAATAAGGAAATCTCTATCCCTTCTTCTTTGGAGTTGTTTGCTCAACATTGTTTAGTGCCGGAACGAGAGGATGTGTTGTATTCTCTATCTTTTCCCAAGGGAAAATATTGTTGGTCGGCCAACTACTTTATGGTCTGTGACTACCTCCCGCCTTTCGCTCATTCTCCATGTTCTCTCTCAGCCTGCAATGTGAAGCCGCATAGCATATTTGATCTGATATATGGCTAAAGCCAGTCCCGAGCCTTTGGCTCATATTGGAACAAGACTGTAACTGTTCAATGGATTATTAATGAAAGTTAACGATAAACATAGCTTCTAAATTATGCTTTCAGATATCCGAGTTGAAGAGAGTCAATAAAATTCATAAGGAGAACGAGATCTATGCGAGGCGCTTCATAAAAGTGCCAATTCAACCTTTCTCTCTGTTGACCGAAAGTTTCACGGAGGCTCAGACTGAAAAAGCTAGTCCGGGTAATGTAAGTATACCTGCTGATGAAGAAGCTAGAACCAGTACGTCTACGCAAAATATAATAAGCACTCCAGTTATAACACAATCTCCGAAAGCAGAGATTAACACGATAATATTGAATTCCGTGTGCGAGCCCTTATCGACGTACAATAATAGTAATACTGTAGAGATTGTTAGCGCAGATACCGATCAGTTGATTGTTTCGTCAGAGGGTAACTCGAATGACACTCATTTAACAGATACATTTAAATGTTCTGGGGATGACTGCGGATTATCCTGGACACACCTCCTTGGGTTTTCCCTGTTCTTAGGTTTAGCAGGGCCTATCTTATACCTACTCTTATGCACAACAGTATTTTCATCTAAGAATCATTCGGTTACTAATCATTAGCAATACTGTAAGAAAAATAATGCTGTTGCAATGAATGCTGAACTACGAGTGAATGTAAAATGCGAACATAGAATCTCTGCCTATTAACACTAGCCATTACATGACTGGCAAGAACTTTGAAAAGATATTTCAAGATATTATTTTCCCATTAATAATACACGAACGCGATACATTTGTTACTAAATAATATAAATAAGTTATATGATACATAAGTTGAAGTGCCTTCATGAGTATCTGATATATTAATATTAACAGGTCTGTGAATACTAGTATGTGTATGAATACATATATAATATTGTTATACTGCGCATTATATAAAGTATCATTTAATGGAGTAATTGCCAAAGATTTTTCCATTGGCAGTTGAGCTGCTCACAAGGATCTTGTATAGAAAGTACGCACGATATACAACTCCTTTTTTTAAGTTTGCTTGAAGATACGTGATATTAAGTGATTTTTATCTTTTTATTGTAACGACAACACGACAAATTAGTGTATATTATTGCTTGTGATGTATTCGTACATTTTATATGATTAATATTGTTACTTCAAGAAAGTACAAACGAATTACAGTATTCTCTCCGTAACTATGAAAAAGATCTCTACCGTACCTGTTCAAATTTTATTTCTATTTACCACTGGGTGGAACCCCTTGGAACCAGTGACCGAGCCAGTGAGGTGTCGAGTATCGGTGAGACTCACACTATAAAATGCAAGTGAAGCAAAAGATTGAAATTTTTCTCATTTTTGATTTTTTCTTATGAAACTTTCACAACCGTATTCGACATTTTTTTTATTAAAATTACATCCAACACTATATACTTATATCTATAATTATTATATATAACAACAATTAAAGTTTTGAGCGTGAAAAAAAAACGGCAAATGGAAAAGAAGAGGCAGAGAGTCGAAACATTTGAGAAAGATGAAAGACTGGCGTGAGCTCTGTAATTGTGACTGCAGACCTGAAGTTTTCACAGTTACAGGAAGAATACTGTATTAAAATTGGACGAAGCATCTTCCGCTGTGGTGACATTTTTATGTAATTATAACAACGCGTATTTTATTGAATATGGCTTTCTATGTTATGTAAAGTGAACTTTTGATAATATTTTCTTGTTAAAGTCTATAAGAAATATATTTTTTAACACTTAAGTTTGTCTCACTTAATATATCCTCTGACAACCTCATAATTTGCTAACTATAAAGTTTTCTTATATTATTTTCCCGAATTCTCAGTGGAATAAAATGCAATAAGATTTCTATAGAAATGTTTTCTATTTTTTTATTGATTCTTATACGTCATAAGTTACAAAATCAAAATGTTCATTGATGTTTCTTGCAACTTTCACCAATCTGATGTTACCTTCCTCTGCCAATTTGTATCATTCCAAGATTTCCTGTAATTAATAAAAACATATAAAGCATAAGTGCCTTCTTCCATGTACATGTGAAAATAATTGATATTGTCAACTATGTTCAGAATACGAATTAATATCCTTCAGCCTAATCAAATCAGAAGACCGTCGTTGATTTCATCATTTTATTGCTATACTTTGTTAATATTGCACATAAATTCTTATGTTTTAATGTATTACTGACCATCAATTGTATTTTCTACAATCTTAGAACTTCTTAAAACTCTTCTTTGATCCAGTTCCCTTGGATACCTTCAGAACATTAAATCTGACTGTTTTACTGAGGGGTCTGCATTCTCCAATTGTGACAACATCTCCAATTTCCACGTCTCTGTAATAGAAAATAATGATAATAAGAATAAAGAAGCATTAGTGACGAAACAAGGAATATTCAAATAAATCTAATCAGTAGACGAAAAAATTACTTCAATTTTTTCTTCAGAAGACCGTCGTCAATATCATCATACGGTACCAAATAAATAATTAGCTATGCAAAGTAGTATACGATAATACTAACCTGAAGCAAGGACTAAGATGAACGCTCATGTTGCGGTGGCGTTTTTCAAAACGATTGTACTTTCTGATATAATGCAGGTAATCCCTACGTATCACAATGGTCCTTTGCATTTTCATCTTCTGTACAACACCGGTGAGAATGCGTCCTCTGATAGAAATGTTACCAGTGAATGGACATTTCTTGTCAATATAAGTTCCCTCGATAGCCTAAAATCAAACATTGAAAATTGAAATCGTGTTCAGACATTTTTAGACGTTTTTTTTTTAAATAAATAAAAAGATACGTACCTCACGAGGTGTTTTGAATCCCAGACCGACATTTCGGCTGTATCTCATAGGCTTCCTTCTCTTGGGGCCCAGACCTTTCTTGCGATTAAGAAAGATCGTGGGCTGTTTTTGAAACGAACGCTCGGTCTACAAACACAAAAGTGCATTTTTAAACCTTGTTATTCTTCCTCAATCGCACAAGGTGCATTATTATCATTAGATGTGTGGATTGTTTAGACAACCGAACCACGTGCAACATTCGCACAAAAAGCCATAACCTTTTCATAAAAGTCTCAAGTAACGAATTCTTTTCTCTCATTAGTGACTGTTACGTTTAAAACGATCACTTGGATACAAATATTTTTAAAATAACAAAATTAAACAAGAAAAAATGTACATATCGTCGTTGTTAACATCGGATACGTACCTGATCAGCCATCTTGCCCTACTGAAAGAGCGATCGACACCGGAAAGACAACTCACGTCATTTTGTTTGTTCGAATCTTCAGTATTGCCAATATAAAATGACAAAATGTCGCGTGGTTGCAGGTTTTAAAAAATTAATATTTCATATAATATTGTTAGTTCCGATTGCAATGACATGTTGTAAAAGATTATAATTAATATACAATATATTTAGAAAATGAAGATTTGATTAATATATTACTTGGCTAGATGTTATTTTGAAATCACTATACTGGGTCACTGGGTATTCCAAAATGTTGTAAATCCTTGAAATTAGCGGGTCCTGAGAGTAACATTTCCCTTTTAAAAGCACAGACCAATCAGAACACCGTTACAGCGACAGACTCTGGCTCGGCCAATGATAATGTCGCACTCAGTGGAACATGTCGCCGAGTTGCGTTTACCCGATACTCTTTCTTTTCAAATGAAAAAAGGAGAGTTATAACGGAAAGTTACAACGAATAGAGTATGGATCTTAGAGCGCTATGTCTGGACGCGTCTATATAGGAAATCCGAACTTTAGAATTCGTGAGCATCGAAGATTCCAACAAGAGTTTCACCTCTATAATGTTACTTGTTGTTAGTATATAGTTTGAGAGATTCGCAGTGAACGTCGCTGCTGGTCTCCGGCCGTTTCGTCGGTGCGTAAAAAAATAAAATATTTATTAAGTACGCCGCAACCGACCATTGTTTGTGCAGAGTATTGATTCCTCGTATTTTGGCGACAAATTCGAAGTAAGAACGACGACCGCATCGTATGTTAGCGTTGTATTTTTCGAACGAACGCGTTGAGAATCGTGCTTTATGAAAGACGGTGCACGAACGATCGATATGCCTATCTGTCTGTAAACTATGTAATCGTTGCGGACCGTACGTGTTTATGGATGTTTCGATGGTTGACAGCTGTCAATCGTACATAGGTTGGTAGTGAGTCACCGCATCGTCAGTGGAACTAGGTGAAGACCGCTCGCATCGGCAGGTGACTAACAACCCAAGAATTACCAACACCTTCTGTTATTTTTTTTCTTCTCTCTTTGTTGTGTTATCATTTATCGCGCACGCACTTCATCGTTTTTAGCTGAGAACGGTTGACGCTTTTGTGACTCTCCTTTAGACAAACCCAAAACAATTCCAGCACTCTCGCTTTTTTGGCCTACAAGTTTTGTGCTGGTCCACCACAGGTATCACGCACCATCACCTACCCCCCTTTGTTCAGATGTCCAGGTATTTTTTGTAAGAGCTCTTATTTTTACTTTGTTTCGCATCACGCTGCACTGACTCTGCTAAACAATCGGATAACGCTCTTTTTGTACCCATTGTTTCATAGCGATATAACCGGCATGGCGTCTAGTTCCGTCAGCCAGGAGGACTTTGACAATGACTATGAGCTATCGTCCAGGAGGTCCAGAATTAGAACGGCACGGGCACGGATCGGCCCACCCAGAGCAGGAGACACCTCTTCGATAAACTTTCAAAGTAATTCTCTAGAACTTTTGTTCACACTAATTGCTTGTGGTTGTTCAGAAGAAAATGTAAAACGTTGTGGTAGCTATTAGTCGTTTTAGTGCCAAGGGTGATTTAAAGAATCATGTCGAATAATGCCAAGCAGCTCGATCATGCTGTTCTGTTTCTACATCGATAAATGCCATGGCATTATTTAATGTGAAGTCTGAACAGCAAGATCATGCTGCCTGGCACAAAAACAGTTAAGAACTTTCTGCAAGGTGTTAACACAACTGTTATTTCATTACTAATCAGGTATTTCATAGCTTGAAACAACATTCAAATGAGATGGGTGTAAGTTACTGGCATTCAACTAAAAAGTTTAAAATGATGTCGGACTATTCTACCAGTAATTCACTGTATTCATGTGTTTATGAACTGTAATTGTCGCCATCAACATTCCTGGCTTATTTTCTTATGTATTAAAGTGCTTTGCACAAAATCAGATTACAGGGATAGAACTACATTTGTATAGCTAATATATTAATTAATGTATGATGATGTTATACATAATATGTAAATGTTCTTTACTCCAGAAAGTACACCAAATGTGGAGGAACCCCAAGGCGTGTGTGAAACAAGCTCAAACAGTGGACCAGGACACGAGAATCAACAGAACAAACCAATAATGAGGAAACAGGACAAACGCGTCACTGGCCGGTAAGTAGTTCAACCATCGGTCCAATGGTGGAGTCGCGGAGACAAAGTTACCATACATTTTTCGACCACTTGCCACTATTATGTAGATCCAGTATAGAGTTCGCATACTTTGCTAACGCTTTCTGGATCTGGTTCTAGTGTCTTTAGTGTCGTATCCTGTTTGCACAGGCCAACGCACATAAACAAGGGCAAGCAGCAACGCGATAGACGGAAACTACGGGAAAAGAGGCGAAGCACAGGAGTAGTGCATTTACCGTCGACGGAGGTTTGTCACTATGTATTTCCAGTCCCCTTAACCTCCCAAATATATTAACGACTCTGCAGTACTTTCACAGTGAAGTAAAAAGAGTCATTTTGCATCGATGCTCGTTTGATATTCCAAGTTCTTAGACTTTTCTATACTTTGCATGAGAATTTTAGATATTTTCGTTTTTTTCGTCTTTGAATAACATGAAGTCGAAAAGTTAAGCGTAAAAGCGGGAGCGTTTACTTTTAAACTTTTATCTGCTATCTTCGATAATCTATATTATAACGTGTTATGGTAGAATGGTAACACCATTGAATGTACAAGTAGAATTGCACTTAGAAGCTCTGTTGATATATATACTATAGAGCGAGTTTTACAAGGTGTGTTCGTTTCGCGAGTATAATGGATATTAGCGAGAGATTTTGTGTGCGAAACCCGTTGTTACTCCGCAATGTAATTTCGTTAGCGACTTAATTCTGCAGAGTACAGGAGGTAGTACAGGAGAAGATGAAGAAGAGCTTAGTGGCACTTGTCTTGAAACTAAACACAACACATATCACAATGAGTTCCTTGATCCTGAACTCATAGAAGTAAGTTCGTGCTATTATACATAATTATATATCTGTATTCTATATGTATTATATATATTATATATACATATATTTGTTTAATATTTTATATATTACACCGTGGACGCGGTGTGAAACGCGGAAACACCTGTAACAGTGTCAATGTATGTACGTGAAACTACTGCATGT